>JADLZK010001408.1:0-600000 GCA_015847255.1 Hyparrhenia diplandra
ATCCTTGCCGCCCCACGCCGAAGCCGCACTCCAGCCTCCGTGTGCGGTCTTGGCCTCCTCGCCAATGAGACGCGCCGCTAAGTATATTATCATGGACATGGAGCGCCACACAACGACTACCGCAGCCTCATCGCCAATCACCGTGAGGACTAGCCTGGCTAGGATGAAGTCAAGGAGTGGGAGCTTTACTACAACACTTTACTAAGTAACATCCGGCCAAGGAAGAGAAGTACCTCTTCGAGCTAAGAAGAGAAGGAGGGTGAGCTTCGGGACCTTTGTGGATCGACTCTCAAGACAGTACTCCTCGACTACCACACCACCAAGAACCTTGAGCTAGAAGCGGACATAAAGGACTTGAGGCGCTGCTCAACTTCAAGGAGCGTAAGAAGACAAAGATTTGGATGGATGGCCGCCCAAAGGGAACATCGCGTACAACCTCGGCCCGAGACCGAGGGAGAAGGTCGCGTGCGGTCACAACTGCTTGGCGGGCACCTTGCAGCGGCCTGAAGGAGATTGAGGTCTTGAAGGATCGCCTGGACTGTACCCTTGAGGCATGGAGAGAGTGGGACGCCCGGACAAGGACATCAAGGAGAGGGGGCGGTTGCCCAACCTCCGCCCGCGAGGCGGCTAGCGCCAAAAGGAGGACCTCTGGCCGGGTGCACCTTCCGCTGGACACATCGGCTTGGCGCGAAGGGTTTCAACCCGCCCGGTGGAGACTATATAGAGTTGCATGCCGTGCTCGCTACCTCGCGAGAGAGTCTTCACTGCCCGGCTTCGAGCGGAAGCGGCCGGCCTCCACCTACACTCTTAGAGCGGTCCTTTTGCTAGTTATCGGTAGTGGTAGTGTCACCATGGAGGTCCTGCGTGGATCTAGACCCTTTATCGACCGTTGTAGTAGCACCACCATGATGATGGAGATCCTGCATGGATCAGACTCTTTATCATCCTTTGGTAGACATGACCCACTTTTTTTGAGCCTACGTGTAGTGCACTTCCGATTACCTTGTCCTGAAATGCGATTGTCATGTAATATAACTCATGTGATGAATGATTCAGTCTTTATGCATCTTATGGATCTTATTGCATCTTTTGCTGAGTGTACTTTAGTTGTTTTACAAGTTTAAATTGATTAATATTTATGCAACTAATGTTAATAATAAATCTTGCACTCACATAATGTACCATATCCCAGCTGTTCAACCATGTCGAAGCGCCGCTCAACCGTCTCTCGCCACCTCTCCGTCTCAGCGCGAGGTTGGCGCGGATGGGGGACGCCAAGGAAGGCGTGGGGGAGGGCGTCTCTTCGACGAGGCCCGCGACGATGAGCGCCTGCGTCGCCTGCACCCCGCCAGCCCGGGGAGGTGGGGAGGAGGACTCGTTGGAGAGGGGACCCTGGGTGGCGGGGGGAGGAGGTGGCGGAAGGGAGGTGATGACCTATCCCGCCACCCCGGTCTTTGGCTGAAGTGATGGCCCGCCCGGGAAACGCTTTTGGAAAGGATGGCGGAACAACATGGGCAATCGCCACCACAGGATGAACGTGATGAATTCCGTATACCGAAAGGCCATGGTTGCAGGCCGCTTACCTCGACGGACCAATAAATACCGTCGCCGCCGGCGATCGGCCGGGTTGAAATCGGTATGGGCGCCACCTGACCACTTGCTCGACACGGAGTGTATCGGGCTCGCTAATTTGCACAAATTTCACCGCAGCGATGCGCTTTTGTGGGATAAAATTAACGCTACCGCT
This sequence comes from Hyparrhenia diplandra, assembly GCA_015847255.1. Classification (NCBI taxonomy): domain Eukaryota; kingdom Viridiplantae; phylum Streptophyta; class Magnoliopsida; order Poales; family Poaceae; genus Hyparrhenia; species Hyparrhenia diplandra. Next base: position 1,748 of record JADLZK010001408.1, read on the forward strand.
ACACTGAGGCCTACGCTTAAGCACCCGACGACTTCTACCGAGGTGTTCCCGCGAGTACCACATCTCGAGGGTGCCATGGACGCCAAGGCGACGAAGTTCCGCACCTCAAAGTGCAGGGGACAACATCTCCGGTCACCAGCTTCTACCAGCTTTCCGAGGTACGCCCGCAAGGAGCCACCAAATGAGCGTGAGAGGCGATGCCGCAGCCCGCAGGGTTTGAACCATCGCGGTCAAGTGCCGCCCGCCATTCGGGCCACAAACCTCCGGAGATGATAAACAAATGCTTGAAATTCGAGAAAGATCGCTGAGGCCGATGCCTTCTCCAACCGCGCGGCAGTTAGCTGCGTACTGCGTGGTGAGGGAAGTTCGCCCGGCCCAACAACAACAAAGGCCGCCGCCGGGGCTCCCGCCTCGGGTCGCTCGCCGCTACAGAAGGGTGCCTGTGGTCGGCAGGGATGGCGGCTCCTACCCAACAACCACCGCCGTCAAGACCGACTGGCCCTGCTACGCCCTGTGCGCTTCGTAGAGGAACACCACGCCTACCCCCTCGCCAAGCAGACTCTCACGCGGTTTACCGGTGGGCTACCGTCACAAGGCCGCGGACTGCCCCAACCGCATGGGCCCAAATACCTGTGAGGTGCGAGGTACGACCGCCTCCGAACAAGACTCCAAAGAAAGTAAGACTCAAATAAGCTCCACCCGCGATCTTCACATGATACCGAGGATGCTCTCAAAGCTGCCCCGACGTCATTCACGGTATGTTTATAGTGCATGGAGTGAGCATCGGGTTCTTTTTGATCGGGAGCTACGTATTCTTATGTATCGGCTAGCTTTGCACACAAGCACAAGCTTCGGTCATGCCGCCGGGGAGGCTATTCACACTACCTCACCTCTAGGTCACTTCACTAGCAGCACCGCGCATATGTAAGAGAGTGCCCGATTGCCATTGAGGGTTACCCATTTCTAGCCGACCTCACTCTTCTACCCTCCATGAGCCTAGATGTAATCCTAGGGATGGATTTGTTAACCCAAAGACAAGGGAGTGATATCCTGCAACCCAAGATACATAGAGATCACCATCCCGCCGTCCGTGATCATTGCCACCACACCAAGGAGTCTGATTCTATGTTGTGTAGCCCAGAAGCCAAAACAATTGAGGAGGTACCATTAGTGTGTGAGTACCCGATGTGTTCATGCGATTGCGGGCATGCCACGGTCGGGATGTAGATTGTGATCGGTGCTTTGCGGGGAAGCGGGGGCCCATTGCTAAAGCGGCCCCTATCGGATGGCGATTGATGAGTTGAATGAGCTCAAGAAGCGGTATTTGAAGGTTGAGATAAGGGCTTTATCGGACCGGTGCATCACCAGGGGTTCACCCGTTTTTTGTCGAAAAAGAAGGATGATACTCGAGGATGATGTGTAGACTACGCATAACTGAATGCTGTCACTATCAAGAACAAGTACCCCTGGCGAGGATAGATGACTTGCTTGATCGGTTCTTGCGGAATGCCAAAATACTTCTCAAGATCGATCTTCGTCGGGGCTATCATCAAATGAAGATCGGGCTCTAAGATATTCCAAAGATCGCATTCGTGACTAGATATTTTGATATGAGTTCACAAGAGTGTCGTTCGGGCTCACTAATGCCCCGGCCTACTTCATGAACATGATAAACAAGGTCTTTATGGATGAACTTCGACAAGTTCTTGGTGGTGTTCATTGATGATATTCTTATCTATTACGCCACCGAGAGAAGAGCATGAGCAACATTTGAGAATCATGCTTGAAAAGCCGGTGACAACACCGGCTCTATGGCAAGTTCAACAAATTTGAGTTTTGGCTTGAAGAAGTTGCTTTCCTAGGCCACACTCTTCGGCGTAGCAGGGGCTTGATGGACCGTCGAGATTGAGACCGTCCGTGAATGGGAGCAGCCACTCAACGCGGATCGATCGGGGAGTTTCTTGGGATTGGCGGGATATTATCCGATTCATCCAGAATTTCTCCAAGATTGCAAGACCCATGACCAATCAAGAAGAGGCGAAAGCATTTGAGTGGACACCGAAAGTGTGAGAAAAGCTTCCGGACCGGAAGGGAGAAACTCACCACCACACACTTTGTGCTAGCATTGCACGATATCCAACAAGACTTTGTAGTCTATTGTGATGCTTCGGGGCGTGGATTGGGATGTGTTCTGATGCAGAATGGGAAGGTCATTGCTTATGCCTCTGCGTCGTTGAAGAACACGAACAAAAGCTACCCGAGCCCCATGATCTTGAGCTAGCTTGATTGTACATGCCGCGAAGAAGATATCTTGTAGACACTATACGATCGGGAATAAGTGTGACATCTACACGATCACAAGAGCACGAAGTACTTTTTCCTTTCGGGGAGGACTGAACATGAGAGCGGCGTAGATGCATTTGAACTGATCAAAAGACTATGACGGAGATACACTATCATCAGGGGAAGGCAAATGTAGTCGCAGATGCCCTCGAAGTTAAAGAGCAATTGCCATCTTTGTAATCACAGTAGACCCACTTTGAAGAGTTGGCGGGGAGATAGAAAGCACCGGCTGTGATCGTGCCATCGGAAAGTTGAATGAGCTTAGCGGTCCCATTACACTTTGGGTGACAGAATCCATCGGCCCGGCCCTCATGCCCCTCAAATCAATACTTCCATTGAGGTGATGAAGAGGGGCAAGTGTAAAGATTACCGTGTCGATGGCTGGGGGCGATTATGTATAGAGACCGAATCTGCGTAACCTTTCCCGCCTTGCTTGGCAATGAGATCCTATCGAGGAGGGCCATGACTCTAAAGTATTGCATTCACCGAGGCGTTACAAAGATGTATGCTGATTTGAAGAAGCATTTACGGTGGATCAACATGAAGGCAAACATCGCGGTCATGTGGCACCGTTAGCGACATTTGCAATCGAAGTCAAGGCGAGCATCAAAAGCCCAGCGGACTACTCCGGCCACTATCTATACCTCAATGGAAGTGGGAAAATATTTCCATGGACTTCGTCTTTGGGTTGCCCACCTCACCAAAAAGGCAACGGCGCTATATGGGTAATCGTGATAAACTTGACCAAGGTAGCTCACTTCATTCTGTGAAGCGCGCATTTCACTTATTTGGTATCCGCCGGACGGCGTTATATCACCGAACATTCTTGCTGCCACCTGTGCCCCCATATCACATTGTATCGTCGTGGCACCCAATTCACCAACAAGTTTTGGGAAAGCCTTTGGGGAAGCCATGGGAACTACACTGAACTCGGACAGCCTTACCCCAGACCGATGGTCGTGACCGGAGAGAGAGTGAACTGCATACTCAAGACATGTGCTCTCGGAAATTGCGTTCTCAAATGCGAGTGCGCTTGGGAGAAGAGCTTACCACGCAGGAGTTCCTCTTTACAAAGAATGTACCATCGGCCTAGCATCAAGATGTCACCATTCGAAGCCCCAGATGGGCGTAGCTTGTAGAACCCCGTTGATGTGGTCACAGTTGGTGAGAGGCCATTCTTTTGGCCCCGACGTATCTAAAGAGGCCAAGAAGGTGTCGCCGTCGAAAAATCTAAAGATCGCCTGCAGCGGCATGGTAAGAGCTATGCCGGCTAAAGAGAAGGAAGGCCCCGTCGGGGACTTGTATACCCAAGGTGTTCCCCACTCCGCAACACGTACGTAGTTTCACCCGGCGGGGCAAGTTGGCCCCAAGATACGCTGGCCCATATCCCATCATTGAGAGAATTGGCAAGTTGGCTTCGCAGTGGAGCTTCAGAGCTAGCGAGGATTCATCCCGGTGTTCCCGTGTCCGCGATTCTTGTGAGATGTTTGAGGGTACCGATGAGCATTCAGCCATTGACCTTCAAGATAGGGCACGGAATACCTAGAGCACCCAATCGAGATTCGACCATTGACCACCAAAAGACACTAGGAGCAAGACTATTCCTATGTGTAAGGTACGATTGGAGTAACCACTGCAGAGAAAGCCACACGGGAGAAAGAATCGAACTTCGTTTGCACTACCCTTACCCATTTGAGAGGTATGTCTAACCTAAATCGAGGGGCTAGATTCCAATGAGGGGTAGGACTGTAACAACCTGCATTTTTGCCACACGAAAATCCCAACTTTCAAATTTTTTTTTTGAAACAAGCCATGCAATGGTGTATTGCATGTAGTGAAACCTTCCTAGTTGCACAAGTAGCACCTATGGTTATTTATTTATGTTGAGCATCATTGCATTTTAATCTACCATGTTTTATTTGGAGTTATTTGATTTTTATGTGATGCTTAAATAAAATCAACAACTCTTTCAATTTAAATCTTGTTTAGATTTGCCAACCTTTGGAATGGTAAGCCCAATCACCCCATGACCATTAGGATGCCTAAGGTGATGAGCATGATGGCAACTAGTGTTCATCAATTAGATGCCCAAAGGTTTAGATAGAATTTTAGAAAAAGAAAATGGAAAAGAAAATAAAAAGAAGAAGAAGAAGAGGAGGGAAACCGACTGCAGGCACAGCCAAATTCGCCGCTCCAGGAGGAGGGCCGGCCAGCAAGGGAGATCGCCGGCGTGGCAACTTGACCGGGGGCAATCTCGTGCCGCCTCACTTTTTCCCATCAACGACGCCGCATTGGGGCAGGACCCACCTATCATCTTTTTCTCCCACCTCTGTCTCACCCGATGGGCAAAAGCGGAGCGGCGCCGCCGCTGGGCTGCCCCGCGACCGCGCAGCGTCGCCTCTTTGCCCGCTACACGCTTTCAAGGCATCCCGCCTACCGCGGGTTTCCTTCAGCGCTAGCTCCTCTTGACACGGACGCCAAAACGCCTCGGTAGAACGGAGGTAAAGCCGCCATACGATAAAATTTTGTCGCCGCCGCTACCGGCCGCGTCAATCTACTCCAGCCCGCACGCAGAGGGAGCCATATCGCCACCTAATTAACCTCGACCATGCATTCAAACGCCGACGACGATCTACCCGGCTTCTATAAAGAGGAGCCCCGGTGGCTTAGGTTTCATCCCTTTGCGTCAGCCATCGGTGGCAAATCCATCGCCACCTACTGCTCAAACCGGAAGAAGGGAGGGGAAGAAGGAGAAGAAGGGGGTGGGGAAGGAGAGAAGCCGACGCCACCGGCCGCTTTGCCGCCAGACGGAGCTTCAGGGAGCCGCTGAGCCAGAGCGCTGCCGACCGCAAGTCGGAGTGTCGAGGAGAACCGCAGCACGGCACCGCGAAAGAGTCGTAACCATGAGTCTGTGACATCGCCACCGCCGCCACGACCGCGCACCACCTAAGGTGAGAAAGCATGCCGACGCCACGCCAAGGCTACCTTCGTTCCGCCAAGGCCAGCGTTCCCACTCCATCGGGACGCGAGGCTACGCTGATTGCACACCGCTGCTGCCAAGCATTACCCATGCTCGGCTAGAGCAGCAGGCCTTGCCGTTTCTGCTCGAACGCCGCCGCATATTTCGCTACGCTATGGTACGAGCCATCCATGGCGCAATTGTTCCATGAAACCGACGCCGCGATCTTGCCGCTGCCTTCCTTTGCGGCTACTACCGCTCACGTTCTAGAGTAGGAAAGCGCTGCCTTTGCCAAGAATGGGACCTAGGTGCCCGATCATGGTACCTTGCCGGGATGCCGCCATGGAGCACCGGCACAAGCAGGCTGCTCAAGACAAAATTTCACCTCGTATTGGAAGAGGTGATTGTCTGCCGAGATGCTTACAGTTTGCCGAACCCGCACGTTTGTAGTCGATGGACGAAAAGGCGCTGCCTTGGCCTCGTGCCGCATACCGCCATGCCGCCGAGTTTCCGCCAGTTTTCACAAGGCTGACTCGCCAGGTTTTGTCGCCATGGTGGCGCTTATACGCCACTCGCACGTCCGGTGGCCAAGAGGTCGGCGGGCTTTCTGTTTTTGGTCAGCGATGCTGCCACCGCCAAATGACGCGAATCTCGGCATTGCCGCCAGCGTCGGGCCGCATTGGGGCATCGCCGCCGGATTACATCGCCGCCGTACCCCGTAACCTCGCGATTTCTAGTGCCGTATCTGCTATTTAGCGAGGGGCAGCTTGAGCACTCTACGCTCGGCACCTTTCGCGGCCACAAGACGCCGCTTCTTCTTTGTCGCGGCGGCCAAGCAGCTCAACGCTTGTGACCGCTTCCTCGCCCGCCAGCCAAGTTCACATCTACCCTCGCCGCGGACTCCCCATCGGTCCAGAGCAAGCCTCGCGGTCGCCGGGATACGCCGGAAGGGAGGAGCGCCGCCGCGGCGCCGCTACCGCCGTCGTCCAAGAAAGCGCAGGTAAAGGAAGGGAAGGAGGTGTTGCACCCGCACCATGCACCGCCAGCCCAGAGGGAGAAAGTGGATCGGGTTCATCATGGACCGCGGGTGGTGCATAGACCACCGCTGGTCCATCGTGGAACTCGCGCCAAGACAGCCCGCCATGCAATTCAAGACGCACTCATAGGGAGCTCACGTGCCTAATGCGGGTAATAAATCACCGCCTCGACACGCGGCTCCAGCTGTGCCCGCAAACTCGCCCATAAATTAGCCGCCCACCGGCCCGCCAAGGGCCCGGGTTCCAGTCGGACCGTTTGACTTTATTTCAACGCGACGCCAAGGCCGAGGCCAAGCAGCCCCAAATTCGCCGCCTGGGAGGGAATCGCGGATCCGCTGCGACGTTACGCCGACGCCGCCATCCGCCCCACATGCTCTACCTGCTACGTAACCATACGGTACTTTGGCGTCGTCTTGGCGTCGGCACAACCAACCCGAGAAACGCCAAGTGTCAGCCCACTGGTTTAAACCCCTGTTTTTCCAATTTCAAATTGTTCTCGGACTTTGAAAATTCATAGAAAATTCATACGATTTCAGAAAAATATGAAACCGGTGTCCAAATTTTTCTAAAATCTTCCTACGTCATAGGCTTATCCTGAGTGACTTTGGATCTTTGAATTTTCATTTGCTTCTTTGTGATATTCAAATGGTTGCTAATCCAACCATTTCGTTTCGTCCACGTAGACCGAGAGGGGGGAGGACCTTGACGATCGGGACTTCACCCGAGAGCGTAGTGATCACCGCAGTGCCATGTCACCAACCTCCTAGCTCCTATTAGACATATCATATAGATTGCTAGTGCTTTCCTTTATTTTTGCTATGCATGTTTTGCTAGGTTGCATGGTAGAATTACTGTGAGCCTTTTACCTTGACGCAACCTATCTCACGCACACCAACTTATAGACTAGACTTGCGCTCATATACTTTTTATTGTTGTTGCATTATATCACTTACGTGTTATATATATGGGGCCGGGTATATATGGCCGGACCCGGTTTGAGTTGGATCACCGATTGGGGTGAGTTTTTACATCTAGACTTGGGTGTGTGGTGAGGGTCGGGTTGACCAAGCGGGATCTACGACAGTCGCGAGACCAGTCTTGCGGGGATACTTCTGGCGTCCCCATTTTGTCCTACCGTGGCGGGTAGCGTATTGTGGATTTGAGACCCGGTCTTGACTCTCTTGTGGGGACGAAGGCGGGGAAGGAGTGTGAAGATGTCTTGCTTGGTCATACCTAAGGACTTGTATCTTCGAGGACCTGGGATCACGGGAAATTGGTGCTCACCTCCGTCTTACGTTATGGGCGGGTTGCCGGATTGCCCCTTTTAGTCGGCGGTGCCATACCTCTTGGGGGAGGTTAGCGGATAGTTTATAGGGAGGTAGGGGTGTCGAGACCCACACCCTCTCAAGACAGCATGGTGTGCTTTTAGTCTGAGCTCATTACTGTTCTTACAGTCTCAGCGTCCTGGTGGTACCCCGGGGCTTCTCAGAGCTGGAGTGGTTGGGTGGCATCGTCGGATTGGGAGGTCTCCCGCATGTCGGCCTAGGCACTTCGCCATGCCGATGATGGCGACCGTGTGGTCTTTGAGTACCGCGACTCTGCAGAGTTGTAAATCTATACGTATAGTCCGGCCTTCGGCTAGGACCTGCCGGACCTGGACTCACTAAAAAGGTAACCCCCGGTCTATTGCCGGAACCTCCCAGCGGCCTGCGCGCCGGTCTTTTGACCAGGTTTTCACGGATTCAACTTCTCCGGAGTAGAGAGGGTGTTTTCTTCCTTTCCCGAGGGTGGTGTGTGATACGTTTGAGAGCCCTGAGGGCTGAGAGCCGGTTAAGGGGCAAGGCACAGGAGCAGGTCTTTGTCTTGTCGACCTGAGTGAGAGCTTTTGAGGCTAGTTGAGACTTGTGTTGAGATGAGATGGTTTTGGGAGATGTTGGGTTGAGAATACTTTGTGTTAAAATATTATAAACTTGATTCATTCATGCATAGGAAACTACAGCCAGATTAGGCCTTTTGTTATACCATACATGCATCCAGTTCCACAAAGCTTGCGCATAGGGTGGGAACCTGGCCAGTAGAAATAAATCATTGATAAACTTCTTTGATTAGGTGATGAGTCGGACTTGTGTGAAGGCGAGTGGGAGGACTGATTTGGGAGTCTCGTTGCCGCGCTCAAGCGAGATGACGTCGCTTCGCCTTAAAGATTTGTTCTATTTGCTTCGTGCGGTATGATTCCACCAAGTGGCGATGTAATAAAGTACTAGACCCTCTACTTATGCTTTTGAGCGAAGTGTTGTAATTGATTATCGACCGTGATTCGGATAATATGATGGGATGATCCCGGAGGCTGTCACTATATTCGTTATTACGTGAATTTCCTTCGTGGAAATTTGGGGATGTTGCAACATGCATGTTCAGCAATCACGTTCTGTTTGTCACATCCTAATTTTGATTTTAGTTATAAACTTTTTTTTAGATAAAGGAATTAACATTTCGCCTCTGCGTGTAACGCACACGGCCTAAAAAGCCTCTGCGTGACCACCTAAGCCAAACTTATTGCAAAAACTAAGAATAAAAAACTTTAGTACATGAAGATAAATGTCTTGAAGATCTACTACATCCAAAAAGAATTGAGTTTACTACTCAAGACAGTGCTAAAGATATCGATGTCGCTTCATGGCGGTCTTGAATCAGCCACCACGCTTTGAACAACGTGCACCAAAATGAACTTGAAAGAAACTCATTGGATGAGAGACACCCCCCACCGCGGTGGCAAATCGCCCACGCTTGAAATCGTGTGCCCTCACCATTGCCCCTCCATCTCGATGTATCGGTGGCGTTTGGAATAGCCACCATCGATCTTCTATCGCGGGAGGAAGACCCGAATTGTCTTCGACCTGCCGAATCAATGCGTTCTGCCGGGTTGCGAGGAGGTGCATCGTGGCGCCAAATATTGTCGCCAATGGAAAAGCTTCTACCCCCCGAAAAGAGAGGCCGTTGCTCCTTTGTTAAAATATGTGAGGAGCGGCTGCCCATACAATGCAAAACACCTCAATGCAATGCCTTGGGGAAGAACCACGGCGTCCATAGGCGTCATCGTTGCAAGCTTTAAGACATGATGATCTTGCGCTATGGCAGCACCCATTTGTGGACGCTGGCGCACACGGGGAGCTCCGCCATGCCGTCGTCACCACCAGGGGTAAAGGGCGCTGCCTCCTCCGAAGATTTGGGAGAAGCCCGGTGTGGGCCAGGGAGTTGGCGCGCCGCGTAGAAACAGGCCCCCACGCCAACCATCTTCCATGGGGCCGTCCTGCGTAGTATGGGAAAGCCGGATCAGGAGGAGGGCGGGGTGGGCGTTAGCGGTGGACATCATGAGCTCGAAGAGGATGTCAAAATCCGGAGACCTATGCCATCGCGCCCTGCTGCGAGGCGCTGGTAACAGCGCCTGCCCGCGCACGCATGCGGCGCCCTCGGCCGATTCAGGGCTTGGAGGGAGGGCGGAAGTACTCACTGCTCGGAGTTGTTGGCCGCTGGACGGGAGGCATCGCGGAGCTGTCGCTGGTCGCCGTGAATATCCCGAGCGACAGCGCCAGGCGTAGGGCGGCGTCCGGGCGGCGACGGTGCGCCAACCGAGCGAGCACGCGTGCCGAGCCGCTGGCCTCGCGGCGCTGAGCGACGGCGGCGCGCGTAAGTATGTGCCGCTGGCCGGATTCGCCATGGGGCCGCGCGCAGCGCCATGACGCTTGGCCTGAGACCTCCATCACCACCTCCTCCGGGCGACTCTCCGCGATGACCACGCGTGCTCGCGTTCGGCCGCAGACGGGATCGGCCCTAGTCGATGGATCCGTCGTGGTGCGGCCGGATCCGGGTTGCAGCCCCCAGCCACTGGGCTGGTGGCGCCCCTACCATGCCAGGCCATGGCCGGCAAGGACCCACCGGGATGAGCAGAGATCCGGGCCGGGGATGAATCCAGCCTCGAGGAGGATAGGACGAGGGCCGACGCCGCCGCAGCCGCGGCTTTGAATGGGCGGCAAGTAGAGAGGAGGAGGGGGCGGAGGGGGGGAGGGAAGGGACAGCGCGAGGAGGGGTAGCCGCTGGCCGGGAGGGGAGGCCGCCCGGCGCCGGGCCGGGTGGCGGCGGCAGGCGGTCACGGGGCTACGGGGTTGGGAGTCCGCCCGGCCGCTTGCTGTAATAGAGATACCGGTCGGGCGCCGGCGGGGGGGCGGCGGCGGGCGGTCATGGGCTAGGGTTAGGAGTCCGCCTCCACTAATATAGCATTTTAGTTATAACCTGACAAGACACAACTATACGCCTGAACGATATGTTTGCGATCAGAATTTATTTGACATTTACTATGTGAGTACATTTTTGATTGATGGCATTAGTGCATTATACACGTTTGGCCATATGTTTTGGTAAGTGCATGAACTGTTTCGCCCTCGTACTTGTGAGTCCTTTGTATCGTTGCTCTGGCCTTTCTTCCGGCTTTTCCTCTTAATGGAAAATGGGTAAAAGACCCTATTGTGCGAAAACACTACAAATATAGTACAATAAGATTGTGTTTTCTGATATCACAGTTCCCATTTTGTCAACACAAAAAGTTGTATTCGATACTGCTTGTAGTCTAAATTTTCACGTCCATAACAATTGCCATGGTCCATCCTTGAAAGGAACTGTTTTCTCTCATTTGTTGTCTCATTTGTGAGACGGATGTTTCCTTTTGAAATCTGTCCAAAATAAAGCTGATCGTCACTAACCATATGCATGAAGTATTATTTGATACTTCTTGTAGTCTGAATTTCCACGTCCATAACATTGCCATGATCCATCCTTGAGAAAACCAGCCATCTTCAATATCTTTTCTACATTGGATGCTCTTAAATACCAATTTGGTGAAACAGAAGTTCTACAGCCGAGCAAGCAAAGGCCCTCCCTAAACTTAACCGAGCCTGGATTATGTCTCAGCTTGTTGTTTTGCTGTAGTCTGTTTAATTGCAATGTTTCTAAGTGTTCGTTTTTCTTTTATTTCTTCTTACTTTTATATTGTCTAACTTGTCGCTCTGGTTGGCCTCAGCCAAACTTTTTGTGGGTGTCACACTGATGTAGCGTGGACTAGTGTACAGTCAAGTAGTATACATATACATCCTCACATCCATGGTCGTAACATCTTTCCTATTCTCCATAAAAAGATGTGGATGAAACGCTGAATATGAAGCTATAGTTGTGAGAGCCACCTAGTTCATATGAATGGACTAAGAGTTCTATGGCCTTTGTATAGTGTGTAGGCATGAGAACCATTGGGAAACCTTTCGTTACCAGAGGAAATGTTCCATCTATGTAGCTCCGCCCCCATGTTCATGTTGCTTTTTGAAAGCTTCATCCAGAGATAATGTCGTGAATTTAAACATGGTGGATCATGACGTGTGTTTTGTAGGGGTGTTAGCAGCATCAGAAGAATGATGCTGCGGGTTCATTGCACGACTGGTAGTCCAAAGCCAGAACCATTTTTCACCCTTGAGATGAGCATGCTTCATCGCTCTTACCAAGTGGGCTGGACCCATATTTACCATGCTGTGGAGTAGTTTGTGAGACACCCCTACTAGCTGTGTCCTCCACAAGAAGGTGGAGAAAGAAGAGCTCCTTATTATCGGTGACAAGAGAATGATAGAGTCAAGTTTTTATTTGCTTATACATCTGTATTTATATTTGGGTCTATATACTCTATATATACCTAATATCAAAGGGAGAAATTTCTTTAGCTAAATTTCTTCCTCTTGCATGTCCATCTGTCCCGCCACTCCCCACCATAAGAAATGGGCGGTTTATTAACAATAATAGTAAATCATTAAATAGAAATAAATTTATTTGTACCTACACAAATGTTAAGACCAGTCAGTCCAGCCAGATTATGTGCGTACAACTACACCTCATGGACTGTACCTTGTACTCAAATAAAGACTAAGAAGTGCATGTGAGTAAATTTACAATCACTATGTTCAGTTCGGTTTCAGTTTAACACTGGATGCTAAATGCATGGTCATTCTACCAAATTGGATCTAACAAAACAGAAACGAACGCCAGGTGTACGTACATATATATCATGCATATATAAACTCTGCCCCTGACTATCTGGTTTTAGATGAGGCCATCTACGGCGACATTGTTTTCCGTGTTGAAGCCTCCTCATCCCCAAAAGAAGCAAAGAAGCAGAGGTTTCATGCTTGAGTGTAACATAAGCAATCCTGATGCCTCCCGAGCCTACTATATTGAAAAAGAGTGGAAGGGTAGGGAAGTATTGACATATTCAGATATCATGCACCCAAAAACGAACTTGAAGCAAGAGCTCATATCAGGAGTTAGGATGCTGCTATGGTGTTTCTTCTCCTCTTTGCTCTTTATGAACACCCAAGACTTCACAACACAATATCACATTGATGGAAATATTTGGCTCCATTACTGTTTAGTACTTGGACTCAGTTGACACCTTTAGTTTTGGTGCTGATGAGGTCACACACCTGTCTCTGAATCGCCCCCGTTGCGAAAACATGCATGCTTTATAATTTTGTTGCAGCCCATCCTAGTTAAAAGTCGAGGCAACTATGAAGATGGCCATGTCTCCATGTCCACTTTTGAAATTAATTAACTAATTAAGATGGCAACAATAATACAAGACTATATTTCGGTGTTACTCATATTACAATGCGCCATGCAAAAATATAAGTCTGTTTAAGGAACAATAGTTGCTTATTAACGTGTGTGTGACAAGTGAAATCTCGTGGAAACTCACAAGGACACCTCCTTGTAATGTTTTTAAATGACTTGAAGGCTGGAAATTTCTTTTTTTTTTTTTTTTCTCAAACATTCTTGCATTTCTTTCCTTCCTAACTTCTCGAGACAAAAGAATATTGTGTGGAGACAAAAAAAAAAAAACATTCCCATTTGTTGCCTCACAAGTGATGTTTGCCATGTTTGACAATGGGAACTATTACTTTGTTGCCAGGTGCTGTATGTCCAGCGTGGTGGTGTGCGGTCAAAGTAGCAGTAGAAGCTAGCGCAGTAGTAGGTGGAGGCTGAAGATTACAGAGCCTCCAATGTCATCTTGTGCAGTAGTAGGTGGCTGCTTATCCTGATTGAAAAAAGCTTGTCATAATGCAGGTGCTCCTGATGCTTCCCACACGTGTACAAAATTTCTACAGCAAGCTGGAGTTAGCAACACCGGCCTCTGCTGCCTTCCCAGCTGTTTTTTATACTCAGGTTAGAGAGGCTGAAACATTTGACCGGGAGGTACAGTCGGATTCAATGCAATTAACTATATATCCATATCAATGAGATAGTAACTCCATTGAAATATAGTCATCAGAAAGTAAATGTCAATATATTCCAATAGGATGAAAGAGATCATAAAGAATAGCTGTTGCCTGATCAGATTTTCACTAATGTCAGAAGGATCTGACAAATTTTTTAGATAATGGATTAAAAAATCCGGCCTATACATCGAGGGGATGTACACACACCAAAAATACAAAAGAGCGAGAAAAAACAACAAGAGAAAAGCCATAGTCTTATAAATCGGCCAGGACAATACAACAAACTAAATGCTTCGACCCTCTATTTGATTAACGAGAGGCGGCCCATGGCTTCGCCCTTGGCGCGCAGCTGGGTCCCAATGGCCGTAGTGCGTATGTGGCTAGGAGGTGTGCTTGTGTTGATGCCTTCAAGAAGGTAAATGACATCAACACGGATGCCGCCATCAACACAAGAGGAGGAAGTTACAACGACGCCTCCAAGGGGGAAAATGACGCCGACAGGCGTCATCGCCGCCCGGCCAAAGATCGCCCGGCGGGGTTTTCACCAGATTCCAAGATCCCGCAAAGCACATCCAAGCCGAACCTTCACACGACGAGATGCGTGAGATAATCGGCGTGGTCTTCACCGTGATGGAGCGAGGTAGCGTAAAAAACAGAGGGCTTACGGTGTCCTTTTGGTGTGGATGTCGGAATTGATTAGCGCGTCCGCCCGGGAGCGACGTGATTCTCAGCCGAGAGCCTATTGTAGTTGATCCAGCCACAACCCTGAGAGGGCGGTTGACGGCGTGTTGAATAGCCGTGCCAACGCCGCATCCCCATCCGTGCCCGGGGTTCAGATGATCCCCGTGCCGCCGCCAGGAAATATCCCCGACCCAAGGCAACGCCCGAAGTCCGCATTGTCGGAGCACCACCCGCACCGAAGGGCGCACAGAATAGCCAGCAGCGGCGGATCCAGTCCTGAAATACCCATCAGCCCGCCGCTAAACTCCTTAAACAATGCAGGTACGCCGCCGATCCGTCCCTCCACGAACAGTGGAGAGAACAAAGGCTTCGCCGCCCCCGCCGCCGCCAGCCCACCGAGGCGCCAGCTTCATATCGCCGCCAAAGCAGGCCGCCGCCACCGCAAAGACCGGGGCCAGCGAAACGTCGCACCAACCCTAGGTCGGTCCGCCGGGCCGATCCGGCCGACCAACCACGGGGAACACATTGAGCCCATCCGGCCATGGGGTGGCCTGACCGCCGCGGAGGAGACCGATCGACCCTCACACTAGTAACGAACTTAGTGAGTCTCGATCCAGGGCGGCACACCGCGCACCGCCAAAATGATCGCCCCGCCGTCCGGGGGGTCATGACAGTGGCGCGCTTTAACCCGGGCCACGCAAAAAGATCGGTTGACCGAACCGCGGGCGCGCCCGCAACGCGCCCGCCACGCAGTGGGCCATGTTAATCGCGGCGGGCGCGTGCGCGCCCACGCGTCTCCTGGCGCGGCGGCACATTAGGGCGCCCGCCACGCAAAAGGCGTCGACCGCGTATAAAATTGGCCGCCCCCCTTCGCCCTCCTCCACTGATCTTCCTCTTCCAACTCTTGGGGGGGGAGGTTTTGACAAAATTTTGATAAAAACTTTGATTTGGGTCTTTTGGCTTTGATTTGGGGAGGAGAAGACACTAATTGGTCGGTAAATGCCTCTTTTCATCTTTCTTTCCCTCTTTTTCATCCCCCCTCTCTAGACCTATCCATGGAGAGAGAGAAACCGCCTTTCTCTAGATCTAGATCTATGGTGGAACTTCTTCTTATTTTTTTTTTTGGTTTGAGTTTTTTGGAAGAGCAGGGATCAGGATGGAGAGGCACCGAGCCTTTGGATGTATGAGATGAAGAGGGTTGATGGCGAATACTATGATGAGGTGAAGAAGTTTATTGCTCAAGCCGGGCATTACTGGCGAGATAATTCAACGAGTTCGATTATCGTCCGATGCGCACAATGCAAGAATAAAGCGGTCTCGACATCGTGGTGCGATCTCATCTAATCATGCATGGCTTCGTCATTGGTGACTATTTGGTGCGGACTTTTCACGGTGAAGAAGTTCCACCCGATCCACCCCGGTCGATCCAATACGAAGGCGGTCCCCGCCGATCCGAAAGCACGAGAAAAGTCCACCAGCTGGTCCAATTCCCTTAGATTTGTTCGAAAACACGATTGGCGTCGGCGATGACGGCGATGACGGTGGTGGTGGTGGAGGGGGGGCGAAAGGGGAGAATCCTATGACGACTTCGGGGATGTCCGGTTTTTTGAAGATTTGGTCAACCGATTTCGATGAGGGCGACATTCCGTTTGGGTGCCCGAGATGGTTGGAGAACTTCAAAAGCAGATGAAGCGGCGGCAATTGATCCGCTTTACAAAGACAACCGGGAGGGTTGCACGGCGCTGAGTTTTAACCCTCGAATTTCGATGTTGAAGTCTCGTCATGGCTGGTCCGACACTAGCTTCAATGAGCTCGTAAGTTACCCGCCTCCACGTATCCAACGCCTAACAAGGTTCCCGCTAGAAAATGCGTATCGTGCTAAGAAGTTGATCCGCCAAATGGCGATGAAAGTGAAGAAGTTCGATGCCCGCCCAACCATCGTGATCCTATATCGGGCGACAAGCACGAGAATTTGACCAGTTGTCAGCATCGACTGGCGCTTAGTCGACAAGCGAATGCCGGATGTCGCGTGGACAATCAGCTCAATGAGGAGGCGGGGCTAAAAAAAAAAAAAGAAGAAGGGGGCGAAGAAACCCGCGCGGCCGCGAAGAAGATCATGTCAACACAGACAAGGAAGAGGAAGGTTACACGCAGAGGAAACGCCCAGCCGCTATCAATGTGGTACCTTCCTCACATCGACGCCGCGGCTCTCTATGGGAACCCCGAGGATGCTAAGCACATGACCGCATGCATCTAGCGATCGTGGTAAAGGATGACGGAAGCTACGGCACCCTTCGGATGCTAGCAAAAGGCAAGACTTCGACGCCGCCTCACCCTGACTTTGCGAGAGGAGCCCAGAACATTCGGTTCGTGATTGAGTACCGACGGAATGAACCCATTCTGGTGACCTCGAGCAAGCAGACACACAAAGACGCGTGGCGGTCGTCCTCACCATGTACAATCTACCTCCACATCTTTGTCAAAAGCGCGGTATGTTTTGCTCACCATGCTCATTTACGGACCGAAGCGGCCAAGAACGATATAGATGTGTTCCGGAGCCGTTCATGGAGGAGATGCGTGTCTTGTTTGATGATGGGGTCGGCATGGTTGATTCGCACCGCAAGGAGAAGTTCACTCTTCGTGCCATCATCTTTGTCACCATCGCGATTACCCGGCCTTTTTTCATTATCGGGCAGATTAAAGGGAAGACCGCTGTGTAGCTTGCATCGAAGAAACCCGCTCCACTTACGAAGGGATCCACCAAAAACGTGTACATGGAACACGAGGCGCTTCCCAGGTAAGCATAGGGTGCGAGATCCAAAATGAATATGTACTTTGACAACAAGGGCGAAGTCGAAACCTCACACCGCACCGACTAGTTATGGTCCGAAGGTGTTTGACATGGTGAAGGACTTGGAGTGCGAGTTTGGAAAGAAGAAGAAGAAGAAAAGGCGATGATGAGGTGAAGACGGCACCTCCAAGACAAGGAAGCGAAAGAGGGATAAACGGAGGGGACGGCGCCTCCGGCCGTTCCTTTCAAGAAGAAGTCAATCTTCTTCAAGTATCTAAAGTCTTTGGAACTTATGTCCATGAACTTATGTGTTGTCTTTGTTGCCTTAGCTACTCGATGTCCATGTTTAAACCGATTAGTCATGGCGGTTTTCCCCTTAATTCCATATATTTGTCAATGCTTTGCCTACTACTCTTTTTTTTTGAATTGATTGGCTTGGTTTCAAATTACCCTCATTGGCTATTGGCTCTCTAGTCTTTATTGGCTTGGTTTCAAATTACCTCTTGGTGTTGGCTCTCTAGTGTTGTTGGATGTTGGCTTGGCTCCCTATTTTACATTTGGTCGTTGGAGATATATATGCAATGATGTGAACCCATTAGTCCGAGGCAAATTGGCATATATGCAATGACATGAACTTAATTATTGGGGCCGAGGCAAATGACTATGATGATTGAATGTCCCCCTATACTTGGAAGCTTCTAAACTAGGGACGGCTTGTACAAAGCAACCAATTTAGAAGCAATGTGATCACAAGGGGGCTATATCCGAGCCAATCTTTTTATTTCTCTCTTTCCGCAATTTTGAATTACGCTTGTGTACTGCCTATATACTATAGTACTAAAGCACTATATATTTGTAGCTTGAAATGGCGAATGAACAAGAACGACCTCAAGGTGAGCTTGAATGGAGTCGTAAACAGCGGGCCATAGCTCTAGTACTTCCCAAAGATGCAAGCGGAGCCTCATTATAGCCCGTGTAAGGGTAGAAGGAAACGTCTGCAGGAGGAAGAAGATCCTAATTTCAACCCGAGGGACGAAGCACGAAGCAAGAAGCGTCGGATTAAGGAAGTACAGGCTGAACGAGCCGCCACCGCTCCCTCCACAAGCGGCTCGAGAGCAACAACCCCCTTCATCCACGGCCACCTCTTCGAGGCAAAGCAAAGGGAGACAAGCCGAAGCGGAGAGGGGGAGACCATGGGAGGCACAAGAAGCTCGATGAGGTCCTTGTCATTCAAGAGTTGGGGCCTGGCGAGCCACCGCCGCCTCCCGGGTCGCCCCTGTCACAAAGATTCAAGTGTCATGTTTCGTGAAGGATAAGGTCTCCATTCTAATCGAAGACCTGAAAGCCGCCCCCGACACCGACAAGTTATGGGTGTTTGGCGAGGTTTCGAAATGGTTCCGTGATCCGCCAGCGCCGATATGAAAAAGGTGGAGCAGCATGTATACGCCCTCGCGGGAAGAAGCTTCCTAATCGAAGTATAGGCTCAACGTAGACTTTCGAAGAAAGGATGCCTACCCTTCACCAAGTATACCATGATCTCGAAGAAGTATGGGAAGAGTTACGCAAAAGGCTAAACACGCCCAAGCAAAAGCGCGAAGAGCGAAGTTCTCGAAGCTAGCCAAAGCGGAACAAACCGCCCCACTACATGGGCGGTTGGGTACGCCGACACAAGCCTTCGCCGGCGTGTGGAAGAAAGGAGAAGACAGAAGCCGGGAGCCGGATCCGCATTTGCAGGGCCGGATGAAAGGACTCGTGATCTCCCCACGCCCACAAGCCTACAGCCGCAGGCCCAAGCCCGCATGAAGGAGGTCGAGAAGAAGGTCATAGAGGCCACCGGGGCTAAGAACAAGCCGGACCTCGAGATCGCCTGGGGACACGATCCAACGTTGGCCTTGGAAACCCCGAAAGCACGCGGTCGTCCCGCGGGCATGAGCTCCGTGAAGAGTTGGGCGTCGTGGGCTCGGTAGCCAGATGCGCCCGTGATCACACGAGGCAGAGGTACAAGGAGGGCCTCGAGACAGAAGGGCGTGATGAGGCCTTGCAAAGAATGATCACCCTACCATCAAAGAGGCTCTCACGAGCAACGACCCCCAGATGGTCAAGTCCCTGCTGCATGTTCCTTAACGCCATGCCAAAGCCGCTGCCCACCCCAAAGAACTCCAGCAAAGACTCTACTCTTGAGAGACAGGACCCCGGTGGATGATATCACCGAAGAGACACGGTGCGTATTGTTGATACCCGCCGGGCAAAAGTTGGGCAAGAGGAAGCCAAAGGGTCGAGGGGGTGGTATTTCCTCCCGGATCTTGCAAAGAGTAATGAAGCGCACGAGATCCCTCCGTAATGTGCCAAGTCAACATTGGGTACGCTGGGCGCCGTAAAATGAAGACCGGGAGCTAGACTATCCCTTGGCCATAACGAGGTGAACACTCTAGAGTCGCGCCGTGTTACAACGGCAGGGCCGAAGGTGGACATTGAGTCGAAGATGTCGAAATTGACTCCACCTTCCGGGCCGCTAAAGAAGACAAAGAGCGGACCCGAGTACGCCAACCGACCCCTATGGTGACTCTTCCGAATGATGATGAAGATGGTGGGGACGGCGGAGGCAACGACCCCCTCCTCATGGTTCCAAAGCATTCCCCTACTAAGGACCCGGCACAAGACGAGCCTAAGGAGCCGACACCTAAGGAGCCGACACCGAGGAGCCTAAGGAGGCGGCACTGAGGAGCCTAAGGAGCCGACACCCAGGGAGCCGACACCTCGGGAGCCGACACCGTGAACCGCACATGAGGGGTAGCCGATATACGAGGGAGCAACTGGCGAAAAACACGCTGCCAGGTCCCTTTGAGAGGGAGCGAGACACCCATCTACACCCAAGGTCTCCAATGGACAACACCTCAAGCGCCGGGGGAAGCGTAAAGCTGAGCCGGACCTAGCAAATGCCCCTCCACCACCGAAGAAGCCGACATTCGATGAAGAGGAGGTCGAGCCGACAAGTACCCTAAACCCAAGAGGCCCCCGCAGAATAGATGTTCGATCCGAAAGGTATGCCCGCTGAAACAACGAGTTGTACTATGTTATTAGCTACTTTTTCGCAACCGTAGCTAACATTTGTACCGCCGGGCCTGCAGGCCAAAATCCCCACCTTATGTCGGGTTTGTCTCGGGCCGAATGCCCCGGCTCGTTCGAGTTTGGGAAGTTCATGATCCCAAAGGCCCGGCTCATCGATGCCGAGGGCTGGGAGACTTCGGAAGTTCCATGCGTGGTACATAGAGTGCGCAAAGCGTGGATTGCATACCTTCCGGTGTCCTTCTTCCTAAGGAGTGCTTCCACTACCACACCGATCTCCGTTCTTGGTTACATTCGGCGACATGTCGAGACTACTTCATCGACAGGACATTGGCGTTGCCCAAGTCACCTTGTTTACGATGTAAGCGCAATTTTACTTGCACATGTCCCTTGCATCCGTATATAGATTCTTTGTTTCAAAGGTACCTATGCCACGGCCACATGTCCTTGTAGGTTGAGCGCGATCTGAGCCACAAGTTAAAGAATGGTATTATTTACCTCTCTCCATGGCACATCCGTGAGAGACGAGGTCATCGGTTATAAGCTAAGAGCGGACCATCCCGACACCGGTGAACTTGACCGGACGAGGAAAGACGAAGATCCGGGGATAAGAACGAAAAAGAGCTAAGAAGTTGGAGGTAGCAGAGTATGTCATATCGATGAAAAAGGTCAAGGAAAATGGGTATCGATGTATTACGCGCCTTACCAATACGGAATGGGGCTCGTAGGACAAACCGCCGCGACTCTACCGGGGCGAAAAAATCTTGAGATTGTAAGTGATCGATGAACTCCTTATTCAATTACTAGAGTCGAATATCATATATCGTTGACAATATAGTGCATTTCGCACGGGCGCTTACAAGCAATACTTGAAGGATCCGAACTGGCGGGATTGGCGATCCCAGAAGTGTAAGGAGCGCAATGGAGATACACTCAAAATCAAGCGAGATTTCCGGTGACGTAAATGAAACATAGTTTTTCTTAGTACGACTACCTAGCTATAGCTTCGATATTACTAATAACACTGGTTTATTGTGTGTAGTGCCTCAAACAACGAGACGGATCAAACTTGTATGGATTCTTCGTCTGTGAGTTCCTCGGGGCCACGCAAAAGGTACAAATCCAGCTACCGACAGCTCAAGGACTCAAAGAACCAGTGGAAAGGGGTACTACAAAAGGCAACCGACGAGATGCGGTTCAGGCGCACAGTATCAGACATCTGCAAGTTCGTTCTAGACATGGTAGTTCACGAAGGCCAGCCGTACTTCAATGTGGATGAGTGAGTGGGGCTGTTTGTAGAGTATGCGCCGCTAAGGAGATGGGAAGAGCTAGGTCTTAAGGACTATCTTCATCCAGTCAACATATAGCTCGCAATTTTTGTATAGATGTTGTAATTAACTAGTACATGTTCGATATGAACAAATGGATCGATCGATCGGTGAAACTTGTATATATGAATCGATGTATATATATGTATATGATATATATTTGAGTATCTGTCTTTCTTATATATATATGTGTGTATGGATTGATAAATGTATATGTATATATATATATTATATTTATATGTATGTATATATATATGTATATACATATATATATAATATATGACATTTTATTTTATTTTTAAAAAAATTCAAGCCGTGGCGGGCAACATAAGCCGCCCGCCACGCGTAATAAACTTAACCGTGGCGGGCGGCGTAACGCGCCCGTCACGGATAACACGGCTTGCGTGGCGGGCACGTTATGTTGCCCGCCCACGCTTGATTCTTATGCGTGGCGGCACGGCCGCCCGCCACGCAAAGGTCACGATTAACCGTGACCTTCGTTGGTGACGGGCTGCCATGCCCGCCACGCAAAAGGAAAATCGCCCGCCACAAAAAAAGAATTTCGGTACTAGTGTCACGCCGCCCGCAGATCACCGGCGTCCAAAGGAGCGAGGGGAGGGAGGTGGAGCCGAGAGGGGAGGAAAGAGGGAGAGGGACAGGAAGGAGAGCCGGGCCGCGCCGACGACTGGCGGCAAAGCGGCCCGGCCGGCGAGGTGGGGGGGGGGCCTTGTGGCGGCGGTGGGGGAGCCCTCGAGTCGCCCCGAGGGAGACGACGCGAGGGATGGATGGAACCCCGATGCTAAACATGCATGAAAAGATTTGGGATGAACTTTTCATCAAAAAAACAAGATTTGGGATGAACTTAATTATAACTATAGGTGCCCCCGCGTGCGAAGCACGGGGAAAGGAAGCCTACATGATGGAAAGGATGGGTTTGATGTCGATAGTGTTAGGTACTAATGTTGAAGTAGCCGAGAGCATGTGTAGTTGGTAACAAGGACAGGCGGGGAGACACTATGGAGGAAACCTGTAATAGAAATAGCAAGATTCGAATTAGATGATAAGAATAACAGATTGTGGTAAAAGGAGTGAGGGTAGGAAGAAGATGTGGACAATCACTACTAGAAATGTGTTGATACATGACGGTTTCCTCGATGACGGTTTCGAATATGTCATCGCATACTAAATCTATGACGGCCTTATGACGATTTGAAAATTAGGTGCTGACTCTATGGCGACTTCAACCATTTGTCGCCTCCATACTTATCTATGACGCTTTAGAATAAACATCACAGAGGAGTATATGGTGACATGGATGGTGAGTCCCCTAGTGACGTGGAAGTCATGGTGACATGTCCTTTTTGAAATTCTCATAACTTCGAAATTTAATTTTTAATTGTTCAAACAAACTCGTCTAATAAAATGATTGTAAATATCGATGTATTGTATAACCTTTTTTATGATTTGTTTCATTTAAACTTACTTTGCAATGTAAAAAAAATAATACGAAATAAGACAAAAAAAACAAAAGATAAAAACTAAAAAAAAAAAGGCTACAAAGGTTCTTGATCCGGTGCCCTTTAACAGGAAAAGTCACGGTCTCGCCCAATAGGCTAGATAACATTTTGTGTGTTGTGTGGCACATTTACCTTTTATATACAAATAATATGTACGTCATCGGTCCGCCTCTATTTATAAAAGAAAGTATTTAAAATTTTATCTAAAATAGAGTTCCATATGAGAGATGTGTCCATTAGTTAACAATGTTTATCAACACTATCTCAAATGCAAAAATGACCAAAATAAAAGATGATAGATCTCAATGCGTTATGCAATTTTGTTATTGACATTTTTTCCATTTGAAATAATTTACTATCCCAAAAGAATAAACATAACTTTAATATATATTATAATATAAATAATAAAAACTGGGCAGTAGTGGGCCTAAACCTCGGAATTGATCCGTTACTGGGCTTAGCCCAAACTTTTCTGACCATCGATTCAAGATCAAATGGCTCTCATTGCACCTCACTTAGTATAAAAGAAGACTTCTCAGCTGAAACCTAGGCAAAATTCACTCCGTCGTTCCTCACTCCCCTCCTCTGTCGCCGCTCTGCCCTCGGGAGCCGTCGCCGGTGAGTCCCCGGGGAGAAGCCGTGAGCGCTCCTGTCAGCTCCCGCACCGCCCCTACCGACGGCGACCCCCAGGCAGCCCCCCCCCGATCCGCGAGCACAACAACCGCGACTCGGCGAGGAGGCAGCGCCCCCCGATCTGCGCGCCCCCGATATGCGCTGCGCGGTGGCGGATTTACCTTCCCGGCAGCCACACGCACTCCAAGACCACCTCTCGTGTGCAGGCTGATGTCGTGCGTGCTCGATCTACAGAGCAGTGCTAGCCCTGTTCCAATTTCTTATGTGGTATGTGCTCGATCTACAGGGGAGGTGTCCTTCGGCATGCTGCAGTGCGTCAACGACCTCGTCGACTCCGTCAAAGTCACCATTGGCCCCATGGTTCGCCCTCCCTCATTCTCCTCTGAGCAGCTTGTTTTTAGTCAGAGCATGTGATGTAGGGTCGATGATTGTTCATGTTTCAATCTTACTACTGCCAGTAGTTCAGGTGTTTGTTGAAATGTCCAGTCAAGCTAAAATTTCTATACCATACTACGCTTTACTTCTACCAGCTCGTACTAGTACATGTATGGATCTAGTATTTAGAGCTTCATTCAGGAAGAATTATTATATAGTTGAACCTTTAACAAAGCAGTTAAAGGCTTTTCAGTTTAATAGGGAACTGCTAGTTTGAGAGTTTGGCCTCAAATCTGGATGCTTGCAAGCCATAAAGTTTTAATTTTATTGACAGAAATGAAGCTTTATGAGACTATCTTCTGAAGTGTCTCCTAGAAAAGTTCAGTGTTTGAGCTTAGCATCCCTGGTGCATAACTGAATTTTTAGGGTTGAGTTCCACTGCTGCTACATAAATGAGCCTAGGCAAATCCAAGTTCAATTTCTTCTGCTTGTTTCATGCAGTTAGAAACAGTGGGATCCAAAGATCAAGATGGAGCAGCCGTGGTGATACTTCTGTTGTGATTTTGGTCTCCCTTTTGCTTTGCTGTTCTGTGGTGATACTGTGAGATTGAACTATGTTTATTTCTGTTGGTTCATTTTATTTCAGATATAAAGAAGCTGAGCTCAATATGGGTGAGAACATTGCATTGATCAATGTGTTTCAAAGATCAAGATGGAGCAGCCGTGGTGATACTTCTCTTTGTCCTTTGTGGGTTCATTTTTATGCTTATTTCTAAATTATGGATTATATCATCATAACTTGACTGTGCACTAAATGGATTTGTCAAAAAAATCCTATTTTAGAACTTGTTAGGTTGGAAAAAAAATGATGTATTCCTACTGTACCTCAACACCTGCTTATTGTGAACAAATAGTTTGTGATCTTGATGCAGTAACCTTCACTTTATATCTAAAGGAACTGTGCCACTTGCAGATTTGTAGTTCTGCTTATTCCATAGCACAATAGCTTTGCTGCTGCTAGTAACATTCTTAGATACAGCGAAGCTATCTGAACAATATATTATCAGAAACCTATTTGCTTGAACAATATATTATCTGAAACCTATTTGCTTTGTTTATCAGGGAACCTTTCTGCTCCTGAGTACAGTAATATGTTTACATGCTAGAGCAAATGATAGTTGTACTAATGTTTGTTACTAATTAATTGTTATCTCGTTGATGTACAATTGCAGTGTGTAGACGATGAGGGCAGCATAACTGTCAATGCCAACCTGATGCTACCTCCTAGCTGAGGCTGCCTCTCCGTTCTTCCTTTCCATCTCTTTTATTTTTTCTCGAAGCAGAACAGGAGGGGAATGCTAATGCTATTTTAGTTCTGCTTCACATTTTTACATTTTTGCTACTCGATTCTTTCCATTTTGGATGTGGTGAGTTTGCGGATGGATGTAAATATCTATAGTTAATACAACATATGTGTTCTGGCTATTATTATATTGCAATCATATGTGTGTGTTGGCTGAGGACAATTTAAAATGAAAATGGGCCGTGCAAAAGTAGGTAGGCCCAATCTGTCATGTTGGCACAGCCCATCCAAAATTTTGGTACCCAAAAAAATAATTTTACGAAAAAAAATCTGATGTGGCATGTTGGGCCACGCACCTGACATGTCACAAGCTGACGTGTCGGCTGAAGTCACGTCAGCTTCCACCTCACTATGCTGAGATGGCAGTGCTAACGTGGCACATGTCCATGACGTTCAGTTTAGTCGGCGATGCTTCGAAACCAACCAAACAGCTATCCTATGGCGTTTGCGATCGCCACCGATTCGGTGCATCCGTGGACGGTTTTTTCAGCAAATCAAGAATTATGACGCCGATTCTGTGACCAATTGTTAGACCATCATGGATAGTTAGCTATGACGGTTTTCAGGGCCTCTATGACAAACTAATACCGTCATGTATCACAACATTCCTAGTAGTGAATCCAAAGTATCGCACGTGGATATTGAACAGAGATGTAATGTAGAAGTAAGTTTAAGAATTGAGCAGTTTGGCAACAAATTGAAATATAGGCAATGGCTGAATGCAAGGTGTAACTGACATATCTGAAAAGTGACAGCAGGTAGAATCAAAATCCTGGGTCTGTGTGTGCTACGTGTGGGTAATAAGAAGCCATTAGCAGTGTTTAACTCTACTGATCATGGTTAACTAAGTTGGTGTGTTGGCCCACGATAGTATTTATCGTGCTGTAGTACTCACAGCATTACACTCTGAAGAAGTGGACTTGGACATAATAAAGGTTTGATTAAAAATAATTCAAAACCTAGGAGCAAGGATTGGAGGACAACATCTTTGGAAAACCTTGGACATAAAATACGTTACTTACAAAAATATTAAAAAGGCAAGCAGACCGACCCAAGTAGTGTGGAGAGGAATTGGAAGGAAGAGGGCAAAATTGTCTTGGCCATTTAAGCACAAATCATGTTGTAGGATGATGGAAACGATTTCTAATCTGACATTGGTTGGCTGCAAATCGTACCCAACAACAATTACGAAGCTAATAAAGAGTTGACATTTTGCTGCAGTGAAGACGACATCAACAGAAATACGTACCTAGATGGCGGTGGCGGTGGCATCGGGAGGCAGTCACCAGCTGTGTGTGGTCGTGCTGCTGCGCTAGATCGCGGTCGCAGGCACAGGTTAGTTGCAAAGGGCCCGCGGGGTGCTACATTAGCAGCCCAGCGGCGGCGCCGGGCGTGTCGCTTGTGCGGGTACGGGCAGGTCCCCGTGGGAGCTGCGGCGGCGCCCAGCGGTGGGCAGCGCGGCGGCCGCGCCCGGCGGCGCTGTGGAAGCAGGCGTAGAAGTACCGGGCGATGGGGGCGGAGCGGCGTAGAGGAGGCGATGGGTGCGCAGCGGCGGCGCGATGTGGACGGCGGATAGAGCGATGGAAAGGTAAGTGGGTGTCCGCGAGAAGCTTTGCGAGAGGACGGAGGGATGCGAGGTGGACGGCTGTGATTCTTAGGGACCGGATCAGACAGTCTGGGCGCTGTACTGTTCCAAAAACAGTGATATGAGTCTGGTGACGGAAGTTGTTGCTTCTACGAAAATAAGAGGTTGTGTATAGATTTAAATCCACCAAACTTTCGACCTATATGACAATTGGATAACTGTGTAACCAATATACTATTTAGTTGTGTAAAAATGGAGCTAACAAAAATACTGTATTGAGCTCATGAATATTTATACACAATTACATGAGTTCGGTTACCAGCTGTCCGCACAGGGCACCTGGAACCCCCTCTACCTCACAGAAGCACATGATGTGGAGTGTGGGCGACGGCACTTCTGAAGCTAGATGCCTAACGATCCAATGCTGTAACAAGAGTGTTCCTGCCGCCTCCCAAGCCTATACTATAGAAAAATAGTGGAGGATCCTCTACCAAAATATTGAAATATTTTCTTCTATCTTGAATAGAAAGAACTAAGTTGAAGCAAGATCTCATATATACTATGAATGCTGCTTTGGTATTTCTTCCTCCCTCATTGCTCTTTTATTCACACCTTGTCTCCCTAAGAAATGCAGTACAATAATTTCACATTAATGGAAATGGTTCCATTAATGTTTCTCAGCTAACCTTTTAGCTGGGCTCTGCATGAGGTCGCCCATCCAGTCCTCAATCCCACTGCCAAAGCATGCATGTTTTTATCAGTTTTCTTGCAGCCCAGCCCTCAGTTAGAAGATAGCCTCCTTTTTCCAAATTAACCTACGGAATTAATTTGTGCAGTGGACTTGCGTTCTCAGTGCTCAATTGCATTACCAGGTATTGCAGTGGTGGTGCGATTAGTGGCGGTAGGATTTATTAACTAACACAATTAGCGGCAGGAACTTATGCGCTAGCGATTGCAGTTGCATTAATTGGATCCTTTCCCCCTGATTCATGAGGAAAGAGTTCTCCAGCTGAAATTTTGTGTTTGGATGGATGGAAACGTTCACTTCTCACCTGCAGAGATCAGGGGTAAAGCGAATGTAGTAGCGTAATACTCTGTGAGTGCTCTGCTGCTAGCATTGATGGCAGGGGATCAAGTGCCCGTGTACTATGTAAACTTGCATCTGTCTCTGCTGTGTGCTCTGTTCCATCGTCTCGATGCACAATCCCAATTACGGAAATACACGCCGAGGCTTTAGGGCACAACCTTAATACCAAAATAACCTCTATAATACAAATTATATTGTATAAATGAACTTCCTCAATTGGTTACCTAGAAAATAGAGGAATGAAATTATATATCGAGAGGTGCGCCAATGGTACTTTCGCAACTATTGTAAAAGAACTCATCTCTAGTGTGGCATTCATTATAAATAAGCTGAAAGCTGGACGAGATATGATGTTAGCAAGAGCTGCCTCAGGAAGCACGTGGTGACGGCGTCGGTCAACCTACTGGCTAGGCCCAGGTGGCATGACGTGTCTCCGTTTGCTAGCTGCTCTAGAGCGTGCACCTGCACCTCAGTTCAAGCACTAGAACTGTAGCACGCAGTTCTTTTTCAGTCTGTCTACCTAGCTCAAACAAGAGTCTGTCTTGTTCAACTTGAGTGTAGGATTCATAACTACATGTCTCAATGTACGTGCGCATGTACATGTCACGCACCAACTCGATATCCCTAACTACCCGTCTATAGCTGGAGTCACATGGTCCTGCAGAGACGTTCACTATATTTTCTTTCTCTACATACCTAATGATCCACTTATGTAACAATAGTGTTCCTGACACCACCCAAGCCTATACTACAGAAAATAGTGGAGAAACAACGGACGAAGCTGAAGCAAGATCTCATACTCTGGATGCCTCTGGTGTTTCTTCCTCTCATTGCTCTTTTATGGACACCCAGTCTGAAATGGCAGCACAATTTTTCCACATTGATGGAAATGTTTGGTTCCAGTACTGTTTAGTACTTGGACTCAGCTAATTACTTTAGATGGGCTCTCACGAGGTATCCCACTACAAGAGCATGCATGTTGTTTTATCAGTCCTCCTTTTCCAAATTAACAATTGCATTCATCAGCGGGTATTGGAGTAGTGATTGTGCGATTAGTGGCGGCAGGATTAGTTAATAAATTCGAGAAGGAGCCTAGCATTTGCAGGTGTCAGACTACCATTAGAGGTTTAAGGGCACAACCTCAATTTCGACTCACATTAGAGGTTTAATGAAATTTCTATATTCTCTAAGGTGGCATGCTAAGTAACCTCTCAATTTGGATGAGATGATTCAAGCAATAGCTTCCTCTGAGACAGCACGTGCTAATGGCGTTAACCTACTAGCTAGGCCTGGCGGCACGTACGATGTGTCTCCCTTTGATCCTCGTAGGGCATGTAGCAGCACCTCAAGCAAGTCAAGCTCGCTCAAACAAGAGCTGACCCACTGACCAAATCTCAGTCACCTGTCTTCTTCACCTCGAGTGTATGATTCATAACTACATTTTTCAGTTCAGTTTCAGGTTTAGAAAGTAAGGAAGGTACATGGTAATAATAGAAAACACCATCAAGCAAAACAGAGGTGCATGCCTACCTCTCATACATGTCTTGCATAAACTCTGTCCTAGACTACTCGGCTTTAGACCAGATCATAAGCCTGTACACGCAGACAGCAACGTTCATCTGCTCGGTAGCATCTTGGTGTCCCACGCTCCCCACTGGCTCTGTGCCTTGGTATCCGCAAAAGAGCAGGTGTTGATCTGTATGAAAATTGATCCATACTAGAAGCATTTCTGGTGCATCCCAATCCTACTATAGAACATAGCGAAGGGCAACAATTGACTATATCTTGGCCTAAGCGAAGAGCAACAATGTTTCTTCTACCTCATTGCTCTTTTATGGAGTCCATGCGTGTTTTAAATTTTTCTTGCTTGTAGCCCAGTTGGAAGTTGAGGGCACATATATATAGGTGGCTATGCTTCAAGCCGTCTCCTTTTTTCGAGTCAACCAAACTAATTCTCTTGGTGGTAACAAAAACTATCATAGCCTTGTTCTTATTACACAATACGTACTGCAAAACATAAGTGGGTTTTATGAACTTGAGCTGCCTATCAGCTGGTGTGACATGTGCAATATATATTGAAAAGTCAGAAAATACATGTGGACAAAGACAGTACATCCAATTGTCAATGCAAATTACTTTGACGATCTAATGATTATTCCATCCTACTATGGATGTCTCAAGACATATTTATTTGATTCTTGGTCGGATGAAACCCGTCCTCATATTTTGTTTACGTTCACCATGGTAGGTAAATATTGAAGGTGTTCCATCAACCTCATATGCGGTGATTATAATATATGGATGGAATCAGTTGTGTGTCCCGCTGAACCCTCGAGCTCGCAGCCTCTCCCTATCTATAAAATAGTTTGTAAGGAAGCAGATACCAGCGTTGCTAACAATGAATGTTCCAGTGACCTCGCTGCAGAATTATGTACACATATATAGGAGTAGGAAGCATCAGGAGCATCTGCATTCGTGGCATTGAGAGGGGTCGTCATATGGCCTCAACTCTTTGCCGGTAGATCGATGCCACGGTTGGAACATTCGGCGCGTGCTCGATGGTGGTCCCAAATGTTTTTCACCTTGCAAGTAGAACTGATGATGTGCAGTCCTGTCCCAATAGACAAAAGGTAGTTTTATTTTTCTTGATCGTTGCAAGAATCCATGTATTTCTATACATGTAACGAATGCATCAGAAGAATCAGGCAACAAAAAGTAGTAAAGCCATAGAAAAATTTGGGGAGCAAAAATAATAATAAAAAAGAAACGTTCACCGAGCGCCGGCTAGGGCACTCGGCAAAACATGTCGTTGCCGAGCGCCAGGAGGCTGGCGCTCGGCCAAGCCAACGGTAGGAGCGGCTGTTTCCCTCCGTCGTTCCATTGCCGAGAGGTAGGGGTCCCTAAGAGCCGGCGCTCGGCAACGAGCTGTCTTCACCGAGCGTTACCGTTCACCGAGCGTTGGCGCCGGCAAATTACTGCCTTTTGCCGAGCGCCGTTTTGCCGAGCGCCGTGTTTTGCCGAAGCGCTTACCTGAGGCCATCAGGAAAGGAAAGCGGTACCGAGCGCCGTGTTTGGCGCCGGCAACGGCGCGCGGCGCTCGGCAGCGAGCTCAGCCCGGTAGTGGGTGGTCCTGGATGTAGCAGCCATTGGTTGTTCTTCTGGCCAGCACTCCTACATTGAGCACTGGGACGACATTGGTATGGACCTGGACACGTCACCCCCAGCTTGCCATTCCAGTTGCACTTAATCATGCTTTATGTTTATAAAAAAACCATGCTCTAGATGAGAGGGAGAGAGAGGCACAAAGGTAGGACTTCGGTGTTGTCACTGGGTCACAACCCTCTATTCCTGGTGAACATTTCTTGTATTCTCTCATTAGTGGCGATTCAAGGAAAATAAGCCAGAAGGAGATTATCTCATAATCTTTCATCCCTAACCTCTCCTTCCATGGTCCAAGCAGTGGTAGCGGGGGCTCGTGGCCGCCTCACCGTGGTGCTAGATCCACCCCTGCTCTCAGACTGTTCTTTCTCACGGTGCCCTCTCTCCAACAAAATGCTGGCTGCACCACCTACACACCCACATCTGCTGGCTGGTCCATGGAGGCGGGCACTGGATGATATACAGTCTTTCGTGCTTGTCATAGGCGTCTGTGCTCTTTGGGCAAAAGTACGTAAATACAGTTTCAGTTTTCTCTACTTTTTTATATCTGTTCTTTCGTCCATGTTGCTTCTGTCAGTTTTGTAACACATGTGCCACACAAGTCTAGGATTCCTTGGCAACAGAGCTGCCCTGGAGGCTGGAATGTTCAGTGGCTGTGATAAACTGATAACCCACCACTTCCACCTCCACTGCAGGCATCATCCATAGACTGAGCCACATGCAGGACTACCATGAGATGCATACGCCGACCAATCCATCCCGGCATGCATGTGCTTCTTGTGGAGAACAGAAGGCCAACAAGTATTACAGGTGCTCCTGATGCTTCCTAGTCCTATACACATTTTCATGTGGCAAAAAGTCACTACTGGACCTGCAAGGTCCCTACTACTGGCTGCTGCTCGCTTACCTGCTGTTTTATATATAGGCAACAAGGTTTGGGAGGCCATGAGAATTCATGGGGCGGTCCAATCTGATTTTCTAAGCACTTTACAACCACTGTATATGAGATGAGTAACCATCCATTGATTTAGGGAAGGCAATAAATGTTGAATTAATGCTCATATCAGAACATCTCTAGAGATCATTATGCAACCAGAGTAACGTTAGGCTCATATTATGCCTTGTCGGGCCGGGTAACGTTAGGCTCAATTTACTCACCAATATCCAAAATAAGATCTGCTATAATGAAGCTAAACGTCACTAAAAGATATGACTGTTCACCAGACTGTGTCATGTTTTTTTTTTTTTTTGACTGAAACTGGAGGGGATGGTGCCCCTACAGGTGCTTTTATTAAATTAAACAACAAAGTTTTGGATACAGAAAGATAGTAAAAAAAAGTAAAAGTAAAAGCTAACAAATAAATAACCAAAGCTAAGGAACTTTGAAAGAAAAGAAGTAAAGAAGCTTTGGCAGCTCGTTTCGTCGCCTATGGACTAAAAGATTGATTGTATCCATGCTTCAAAAAGATGACTAATTCCTGTCTTGACTCTGTGCTTAAGCAAGAGCATTTCCTTCCTGAAAATTTCTTTTTGCATTAATCATTGACGGTTGGATTCCTTCAAAATTCACTTGTTTCTTGAGGACTAGATTGCCCAGAAGACTAGAATGGATGCTACATGAAGAATCTTGACTGCATCTGATCCTTGACTAACACTATCATCTCAAGGAATTTAGCACCCAGGGGGATTTCCACATGAATGAATTGCCACCACTCCTTAGCAAAAGGACAATGTAAGAATAAGTGTTCACAGGTTTCCTCATCTATAACCCCTATATAGAAGGAGGCCACTAGAGGACTCTCTCGCACATGAAGGTGACACCTAAGCAATCCTTCCGTTAGGTACCCGTTCCCCCCCGGTGTCGTCTTTGTTTCCCCTCCCGTTTCCCCGCCTCTCGACTTCTCCCCTCCCTCCATGTGTTTTTCCTTGGTCTTGGTTCTAGCGGCCTATTCCCTTCCTTCGCTGCCATGATATCTTTCTTGCCACATTCCTCGATCCCATCTCCGCCCCCCGTCTTCCGTCCCATCCAATAAGCGGCATCTCCGACCGTCGTTTACCCCGCTGCCTCTTCCGTTCCTTTGAATCTTGGCGAGAAGTCCGTTGAAAAGAAGACTCTGTGTTTAGGCTGACAGGAGCTGGTCCATAGCCTCGGTGCTTCGCCGGGTCCTTTGAACGCTGCCAACAAGTATGGACATGTTGAGGTGCCCGCCGCTGCGCCGAGGGATTTTTAGAGGGCCACAGCCCCTGTTGCTGAAGAGGGCCCAATCTGCTTCCCCATGGGTAGAATCAGGTGTCATGTTGCTGTGAGGTCTGGGACCTCTTGGTCCAGGTCGTTTTGGACTAGCTGGAGGATGCAGCCTGCTTTGGCCGGCAGCCACACAGAGGGGGGCCATTTGTAGTTGATTGATTTTGGCAGTTCTAAGGTAAGATTCATTTTTAATTCTAGGTTAAATACAGACCATATTCCTTCCTGTAATTGGATTAGTTAACCTTGATAAGAACCCTATAGATTTAGTTGGGGTCAACAAAGACAGCTATTTGATAATTGATAATTGATACTCATTGTCAGAAGAGAATTTCAGGGGTTTTGGCATTGTTAGATGAGATACAAGGATTACAATGACATTGGAAATTCCTGAACCAGCTTGATGGATTTAACAGCGATGAGAGGATAAAGGTTTGAACCTTCAGCTTAATAATTGTTACTGTATTGATGCTTTGGCTCAGGTTTTGTTCAATTTGCAGATTGAGGAGGCAAAAGATACCTCCTTCCAAATGAATGAATTCCCAAATTGGTGGACATGCAGATTGAAATCTGTCCTACTGGCACAGGTTAGTGATCTAACAGCAAGCTTCACTGATATTGAAAAATTAAGTTTACAGAAAATATCACTTATTGTGCTGATTCCTATCTATGTGCACATCAACTAAATTTCTGCTCTTATTCAGTTATCCAAATAGTGGACTAGATTTCCCACTCTTTCCAAATATATTGTTTCACATAAAACATAGAGGCCAAAAGCATCCATCCTTCGTTTTGCTATTTGCTTTGTATTGTTGGTAAGATTAGGCTCTGAAGTTAGACTACTGCTAGAAGAACTCTCTGATTGCAAAAATCTAATGGTTTCTAAAGTGGAGGTGAAGGGCATTCCAGTTTATGTTGGTATTTACAAATCCAGGAAGGGTGTGATTCTCCACGGATTATGGTATTGCTAAAAATAGGTCAAAACAAATTTTCATTGAGTTATTCATCCTATTTATCGTAAGAAATTAATGTATGTGTTATTTGACTACAGCACACCCACAGTACACCTCCAACAACTTCTTAGCCATGTAAGCTGGGCATTAATTTGAAATTCAAGTTCATTCTTCTTTCTCCTCCAAGTTTTCTGCTACTTAAAGCTTCTGTTTGCACTAATTTTAGTTCAATTTCAAGAATGATGACTTTACTACAAATATTTGATATGCCCCTTGGCTCATTTAATATGTGTTTTCTTATAGTTTCAGTAACATTAATGCAAATTTTCTTAACTGTATGGTGTGTTCATGCTTTCACTTTCTTTGCAGTACTAAGGCAACTTCTTTGTCCACTGGCAAGAAGATAGAGGACAATCAATAGCAATGGAAGGGAAGTTTAGGTGTGCTCTGAATTTTTTGTTGCTATAAATGATTTGTATTGAATATATTCTTTTTAGTGTTCAGTAGACTGAAGCTGTCACATTTCTTCTGTCAGTCTCTTTGGTCGACCTTTATTTTATATCTCAGTAAATCATGAATTTATTAACTACGCAGCAAATTTATGTTTTTATAAACTATCATGTTCAGACCTTATGTGCTTCACTACATCTGCTACCTTGCTTCTGTTTTATTATTATTATTATTGTGACCGTGCTGCTTTTTTTTTCTCATGGTTCAATTTATGGTTTTATGGTTCAGTTTGCGGTGCTTTACTTAAAATAGGGTTAGTGGCGCTGGAGAGGAGCCTTTTCCTTCCTCCACGCGCCATCGACGCGCCCAACGCAGGTTCGGCCTATTCTGCGACCCCTTCGGTGGTGAGCAAGGTCGCCTTGATGGCGGCGGCTCAGTTGTAGCCTTTCACCAAATCCAACTCATATCTGATGTTTGGAATTTTGTTTCTCTAATCACTGTTGTCAAGTTTAACTGATGAGGATAGAAGCATCTTCAATGTTATTAATTTTGTTTGCCACTGTTTGGATGGCTTTGAATTTGGTTCTCATATGTGGTTTTGTTGAATACTCTATAGCATCATGGACGCTGACCAACTGTAAGTATTGGTTTCTGTATATCCTTGTGCCACTATATGTCAGTGTTGCATTCATCCAATGAGAAGTTACAAGTTTTTGTAGCCGACTTTTGGGATTGCATTCTTTCCTTGGATGAGGTAAAATAATTATAGGGTATTTTCCAAGTTATTATGTTCTAAAACGTGCTATGCTGAACCATGGGTATCTATTTGATAGTCCAGGCACCAAGACTTCAACCTCTGGAAGCACTGCTGCAGGTTGGTTCCTAATATCTCTAAATAAAACGCTTCATAGCGATCATGTCCTCCGTAAACTGCTGCAGGTTACCTTTTTTAAAAATTAATTGCAAATGACTGGTGCTATTCTTATTGTCCTGAATTACAAAGGATTGAAAGATCCATTGTCTCAAAACGCACACCATCAAGTGGGTATCACAGAAACTGGAGCGCAGTTGCTTTGGTGCATAGAAAAATAAGAAATCATTTAGTCTATGACAGGCTGCACAAATTGGTGTATGTGCATTATAATCTAAAAGCTGTGCATCCAACGATGGTTCATTCAAATGAGATGCTTATTCAGAGATCCGAAGCTAGGTGCTGAGAACTAAATGGCAAAACCAAGTGCAGGTATTGATCTGTTGTTACTCCTTTCATTGTGCAGGATAATATCGTAAAATAAATTGTCCTGATAGTGATCATGTCCATTGTAACCTGCTGTAACTTAACTTTTTTTTTTTAAATTAATTGCAGTTGTCTGATAAAAGGTCTCAATTCTCTCATCGCCAAAGTTGTGAGTGAGGTCTATCTTCCAAAGATCTAAAATGTGGTTGGTCACCGTAATGAAATGATCACAAAAATAGCGGAATCCAAGCATCAATGGGCATCTTTATTCCGCTGATTGTCGTGATGGTTGTAAGCTTCGAGTTTATAATAGAGATGGGATCATGGACAAGGTTCAAAGACACCATATGCTAAGCACACGGTCTCTTTAAGCCGCGACCTTTGTCTCCCTTAATGGATCTTTTTT
Organism: Hyparrhenia diplandra; assembly: GCA_015847255.1. Lineage (NCBI taxonomy): Eukaryota > Viridiplantae > Streptophyta > Magnoliopsida > Poales > Poaceae > Hyparrhenia > Hyparrhenia diplandra. The sequence goes on from JADLZK010001408.1 coordinate 38,270, forward strand.
CCTTGATTTGTCAATGCTACAAGGTTTTCCATCAGAACTATTACTATAAAGATATTAGTGGCTCAATTGATCTAGATAGGAAAACATGTTTCATTTGATCACTCTATGAGTTCTTTTTTTTTTTTTTTCTTAGTTAGCCCAAGTTCTCATTTATAAGATGGTAATATTATTTCTGAAAAAAGAATGTCACATGATGATGCTTTGAGATGCCAATAGTCTATCGACTACTTACTATATGTATCGTGACATTGTGTATGACCATCATCAGGTTGATAGTTGTACCTTTTTTTGGCAGAAGATCTTAATCTCTGAAACTATACATTTACACAAGAAAATACTACTTTCAACATTCTTGAAATTCCCGCAGCAACGCTGGGAATTCACCTAGTAAGAGTTAACACAGAAGACAAATTTGTAGGACGGGATCTCCATGTGTTTTCTTTGCAAGATGTTTCTTGTACTAAGCCTGTCATTGAGGAGAAGCCAAAAGAACACTCTGTGTTTAGGCTGACAGGAGCTGGTCCATAGCCATTTGAACGCTGCATGGACATGTTGATGGCCAATAAGATTTTTATAAGCCCTGGAAGAGGAGAATCTGCTTCCCCATGGGTAGAATCAGGTGTCATGTTGCTGTGACTGGGACCTCTTGGAGCTCGTTTTGGACTAGCTGAAGCTGCTGGTAAGCTGTATCAGAGATGGGGAGGTAAATGAGCTGAGTGATGTCCTGACTGCGAAGAACTGATCCCACTGTGATTCTCTTGTTTTGTCTCATTTGTGAGATGAAGGCAATTAAATCCACTAATCTTTTAATCTAGCTCACAATAGCCAAGTTGGGTAGACATGTGATCCTAATTTAATTTGGTAAAACACAAGTATAATTTGTCCAGTGCGATTATGCTTATACATCTGCACTGTTTGTGCATCCAAATGGGATGCATACGCTGACCCATCCATCCCGGCATGCATGTGCTGGAGAACTTCTTCCACATCTGGAGCCACATGGGATGCGTCTGTTGTGTAGAACAGAAGGCCAACGAGTATTACAAGTGCTCCTGATGCTTCCTATTCCTATACACATTTTCATGTGGCAAAATGTCACTACTGGAGCTGCAAGGTCCCTGCTACTGGCTGCTGCTCGCTTACCTGCTGTTTTATATATAGGCAACAAGGTTTGGGAGGCCATGAGAATTCATGGGGCGGTCCAATCTGATTTTCTAAGCACTTCACAACCACTGTATATGAGACGAGTAACCATCCATTGATTTAGGGAAGGCAATAAATGTTGAATTAATGCTCATATCAGAATATCTCTAGAGATCATTATGCAACCAGAGATATTATGCCTTGTCGGGTGAACAGGAAGCATCAGGAGCACTTGTAATACTCACCAATATCCAAATTATGCCTGTTCACCAGACTGTGTCATGGTTTTATATTATTATTAAACCTTTTCTTTTTGGAAAGAACAGTTGTCTCATTTGTGAGATGAAGGCAATTAAATCCACTAATCTTCTAATCTAGCTGACAACAGCCAAGTTGGGTAGACATGTAATCATAATTTAATTTGGTAAAATACAAGTATAATCTGTCCAGGGATATTATGCTTATGCATCTGCACTGTTTGGAGTGTTACCATGCATCCAATTAAATTCAGGTTTAAACAGACAGAGATTTAGATGGTTTACCTAATAAGACTAAATTATATAGAAAATAATTCTAAATATATGTCAGAAATAATAACTGTTGCATAAGATTTTATTCAGTTGATGTGTTTTTCCCTATGTTTTTATGTCGGCAGTTGATCTTTCAAAACATAAGGTCTTTTTTTATGGCTTAAAGTATAAGGTTGGTGTCATGAACCAAAATGGAGGCCCATGGGGCAACCGCCCGCGCGAGCAGTGGAAGCCGCCCTAGGGCCGGCCGCCGCTGCCGCACGTCACCGTCATCATCCAATCTTTTCTAAAAATAAATATTAGGGAATAAATATTTAGGAAAGAAATAGGTTGCTTTGTCAAGAGGTATTCCAATCTATAAGGAAACCTCCTAGATATTTCTTAGCGTGCAAGTCTCCCTCGGACTATAAATACAAGGGGCGTGTAATCAGTTGAATCTTGCAGAGAAAAATTAAAAGGGTAGCTCCCTAAACACCTTATCTCTCCAGCTCTCTCTCTCGCTCCGCACGCCGCCGCCCGATCACGCCACCGCCCACGCCACGACGCGCTGCCCATGCGCCCTCCTCCACGCCCGGCCGACGCCGACGCTGCCGCCGGCGCGGCCACGCGCTGCTGCTGCCGCCCCCCTTCCTCGCCATCCTCACCACCCGACGATCAGCAATCGTGTCAATTCCGCCCAATCTAGCCGAATCGACAACCTGGTATCCGAGACCAGGACGTTCCCACCACCGACAGCCTCTTCCGACCACCACCAACGCCAAGATCCGATGGACAGCCACAAGATCGCCGAGCTCCAGATGGAGATTTGCGAAGTTTCGTGCTCACGCGAGGAAATCCGTGCCACCTTCACCGCCCTCCCGGAGAAGTTGGATGAACAGCCCGCCCCAACGACGCACAACGACGACACGCCACGGGCGCCGCCAACAACGCCGCCATCGCCATGGCCGCTCCCGACATCAACAACGCTCCCATCGACATCCACGACGACCCGGTGGGCCACGACAGCAGAAGAACACCGCAGCACGCGGCCTTGCGTCCGACGTGACGCGCCTCACGACGTCACCTCAGCCACCACCGACGACGCCCTCGCCATGGGCGCCGCCGACGGTGACGACGCCCTACCGGGCGCCGCCACGCCACCCCTCCAAGATCATCGACGCTGCAAGCAACGAAAGCACGCCTACCCCAAGGATGCCCTACTTGCCGTGACCCGTGATCGATCGATCGATCGAGGAGGCTACCACAGACGCGTCCACACCACCGCCGACGAAAAGCCTACCAAACTAGGGCCAACGCCTCGCGGCTACTACAATGGCACGCTTAAGTTTCCCGGTCACTACCAACACCCTCTTTGACATTGGGAACATCCGAGTGCCAACATGGGACGACAAGACGACGCCACCGACGTCAACATCGACGCCGCTAGCGCCGACATCGACGCCCGCCGATCGACATCACGGACGACATCGCCACCATGGACTCCAACGGCAACGACGCCCCTCCCAAGGGCGCCACCCACTACTACAAAAATGATTTTCCGTGGCGGACTTTTTTAATTTTAAAACGGACATTAAACCGCCACGCCAGCCTAGGGTCACGGTTAATCGAACGATAAACCGGGGCGGCAAATGTCCGCCACGCAAAATCGATTAACCGCGGGCGGACTTTTAACAATGACCGCCACGGAAAATAGAGATTAACCGTGGCGGTCTTCTTACAATGCCCGCCATGGTAAATAAAATAAAAAAATAAAATAAAAGAAAAATCCAATCGAAACCCTAACGGGCCCGGATCCGGGCCTCCCGGCCCGTTAGGGGTTTCGTGTCCCGCCGCCACGAGCCAGATCGCGCCGCCGCCCGACGCGCTTTGATCCGGCCGAGCTAGGGTCGCCGCCGCCCGATCCGGCGGCCGGGAGGCCGGATCCGCCGTTGCCGCCACGCGCCACGCCGCCGCCGGAGGGAGGAAGGGGAGGGAGGGCCGCCCGCGCGCCGGGAGGGAGGCCGAAGAGGGGAGGGAGGCCGCCGCCACGGGATCCCGAGCCGCGCCGACATCCGCGCGCCGCCCGGCCGCCGCCGCCGCCGCCAACCCGCCTCCGCCCGCCGAGGACGACGCCGCCCCGGATCCACGCCGGAGCTAGCTCGGGAGTAGACGCTGGGCGCTGCGCCAAGGCCGGCCGCCGCGCCGCCACCGGATCCGCCGTCCCCGCGCCGGATCCCCGCCGCGAGGAGGGCGATGACCGGCGGGGGTGAGTGAGGGAGGGGGCCGCCGGCTTGGGAGTGGAAGAGGGAGAGAGGGAGGCCGGCTCGCGCCGCAGGGAGAGGGAGATGGGCCGGCACGGAGACGGAGCGAGAGGGGTAGACGGAGGGTGCTCGGGCGCGGACTGAAGAGGAAGGGAGGGAGATGCGTCGGCTGGGGGGAGGGGTGAGAGAGTGACTGAGTGGAGTTAGGGTTTGTGGTGCTATATATACGTGAACATGTTAACGGGCCATTTGGGCTTTTGTAACTATACTTGGCTGCTGGCTTTTAACCGTGGCGGGCTTTTTACAATGCCCGCCACGGTTAATCGACAACCGTGGCGGTTTTCTCCCGGCCGGGAGGGGGTGCCAGCCACCTATTTTCCGTGGCGGTTTCTCAAATGCCCGCCACGTAAAAATAAAATCGAACACCACGCAAAATCATTCCCGTAGTAGTGGCCATCGACGACGACGACGCTACCATAGGCGCCAAGCTCGTCAACAACGTCCCCTCAAGAATGCTAACGCAGATGATGACCCTCCCATTGGCACCAACGACATCACCCCCGACATCCTCGTCATCACCATGCCAACCAACAACGACATCACCTTCGCCAACCGACGCGTCTTCAACAATGGTACCGTCGACGACATTGCCAACAACATCAACGACAACGACGCCACCATGGGCGCCATGAACGGCGACAACGTCCTCAAGGACGCCAACGCCGATGACAAACCCCCTGACGTCAACTACGTCTTCGCCATGCCTATCATCGACAACAACTACAAGGGCATGAACCACAACGACCCCTCGCAGCCAACCTCGACACCGCAGCCACGACGTCAACCAAACGGACGCCATAACAGATGAGAACACCGACGTTCCCGGGCGCCACCGATTTAAACGGTCGTTCACCGGCCGACATACGACAACAACAATCACGCTACACTGGCTGGACATCCTTCCGGCATCAACAATGGTGGAGAACACCATCGCAACCTCCAGATCCAGCAAAGGCGCCACCATCGCACCACGCCGCCCAGAACACCGTGTACACCACTATACTTCGACAAGAGCGGCACTCCTCCTTCTCTGGTTCGTTGTTGACACCTGCTATAGCATAAAATTACAAGTCAATTAACATGAAATAAGGGCTCAAGTCAAAGACCAAACATAAGTCTAGGGTCTAACTAACATAATTTTTTGGTATTCTCGTGACTTTCCGGGGACTTGATAGATAATTGCAGAGAAGAATGGAGAAAGTTCCGGAATATACAAGGCACATGAAGACAAGACTTAACCGTGAAGCAACTCAACCCGAAAAGTGAACTAAAACATTCTAGAAGATACCGGAGGACACCAGAAAAGACGGACGAGGAGGTGGCATGCCACCCCGGCGGCCGCCAAGGCCAACTAGGCCGGCCGCCAGGTGGGCCACCCCTGTCGGTCTCTCCTTTCTAGGTCGGTTTACTACCGACATTGAGGTTGTTTCTACACCGTTGCTGAAGGTCGGTTCGATCCAAGGGCCGACGCTCATCACCAAGTACTATATAAGAAGACCGGTGACCCTGTGGCTATCATATTGATCATTATCATACTCATTCATCAACTCATACCCATCTAGTCCAGCCAAGTCTAGACCTAAGCCCTAGTTCATACTAGAAGTAATTAGCTATCTAGCTAGTTCTAGTTGAAGATCAAGTTCATCTTGAGTTCCTGAGTTCCCGATAAAGAAGTAGCAAGGATCATTGTTCTTGAGACTTCTCTCTTGTATTCAATCTGTAAGTACTATTATATTTAGAATACAATTGTTATAGCTTTGATCTTTATAATTATTATATTCTTATTGATATGTGTTTATGCTTACTATGATTATATGTTTAGTTTAGTAAGATTGCTTTATATTTTATGCATGGAATTGTATAGCATCCATATAGATGATCACTATGTGGGTGATAAGCAATGTGTAAACGTGGTGTTTATACAACGTTTATCTCGCAATTGCACCCTACATTCCGGGCCGTGTGGTAGATCGCGGGAGTGATGCAGACTGTTGAGTCCTTTGGAATCCACCCTCCGAATGTAGGACTAGTCGAGTTTATTATTACGGTAATAATCAAGTTTCGTTCTTGGTTGTTATTGGTAATGCTTGCCATGTGTAGAAGTAATCCAACCTTGCCATGATAGCTAGATGTATTGCACTAATTGTAGTATTCATTGACATATATGATTAGGAGTATCTTAGGAATATTCATTCTATTCTTTCTATAGCATGTTAATAGCTCGTATGATACTAGTGGTATATGATGATCTTAGACTTGGGTATTTATCATTTATATAATTATCTTTATCCTGTGACTTATCCTGTTGAGTAATGTTAGATGTATATGGCAACTCTGCATTACAATACTGTAAGGTGGATCTCATAACTAAATCACAATATAAATCATTAGACATCCTTTTCTCTCTACTTTCCATAGACTCCCTTCCCTGTGGTAAAATATAAATACGATACCGGATTACTCCCCGGTGAAGTGCTACAATTGGTATTTCTATGATCCAGGCGCTTGCGATATCATGTTCATTCTTTTATCAAGGCCAATCAAGAGTACCATGCCCCACATTTCTTTGAGCGTTATTGCTAGGGTGACAGACTAGTGTATAGGTAATGCCTAGAAATGAGTGGTATACCTTGAGTACATATCCTGGTGAGATTAACTCCACTATGGATAGTGATGCTAAGTTTACATCCCACTACTAACACCGCCTAACTCCGCTTTGTTGGATCATGAGGTTAATCACATATCCAAGCTAACATGATTAGATAGATATCCCATATATATTTCTTTCGCCTTCCTAATTGGGATCGTGTAAGAAATATCAACAAGCATTTCTGGCGCCGTTGCCGGGGAAGGCGTAGTCTATCCAGAGAAATAATTTTTCTTGGCTTTGTTTTCAAAACTTTCCTAGTTTGGGAGAGGATAGTCAATCTTTCAATTTTGAAAAGATGTTTTCAAAACTTCAAAAGTTTTCTAGTGCTTCTTTCCAGCTTTCTCTAGTTTGGAGGGGTATTAGCCAAAACTTAGATAGTGTTATTCCTATAAAGTTAGTATTGTTTCTGACTTTACTAGTTAGAAAGGGTGCTAGCCAAAAATCTTTTAAACACATCATATAAGGAAATCAGAGAGATCCCTTACACCACCTAATGCATTGAGAACCCATTATCACATACTCAAACAGGTTCAACCCTGTTTTCTATTTTGTTTTGATTTTATGCAGGGAAAAATATATGTATGAATAAGAACCTTCCAGAGAATTTTGTTGAAGATCCCGAAAAATTAATCAGCAGCCGAGCAAAACTCGCACAAACTCCAAAGACCTTCATCATCATCATCATCATCATCATCCGAGAATCCAAGACCCATCGAATCGGAAGTTAATCAAGTTACTAAAGACTTGACATCTCAATTTGAAGCTATGGCAACTAAGACACTTTCGTGAATTTTTCAGCTCCTACCACGGACAACATTCTCGTTGGTCCGAAGGTAGAGGTTGGAGACAAAGGCTTCGAGCTTAAGCCAGGGCTCATCAATATGGTGCAAGCTAGTTAATTTTGTGGAAAGGCACATGAAGATGCTAATGCTCATCTCCAACACTTCCTGGAGATTTGCAGTACATTTACTATAAAGGACGTATCCGAAGATGCAATCTTGCTTCGCCTCTTTCCATTCTCACTATTGGGAAGAGCTAAGCAATGGTTCTATGCTACCAAAGATAAGAATACAACATGGGATATTTGTTCCACAACCTTTCTTGCTAAGTTCTTTCCTCGTAGGCAAGACAAATGCCTTAAGGGGGAAGATATCAAATTTTCAACAACAAAGATGATGAATCGGTCCCGGAAGCATGGGAGCGTTTTCAAGATTATATTTCGAATGTCCACACCATGGGATGGAAAAGTGGTCGTTGATGCGCACTTTCTATCATGGGCTTGTTCCCGTGCTCGTGAAACTATGGATGCTTTGCTGGTGGTGCTTTCTTATCACTTATATTAACTCGTGCCACGTAACTTGTGGAGAAGATGGCTTCCAACCGAGGTTGGAGTGAAGAGCGCCAATCTCGCAAGACAGAATGCACCGCTTAAAGAAGTAGATATGCTATCCGCTAAGATGGACCTTATAATGAAGAAGCTAGAGGATAGAGATCCTCAACCCAAGACAGTTATGCAAATTCAAGACTCACACATGACATGTGTAGAATGTGGAAACTTAGGCCACAATCGGCAGGAATTGTCCGAGAGATCCTAGAGGACATCAACTTCATCAATAACAACAATAATTTCCGTCCCTCAATAATCAAGGTTGGAACCAACAGAGGCCCAACTATCAAAGCAACTACCAAGGTAATAATCCAGGTAACAATTTTAATACTTATCAACCTTCTTTAAGAGATCTTGTTGTTAACCAAAGTAAAACCATGGGGAATCTGTCAAGAAAGATAGCAACTAATGATAAAGCTCTTGAACTTATTAATACTCGTTTAGAAAGCTTTTCTTTAGCTATAAAGAATCAAAGACAAAGCTTTAATAAGATGATAGAATCTCAGATTTCTCAGTTTAACTGTTCCACTAACCACACCAGAAAGATTCCGGGGCAGCCGGAAGATTTAGAAACCGCAAACCTTGTCGATATTTATAATGCGTGTCGTTACTATAGAGAGACCTCGGGGAAGCCGTTGGTTGGATGACTCAATGCCACCTAAGAAGGAAGATCCGGGAGGCCAGCCATTACAATCAAGATTGGACAACACACATTCGACAATGCTCTCTCGTGATTTTGGCTCAAGCGTGAACATACTACCCAAGGTAATTTATGAAAAGATTTATAGTGAACCACTTTGGAAAACGAATATGTGCTTGCAGCTTGCGAGATCAATCATTCTCGTTATCCCGAGGGGATCCTTGAAGACGTGTGTGTGGGAATCGGAGGCTCTTACGTGCCGCCAGACTTCGCAGCTTGTAGACACCGGAAGAAATGAAAAAGCAACAATCATACTTGGTAGACCATTCTTATGCTCAGCCAAAGCTGTCATCTACGCAGACAGTGCGAAGATTGTTTTCAATATCAAAGGGAAGAGGGAGAAATTCACTTTCAAAAACAAGGTACACAACTCTCTTACTTATTCCTAGAATTCCAATCGTTATGTTCTAGAACCGAAGATGGAAAGTTATAATCAAATGTATGAGGAATCGAATCGAACAAGAACAAGACGGCCACGACCTACAAAGGTAATGGTAGTAAATAAAACAACATCTTATAATGATCATTTACTTCAATCTCCAATGCTTCGTCAAGAAGATGATCCAGTACTCCTACCATCGCATGTTCTATTCAATGCTTAACTTTCTATAATACATATTGCGATCATCGATCTGGTGTTAATCTAATGGCAAAGGTTACATATGAATTATTATTTAGAAAATTGCCATTGCAACCAACATATGTGCAGCTACAGATGGCAGACCAATCTTATAGAGTTCCTGAAGGAATTGCCAAAAACGTACCAGTCAAGATTATGGACCACTATGTTCTCACTGACTTTGTAGTCATGGACATAGGAAAGGAAGAAGATCCTCCACTAGTGCTTGGGAGACCATTCCTCAACACTACTCGTGCAATCATCTACATCCATACAGGAGAGATTCATACCCAATTTTCTAAGGAGAAGGTACGTGTTTACTTTAATAGCCATGTTTTTGATCGCGGGCTATGAAAAATAGCGTCAAGCTTTTCTAGCCGCTATTCGCCGCTATTGCGCCGCTATAGCGCCGCTACGCCGCTTATAGCGGGCAGCTTTTACGCAGATGGCGCGCCAAAGATGCGCTGCCGCTATAGCGCCAATAGCGTGGAAATAGCGCGCTATAGCGCCAATAGCACGCTTTAGCGGCGCAATAGCACGCTTTAGCGACACAATAGCGCGATATAGCTCCAATAGCGCCAATAGCGTGGAAATTGACGATAGCATCGCGGCGTTTCAATTGGCGCGCTATAGCGCGCTATTTGTTTCATGGTTTAATAGTTATAATGAATATACAAATCCCATGGGGAAAAGCAGGGCAGCTCGTCGCCGCCATAATAGACGATGGATCAAGAATCTAGAAGATGAAAAGGTATGTGCAGAAATCAATACTCTTACACCTAATACATCCACGAAGAAAGAAGAATCAACTACTCGAGAGAAGAGTTCATCATCCAAAAGATAGAGAAAGAAGAAGACATCTCCCGTAACATCATCGAAGAGACCATAGAATCATCGGTGCCACCGATTGTGACAACCGATATACCATGGGAGTGAAGAGCGTAACTTGAGTCTTGTTCGGAGGACTTTAAACACCAAATCCCGCCGAAAGGTAAGTCGGTAAGTTATCCATATTTAAATTCCTGCACTGCATATCATGTTTATCTTTTTAGTATTTTATATCTCGCATTTTGAAAATAACAAAAACATTTTGTCTTTTATCTTTTGTGAAAACCTTTAAGCCCCATGCTAATATCCCCGAGGCTTAACACCTCTAGGCTATTTGCTGTGGTGGCATAAAAAATAAAATAAAGAAGCATCAATATTTTATTTTATCTTACATATAAAAATAAAATAAAAATTTGAAAATGAAAATCTAAAAAATATTTCCCCTGTGCAACCTAAAGCGATGTGGCTAACCCCTAATGCTTAATCAAGTTCCACTAGCTTTGTTGTCTATTTGAGATTAGCAGATTTCAAGAGGAGAAGAGATATGTTAGGCGCCACTCTATTGCCAACTACCTCAACTTCTACATCATTGAAGATTACACTCCAATCTAGTTTGGGGAGTGCAACCCCGCTATTATCCAGATAAGTATCTTACTATCTATCTATTATTAGTTAAATATTTTGTTTGCTAGAAAGTTTAGTTTATTAAAGTTTAGTTTTATAGAGTTTAGTAGTTTAAAAAGTCTTTTTGTTAGAGTGTGAATAAAAGGATCAAGAGAGAGTGCACACTAAATTTACTTTGCTCAACTAAAAGGAACCTTAAAATCGCCAACATGGAGATGATGAATAGTTGCTCCGTTGTTATACTTTTCTAGTACCTAGCTTTCAAGCTTAATTTCTCTTGAGCTCCATTTGCAAAATTATTTTGATATTTACTCTAAACCTGAAACCTATGGGTTGCAAATGCTTGCTCTAAAGTCTAGGTAATTGACGGATAAGATATATGATAGTCCGATTTTGCTATTTGATCTTACTCCTAGTGACACTAGATTTACGGAGATTTATATTTCAAAAATTGAAAATGCACATGATAAGTTCCTATGTGACAAGAGTGTGAACCTCCTACCACAGCCATATATACATGCTATTTAGATTAGGAAAACTTTTTGATAAAAAAATATATATAGGCTGCTTGTTTTGCATTGAGTTTATTCAATCTTTTGTCGACCCTTAGAAACTTGTCATGCTGATCATGTACACTCCACTTATTCCACTCTCCACTCGACTCTATACACATATGCTATTTCTATCCTGGAAGTACGCATCCACCATATACACCCATTCACTCTAGCCAGCAAAAATGTTCTACTCCTATCCTAGGAGAGAGCAACCAAAAATATTCACTATACCCATCCACTCATTCATTGCTAGCCAATATCTTACAAAAGCTCCATTATATTTACCTCTCAAAAAGTTATTGAAAAAGAGATATGGGTTGTAGATTAAAAAAAAAAGAAGAGAAAAAAGAGAAGAGAAAAAGAAAGGGAGATGAAAAATGGACAAAAGTCCTACGGGCGAGTAGAGCCTACCTCCCTAAGAAAAATAATAAAGATGAAAAATGGACAAGTGTCCGAGGGTGAGTAGAACCCACATCTTTAAAGAGAGGAAATAAAAGACAAAAGTCTAGGGCGAGTAGAGCCCACCTCTCTAGAAAAAATAAAAAGAAAGAAAAAGATACAACCTAGGTTCTCTATAAAGTTTCCAAATTCAAAAGAGAGAAGATTCCTCGAGGAGCAAAAGTAAGATTTCCCTTATCTATTCTATTCACTTCATTACATACTCTACTACATTTCCTTAGCATCTATATTCTATCCACCATACACATGCACCACTTGATCAGTGTGACTTGTAACTTTGGATCCATTGCTTGAATTTACAATATATGCTTAGTAAGTAAATAAATTGTTTTCTCCTACCTATGAGCTCCAGATATAAAGCCTTAGATATAGAGTGAGAGAGAAGAAGGCATAGTGTGCTACTGCCTTAGCCAAAAAATACTACATACTATGAGAGAAAGGCAACACTACCTTATTGCCTTAGAGAGGATCCACAAATACCACAAATAAGAGATTAGAGAGAGTCATACCGAGGAACTTTGAGTTTTATTTTGAAAACCAAAAAAACTCGGAAGGGACAGGTTGATCAAAAGAGTTTGAGATGTAGTGCTCGACTTGACTGTTCTATCTTTCAATTGCCCAAGATTGAAGAAAAAGATATAAGCCCCAAAAGGTAAGAGGTAATTGAGTAAGTTGAAGTTTTAAAAAGTTTATCTTTATCCGGAGAGAAATTTTGTTTGAAAGCATGTGTACTTTAAAGGTGTGATAGCGTTGCAGCAACACCCGATCCAAGTAAGTAGTTAGTATAATATCATATGTCTTGCTAAGAGACTAGCAAGAGGTAAGCTTGGGGGAGCTTGTTGACACCTGCTATAGCATAAAATTACAAGTCAATTAACATGAAATAAGGGCTCAAGTCAAAGACCAAACATAAGTCTAGGGGTCTAACTAACATAATTCCACGAGTTTTGGTATTCTGTGACTTTCCAGGGACTTGATAGATAATTGCAGAGAAGAATGGAGAAAGTTCCGGAATATACAAGGCATATGAAGACAAGACTTAACCGTGAAGCAACTCAACCCGAAAAGTGAACTAAAACATTCTAGAAGATACCAGAGGACACCAGAAAAGACGGGACGCCGAGGTGGCATGCCACCCTGGCGGCCGCCAGTGCCAACTAGGCCGGCCGCCAGGTGGGCCACCCCTGTCGGTCTCTCCTTTCTAGGTCGGTTTACTACCGACATTGAGGTTGTTTCTACACCGTTGCTGAAGGTCGGTTTGATCCAAGGGTTGACGTTCATCGCCAAGTACTATATAAGAAGACCAGCTAACCCCAGGGCTATCATATTGATCATTATCATACTCATTCATCAACTCATACCCATCTAGTCCAGCCAAGTCTAGACCTAAGCCCTAGTTCATACTAGAAGTAATTAGCTATCTAGCTAGTTCTAGTTGAAGATCAAGTTCATCTTGAGTTCCTGATAGTCAAGTGTTTCCGCAGAAAAATCACTCAAGAGGGGAGGATCTCTCTGTGCGAAATAAAAGTAAATGCGCGGGCGTGCCAGTGTACTAAAGTATACAAAAGAAATAAATAGAGGGAACACGAACTTTATTCATATTTAATCAAAATACAAATATATGTTCCCTAGTACATGTGCGCTCCATAGGTAGCCTGCTAGCGGCAATCTAACATAGGCAATGTAGTCTTCATGGTTCCTAGGGCCTCGGAAAGCTCCTAGTTAATTACCCCCGTGAGTCAGGCTCACAGAGTACCTCCGATTAAGCTGCGTTGGTCGTCGTCGTCGGTCTTCGCTTCACGTCTCCATGCATGTGTGTTGGTGTAGATGTGGATGGCGTCAGCGTGTCCATGGCCTCGTCGGTCCATGAGCCGGTAGAACGTGGCTAGAGCGTTAGCCACGCCGCCTGTGTCGTTCGCCTCGTCGGTGTCGAACAGCGCATAGGTTGTAGTGGTAGTAGCACTTGCATGGTTGATGTAGCTTGGACTGATTTGGACTTCCTCGGCAACGTCGTCGGGGTACGCCGTGGAGCTTGATCACGTAGAGTATTTGAAGTAGCGGTAGGCTTGATGAAGACTTGCACTCGCCTTCGACGTCGTCCGCCTCGTCGGCGTGCGCTGGCGCGTAGTGGTGGTAGTAGCTGAAGCCCGCTCGATTGCCTAAACAGCTTCACCTGATACAAATAAAATACAAAAGATAAAATTACATAAATAGGGCTCGAACGATCGCCGAGCTCCGAATTGTAGTATGCTCTATGAGGCACATGAAGCGCACACACATAGGCATATACATGTATATATACATGCAGCTTGATGGTTATTGGCACACGCATGTGCAAGCACACATGCACCTGCATATGCATGTGTCGTCGCCGATGCGCGTCGTGGTACTCCACAACACCTCACCATAATCTCAATCGACTGCGGCACTAGATGACACGAGCGTGCATCGATCAGCTGCCACTTGTGTGTGTTGTTGGTGCGCGGCAGCCAGCGTATGATGATGGCGTCCAGGCTCACCTCCGTGGTGTAGATGGAGCCGCTGTCGATGGCACCCAGGCCCACCCTTTGCAGTGCGGCGAGGTCGCCGGTATAGACGAAGACGCTGTCCGGTAGCCCGATGTATAGTCGGCGTAGTGGATGTACGTGGCGCAGCCAGATATGGTGTCTGCCTCGCCGGCGTCGAGAGGCGCATAGTAGATGCACTCTGATCCCTGGACAGGCGTAGGCAGCCCTGCGGCCCTCCTGCTTGCTATGTCGCCGTGTTGTGGCGGCTGCCTCCCTTGGGTCACGTACGTACAGAGGTGAACCGAGTCAGTCTTGATGATGGCTTGGCCGGCGGCTTGCTCGTGGATGGATCGTTGGCGCCGTGTAGATGGAACGTACAGGTTGCCTTTCATGGCGCCCTCTTCTTGATGTGAGGATGGCCTGGCCATGGGCGGATCCTGGCCGGTGGCTCGATGGCACCCTCCTCTTGACGTGAGGATGGACTGGCCCTGGAGGCCGGCGACGACGTGGTAGCCTTGGCGCAGCTGAGGTGCGAGTGGCAGCGCTTCCCCATACGTGCAGTCTGTGCCGATCTCGATCTCCTCCGATCAGCCGACGATGCACGGCCATCTCCACGATCGAGGTGAGGTGCCTGGCGGCCGTCGTAGTAGCGGCTGCTTTGTATCGGTCGGACGTGATTCTTGTCATCATCGACGCCGTGCAATAGCGGCGGCTGCCCTCCGATCCGTACGTGTACATGCAACTTCTTGGCCTGTAGGTGCGTACATACACATGTACGCCTCCACATGGCGCGCGGGCTCACCTGACACCGGCAAGCCTCGTGATCTCTTCATGACGCGATAATCCTCGCGGTCCAGCGCCATCTAATCATCTGGCTGCCATGTCATTCTCTTCTCGGCCAGCATGATCGACTCCGGGCCAGCATATACATGTGTGCACGCCATGGCTGCGCCTGGGCGCCCCTCCGGCCGGCGGCGATGCAAGACGATGGTTGCGAACATACACTCCCTGCTCGGCAGCCTGACGGCGCCTTGATGTGAAGTGTGACCCTTCCTCGGATATACGGCGCCGTGCCAGCGGCTGCCTTTAGTCTTCCAGCTGCAGATCGTCCTCGATCGTGCACACGCTCCTTGCTAGGCAGCCTGACGGCTGCGCCGGGATGCAAAGAGTCCTTCTCTATGGAGTCCAGGGTGTTGTTTATATAGGCACAGGTGGCTAGGGTTGAGTGGCCAGCGAGGCTGCACGCGCTGCGCCGCCGGAGGCTGTTAGTAGATGCGAGATATCCGGAGCTGCGTTCACCTCTCGTGCTTATCCACGCGCTCCCAACCGATCAGCCCAAAAATATCTCTAGCCAAATATCTCTGGCCGTGTGCACGTTTTCTGAATTATCGGCTAGCTTCCTTCTCACAAAGTCCATGACATGTGGACCCGGCAAGGTAGCATGCTATTGAATCATGAAGCAAACCAAATATATATACACATGTATATCAATTCGGCAATTCATATATAGTTGATAGATACGGTGTGTGTACTCAATCCAGATTTTCTCACGTACTTACCGGACATGTATACGCAAGTGTCGTAGAATATTCTGAATGTACATCGCACATCGTACCGTATTGGCTCGGCCGGTGTACAATTATACGGAAAAATACATGGTATATAGACCGGCGTATATACGAGCACTACAGCCGGTTCTAGATGTATGCCGGCGCACGTATCGGACTGCACCTGTTAGCTTGTTTGTTTACATGTCGAGGCACATATATGCAAGCATGGCCCCGTAGCACGTTGAAGCCAACACAAATGGCTCCTAGCTTGTACGTATACATACTTATTGGCTTACTAGCTTTCTTGGATGGCATGCCGAGGTGTACATGCATACATGGCACTATGTGCTGCGTACAGGTCCATGCAATTGTTGCTAGTTTCTTTCTGGCCAACTTAACATGACCAAAAGGAGCACCACACATTAGCTTGTCACCGTCCAAGGCATAATGCAATTTGCTTCCTATTTTCCTTTATTAATGCTCTTCTCAATAGCACGAGTGAGAATTAAACTTGAATGCAAACTAGAGAAGATTTTGGTACAAAATCTCGTCAAACATCAAGAAGTAGCAAGGATCATTGTTCTTGAGACTTCTCTCTTGTATTCAATCTGTAAGTACTATTATATTTAGAATACAATTGTTATGGCTTTGATCTTTATAATTATTATATTCTTATTGATATGTATTTATGCTTGCTATGATTATATGTTTAGTTTAGTAAGATTGCTTTATATTTTATGCATGGAATTGTATAGCATCCATATAGATGATCACTATGTGGGTGATAAGCAATGTGTAAACGTGGTGTTTATACAACATTTATTCGCAATTGCACCCTACATTCCGGGCCGTGTGGTAGATCGCGGGAGTGACAGACCTGTTGAGTCCTTTGGAATCCACCCTCCGAATGTAGGACTAGTCGAGTTTATTATTACGGTAATAATCAAGTTTCGTTCTTGGTTGTTATTGGTAATGCTTGCCATGTGTAGAAGTAATCCAACCTTGCCATGATAGCTAGATGTATTGCACTAATTGTAGTATTCATTGACATATATGATTAGGAGTATCTTAGGAATATTCATTCTATTCTTTCTATAGCATGTTAATAGCTCGTATGATACTAGTGGTATATGATGATCTTAGACTTGGGTATTTATCATTTATATAATTATCTTTATCCTATGACTTATCCTGTTGAGTAATGTTAGATGTATATGGCAACTGCATTACAATACTTGTAAGGTGGATCTCATAACTAAATCACAATATAAATCATTAGACATCCTTTTCTCTCTACTTTCCATAGACTCCCTTCCCTGTGGTAAAATATAAATACGATACCGGATTACTCCCGGTGAAGTGCTACAATTGGTATTTCTATGATCCTGTGCGCTTGCAGATATCATGTTCATTCTTTTATCAAGGCCAATCAAGAGTACCATGCCCCGCATTTCTTTTGAGCGTTATTGCTAGGGTGACAGACTAGTGTATAGGTAATGCCTAGAAATGAGTGGTATACCTTGAGTACATATCCTGGTGAGATTAACTCCACTATGGATAGTGATGCTAAGTTTACATCCCACTACTAACACCGCCTAACTCCGCTTTGTTGGATCATGAGGTTAATCCCATATCCAAGCTAACATGATTAGATAGATATCCCATATATATTTCTTTCGCCTTCCTAATTGGGATCGTGTAAGAAATATCAACATTCGTCTACATGCCAACCCAGACGACACGGGAGTACTGGGACACCTCCACAAGGTGTCTTCTTCGCGGCTTCAAGCTGCCCTTCAATGGCGACACCAACAACTACTTCGCGCTACCTCGACGGAACGACGCCTTGATCGACTACACCTATGGCCCCGACACCGACGTTCGGAACGCGGGCCTACAAGCCACGGTGCCAGTCAACAACCATCGTGCCATCGACAACTCGGCTTCTGCAGCCGGGACGACTCCAGAGACAAATCAGTTGGCTCACTTATTCCTCAACGACATCTACATCCAGTACGACTACGCCAACAAGCCGTGGATTCTAATGCACCAGGAAAGGCCCTACACAGGGAGCACGACGATCCACCTCGCCCAAGAGTTCGACGCTTCCATCTTCAGCAAGCCTCGACTTGTGGCCTTCACCGACAACGACAAGAGGTACATGCCACCAACATCAACCCCCTACCTCGTCGACCCCGTCACAACCCCAGAGGCTCTCGTTCCACCTCAACTTGCTACATCAATGCATCACGAGCTACACTACATAGCCAGAACCAACAAGCTCCAGGCGGGAGCACCAGTTTGGAAAACACTTGTAGTGATTGGCGTCCACCTTCCGACGACTTCGCCATTCGTGCCAATCTTCATGACAAGCAGCTGGCTATTGGAGGAACCACCACATAGCTGCTTTCCATCGGCGACAGTCTTCTTCTTCGACGACAACAATCACCACCTTTTCGGCATCTTCGACAATCTCATAAGACAGGAGAGCTGCGGACTTCCACCCATCGGATTAAAGGTTACCAATCTCATCTTCGTCCAGCTCATTCCCCTTCTACACGTCGATGCACCAATCTTTGGACCATGCTACTTCGATCACCACATCAACAATGACAGCCATGCAGAACCACAGCGCAAGGACGTATTTGTTCGAAAGGGGGGGGGAGAGATGTCATGAACCAAAATGGAGGCCCATGGGGCAACCGCCCCGCCTTGGCTGTGGGAAGCCGCCCTAGGGGCGGCCGCCGCCCGCCGTTGCCGCACGTCACCGTCATCATCCAATCTTTTCTAAAAATAAATATTAGGGAATAAATATTTAGGAAAGAAATAGGTTGCTTTGTCAAGAGGTATTCCAATCTATAAGGAAACCTCCTAGATATTTCTTAGCGTGCAAGTCTCCCTCAGATTATAAATACAAAGGGCGTGTAATCAGTTGAATCTTAAGCAGAAAAATTAAAAGGGTAGCTCCCTAAACAGCTTATCTCTCCAGCTCTCTCTCGCTCCGCACGCCGCCGCCCGATCACGCCACCGCCCACGCTGCCCGCGGCGTATATCCCCCTCCCGCCACGGCCGACGCGACGCTGCGCGCCGGGCGCGGCCACGCTGCTGCTGCCACCGCCCCCTTCCTCGCCATCCTCACCACCCGACGATCAGCAATCAGGTGTCAATTCCGGCCCAATCTAGCCGGAATCGACAGTTGGCTGTGTGCAACTGAAGTAGCAGGAACCTTCCATTTTCTAAAAAGACAAATGTCAGGACATATTTGATTTTTAGGATACTTTAAGCACCAAAATCAAAGCAAAATATGATTAAATCATACCTCGTCTAACTGAACAAAATCTACATGATACAAATGATCATTCGTTGTATTGGTAAAAATTTGAATGGTAGAAAATGGCTACCGTTGTACTAGTCCTACAATTACTGCCACGTCATGTACAAATGCAACATTATGATGCCATAATTGGGTCATGAACAGAGCAGGGCTCTGTTGTTGGGTTTCTAGTGGTAGAACTCGTCGACCACTGAAGTTTCATTCCTTTATTTGACACGGGTGGCACTGACCTTTTATGTGTTTATGTGGACATTAATGGAGGCTTTTTTTAGTGGTACGCAAGGTGTATGTAGACAATGAGGCATCTGTCGTGATTTCATCAATCTTGATGTTTGCCTATCCAACTCTGTTTTTTCGATATTCTCATTGGGGTAAGCGTCCGATAGTCTATACTCACGCATACGACCTGATTCTGCTGTAGCTTGGATCGCGGCACCTCACACAAGTGCATGCAGACGCCGCATCTCGCATGAGTGTTGGAGCCGCGCATTGCTACTTGGGCCAATGGCCTCCGCCCCTTGCACGAGGGCATGGTTGCTGCTCGTGTCACCGCCCCTCACACACTGCTGCCACATCAGGGGGAGAGAGAACCAGACGAGAGATAGACAAACGGTGAGAAATATCGTGTGAAAGGGATGAGCGCGCTCGGCCTTTTGAGAGCAGTCAGCCTTGTTTCAGAATCTTAGACAGGGATGTAACCATTCTCGGGTTCTTGAACCAACCAAATAGGCAAAATCGAATGGAATAGTTCAATCCCACCGTTCATTAAAAAAAAATTGGTTCAATCCCACCACCTCATTTCAAAACCCCAGGTCTTGGTCTTGTTCATTAGAAAGCATCAGCACCAGCACATCCGAATAGAAGGTAGATTCAAGAACCTTTGCTCTGGTTACATCAGACGGATGTTCACCAGGAGTGGCAAATGACTCGTCGCTTTGGTAGTCATCCTACTAAACGTTTAACTCAGGAGTAGTAACACCGTTGTCTGCTCCCTCTCCCCCTGCTGTTTTTATATACAGGTCAGGGGAAGTAGAGAAATCTGATCACTTGAACTTCTTACCACTCCAAATGAACGGACCAATAACTATCCATTGAAATAAGGCCAGACGTTGCTGGGTATCTGCAAGCAGTAATGGTGCCTTAACTATCGGATCATCAAGTTCGAGTAATCATTTGACTAATATCAATATGGAAGGTAGGTAGTCATCTCCTCAAATTCAGACAAAGAGCTAAATTTTCAATTACATTGTTTAGATGAGTTCCAGGCTTCGACTGGAAGGTAGGTAGTCATCCTACTGAAGGTTTAACTCAGAAAACAGCAAGCTCCAGCCCGGAACAGAGGAACCTACCCCTCAACAAAAGCATTACCACTGCGAACTTACAATGTTTAGCAAAGTTTGAAAAGAAACTACCGGAACAGAGCAGTACAACTCTACGATTCCTTGGCAACAGAGTAGCCCTGAAGGCTGGAATGTTCAGTGGCTGTGATAAACTGTAACCGACCACATTCCACCTCATCTGCTAGGATCACTAAATAACCACGCACTCATCCACTGAATGACCCACCTGCAGGACCACCATGCTGGAGAGCTTCTTCCAAAGCTGGAGCCACGTGAGATGCACCTGTGGCGAGGAAGAGAATGTCGACAAGTATTGCAGCAGCTCCTGATGCTTCCTAGTCCTATACCCATTTTGATGTGGCAAAAAGTCACTACTGGTGCTGCGCAAGGTCACTGCCACTGACTGCTACTCGCTTACCTGCTGTTTTATTTATATATATAGACAAAGGCCTGGGAAGAACATGAGAATTCATGGGGTGGTACAGTCTGATTTTCCATGCACTTTCCAACCACTATAAATATTGAATCAATTCTCATATACAGCTTCTGGAGATCATTATGCGACCAGAGATATTTTGCTTTGTCGGGTCAAGTCTCCATTTTCTCACCAATACCCAAAATAAGATCTGCAAAAATGAAGCTGAAACTAAAGATATGCCTGTTCAAGAATGGACCATGGTTTGAATTTTTACTAAATCTTTCCATTTTGAAAAGAACAGTTGTCTCATTTGTGAGACGAACGTAATTAAATCCACTAATCTTTTAATCTTGCTCACAATAACCAAACTAGGTACGCATGTAAATATTAATATAATTTGGTAAAACACAAGTATAATCTGTCCAGTGAGATTATGCTTATACATCTGCACTGTTTGGGTGTTACCATGCATCCAATCAAGTTCATGTTTAAACAGACAGAGATTTAGATGGTTTACCTACCAGATGGAAGATAGGACTAAATTAGATGGCAAAGCAAAAATGTGAGAGGAGAAAATTTTCCTCCGTCCATCCACCATACATGTTCTCATGGCGAATCTACTGCGCCTTCTCCCTCCACCTTGGTGTAGCATCTATCTGCCTCTACCTCCTCGAAATCAGATTTGGCAGTACACATACAGTGACACAGCAAACTTACAAGTGGTCTGGTCTAGCTGTTCTTGTTGCAGACGTGGTGCATCCTGGAACTGTCACCTCCGACGAGGCCTACGCCGTGGTAGATGGTCATCACGAACAACAACTCCTGATGCCGTTCAAGCCAAAATCTTTATATGATGTATGAACAAATGGTTAATCTATGATCTCTGTCACTCCCAAGAGCTCTTACATATGGTCGCCTATTACTTATAGGAAACATGCCCATGTACACTCAAGTCTCCTTGCACCCACAACTTGGAAGATGTGCAGTTTTTTCATGCGTGGAGCAAGTTAATTAAACATTTAGCATATTTAACTCACAAGGATTTGCAGCAGCCTCTGTGAGTATTTGTTGGTCTTGCATTCATATATCACGCTTAGAGGCTGGATTGTATTATATTATCTAAAAAAAATTCATATATCACGCTAGGCCACAGACTGATTGAGACAGCAAATAATTCATGGGTATGTGTCATATATCAGTCCATCGTCCGGATACTACTCTAGCGTACATGTGTGATATGACGTTTAATGTGTGCATCAGCAACTTGCAATGATGTTTCAGTTTAATAATTTTGTGAAATAAAACCAAATAAATAAATAAAACCAAATAAATAAATATTAGGATTTAATGTATCTGGTAGCTGGTACTACTAGCTGATACATGTGGTCTCACTTTGATTTGTTGATAAACTTATTATTGCTTTTCATTAGGATGCTCCACATTGAGAATCTCACTTAAACAATCGTGTATAAGCATGAATCATCCTCATGGTAGGACAACCGCAGAACTAATAGCGCATAGATTACTCTGTTTCTCTGTACAGAATTCCGTTTTCCGGCATTCCGTCCATGGCTTCGTTCAGGTCTCTTCGTGAACGATGGTGGGCCTGCCATGCGCAACCATTCTCGCGTGGGTGTCTTGTCATCCTGTGTTATGAGCCAGAGAAGGTTGTCGCTGAACATCAGGGACCAATTGCAGTCAGCCAGCATCATTCAGACACAAGCGGTTGCAACATGAACTTAGGTGGCTGTCTTGTCATCTCCTGATGCATCCCAAGTCTATCTACTACACAGCAAGTCTGCTGTACATGTCTGACTATAGCCATAGCTTGTTCTCCTTCACTATCTCTTTTCAAGTCATAGCTTCTTATCCTTCACCTTCTCCTTCGCCTCTCTCTCTCTCTCTCTCTCTCTCTCTCTCTCTCTCTCCCACACACAGTCTCTCTCTGTCTCCCTCCCTTTGATTTCTGAGCACTAGCACCATGGTGATGTCTCTATCCCTCATCTCCCGGCTTCGCTTTTATAGACGGATCGGATGACAAAGTACTATACTTTCATATATATCTGGACGAAAGTACTATGTTTAAATATTGTCTAACTTTGTTGAATGTGTCTTGATAGTTGAAAATAAGATGCAGATGACAGGACAGCTCCATTCACATCTCCCTCTCTCTCTCTCTCTCTCTCTCTCTCTCTCTGTCCCACACACAGTCTCTCTCTGTCTCCCTCCCTTTGATTGCTGAGCACTACCACCATGGTGATGTCTCTATCCCTCATCTCCCAGCTTCGCTTTTATAGACGGATCGGATGACAAAGTACTATACTTTCATATATATCTGGACGAAAGTGCTATGTTTAAATATTGTCTAACTTTGTTGAATGTGTCTTGATAGTTGAAAATAAGATGCAGATGACAGGACAGCTCCATTCACATCTCCCGCTCTCTCTCTCTCTCTCTCTCTCTCTCTCTTTGCGAACACATTCACATCTCCCTCTAGATAGCAGCAGGACAGAGGAAGGATTAACAGAGAAGGCAACCCTCGCCGGCCGGATCCCCATGTAAGGCCACACTCTGTGTAGACAGAGCACACCTGTGCAGCCAAATGCTTCACCAACGTCGTCTATGTCACTGTTCATTGTGTCCTCACGGCTCTTTAGTAAAGGAAGTACCTTCCGGCAAGCCTTTACAACACTCCTATTGAGAGGACCACCAACGCGGGCATATACCATCACTAACCTTGTAAAAAGTTACAAGTCCATGGAAGCGGAGAGAGAATGAGACTACCATCAACTGATCCCAATTTACTTTTATCCTGTCACTTCGCTGCTCTTGAAAGAGCCAAAAAGTTGGACATGCAGATGCTTTTTCCTCACTTTGATACACTCTTTTGACCAAATGAGTTCTATCGATCTGGCCACAACGCTGCTTTTAATTAGTGTGTGCTTCTGTTGTGCGCTAGACGGGGCAGTAGATGCTCCTACGTACAAGACAAATCTGACGACCTGCAAGACTACTAACATGCATGAGATCGATGACACAAGATTGATGCATGTGCATTGTGTTGGGTTTAGTCCCACATCGGTAATCGATGGAGGGGGAGCACGACATATAGGATGGGGCAGTCCTCACCTATCAGGCTAGTCTTTTGGGTAGAGTTAGCTCAAGCCTTTATATGTGTTGCTCCGTTGGACCTGGGTGTTAGGCCCGTTCTGCTCGTGGTACAACGAGCTGGGCCGTTTTCCGCTGTGCACCTTATAACAAGTGATATCAGAGCTGAAGGTCGGGAAAACCTGTGAAAACATCTTCGAGTCACATGTTGACGGGAGAGCCTGTATCTCTAAAGGGTCACGAAAAGCCTTGTGACTGGAGCCTTTATATGTGTTGCTCCGTTGGACCTGGGTGTTAGGCCCGTTTTTGCTTGTGATACAACGAGCTGGGCCGTTTTCCGCTGCGCCTCTTATAACAAGTGGTATCAGAGCCGAAGGTCAGGAAAACCTGTGAAACATCTCCGGGTCACATGTTGACGGGGGAGCCCGTGTCTCTAAAGGGTCACGAAAGTCCTTGTGACTGGAGAATTAAAACTCGGGGCCTGTAAAAATCTTCTATGAGATCACATCGGTTGTCATGTGATGGAAGAGTTGGGTCCGATGTGTGACGGGGGAGATTGTTGGGTTTAGTCCCACATCGGTAATCGATGGATGGGGAGCACAACATATAGGATGGGGCAGTCCTCACCTATCAGGCTAGTCTTTTGGGTTGAGTTAGGCCCAAGCCTTTATATGTGTTGCTCCGTTGGACCTCGGGTGTTAGGCCCGCTCGCTCGTGGTACAACGAAGCCGGGCCGCTTTTCATTTGTGCACCTTATAACAAGTGGTATCAGAGCCGAAGGTCGGAAAAACCTGTGAAAACATCTCCGAGTCACATGTTGACGGGAGAGCCCGTATCTCTAAAGGGTCACGAAAAGCCTTGTGACTGGAGAATTAAAACTCGGGGCCTGTAAAAAACTTCTGTGAGATCACATGGGTTGTCATGTGATGGAAGAGTTGGGTCCGATGTGTGACAGGGGAGATTGTTGGGTTTAGTCCCACATCGGTAATCGATGGAGGGGGAACACAACATATAGGATGGGGTAGTCCTCACCTATCAGGCTAGTCTTTTGGGTAGAGTTAGGCCCAAGCCTTATATGTGTTGCTCCGTTGGACCTGGGTGCTAGGCCCGTTTTGCTTGTGATACATCGAGTTGGGCCGTTTTCCGCTGCGCACCTTATAACAATTGGTATCAAAGCCGAAGGTCGGGAAACCTGTGAAAACATCTTCGGGTCACATGTTGACGGGAGAGCCCGTATCTCTAAAGGGTCACGAAAAGCCTTGTGACTGGAGAATTAAAACTCGGGGCCTGTAAAATCTTCTGTGAGATCGCATGGGTTGTCATGTGATGGAAGAGTTGGGTCTGATGTGTGACGGGGGAGATTGTTGGGTTTAGTCCCACATCGGTAATCGATGGAGGGGGAGCACGACATATAGGATGGGGCAGTCCTCACCTATCAGGCTAGTCTTTTGGGTAGAGTTAGCTCAAGCCTTTATATGTGTTGCTCCGTTGGACCTGGGTGTTAGGCCCGTTTTTGCTCGTGGTACAACGAGTTGGGCCGTTTTCTGCTGCGCCACTTATAACACATTGGAGATGGCCTTACAAATCAGTTTCTGCATGTATGGACAGTGACTCCTTTGAGGATATTAAGGCATGGAGCCTGCAGGTTGCCTGGAGAATGTGGATGTTCCAACAAGGAAAATTTTTGTTGCTGTCAACAGAGGCTTATGCGACCTCCTAGAAAGCTAGCGTCTAGGACAGAACAGAGTTTATGCATGGCATTTATGAGAAGTTGACGTGTACTTTTCGTTGAACGACCATCTACCTTTCTAGTCTAAGCGTGGAACACAACTGGGTACTGTGATTGAAAACCAATTGAATCCACTCTGTACGAATTCCAGTGGGATCGTCACACTCCGTGCAGCGTTGTTGTACATTCATATACTCTTGCAGGACTGAATACGATGAATGATTGTGACCCATTTAACCAAATATCAAGATTATACAGGTTCCTTATTGACATATAGGCAGTTTATTGTTAGGTGGATTTAATTAGGTTCATCTAGAAAAGATAACTATCCCTTTCTTGAAAAGAAAAGTTCTACAAAGATAAAACCATGAGATATTCAAATAAACATGCAGGTTTAGCAATCACAGTCCATTTGCCGTGCATTTTTGGAATTCATTGCATGGTCATCTCTACTTTGGACCTCCAAGAAGACCAGACCACGGAGCCATCTTTGTGGCGTTCCCAAGAGCTTAGAACTCAGGGGGCTCCCTCCTCATAAGCTTCCGGGTGTTGTATTGCGTGATTCAGCAGGGATGCTTCATCCTCCGAAGCTATCAGAGGGGCCGTCTGTTGCTTCCTGTCTGTAAAAGCTTTTCGGGGCTTTGGTGGCTCAGCGCCATCCGGAGCTCCATTTTCTTTGGGCTGTGCTGAAAGTCCATAAAGGTACACAGTGCCCCAGAAGCACGCAATGTTCGAGCTTATGAGGGGGCCGTCCTCCAAAAAGGAGCATTCCTGGTGCCTCCCAAGCCTAGTGTCGAAATAGAGTACTGATGGACTTCGGTAAAAAAAGAATGAGTACTGGACGAGAGCCTCCACAAACATATCTCTCGTCTCACTGCCTATTTCTAGAAGAACTGTTGGTCTACTTTTGGATCAAGAGAAAACGGAAGCAATAGCTTATATACATATATATGTGTATACTCTCACGATGCGCAGCTATATTGTTTCTGCTCCCTCGTTCTCCTTTTATTGACACCCCTCCCATCTCCTAAAATAAAAGCACCATATCACGTTATATATATCCTGAATATATATCCTGAATGTGATATATATATAGCCTGTCACCATGGAACTTTTTATATATATATATATATAAAACGTTTGGTTCCATGGTGACAGGCTGAATTTACAATTGTAATTCCTACTGTATTCTTGTAAATCATATCATGGTGATCAGAACCACATCTCACTTCCTTGTACTGGCCAAGTGAGAGTCTGCATTTACATTGATTAATTACAACACTCCAGAGACTCCAGAGAGTACCTTCTGTATGTAAAGATAGATCGATTACAACGTTTGTTTATGCGAGACTTACCTGAAAAGTTATGTTAATAATATTATGTAAAGCTAGATCGATTACACTGATTAATTCCAAGTTCCAACACTCCATAGATTACCTTCTGTATGTAAGGGGCCAGTGTACTTTAGATGACTGAGATCGCCATTCAGGCTAGGCCCAAATCAAAGAGAAAAAGATCAAGTGTGATCGACTTGCTTCACTCCCTATGGTGGCTCCGAAGTATAGCCCTACAATAACGAAATATGCTTCTTTGCCTTCCTGCCTGTAGTTCTCCACGACATGCTTCGCTCCTTGTTGGATTTAGCTTCCATGCGATGATCTGCTAACGATGCACCTATATTCTACTAACCAACCAGACCAACCAGAGAGCAACCCTTCATTAACAACACTGAAAATGCCTGCCGTGGATCCACGTAGTGACCCACATCAACACCATCATGACGGGCACACACTGACCCCATCCACCCCAACACGCCTGTGCTATAGGGCTTGTCTCTCTTGTGGAACAACATGGGACATGTCTGGTGCTGAGAAGTGTAAGAGCACGAGTAATGAAGGAGCTCCTGATGCTTCCTATACTCCTATACACAATTTCCATATACCAAGGTGTCTAGTGGAGCTGCGAGGTCCATCATTACTAGTGGCCGCTGCTCTCTTACCTGCTGTTTCATAAATAGACAAGGTTTGAGAGACTATGAGAATTCACAGGGTGGCACAATCTGATTTCGCACTTATGACAACCTTATATGATTGAGTAACCCATCCATTGAACTTTAGTCAGGCAGTAAATTTTGAATCAATTCTATGAAGATCATGGAAACTGATGATCGATGATCGCCAAACAACCATATGTTTGCAAGAACGTTTTAGATTTTACCTTTGTATAAAAGTTTTCTCATGAAAATAATAATAGTCTTATTTGGAAAGAACCTTATTAAATCCATGTCAATTCCACCTATCTGACAAACAAGAAACTGCATAAGCATGTACTACTATTTTATTTAGTTTCTTCAACACACATATTGTTGCACATTGGTTGGTGAAAATGGATTGGGGGATTTTGATAATGACAATGATCCTTTGTGCGTTAAGGTTGTGTCTTTGGTTAGTAGTCCTCAAATTTGTCGGAACTTTAGAATCCTAGAAGTCTTTACATTTGTGAATGAACGAGATAATATAGAAAGGGTTTGATCATGACAATCCTAGAAGTCTCCATCAATTACTAGAGTCATGAGGAACTAATATGGAACATCATGATAGCATAATGGGGGTGGTCATATGTGAAACTTTTATATCCAAGAGTGGGAAGTTTAAGTTTTTCCTATGATGACCCAGATCCCCAGAAGTACAGTATCCGTGTAGCACTACAATAACGTGCTTCCATGCTATGGATGTGATGAACGGTGCTGTGTGCAAACCTTACATATCACAATATAATGTAGTTCTTTTTCTTCCTTTTTGTAGCTCTCCTCGAGTTGCATTGTAAGAGTTGGTGTTGGCATCTCCGTCATCCAGGAAGGACCGTGGTTAGGCCTAACCGTGGTATATACCTTGATTGGATAGAGCTGTGCGATTCGGTTAATTCAACAGAATCTATGTGAACCAAGTAGCATACCCCAAAATTACATGGACATTTGAGCTCAGGTCCCTGCATAGCTCAGTCTTGGCATCCGAGACCTCACGATATTAATCTTCTATATGATCCAACAGGTGTAAGTTTTGCACGCAACCTAACGTAAGCACTTGTACTTTTATTTTATTGCTACTAATAATGTGTCGCTAATTTACAGGTCTACAATTCCTTCACCACAGGAAAAAGGGGGAAAAATATGTACGGCGGGGCCATGCGCGGCACCGTGCACACGCCCAGTCGTAAAACACGCGGTGACATGTGGACCTGATAGCTAGAGACGAGACAAGGAAACTGACTTGTTTTAACACACGTCATTTTTCCAGCGTGGGAGTTCAGAGAAACAGGGTGCTGTCTTTCCGCAACCAGTTGTTTTCCGAAAAAGGAGCTTCCATGGGATGGTCACTGGTCATTTTATTAGGATGGCCGTAGCACCTTGCTGCACATCGGCATAGTGACTCACAGAGGCACAACCATGGTGGGCACATGCTGACCCATCCACCCCAGCACGCCTGTGCGAGAGAGATCAAGACTCAAGAGTCTTGTGTAATGACATCGAACATGCTTGTTGGAGAGTTGGTGAGACGTGTAAGCAGGAAAGTAATGCTGGTGCTCCTGATGCTTCCTACTCCTATACACAATTTCCATAGCAAGATCTCTAGTGGATAGGGCAGGAAGGTCCATCACTCTTACTGGCTGCTGCACCCTTTCCTGCCGTTTTATATATAGACAAGGTTTCAGAGGCCTTGAGAATTCACAGGGTGGCATAATCTTATTTTCCATGCACTTATAACCACTTATAACCACCTTGAGTGAGTAACCATCCATTGAATTTTCGTCAGGCTATAAATGTCGTGAATCCAATTACCACCAGTCCATCGCGAATCCAGCCACCACAGTCGTTGAAGAAGGAGATGGGGGAGGAGACCGTCACTAGTAGAGAGACGAGCTTTAGTCCCCAACCAGTGTTACACTACAACCAAGCATGAAACTAGGATTAGAGGGTACATTAGTCTTGGTTGGCACTACCAACCAGGGCTAAAGTTCCCTGAGCAACAGTGTGTCACTACTGGATAAACGATTAACGGTGGCGCCGCCACAGTGGCGGGTTTTGGAACCGCCACCGAGCTAAGGTTATGGTTAATCACGGATTAACCATGGCAATTTCAAAAACTGCCACCATTAATCCAAAAAAAATAAAAAAAAAAAAAAACCCATGAAACCCTAGCGAGCTGGATGTGGGCCGCGCTGCAAGATCAGCCCGCCGTTGCCAGATCTGCCCCGACCCGGCCGCCGTAAGGCCAGATCAGATGAGCGTGGCCGCTGCCAAGACGGATCTACCGAGCCCGGTCACCACCCGCCAGATCCGCCGAGCCAGGAGGGACGCGCGAGGAGGGCCGCCGCAGGGACGTGCGAGGAAGGCTGCCCTGCAGGGACGCGAGAGGAGGAATCCTAGGAGAGCCGCCACCGCCAGCCAGCCTGCCGTTCCACTCCGCCCCACGCCGCCGCCAACAGAGCAAAGATGAAGGATCGAGGGAGAGGGATGGCGTCAACGCACCGAGAGAGAGGGGGAGCGGGTGGTGCCGTGGTGGAGAGAGAGTGAGGGAGAGGGAGGCGGAGCATATGAGTCTAGGAGAGAGGGAGGCAGCCTCGTGGGGAGAGGAAGAGAAACTGAGGGAGTGAAATGAAACCCTAAGGTCCTTATATATATTTCAGCGGCTATCAGGCCGAGGTTTGCGCCTGTTTGGGCCTCCGCTATACTCTTTCCCCATGGAACATTTACCATGGCAGTTTTTTTATAAAAACGGTCACGGTTAATTGAGGCATTAACCGTGGCGGTTTTTTAAATAACTGCCATGGTTAATAGAATGGAAGTGCCTTGCAAAAGATTTTTTGTAGTAGTGTGTGCGGCAGGAGGGAAACTTTAGTCCCGATTGTAGCGTCCCACCGGGACTAATAGTTAACCTTTACTCCTGGTCGGATCCACCAATAGGGACTAAATATTAGGACTGGAACTAAAGGTAGAACATTGGTCTCGGGTTAATTTGCCGGGACTAAAGTCCCTTGATAACCCAGACAAAATTGTGTTTTTGCACTAGTGCGTGCTGGCATGGACACCGCTAGACGCTAAACCAGAGCAAGACATAGATGAAGCTGTTGCCGGGTCTGTGAGGGGCCCTGCTACCCTACTTCGGAGGAGGGACGCCATGCCACGATGAGGGGGACAGTTGAGGGTGAGAGAGGAGGAGATAGAGATAGTGAGGGAGATGGTACCGTCGACAGTGGGGCAGTGGGGAGAAGAATGAGCTTAGAATCCTACGCATGGATTCTATATGAGCCCTATACAAGAAGGATATGGGCCTTTCCACGCTCGGAAGTTTGCCGATATTTTAGTAGGCGGGCTCATAGTATGCTCGCCTCTGTATATGGAATTACATAGGCAGACCATTTTTGAAGGTTGTTGTCTTAAAAACGACCACCGCTGTAAATCCAATTTTATAGGCTTGCATTTCCTAACCGCCTCTGTTACTCGTTTTTGCACGCCGGTCATTTTTTTGGTGCCTCGGTGAATAAAATGACCGCCACCATGAATTGTCCACCATTTTCCGAGGTAATTGGCTTTGGTGGGGGCCTTGGTTAAATGTTTTGGCACCGCCTCACAAAATTGTTTGTTGTTGTAGTGATTCACATCCAGACTCTCGACTACAGTTGTGGCCAATTGAACAAGTTATACTTAAATTACTAAGGCGTTCACGAACGAACTACCCGCTTATCTGTTTTGGAGGTCCATCTCCATAAATTTAGACTAACATATGGAGACATTGGGGGGCCACTTAGATTGATCGATTTTAGTGGAGGATCTAGTGTGTCGCTTGTAGTAACTAAATGCGTTACCCTAACCTAACAAGGCACCCAGAGGGCTACAATCCTGGAAACATCATCAGCATCACCGACTGATACCCACGGGATTGGAGTCTCATGCAAGAGAAAACAGTATTGGAGTCCTAGGCAGTAGAAAACAGAAGCCTTCAATCTCAAAATTAACATCATATTAAGCTTCAAAACCATAGTTTGTTGGGGGCTGCTGCACTTTGTTGCGTTTTATGGTCGAATAGGAATTATGATGCGGTTTTTAGCATTGACAAGTCTAATACATATATATTGGTAATCTTTGGGGTGACTTAGTGGATCCGACAGTGGTCCCTGTTGCATGAGGAGGGCCCACTGTTCTAGCATGGTTGCATATATAGATTTGGAGACCATGATGATGGCGCTCTTTGCAAAGTTTGGTTGCTGCTTCTGTAATGGAATTGAAGCATAGCATTTAGTTCCATTCCAAACGTTTTGGTCGCTCGCCATGGATGGGATTGAGCTTTGTTGGTTTTTCCTTTTTCTCTCGCTTGCTTTTAAGATTTGTGCCTCATAGCTTGTCTTTGTGATTGATGATGGTCAGTTGTGTACCATCTCCAGATGGTGGAAAAATTATGCTATAGTTGTTGGCTGTATAAGATTGTCCTCTGAACTCATCTCAAAATTTACACACCTGAGATGTAACTACTCTCTTATTATTTTATTGATCGAACATATAAGAATGCCACCGCCAGGTAGTACGTATTACTATTTCCTGGGGTTTGTCATACTTATAGTATAAAGCAAATACAAGAATCCAAAAGTTACATATATAAATAAAAATGTCTGTTTCAGCTAGAAATTGCGTACTGTATACAGTTGCTTATAGTTGGTTGAATAGGAATGTCTTTTGCAGCTTTAATTTCCACGTAGATGGTCCGTTTCATGAGAAACTAATAGGGTAGACCGGGGACTTGTCCTGCCCGTTGAAGAGCCCAAAGTGCTTCTCGGTCTCGTCCCCTGGCTTCGCGTTCTCGTTGAACATTGCGAACACGTACGTCTCCAGCGGCCCAGGCATCTTGGGCGTGCCGTTGCCGACGTGGTTGATGAGGTTCTGGTTGTATGTCCGCGCGTTCTCCATGGATGCCCCCAAGGCGCCGCCGTCCGACGGCCACCCGCTCTCCGACACAACGACGGGCACGCCGGACACCCCCTCCCTCTGAATCGCCGAGTACACCGCGTCAACCATGGCGTCGAAGAGGTTGGTGTACACCCGTCCGTCGACGTCGTTGACCGTCGTCGAGCTCTGCTCGAACAGCGAGAAGGCAAGGTCGATCGTCCCTCCGGCATCCCGGTACGCGAAATACGGGTACACGTTGGCCAGCAGCGGCGCGCCACTACCCGCCAGGAACTTCACGACGGGGCCCATGACGGAGGAGTCCGCGAACGCGCCGCTGGACGGCGGCGAGGACGAGGCGAGCACGCTCATCTTGACGGCCGTGGACACCTTGATGTCGCCACCAAGGCCGGCCGCGGAGAGAGCGCCGGCGAGGCTCTGCATCGCGGGCAGGATCTTTTGCGTGTAGCTGCCCTCGACCTCGTTGCCGACGGCGATGTACTTGAACTTGACGTCGCCCCTGTAGGGCTGGATGTTGGCCTGGACCCAGCCAGCGGCGTCGGAGATGAGCGCGTCGAGGTTGGTCTCGTCGACGATGAGGTCGATGCCGGAGCCACGCAGCGCCTGCAGGATGGTGGCGTCCGGGGAGTAGATGCGCATCGCCTTGATTCCCTTGGACTGGTAGAGCTGCACCACGTCGGCCGCCGACGGTAGGCCGTCGCCCATGGTGCCGTAGCACACGCCAATGGATTGCACCGCTGTACAGTTATGACACAGTATTAGTATCAACACTGATGAGCTGACATGAATGCATATGTTAACAAGGTTGTTTTAATTTACCTGTTGGGATGGACGCCAAGGCCAATGCTCCAGTGAGCAATAATAATACGGCAAGCACGTTGGCCATAGTCTCAAACAATATATGTATATCCGTCGTGTAATATAATATATATGTGATGATGCAGCTGAAGTATATACGTTGCACTTTTTGCTGGCAAATGTACTGAGTTAAGTACCCTATTTATATATGAGCACAAATGAAGGAAGCTTAAAAGGACTGCAAGCTGGGTCGTCCCCGGCAAGTTGCAGATAGTCAATTTCAGCTTTCCAAATTACCCAACTCGTACGTCGTCAGTCGTCGCAATCATGTCATATATAGTGCTATATGCAAGCTAATTAAGAAATAAAGGTTCGACCAAACAGAAGACAATGTTAGGCGTAAACGACCGTGTAACGAGGGCATATATGACCCATCAATTACGGCAGGACCTATATATCGGCAGACAACTAGTTGTATATATGATAAACGACATCTAGTTGCGTGTATATCATTGTGAAAGTCTAACCAGTCCTTGTCTTGTTCGTGGAATTCCAACACATATATATGGACCGGGAGGTGTTATATAGTCAATTAGTAGTTGACTAATAGGTAGGTCGTTTCCACGGACCACATCATGCCAGGGCGTTCGTACCGTAGAGGTCACGCTGCACACGCGGTTTTGCCTGACCCAGGTCTGGGAAAACAATATTGACTATTCAGCAGACAGGCAACATGTATCGCTTCAGAGCTCATCACACTATTATTTTGATATAAGCAAAGTATATAAGAAACAAATTACGGTAACAGCTAGGGCCCGAACATCCTTGGTACCATTAAGCGTGATATGTGTGCACCTCAGAAAATAGCACCCCGCATTCAGAAACAGTGCCAGCATGGACGCCCTTTTAAGTGAACCGGGCCCGTATAGTGTCTGGTTCGGTCTTTTAGCGATCGAACCACCAGTCCGGTCCGGTTCGAAGAACTAGGGCCAGCATGCGTGCGCATGTCCCTGTCCCGCCGCCACACTGCCATAAGCTCCCCGCCGCGCCACCTCCGTAAACGTAGGCCCTTGCCGCGCCATGCCCGTTTCACCCAGCCACAGCGTTATATGGACGTCCTACCAGCCGGCCCCACTGCGCCAATACGGCTGGCAAGCTTCTGTAGGTGGTCCTAATATACGGTTCCTATACTCGGATGGAGAAATCGCCCATACTATACATTCCAGAATTCGTGTTTTTAAAATTCAAAAGTAAATAGTAATTTTTTTAATTACACAAGGCCCCCACCGGTCAACCACCCACCACCATCCGTTGCCATTGTCATTTTCCTAAAGTTTGCGTAACTGCTCCCGTCCACCGGGCTACACAAATGTACATGTCAATATTTGATTTTGAATCCCCACATATTACACCAATCCGAAAGTGTAAATTGACTATTTTAGGCCGTAAACGAATTCAAATAAAAAAAGTAGTCAACTTCAAAGTGTCTTAATTTTTCAAGATCTACAATTCTCATTTAGGGTGTTTCTCAATCCGAGTTCGTTTATGAATTTTGAATTTCAAATTCGAGACATTTGAAAGTAGGATTTGCATGACTAGATGATTTCAATTTAAAAGTGGTCAACTACAAAGGTTCATAACTTTCTGAGAACTACAATTCTTATTTAGAAAGTTTTACCAACCGAGGTCGTTTGAAAAATTTAAATTTCAAAATTTAGACATTCAAACCAACTTTTTGAAGTATCGAATAAAGTCAATTGAAAAAGTGGTCAACAACAAATATTCATAACTTTTCGACATCTACATTTTTTATTTAGGTCATTTTCCCAACCGAGATCATTTTAAAAAAATGGTACCTCGTTTCAAAATTTGGCAACCCATTTGTAGGGGGCCTCAATATAGAGCCGCCCCTACTATGGACATCAGTAGCAATGGCCCCTGCCACTAGTAGGAGCTACTCAAAACAAAAACCGCGCCTACTATCCCATTAGTAGGAGCGGCTAGTCTTGTGAGGCAAAAAAGGACCAGTGGAGGAGAGCTTTTAGATAGAACCGCCCTTACTCAAAAAACTAGGCATTCTTATAGTGCCCTATCTACGTAGTGCCCCGCGAGACAATGCAACACGCAGTGCCGAGGAGGAGAGATGTACGTACCATTTGATCAACTTTCAAAACATTCAAATACAAAGGTTGTAACATATGTCTAAGGACATTTGAAAAAACTGGAAACATGCGTGAAAGAACACCTAAAACACACTTGAAAACAATTGCAACCGTACACAACATCCAAATAAAATCATAACCAACGCATTTGTGAAATATATACTCCCTCCGTCGCAAAAATAGTGTTGTTTTAGTTTTTTCAAATATCTCATTTGACAATCCGTCTTATTCAAAATTTTCGTAGAAATATTATTTATTTTTGGTATGATTTGTTTTATCACTACAGATACTTTAATAATGATTTAGTAGTGCACCTGAATTAATTTGAGAGTTATCGAATGTGGTAGTGGTTGTCAAATGTGGCGTCCTCCTTATACAAACTTAAGGTGCTTCTTTTTTATTTCCTTAGGTAGTTCTCTTGGAATATGCAAATCATTTTTAATATAATTAAGTGAAATCCCACGGTAGGGTTTGTAAAGTAAACCCCTCCAGTTCCCTTAAAAAAAAGAGCTTGTGATGTTTCTGAACACCTGCTAGCACCACCCCAGCCCGACAAATTCCACTGCTACGTAGGACCGAACCAGCCACCCAGCCAACTGCTACGGCTTGACCAACACCGGCACACATCCACCAGTTCCCGTTGGAGAGCTGGAGCTTGTGACTACGCGACGAGCCATGACCACCATGGTGTAATTGGCCGTGGCTGCAGCAAGATCTGCAAGAACAAATTTAAGTGTTCCTGATGCTTCCTACTCCTATATACACAATTACCATAGGAAGAACACTAGAGCATGCAGCCATGCCTAGAAATGGAATATATTTTACTTGCTTGTGATACCTTGCATGGCTAGTGCTTTATATACACGGGCTTGGGAAACCTACAAGTCACGAGGAGGTACAATCTTGGGGGATACAATTAATCCTTATTTAATGCAGCTATTACTGCCGCTTCCTGGCCGTGTGATTAACCAACCATATATCCCTTTGCAGACTCTATCATAGAGTTTAAACTTATTTATTATCATTATATTTATTGCACTTTGCTGATATCGCGCTGATGTGGCAGTATATTTATGGAAGAGAGAGGGAGAAAAAACAAGACTCCAAGTCTTATTTGGACTCCAAGTCCACATTACCCAAGGTAATAAATAGTTATAGACTCTATGGTAGAGTCTGCATTGTGAGTGCCTTAAGAAATTTA
Source organism: Hyparrhenia diplandra (assembly GCA_015847255.1). Taxonomy (NCBI): domain Eukaryota; kingdom Viridiplantae; phylum Streptophyta; class Magnoliopsida; order Poales; family Poaceae; genus Hyparrhenia; species Hyparrhenia diplandra. The sequence goes on from JADLZK010001408.1 coordinate 75,169, forward strand.
GTGAAGCTGCATGGGCTTTTCAATTTGTACACATGTGTCATCACTCACAGAAAGAGTAGTTATCCTACAATTGGACTTTGAAAAAGCCTTTGACAAAATTGAGCACCAAGTCATCCTTGATGTTCTCAAATTTAGGGGTTTTCCAACTAAGTGGAATAAATGGGTACAAATGCTTATGGGGAGTTTAGACAGGGAGATCCTTTTTCTCCTCTCCTTTTTGCCTTGGCAATGGACCACCTTCCGACAATTGTTTTAGCACATGTAACTACCGTATGGTCTTCGATATGGGGTTTTAGTACATCCTCATAGTGAAATTTTTCGGGGTGCACACATTAAGTTCCCATATTAAAAGAACTTTTTATACCATACCTTTGACATTATTTTAGAAAAACAGCAAATAAAATAAAATATCTCAATATTGATAATATTTTCCAATATTAGTTTAAGTTTTCACAGTTTTAGGTATGAAAAAATAATGTTGTTTTTCAAATTTTTCTAAAACAATTTTATGGGCTTCGCTGTTGTGATGTTTGGCTGTTGCTTGACACTGTGTGTTGTGAACACGTTTAGTAGGTCCAGCTTCCTTCTCTGGCATGTTTGTCTTTTTTTTTGTGATCAAATTCTTTGTTTCTCAACTTAATCATTTCCCTTGGAGCTTCCCAAAACTTCTCATATTTTTTTTTCTTTGGCTTTTTCCAGAATTTCTTCCCACTTTTCTACGAGCATAATCTAATTTTTAGATGCTCCAAAATATCTTTCTATCAGCTTCAAATACTTTATTTGGATTCCTCCTACAATACTCCTGGAGCTTTCGTAGTATTTTTCACGGCCTAAACATCAATTCTAGACCTTTCTATAACTAGTCTATTTTAAGATATCTAGTTTTGCAACCTAAAAATCATAACATTATATATGTGCTGGCGATCTCCCCGGTATACTTATTCTAAATGTACAACCCGGAGAGCTTTCCGGCCACCTCAGTCGTCTTTTTGCAAAAACCACTACCATCACGATGTTCGTCTCGCCATTCTTTAATTGTGTCCTCGTTTGTGTCAATCCATTCATATAGGACCCATACCCTTGTTTGTCTCTTTATTTCCAGTTTGGTTTTCCGGCTGGTTAGCTTCCCCATTGACGTCCCTCTGATCATCATTTCTTTGGCGAACCAGGTCCTTGTTGCTTTTGTATGCAGGCCACCAGGCTGTTCTCGTGCAGCATCACGCTGCAGCACAGCCTGCCGACGCAGGTCACCATTATCCACCATGATCTGGCCCAGCCAGCTGTCCAGTGGCACGTCAGTGCGCGCGTGTGCATGCTGATGAAGTCGGCACTTGGTCCCCGAGCAGACCACCTGGCCCTTGCCATATATTCTCCATGTGGATCATCTTCTATCCTACTCAAGAAACTTGTGTGTTTCACCGTCTCCTGATGCTTCGCAATCCTGCCCACTACACAAAGCAACCCTACGACCTATATTCCCTATTTGACTACCACATGTAGCATCCTCATACTTGAACAAATGATAGCTTCTTCTCCTGCACCTTCTCTACAGTTCTATTTATAGATAGATGGAAATATAGTTTGTTGATGGTGTACAGTAGGGTTTAGGTGTGCTGACAGACAGAAATAAAGAGACTCCTTCGATGTTGTACACTCTGATCAATTTCATGCACCTAACATTGTTGTACGAGGCTTTGAGCTTCTCCATCGTACTAATACTACTAATTGGACGCCTAAAATTGTGTTTTACGTAAATATTCACACGACATGCTAAAAAGGAATTAATATTTTATACTGGAGACACACCCAGATAACAGTTACAAGGTGAAAACTACAGTTTTGATTAGGGAAAATTAAAGTTAGAGAATTTTTACAGTGCTTGGAGGACCCTTTAATTTCATCTTAGCCAGTTCCTCTCCTTTATTCTAGTAGTAATGGTAGTTTAGTACTTTTTGTGGGTCCAGAGTCTCTCTTCCTCACTCCTTTCATCCTTTCATCCTTTCTTCTTCCCAGCCTCGAGCCATGGAGGCCGCCGCCGCCAGACAGAGGACAAGCAGGGCGGTGTATGGATGACCCGCTGCCGCCGTAGGCGGAAATAGAATGACGAGCAGGAGCCGCGCCGCGGTCGGCTGCGCCCCCGGCGGGGACGCAGTTCGCACCGTGTCCGGCGGCGCCCGCAAGCAACGGAGCTCGCCGACGCCAGCCGAGTAGTGCCCGCGCTTGATGTGGAGCTTAACCCATGTCCACCACTTTGGACCGTCGGTCGCCGAGGGAAGCCGTGGCATCCGCCACCGCAATGGGGAAGCAGCCGTCCATCGTAGCTTGTGCTCCCGTTCGCGCTATGTTGACGCTGCCAAAGGCCGTCGTCCTTGGCGCCGCAGGCGGTGGACTCACGGACCAAGTCTTGACCGCAGGCGAGGCAAGTCGAGGAGGGTGGAAGATTCGGTTGCGCTTTATGTGCGAGCTCACGAGAAGCAAAACGGGGCGCGTCCGCGTATGGAATGCGGTGGCGCGACTAGCGGCGGCCGAACCTCGCGATCGCGAGCAGAGTGGAAGCTCCTTTTTCCTTGATTCATGGAGTCCCGCAGTCTCTCTTTCCTTACTCCTTTCCTCTTCCCGCATGGAGCCACGGAGTCCGCCGCATCGAGGCCAAGTAGGGCGGCACCGTGCCTGCCTATGGAGGACCCCGCCGCCCGTCGGCGACAAATAGAATGATGAGGAGGAGCCACACCCACGGCCTGCTTTGCTCCCGCGGGGACGGAGCTCGTGCCCGCGTCCTCCGGCGCCTGTGTCCGACAGCGGCACAATGTGCGGCGGAGCTGATGCCCGCGTAAAGCTTCGCCCAGCGCGTCCCACAGCGGCGCCGCGTGCGGCGGAGCTCATGCCCGCTTCCTGGGCGCGGGACCGCAGCACAAAACCGCAGCAGCATACCGACAGAGTGACGGCCACGGTGAATGAAGCCAAAGAACGCACAACCATTGCGGCGAGACGCATGATGCAGCTGTCGAGAATCCATGGGGCTGAGAGAAAGGGAGTAGAGGAACTGCCGCACACGGCCTCGGCGCCGACGACAAGGAACCCCACACCCACTCCGAGCAAACCAGGCCACGGAACGCAGCAGTAAGCAGCTCTGGAAGGTTATAACAAAAACGGAGATGGGACGGCCGGCCCACCTCCCGCCGCCGCCAGCAAGCTGCCAGACTACCAAGTAGAAACACTCGAAGCTCATGACTACCAAGCAGAACAAACCACACCCTCATTGTTTTTCTCTCGTCACCCGCCATGTCCAGCTGATGACGAGCATCCATCGGCCACGCGTACGTTGCCTCCTTACTCGCCCTAGTGCTCGCCGATGGTGACCTGACGGTGCATGGCTTCTTTTCTACGGCTCCGGTGGCGGCTTCTTGTCCACATTGAAGGTGAGCACTAAAAAGACCATCATACCCTTCAATATTAATTATAATACAGTTCCGGTCCCACACAATTAAATGGTTCTGGCTTGCCACTTGGTTCCACTTATCTGGTTCCTCTAACCTTTTAACCATTAGATCAGACGAAATGGACTACTTATATTAATCCCAAGCGTAGTAAAAACTCTCTAAAAGTTATCTGATTAACATATAAGTTTATCGCAAAGGGATAGACATGAGTATCTAGGCCATTCATCTTCTATGCTACTCAAGAAGAAGGTGTGTTTCACCGTCTCCTGATGCTTCCCAATCCTATTGACTACACAAAGCAACCCCACGACCTATATTTCCTATTTGAGTACCATGCAGCAACCTCACACTTGAACAAATAATAGCTTCTTCTCCTTCACCTTCTCTTCGGTTCAATTTATTTATAGATAGATGGAAATATAGTCTCTTGATGTTGTACAGTCGGGTTTAGGTGAGCTGACAGACAGAAATAAAGAGACTCCTATGATAATGTACAGTCTAATCAATTTTATGCACCTAACAATGTTGTTCGAGGCTTTGAGTTTCTCCATCGTACTGTTACAAATAATCAGACACCTACAATGGTGTTATACGTAAATATTCATAAGACATATGAATATTTTATACTGAAGGCACACCCAGATAACAATTACAAGGTGAAAACTACAAATATGATTAGGGAAACATAAGAATTAACTGATTAGCCGCGATAGGTTTATCACAAAGGGATAGATATTACAGAGAATCCATTTGTGTATTATTTGAAAACATGAACAAAGATGGAGCATTTGAAATGATGAGCATAGTTTTATTATCTATAATTGTATTACACAAGAATTTACGTTGCTTATCATGTGTCCTAACTCCTAAGATGCCAACACATACATGAACACTAGTTGTGAACAAACTGGTGACAATATTTTACATTGCTTATCATAGAGCTTGATTGAGCTGATACAAATCGAACACTACACCTACAACCAGATGCAAAAGGATGTAGATGCCATTCAATATTTTTTATTGACTCTGCACCGCCTGATTGAGCTGATGAGCAGCTGACAGCTGCGATGTTAAGTGACTTGATTGCTTATAAAATCTCCTTTCAGAATTGATTTCACAATTAGCTTCATAATATAAAATCATTAGTATTTCCCTCAAAATAATATAAAAATGATTAGTATTGATAGTGTCAAAAAAGTTGATCATACTGTAGCCAGTGTAGATACATGAACAGGGAAAGATTAATATAATATTTTTCTTTTCCTACTGACGACAGGCAGAGTACTGCAAATGCTAATTGAATGGAACAGAGGCACAAAGCTAGCCTTCCTTGTGTAGTTGAGCTTGATCATGGATATACAAAAATTCCTAGAGTATATGTTGAAAACTGATTTACACTCTACTTTGTCAAAGTCATCCGGATGTACAATACAAGTCTGATGTTGTTGCCTGCAGTCTTTTTTTTCAGTTAAGCCAACTCTACACTCCACATCTGCGATCCTCTAGACACATCTAAGCCATGGAAGACAATGTCAATGAGGCCCTCCCTGAACACGGTGTGATGGGTATGGTATGTGCGGCAGCTATTTGAGGAGCTGGAGGACTACACGGCCATGCCCAAGAGGGACTGTTTGACGACCAATGCTAGTAGCATTCCGATCACGTCTGTGGTCTCTGTGGCAACATGCATCGCGCGTGTGCTAAGGAGCTACAGGAGAAGGAGCATTCCGAGCTGTCCTGATGCTTCCCAAGCCTGTCGACCACAAACAGTCATTGTTTCCATAACATCCTACTACTTGAACAACTTGTAGCTTCTTCTTGTTAAGACTCTCTTTTATCTATAGATAGATGGTAATAAAGACACTCTCATGTTTCTTAAAAAAAAAAAAAAAGAGACTCTCATGGCGGTAATATAAGATTCTCTTTTATTTATAGATAGGTGGTAATAAAGAGACTCTCATTTTTCTACAAAAAAAAAAAAGAGACTCTCATTGCGGTAAAACAATTAATTAAATAAAGAGTCTCATATGATATGTACAGTCTGATTTGTTGTTGTAGACAGATGGACATAAAGACTCTTTTGATTATGTATTGGCCGCTACCTCTTAATTGGAATAGATGACGATACCGGATAGTGATGCCCTTTTTTTCACAAAACACGATACAAAAAAAATATATCCCTAGTTTCTCAATTCATGGTCATTTGCAAAATTAAGAAAATGACTTTAAATGACATTAAATCAAACTTCATGAACCACCAAGGTACATATCTATTTGAGTACAATAACTTTAAATTTGGTACATTTCTCCATCTGAGGGTACGTCAAAATAATGAACTCCATAATCCTAAAACATGAAACAGGACTTCTGAGTACAAAAGAATTTGAAATGAAAATTTAGTCAACTATGAAGTTGAAAATCCCCTTGAGTACTGTAACTTTGTTGCAGGTCGTTTTTTCTCTGTGCAAGGTAGTTTTAAAGTATGAAAAATATTAAATTCGAAACCTGAATTAAAATGGAATTCCCAGGCACTAAAGAATTTCAAATAAAATGCAGTCAACTATAAATTTGCAAATCCTTGTTCTACTAATTGTGGACCCTATTGCACCGGCAAAGTTTTGATGTAATAGAGCCAAAATTGATGTGATAGCTTGGTATTGCATCAATTTTGTGTTTGATGTGAGCCGATGCAAGTGCTCTAGATTCAATAGCCTTTTCACATCGGTTTGCCGTGATTGATAAGTGAGTTCGCTATTGCATCGGCCATCGGTTATCTCTTGTATCAAAATAATGAGATGCAAATGGGTTATTGCATCAAAATCGTCAGTTGCATCAAAGAAGCATAAAGTTTTAGGGACAGCAGTGGGTGCTGACAGGGTGAGCGGGATGTGATCCAAGGCTGGGCCAATTCGGGAACTCAGGTTCGCGTTTGGGAAGTGGTGGTTTTGATCCGCACTGTTGTATGTTCAAGGCCACCTCCCAGATGCTTATTCAGCATTTTTGTCTGTCCCCAAAGTGAGGCACCACATAGAGTGTGTGCCACCACTTGTTTGTTTTGAAGGTTAGGCCTGTGCCCATACTTCCATCCTGGGTCAGAATTTTTTTTTTCCTGTTTGAGCTGGATCAGTCCTAGGAATCTAGGATCACAGTCGCTGGTGATGGAAGATGCACTGACCACTGTGGTATCAGCTGTAATAAAAACGAAAAAAAAAACCTAAAGAACCAGAGCACTTTCACTCAGCATCTATCTATATAACGAAGCACAGGCAAAGGGTAGTCGGAGAAAGAAACAGAGAAAGAGGAAGGAAGCAGAGGAGACGCAAACTGCTGAGCATATCCAAGTCAAGAGGAGCGGCAGTGCACATCCAAGATTAGGGAAGCCGAAGGGCGAGGAAGGAAGAAATGGTTACTTACCTGTCTCACACCTAGGATTTGAATCAAGGGGTAGCCATGATCAAGATTTCTGGTATATAAAACTATAAAGAAAATAACCAAATTGCTCGCATTTTAATCACTAGAACAAAATCCCTAACCAATGGTAATGAACAACACATCATTTTCACATACACAATCCATAAGGACAAATTTACAGTCCAGTGCTTGCTGGAAAACGCTAAGTTTCAGTTCTTCCTCGGGCATCTTACCCTCAACAGTGCTTCGATATGCGGCTCCACTCTCTTCCCTTAATAAGTCATAATCTTTATATGGACTAAAAGATGGAAAAGCTCGGACTTAAAAGGTTCTTTATTTGGGCAGATTGCAGAGTAATTCTAGGCCTAACTACCTGGACCCCGGGCTCGCCAATGCTGTCTCATGAATTGAATTAATCAAAAGAGCAAATGGAATCCACGAGCAAATGGATTTCCTAGAGCTGCCTCGTCCAATCGTCCAATCAATATGCATGCAAGTTCCAATGTCAGGTGAAATGCATTGTATGAGGATGCGTCAAAGGATGGTTTCCTTGCTCTCCTGACGCCTCCAAAGCCCTACTTGTCGTTGAATTAAACATTGCTTCTCTTCTCCCAGCTGACTCCGTTTTATTTATAGTCTCTTGTGATGCTGCACCTCAAATCATGGGCTCTCTTTTCATTTTATAGCACCCCTTGAACTCCAGAAACTCACCTCTCCCGGCCTCTATTCCTATATGACATGTGGGACCCAGTCATCGGTGCGACCCTCACTCTATTTACTCTCTCTTCTTCTTCCACTTCTCCTACTAGTTCCAGTTATATATGATGGGTGGCTAACCATGCCCATCCGCCTCCACCTTCTCACCTACCACGCCACCACCTTCACCTCATAATCATATACTATTGTTGAAACATGATTACTACTGGTTCTAAACTGCCTTTCACCACCATTGGTCCATTCATGTCCCAATAAGGTGGGGATCATGATCTTTAAACAAAAAAAGGGAAGGCAAACCTTTAATTGCATATTATGAGTAACTAAGTAAGTCCAAGGTGTCTCGAGACAAAGGTAATACATGTGCAAATTTGGGGGGTGGGGCACAAATATGTGTTTCAGAACACACATGTGCTGCAAAACTAATGACGACCAAATAGAGATCTGAAAAAAGTGGATGCAAATGACCAAAAAGAAAAGGAAACCAGTCATGTGAAAACATATATTCCGTTGAAGAAACTCTCAATATATTAGCTGAGTTGATAGACTGGCAACAGGAAGATTTACAAAGGATAAATTATTAGTAAAACAGTTGATAGACCAGCGGGTTGACTAGGTACTGTAGGAAACTGGATTTAGCATAATGGATGGATTGTATTGCATTAAGGCCTCGGTCGGGTATATATGATAGTACAAGACTTGAGGTGCAAGGCAACCGTGGATCAACAACTACCAAATATACTCTAACCCCCCCCCTCCCACAATAGTCACCGCTGGAGAGCATCGAAGACGGTGAGACTGGTGAAGAAGGCAAAGGAAAGAGCCGACGGACTGACATCCCCCCATAGTTGGAACGTCGATGCGGTGCAGACGCTGTAACTAGAGCGAAAACCGGCGAGTCACTCATGTGGATGGTAGCCCTTTGGGCCAATGTCGAGGAAGCCGAGTAGGAGGGTAAATAGCTGCGGTCAAGGATATTGTGCATAGGATAGCCTTGGTCGATGTGGAGCTGTCGACGCTTCCGAGGATGAGTTAGTTGCAAATGAAGCCACAGGCCCATGAGGAGGCACCGTGATGATGACGGAGACATGTCAAGGCGGTCATCGTGGAAGGGGGTGATGCCGAAGTCGACACTGTCAAGGCCGTCGTGGACGTAGAAGTAAGGCGACGACGCAATCAAAGCAGACGGGGTGGGAACGGGAGGGTCAATGCCGAAGTCGATGCAGTCAAGCCGCCAGAGCGCCGAGGCATGGCTGGATTTGCTAGATCCAACAACACGTTAGAGACAAAAGCACGCGTCAGTGTTTTCAATACCAGGCACACAAGGTAGAGGGCCCCAACCACAATTACGCGACGTGGTTGTGCTAGACGAAGTTGAAGCAGTGTGGGAGGTAAACCTGGTCTGATGGTAAAGAGTTTCAGTGTCAGGACTTGCACCGTTAGTTGAAAACTGATGCTAAATGTTTTTAGCGTCGGGCCGCCCCTATTTGTATGGTAGTTTCAGCATCAGATAATCCAGTGGTGATTCGGGTGTCTTTGTATATTTGGGACTCTTAATATAACTTCAAAAAGAAAATGTTTTAGCTACAAAATTGTTTATTATATTGAGAACTGTAATTTTGATATAGACCAAGGATTAGAGATTGTTTGCAATTTAAATCTGAAGATTTAAAATTTGTGAACTTACAACAATATTTTGGGAACCTAAACAGGATATTTAAAACCAAGAAACTTACAACAACAAAGTTGCAGATCATGCTGAGGAATACCACATTGATATAAAGTTTGCGTGTATCTAAGTTAATATGGAGTTTATGAATTTTTTTTTTTGATACAACTATTTGTAGACATGGCCATCTTATAGTGCACACTTCTAAAAATTAACTCTTCCCTCAAAAAAAAAAAACTTCTAAAAATTAACTCCCCTCAAAACCCCTCCACATGACTTCACACCCATCAACACAATTGAATCTAGACTAAGTGGCATTGGCAAAATGCTCTCTGACCAAGGCAAACTTGTTCTTGTAAACTTTGTATTTCCAGTTGTGCCCCCTTTCTACATGTGCAGTCTTCACCTTCCCCCTCAGGTCATCCAGTAGATTGACAGGTACATAAAACATTGCCTTTGGAGTTGTGGTGACATCAATAAAACGTGTTCGAGCTAGCAGCATGGGAACCTGTCTGCACATCAAAGATTGAGGGAGGGCTTTGTATTATTGACTTCAATACTCAAAACAAATCACTCCTAGTAAAATACCTAGACAAATTCAATAATCATGCAATGCTGAGACTCTTTTGGTTTGCCTCCCGTTAGGCAATGTAGGTACATGGTAATTATTTTATTGACCACTTCTAACTAACCGTTTGCTTGAGGGTGATAGGCCGACTTTTTCATTAGGCTAACATCTGATAATCTGAAAAGCTCTTGCCAGAATTGACTAGTGAACACAACATCCCTATCACCGACAATCGATCGGGGAAGTCCATGTAGTCTCACAGTTGATGAGAAGAAACTTTTGAGCCACTAATGTTGTTGAGTAAGGATGTGATAGATGAATAAAGTGGGCATACTTTGATAGGCAGTCGACCACTGTTAGTATTACTGATTTAGTTCCCACCTTTGGTAGTGCCTCAATGAAATCCATAGATTTGTCCTCCGAGATCTGTTCTCGGTATTGGTAATGGCTGAAGGAGGCCCTTTGGATGTAAATGTTTTGTTTTGCTACACCGACAAACTAAGCATTCATTCAAAAACTCCTTGATAATTCTCTTATTCTTCATAATTCTCTTATTTTTTTGAGCCCTCATGTGTAGAGTCATGGATGGTATGGAGGATAGCCGGAAGGTGAATTGAGTCTTTGGGAAGCCATACCTTTTTGTTAAATAATATTAGACCATTGTGGACTCGCAATGCTGAATCTTTGTCATTAATTGTTGAGTCAATGAGTTGGATTGCTTCATCGCTATTGGTTATTTCATCCTCCAACTAATCGAATAGTTCAAATTGAATTTCCGCCATCAAAGACGGTTCAAAAGCATGTTCTTGAGATAGAGCATAGACCACCATGCATTGCTCTTTCCTAGGCCAAAAGGTGGAAGGCCAAAAGGAATCACCACAAACTCAATGTGAACATGGTGGGTTCGAAAAGCCATTTTCTCAATGTTAGATGTGCGCATGCATACCTGGTGGTAACCTGAGCGAAGATCCAGCTTGCTGAAAAATTGATCCCCTTGCAGTTCATCTAGTAATTTAGCAACGACAGGTATAGAAAATTTGTCTTTGACTGTATTGCCATTGAGTGCTTTGTAGTCGATGTAGAAATACCATGTTGCATCCTGTTTTTTTTTTAACTAGTATAACCGGAGATGAGAAGGGTGAAGTGTTGTATCTGATTATATCTTGAGAAAGCATGGAGTGGCACTGCAGTTCTAACTCATTTTTCAGGGTAGCGATAAGTTTGAATGACTGCGGGTTGAGTTGGATCTTTCAGGTGAATGTTGTGGTCATAGTCTTGAAGGATCCCAGAAGAGCTCCTGAAATTTATCCAAGAGGGGTTCCAGTGGTGTAATAGAAGAGATCGTGTGAATACATGGGTGGAAGTCCTCCTGCTCTTGCTAGGCTGGTAAATATGATCGGTCGGCCATTTCTCTAAAGCTTCATTTTTAATTTATTGAAATCCTAGACAATGGAGTGAAGAGAGCTTAGCCAGTCCACTCTGAGTACCATATCATAGCCTCTCCCAGTTTAATGTTGTAGAAATCTTCTGTGAACTTTTCATTAGCAATGAAGAAATGGATGTCACTGTATCTGCCCACGTTGGATATATGCTCTCCATTTGCATCTTCTACTCGAAGTGACGAGGGCACCGGAGAGCATTGTAGGTCCATGCCAACTGCTCTATCTGCATCGATAAAATTATGTGTAGAACCAGAGTTTAGCAGTGCGAAGAGATTGCTGCCACATATTGAGATAGTCATTTGCATTATTGGGACGGTGGTGAAACTTGTCAATCCATGAGTTGATACTTTAATTCTTGTGCTATGATTGTGTGCTACCTTATATTTGCGGCGGCGGCGTGTTGAAAGGGACAAGCGTCTGGCGAGGGCCATGGCAGTCTCCAGGTTGTCCGGATTTTGCAATTGGACGTCGATTTGTAATCAGGGTGCCAATCCTGCAATATAGAGTATGACCTGTTGTTGTGCTTGTTCATTGTTCCGAGGAATTTGTTTTTGTAGGCCTCCAACTTACCCAGCTGTCGTGTGTCAATGAGATCTCCCAGATGATTGTGGTCGATTCTTCAGAGCATGGACAACAGAGCTTCCAGATGATCGATGATGCGCTATGGTTACCTGAATCTGCAGCAAAATGCTAACAAATGAACATCAGATTGAGGCCACTGCAACCAACGTTTGTCATGTAGTTGTTCCTTGCGAGGATATGTGAACCGAAGAATTTGATAAAAGATGATAGTGCTTTGAGTTTTGTTGTGTGTGACATACTGACATGACTAAGATCGAGTAACAAATTTCTACATGCTCGTTTACTAGGGTAGCGCTTACCCTATTCATTTTTAGGTAGGCCTCTGCTTTGCTGTAGCTGAACCAAGCACCATGGTCCGTTCTGATATGCCCAAACCTGAAGCTGATACACAATACTACCAAGACATTCCCTAGAGCAACCGGAGGTCCTAAACGATTCAGTCTCTCTCTCACACACACTCTCTCTCTATATATCTGTGCGTGTGTCTCCTTCCCTTTGATTGCCACCATGGTGATGCCTCTTTCCCTCATCTCTCTGTTAGTTCTAATACATCTTAGAGGATCACCAGGTGTAGATCGGAAGGGACTAATCGTTCTTATAATGATAAACACTTAGGTAATAACTTGAACAAATGCTCCTATTACAAGATCTAGAAGAACAGAGAATTAGAGATGGGTTGATTCCAGACCATTGCTATTGGTTGTTTCCGCCATGGAGTCTCCCACGGCGTCCTGGAGGGCGGTGACTTCCAGCCGCGCCCCTCTAAAGATCGGATTAGGGATAGGATGATGGTGGGAAAGTGACGGCTGGTGAATCACCACACTAGAGCCGCTGGTCCCCACCCTCCTATATATATGCATTGGCGTTGATTATCGGGGAGTTGACCAAGTTCAGGTGTGGGCCGTTGGGCCCAAACGGGAGGAGGAGATCAATACTAACATTCTCCCCCTTGATCTCTTCTAACAACTTACATCAATCTTATCTTGGTCTTAATTCAAATATTTAACTTAAGTGCTTAGTGCTTAGTTTTCGTCTCATTATAAAGAAATGCGTGAGCGCGTTTCATCAAGGGTGTGGAAAAAATTTTCCGTTGGACTTGAAAACAAATTACATTTCTCTAAGTTGAAACAGAGTCCTTACTTCTAACCTGGGCCCTAAGTGTCCAGAAATCATAGGCTTTCCTTAAACCCATGTCAGTGCATTTTCTAAATTAGTTTGGGTGGTAAGCCATTGTAAGCGGATCCGCATGAACTTACTTAATACTTATATGCTTAATAATCTAATAATGATTCGGACTTTCCCTTTACAACATATAACTTAGTGTCAATGTGTTTGGCAACACACTTGACGTTGTTGTCTCGAGGAGTAATAAGTTGCTTATATGGTTATTTCTTTGTTGTCAACCATTATCAATTCGGTACAGTTAGTTTAATCATTTTGACGTTCCTCGGCCTCATGACATGCTATATCATAACTTTGCATTTCTAATGATCTCGAAAATGTTTCATTGGAGCTTTTCCACAATAAAACCCCAACTATAAGTATTTGCAACAATTGTGGAGTTGTTGCAAAACTTAAATTAAGACTATGTACCCACATCTATTTGTGAGTATTTATTCTTTCTTTTGCTAATCATGAGACCGATACTTATAATTCCATTCCAAAGTGATCTATAGTTGGAGTGGTCTTTGCCAAAACAACTTTTAGGATGGATCGAGTCGGGGCAATCTTATACATTTATTGAGCTTCCAAAAAAAGCATATGGTACCATCTTTATATGCTGATTCTAATCACATTAAAATCTCTTTCTTACTGATTGTGATCACACTAAAATTCCTAAGATATTGCCCTTGACCATTAAAGCAGCGTTTCGCATGCATAACTTATTGCTTTGGAATCTTTTCTAAGTATGCATTTGCGATAGTTCTAATACCCCTTCCTTATCTCGTAGTGAGTTCTAATTACTTAAAGAAGTGACATTTCACCAAGATCATTCTAATTCAATTATGGGGAATAAATCCGATTCTATAACTCGTGTACTAATGCAACTATCATCTTATTGTCCTTAACTAAAACTTTCTTATTATATCTCATTAAACCTTAGATGCCACCATCCGGTGTCTTACATCAACCCATAAATGCATTTATTCTTATGTTATCCTATGTATTATATTCTTATGCGACCATCTCAAACTAATCCCCATTGAGGAATATTTTCTATATATCCCGATGTAATTCAGAATTCCGATACTTATTGTAGCATACTCATCCTCTTCACATAAATTATAAGCCGTACTCTTTACACATTTCCCTTTGGAGTCACTTTTCAACTTGTAGACCCATATGTAGCCTCTTGATTTGGCTCCATTAGGAATATCCTATTCTTATATCTTAACGTATTCCCTTTGGAGTCACATCTTATCTTGTAGACCCATAACGGCCTCTTGGTTTGACTCCATAGGGACTTTCATCTTATCCTTTCATAACAACTAAACACTTCAAAGAGTGGGTATTTTTCTGATGGCCTTATTCTAACAAGGTGGAATCACCTTCTATTTGAAAATTCTTTTGGTCCGATAAACCTCATAATCATCGATATAAGCGGCCTTCATTATTTGAAACCTTTATGGGACTATTGTTATTCTTCCTCTTTGCTCGACATAAGGCTCTAAGGGACCTGAAGGACAAGTTCCAAAATTTTATTATTTATCGGCAAGGGAGAACTAACAACAGGTGTTGGCACTTCAATGTTTGACATTGTTGGTGCAACAAAAGCAAATAGCATAAAATATGGTTCTTAAACATCGAGTGGGCACATCTACCCATTTTTCATTAAAACTTATTTCTTGTACTACCTTGCTCCCCTGATTGCTCCATCTTATAAAAGATAGTGTATTCTTAAATTTCTTATTTTGGGTTTATTCGCTAAAATCATGTAGTACTTCAAATTTTGATTAAACTCATTAATCTACTAAACTCATACTATCTGTCTTGAGCACAACTTAAACTTAATATTTAGGGGTATGTATCTTATTTATGATCATTGTAATAATGATCACATTTATCTTTATAGATCATTCTTAGCTTCAATGCAATGTAATGCATCGCAAGGCGAGATCTCATATTATCTGAAGTATCGAGAGTACCAAGTGTGGTATAAACTTTCCTACCACAATTGAAACTATTCTAAACTTTATTTCTTAACTCTTATGGGAGTACTACTTCCTTATTTTATTTAAACAACTAAGCTTAATGTTAAATAACTAAGACACAATAGAAGTGAAGTACTATGATAGCATAAGAGCTATTCCAAACTTCTCTTCCAATGTGGGATATACCAAAAGCACATGAATCTTAAGTGATATACCAACTTTACCCCACCATGCGGGTTATCTTTGGTATTGACTAAAACTTTCTCTCCAAGCGAGATAGTTCCCTTGAAGGGACTTAAATGCCAGGATTGGCTCTTATCATAATACTTAAATGCCAACATTGGCTCTTTTTTATTATCACATTCAGAAATAAATCTAAATATTCTATAATATGCATGCTTGATCCGACGTTGGTCAAAATAAACATGCATATAACTCATTGCAAATCTTATCATAATGACTAAAGCGAAAAACCCTGCGCAGATAGTGAGCATATTAAACAATGCTTACATGCGAACTTTTTTTTTCTCTATCTTATTGGATTAAAATCCACAAAGTTAAAACTTTAAGTTCTAATCTATAACACCGTTTGGTAGAAATAGAATAGAACATTATTCTTATACATCAATTCTTGGATTGGTCAAAATAGAATTAATGCATAATCTAATGCATGAATCTCATGAATAATAAGTATAATATCTTTTATACAACTTTGGTAAAAAAAGAATACTAATATGACTAATACAACATTCTTTTTCACTAATTCTATATCACCGAAATAGAATTAGTGCCTTGCTAAATTCATAATATTGCTATTACAACATCATAATACAACTTTGGTAACATACACAACATTTCTCGGTACTCAACATCACTATAGGAAGAAACTTTATCTTTATCTTAATCTTCTCTTCGAAAAAAAATTGGTAGTTTGACACAAAAGGTTTATCAGAGATTCAAACTTAAAAGCGAAACTATAAATTATAATATTATCATCATCAACGTTGGTGAGGAAAATAACAATATCATAATATAACTTAAAGCAATACTTTCTACTCCTCTATTTAAATTTTCTCGTTGGTTCCAATTTAAATGAGATCTTAATTCACGATTGAATAGAATCTTACTTTTCTCATACGCTATGAAAGATCTTACACAATTAGTGCACTTTAGCAAAAATTTGCACTTAACTAAACTCATCAAATAATATTTCTGAAATTCTTTGCATTGGAAACATATACTAAAATCCTGAAAAATGCTTTGACCATAAAGCGTCTCATAATACTTACTTCTCTCTCTAAGCAAATTATCCCGTTGGTTCAAATTTGAATAGAGATTGAACTTATACTCAAAAACATCAAAGATAATAGCTTTTGAAAAAAGAAAATATATTCAAAATAAACATAATCTTAATTTTTTTGAATGAACATAATTACTCTTTAAATTAAATTCTCCCATTGGTTGAATTTAATTAAAAAGACAACTTTAAATTAACTTAGCACGGAAAAACATGTACTAAAATTAAAATTTCTTTGTCGAAACATTCTGAAATACTAAATTTCTCTCTAAAACAAATTATCTCGTTGGTTCAAATTTGAATAGAGAGATAAATATACTCAAAATATAAATTTTTCGGTTTACGGATAAAGAAAAAACTTAAACCGACACAAAAAAGTTTGCCCATACAACTGCGTAGCTAAATGAGTGTACTTCTAAAATTCTTAGCAGGCGAAAACTAATGAATGATCTTATAATAATTCTTAGAATCTTAATTACTAATTGCTCTTTAAAAAATTAAACTCTCCGTTGGTTCGAATTTAATTAAAAGAGACAACTAAATAACAAATGAGTCTAATAAATGATATTATAATAATTTTCAAAATCTTAATTACTCTCTGAAAAATTTAATCCCGTTGGTTCATAAATTTAACAGAGAAGAGAAAAAACTCAAAACTTAACTCAATATCTTAAAACAAACTAAATTTGGCTAATTTGGCCCATGACCAAAATCGGCCCGTAGGCAAAATCTGTTACTATGCGTGAGCATAGCCTAAAACTGGCCGAAATCGGCCCGGCCCATTGCGCCATTTTTTTTTTTTTTTGGTTTCTGAATCTGAGAAAATGGAAAAACAATTTTCCTTTCTTAATGGGCTGGGGCGAACGATTCGGCCCGAAGCCGAATGCGGCCCAAGGCCGCACCACCGTGCGCCCGCATGGGAGAAAATCGGCCGCAGGCCCAGTGAGCGTCGGCCAGCAATTTGAGCCGTCCGATCTGGGCTCCTGAGATCCGACGGCCGGGAGCTGAAATCGGAGGTATAAAATCCGGCCGTTTCCTGGAACCCTAACCCTAATCTTATTCTTTCTTCTCGCTCCCAGCAGCCGCGCAGAGGCCGCGGGCAGTAGCTGTGGTTCTCGCGCGGCAACCATGCTCCCCAGTCTCTCTCATCTTATTCCTTCCGTTCTTCTCCCCACCGCACCCAGCGTTGAGTACGGCGGCGACGGTGGCCACCGATCGCCGGAGAAGAAGAAGATGGCCGAAGCCATGGCACCGCCGCGGTTTTCATCGCCGGCGCACGCTTGCGGCCATAGCCGCGAGCGGTGCCGTCGATGATTCCCTCGGGTTGCGCTCTTGGGGGCCTACGACGATGCACAGAAGCATGTCGCTGCCTCCTTCCTCACGCCAGTGAGACCGACGACGGTGGTGACGGCGAAGGTAGGCCCTCCACCGCCTCTGATCTGAGGGTTCTCTAATATGAGATTCCTTATCTGAGGGTTAGGGTTAGGGTATCTAAATTCGTTCTGCCGATCTGAAATGGTTTGTTCTTATGTTCTTCCCGATCCAAATCAAATCGGTTGCGTTTCTGATTTCTAATCCCTTCTCCCGATCTGGATCCACACACTAGGGTAGGCTCTTGATACCATTGTTAGTTCTAATACATCTTAGAGGATCACCAGGTGTAGATCAGAGGGACTAATACGTTCTTATAATGATAAACACTTAGGTAATAACTTGAACAAATGCTCCTATTACAAGATCTAGAAGAACAGAGAATTAGAGATGGGTTGATGAAGCACAGACCATTGCTATTGGTTGTTTCCGCCATGGAGTCTCCCACGACGTCCTCTGCGGCAGTGGAGGCGGTGGACTTCCCGTCACTGACTGCGCCCCTCTAAAGATCGGATTAGGGATAGGATGATGGTGGGAAAGTGACGGCGGTGAATCACCACACTAGAGCCGCTGGTCCCCACCCTCCTATATATATGCGCAGCGTGGCAGGGGCCCTCCAACCCTAAGTTGGGTTGGGCTCCTCCGATCAGGGAGTTGACCAAGTTCCGGTGTGGGCCGTTGGGCCCAACACCGGGAGGAGATCAATACTAACACTCTCTGCTTCGCTTTTATAGATGGATCGGATAACACAGTACTATACTTTCACATATAATATCTGGACGAAAGTACTATATTTAAATCTTGCCTAACTTTCTTGAGTGTGTCATGATACTTGAAAATAGAATGCAGATGCCAGGACAGCTCCATTCACATTTCCCACTTCGGTGCTGTGCTCACCGAGTCCATGAGACTACCTGCCAACGCAGCTCAGACTCGCAGTCGTGCGCCATGGATGACACGCTCCCCAATGGCACGTAGGTCGGCACGGGCTGGTCCATCATCTACAGCGCCTATGCCATGGCCGGCTCCCGACCATGTGCAGCATCCGGTTGGAGAGCCCGTTCCGGTGCACCGTGTTCCATGTGGGGCCGAGGATGTGCCTGGGAAAGCAGATGGTGTACGTGCTGGAAGCGTTCGTGGTCGACGTACGTGACGTTCTGAAACTGCTTGAGAGCATATATCAGTCTCATTCGGGACATTCCGAAGCCAGTAGGGAAGAGAGTGAACCATTAGGATTGTACGGAGAGCCCCTTGGTGGCGAACCGATAGTGAGGGTGTGGAGACTACCCAGTACGGAGAGCCCCTTGGTCACGTCCATTGACTGCGAAGGCAAAGGGTCTCATTAGGCAAAATACCCGATACCCATTACCCGTACCCGAATTACCTGAACCTGGACCTGAATTACCTGAACCTGAGGTATCCGATCCCAAATTCGGATAGCGATTTTGATTACCCGAAATTAGTTTGGGTAATTCGGGTAATACACTCCGGTATCCAAACTACCCGAACTATCCAAAGATTTGGCTTCATCTTTATATTTATCGCGTGTTGTTAGTTGAACACCTAAAATTATCACTTTGTTAGAATATTATTCTCTCAGTTTGATCGAGTGACAATAATATATTATTCTCCACAAATTGTTATTGAAATTCTACACAAATTTCTAGTGAAATTATGTCTAATTGCTACTGAAATTTTGTTTGGTTTGTTGTTTTCTATAAAATCGGGTAAATCGGGTATACCCGAACCCAAACCCGAATTATGGGGTACCCAAAATTTTGGGTAGTGTTTTTTGGGGCTAAAATCGGGCAGCAGCTTTCATTACCCGACCCGAAAAAAAGGGTAACCCGAACGCCCAAGTCTAAAACCAATATTCTAGCCAACTAGCGTTCCACTTCTGTTTTTGGGCATAAGAAATCTCCGTCTTCTCGTCGCCCTAGAACCTCTACGGAGAAAAATTGCAACTTCTATACTGACTTCTTTTTCTCCGACCCAACGGCCATCTTACGGCCCTTCAATTTTTTACGGACCTCACAAAAGAGGCAAAACGTAGCAACCTCTGGCTGCGCCCCATAGGACTCGCACGCCCAACAAAAATTGGTCATGGCCAAGAAACCATGAGGAGTCAGCTGGTGTATGTGACAATTAAAAATCTCAAGAACCACACAAATGAAGGAAGTAGTCGGAGCCCTGAAACCGTAGTAGCTAGAAAAAGTCCTTAAAAACAACTCCCCACCCTTCACGAACCTCCGTCACAACCTGTCCCATAGGCACTTCTCTAGACCCAGCTTCGATCCAACCATCGTGAACAAACTTATCGAGCATCTCTTGCATCATCTTTGACACCCCAAACTAAGTAATATCAACCATATCAACCATCTCCGCAAACTCAGAAGAACCAACTAAACCGCTAACAGAGACTTCAGGTTAGAAAGCGACTCCTCGATGTCACAATCCTTGTACTCGTTGAGAAACTTGAAGGAACGTACTGGCAAAAGCTTGTTTTTGAGAGAATAGAGGTCCGCTAAAAATAAAAGGCGGAGGTGTGCGGAAAGGAAGGCAAAGGAAAGCAATAGCAGTAGGGGAACTGCTCACACCCGTGTTGAGGGGGGCTTATATAGGCACCCACGCGACCCTTCGCCTTTGCAGTCAGTGGACGCGACCAACAGGTAGGTAACAGTCACATCAACCTCAAAAGACGTGTCGTTTTGTCCATTGACTGCGAAGCCGAAGGGTTGTGACATCGAGGAGTCGCTTTTTGTATGTAAAGGGCCAAGGTACTTTAGATGACGGCGATCGCCACTAGGCGCGCTATGTCCAAATCAAAGAGAAAAAAAGATCAAGTGTGATCGACTTGTTGCTTCACTCCCTATGATGGCTCAGAAGTACAGTATCCACGTAGCACTACAATAACGTAATGTGCTTCTTTTCCTCCCTGCTTGTAGCTCTACTTGACTTGCTGACGAGGCACCTATTCTAGTAACCAGGCACCGACGCAACCCTTCATTAGCACCACCGAAGCTGCATGCCGCACACATATAGTGACCCACATCAGCACCATCGCGACGGGTACACATCGACCCATGCACCACAGAACGCCTGACATAGAGAGCCTGTGTTTCTTCCGGAGCAACATGGGTCATGCCTGGTGGCCAGAAGTGTAAACGCTCAAGTATTGGAGGAGCTCCTCATGCGGTGGATTAGGATCAGATCGTAAAATTATATAAATTTTGAACTAAGAATGAATAGGGCCGAGTGATCTATCTAACCTAGGAAGATTGCTATACTCAAGTCCAAGGCTACGCTAATAATTGTTACAGAAAATACGACACCGAAGGTGAAGTTGTCATCGCCTACAATGGTGCAAACTAGCCGGCCCTAGAGATCGAAGAGAAGCCACCCCGCATAGATGTAAAGATTTCAAGAATTGCTTCTTAATTGGTCTTGGAAAGATGTCAAGCTTTTATTTATGTTGATGTAGGCTTAGTTTCTAGAACATTAGGTGGATTTTGTTGTATGTAACCATTAAATCCTGTAATGTTTTGATGATATAAATGTATAATGCGTTTACAGATTTAAAAAGAGCTAAGTTCCACGAATAAATTTCAAATTAAAAATAAATTAAAACAAAAAGTGTTGGTTAGCTTGGGCCCGGTAGTGAATGACAAACTATCCGGTAGTGTAACTATACCAAACACTATTGGTTTGAATTACAAAGTCATTGATGACAGGAACAACACTGTCTTTTTGCATTAACGAACCGACAGTGTCAACTGTTTACACTCTCAGGTTAGAAATCAACCGACAATCTTCACGTAAAGATCACTGTCAAGTCCACAATCAACCGACATTGTTGTCTCTTCGCTACACTGTCGGCAAAATCTAACCCGATAGTGTTACTTCCCTCAACTCTGTCAGTTCGTTCAAGCGCGACAGTGTTCTCAATATCAACGCTGTTGTCTGACTCTTCCGAACCGGCGTTGCTTGGATCAAAAATGCTGTCGGTCGAAGGAGCACCCGACAGTGTTCGATGGCAGTGCGTTGCGGTTTGATATCGAACCGACAGGTCTCTCTTGAAGTCACCCCCGGTTTTTCTACCCGGCAGTGTTTTGAACCCCACATCACTACCGCTTTGGTTCTACCGGTTCATTTTCCGGCGGTGAAAGATAAGTTGGAGCCCGGTACTATTTTGTAGTAGTGTAATATGGAACATCAAGATGGCAAAATGGGGGTGGTCAAATGTGAAACTTCTATATTCAATAGTGTGATCACATTGATATATGCTAGCTATCTCGCTGTACTGGATAAAAAATAAATTACTAAGGGGGTGTTCGTGACGGGCCCACTCCACGTTTTTCTGATCCACTCGAAAATTCTTAGCTAAATGGTTTTAGCTCCACGCACTCGGTTCAAGAAAAAAGGGTGGAGTTGTGAGAGCACCTAAACAGCTGCTCCACAAACTCTAGCTTTTTATGGAGTTGCTCCAAGGTGGAGTTTATGGAACAGAGTTTATGGAGCAGTTCCAAACATCCCCTAAGTTGTAATTCCTATAGTATTCTTGTAAATGGTATCATGGTAATCAGAACCACAGCACACTTGCTTGTACTGGCCAAGTGAGAGGCTGAATTTACAGTCGTATAAGAGGCTCCATGATGCAATTTTTTTTATGCGAGACTTACCTGCTGAAACGTTATCTTATTAATTATGTATAGAATACATTGTTTCCAACACTCTATGTAAAGGTCCAGAGTACTTTAGACGACCGAGATAGCCATCAGGCTAGGCCCAAATCAAAGAGAAAAAGATCAAGTGTGATCAATTGCTTCACTCCCTGTGATGGCTCAAAAGTACAATATCCACGTAGCACTACAATAATGTAATGTGCTTCTTTTCATTCCCGCCTGTTAGCTCTCCAGGACTTGCCTCACTTCATGTTGGTTTTAGATTCCATGGGATGATCTATTGAGGATGCACCTATTCCACTAACCAGACCAACCAGAGAGCAACCCTTCACTAGCAACACCAAAGCTGCCTGCCGTGCAGCCACACAGTGAACCACATCAACACGATCACGACGGGCACACACACAGACCCGTCGAGCCCAGCACGCCTGCGCTAGAGAGCATGTGTTTGCTGTCGAACAACATGTGACATGCCTGCTCGCCAGAAGTGTAAGCGCACAGTTAATGGAGGAGCTCCTGATGCTTCCTACTCCTATACACAATCTTGATGTAGCAAGGTGTCTAGTGGAGCAGCAAGCTGGTCCATCACTACTACTGGCTGCTGCTCATCCATTACCTACTGTTTTATATATAGACAAGGCTTGAGAAACTTTGGGAATTCACGGGGCGGTAACATCTTATTTTCAGTGCACTTATAACCACCGTATGATTTATGAGTCAGTAACCATCCACTGAATTTTAGTCAGGCAGTAAATATTGAATCAATTCTCATCGTCAGAACATCACTGGAGATTGATGATTATGCCGAACTGGTGCATGCTTGTTGGATGGGCTCAGTTTATCAGGAATATCCAAATCAAGATGTGACAAAATAGAGGTAATCATCGGTAAATATGAATGCTCACCAGAATGTCTCATGGTTTTATGTTTTTATTAAACCTTTTCTTTTTCAAAAGTACGGTTGTCTCTCAGCTATCTGAGTGATTGAGCTATGATTATCGAGTGGTCTGGTGGTCAAATGAGCAAGAATATCTATATTACTTGAGTAAACGAGTGGCTGATTATCGAGAGGTCGAGTGGTCAAATTATTTTTAACAATCATTACGTCTCAATAACAAAAATAATTCAGGAACTAGATGTCACGCGTGCAAGACTATTAGTAAAGATTAAAAAGTAGTGGGAGTGTAATTTGCTACTACATTCAATCTGGTAGGCAAATATTGAAAGTGTTCCATCAACACCCAGGCTAAAGTTACTGACAAATCTGTGGTGGTTACAAATGCATGGAATCTGATTGAGTGTCCCGCATGTTTTTTCATGGCCACTCAAACCTATATATAAAACAGCTATTGCAAGGGGAAAGATTCCAGCATTGCTAGCTCTGGCTGCTCCAGTGATCTTGTTGCTGCTTTTTTTTTTACATACATATAGGAGTAGGAAGCATCAGGAGCACCTCCATTACCTTTTTACGCATTGGGTGTTTCCATGTGCTTTTGCACTTTGGAGACTTGTTGGCTTGCTGCAGCCCTTCAGTTGGTGTGCGACCACTTGGATCATCCCGTGCATGCCTGTTTCGCTCGGTGTCCCTGCTTGTGTTGACGGTTGGTTGGTTGGTCTGCTAGAATAGCAGTGTCATCAACGTGCTCAGGATTTGCAGTACGTAGGGCCACTCCATGGGCAGGGCTTATGGTGCTAGATTAGTTGGTTCTTTTAGAACAGTATGTGGTACAATGTATGTAGACAAAATAGGCCCGTCACTTGGGGGCAGTGGTACTATGCTTTCCTTCACCACTGGTGGTACTTGCCTGATGATGACTGCTAATGGACATTGGATTGATGGATCAATACCAAAATCTGTCTGTAATGGAATCCACAAAACATCTCCAAATATAAATGAGAGGAAAAAGAAGCATGGGCAGGAGCTCAGTATTGTTGGCAAATGAATTACTTGTTAAGAAATTTAAGTATAGAGCGAGAGCGCAGGGATTTAAGAACATGGTTAAAGTTCTTTGCTATTATTTCACTTGTCATGGTTTTGCTTTATGTTGTCCCATGCTGGGGCTTAGCTTGGAGAAGCTCTTGGCTGTCGTTGTGTGACAGCAATCTACTACATACAAAACAATCAAGGCAAGGCAGCAATGGTACACTATTACAATGCTCTATCTACATGTTGAAGTAAAAGTGCCAACCTTGAACAAACAAAATACAAAGCCAAAAGTAATTTAGTATCAAGAGAGCTGAATATTAAGAGAAGGGCATGTTGTCACCCCCATGGGATGGATCTTGCCCGGGTATGGTACAGTCTTCCGAGAAGTTTAGGGCTACTTTCACTACTAGAGAATTTGTTTCTTGAGTCCGAAGGGTTAACGAGGCGGGTATCACAACAACTTTGGTGGATAGGGAGGCCGGTTACAGTGCCAGCAACCGAAATATGATTTTTTTTTTTAAAAAAAAAAGCCCGCAGCCAAAACCAGGCCTGGGAATCGATCTAGGCTGCGCGTGTCATATCCGCCAGTCATCGCAATCATGTCATATAGTGCTATATGCAAGCTAAGAAATAAAGGCTTGACCGAACAGTACAGAAGACAATGTTTGGCGTAAACGACCGTGTAATGAGGGCATATATCACCCATCAATTACGGCAGGACCTATATATGAAAAACGACATGCATCTATCAGCTGTGTATAGCATTAGAAAAGTCTAACACCAGCCTCCGGGTCCATATATACGTGTTGGAATTCCACGAACAAGACAAAGACACGTAGGTCATTTCCACACGTATATCATGCCAGGGCGGCAGGGCCCGTTCGTACCGTAGAGGTCACGCTACACACGCAGTTTCGCTTGACCCGGGTCCGTGGAAACAATATCGACTATTCAACAAACAGGCAGCATATTGTTAAGAAACTTGTCCTGACGCGGGTGAATCACAAAGGAATAGTACCATCGGAGAATACTCGAAGACAGGTTCCATTTGAGACAAATGAGGAGTTGGGGGGGGGGTAACCCGTGATGAATTAAATAGAGGCAATGGAAATGATAAATGACCAGTGCTGCTTTCCTCTGTAAATAGAGGCTACTGCCTCTACATATAAAAACAGAGAACTTCACCAGAGATGAAAAAAACAAAGTGTGCCCCCTGGTCTCCTACACACTTCTCTACTTTCGTGTTTTGTGTGTGCAAATACAAATCGATTTCTAACACGTTATCAGCACGAGCCTCTACTGAGCTAATGGGTAAGAATGGAAGGAAATCGATTTTCCTTGATATACACAATAGCACAACATCAACTGCTTGCAGTCGTCGGCGTATCGGCAACACCTAGTGACATGAAGGCGGCTCTGCCGCCGTTATTGTCCATCGCCGGAGACGAACTAACACAACTTGCCACCATCCTGAAGATGTGAGTGCATCCTGCCGCCCTGGAGGCCTGCAGATCGACTACCACCGTCCTGAAGACATGTAGATCGAGCATCCTCCGTCAAAAGGGAGAGCGGTGCAGAGGACCTGGCGAGATCGCACATGCGCCGGTGCCCGTCCTGTGGGGCCTGAAGCTGCATCTGCAGGAGCGCATCCCGCTGGTCCACGATGCGGCTGGACCCGTTTCTAATACATATATCGCTTCACCGCTCATCACACTATTATTTTGCTATAAGCTAAGTGTAAGAAACAAAGAGCCTCTTTGGCAGGAGGAGCACCGGCTCCGGCTCTGGCACTGTATCACCTGACAAACACTATTCACAGGAGCTGTTTTTCTCTCTCTACTCTCCCTTCTCTCGCTGACACTAGCTACTATTCATAGGAGCTCCCGGAGCCACGATTTCGAGGCTTCTCCGGCTCCTCCTCCTGACGTCTACAGTGCGTCTACAGTTGTGAAGCCGGAGCCCGGCTCCTTCGGCCAAAGAGGCCCAAATTATGGTAACACATACATTTTTACTAGAGGCTGACTGACCGCTTGTGCAGGCGGTGCCCACCTTTAGAGAGGTGTCGAATGTGATAGTGGCTGTCAAATGTGGTGTCCTCCTTATGCAAACTAATAATGTGCTTCTTTTCTATTTCCTTATGTAGTTCTCCTGGAGACATTCAGAGCTTTTGTGTTACCAAGATTCTCAATTCTTGCGGTGATCCCAAATTTACAATAGTGTTTGAACAACAAGCATGGACTGACGCTTTGATGTTCTTTGTTTCTAGGCTGCCCTTAGAGCCCTGTCTCGACTCTCGACAACATGCAGTATATAAATCACTTTTAATATAATCAAATGAAATCCCACAGTAGGCGGCTCCGGTTTCCCTTAAAAAAAGAGCTTGTGATGTTTCTGTACACCAGCTAGCACCACCCCAGCCTGACCCAACCAAATCGCCTAACCAGGCTATGGCTGTTACCATACTGGCACACATCCACCAGTTCTGCTTGGAGAACCGGATCTAGTGACTACGCAACGAGCCATGACCACCATGGTGTAATTGGCCGTGGCTGCAGCAAGATCTGCAGACAGTAATTTAAGTGTTCCTGATGCTTCCTACTCCTATACACAATTACCATAGGGAAGAACACTAGAGCATGCAGCCAGGCCTAGAAATGAAATATATACTACTTGCTTGTGATACCTTGCATGGCTAGTGCTTTATATACACAGGCTTGGGAAACCCACAAGTCACGAGGAGGTACAATCTTGGGTGGTACAATTAATCCTTATTTACTGCAGCTGTACATATATTAGGGCAGTCCCAATGGAAGAAACTGACACGTTTTCCATAGCAAAAGAAATCACCTATAGAAACCATTCTTCACAGTGGTAGTTTCTTCGAGTAATAATTATTTTCTCCTTCTCTCTCCCAATTCCACCAATGGGGAGAGTTGCATTAATCCCATAGAAACTAGTGGTTTCTCCCCAATGGCAAATTCATGGTTTCTTGTGCATTGGGTCAAGAGTAGACATGATTTCTCCATGAAGAAACCATTTCTATGATCTTTGTTCTCTTTCCTCATTAATTAGGCTGCCACATCATCATTTTGCTTAGTTGGCAAGTCATTTAATAGAGATAGAAACTACCATTAATACACCATTGGGAGTGCCCTTACACATGTGCCATCACTCACAGAAAAGAGGTAGTTATCAAATTGGAGAAAAAACCTTTTGACAAGATTGAGGACCAAGTCATCCTTGATGTTCTCAGATTTAAAGGTTTTCCAACTAAGTGGATTAAGTGGGCACAAATGCTTCAGGGGAGTTTAGATAGGGAGATCCTCCCCTCGTCTTTCCCTTGGGAACTGACCTCCTTGAGACAATTGTTAATAGAGGTTGCATTGGCCCTCTTAGTGAAAATTTTTGAGGTGACTACTGTATAGTATGGTCTTACGGTACACCCATTGGTGTCCATATTAATTAAAAAGAACATTTACGCAAAAAAAAAACATGTTTCCCTTTGATTACGGTGCACGCATAATATGCATGTGTGCATTCAAATTAGATCCAATTAATAAATATCTTCCCTATTTTTTCTTTTCTTCTATTTGTCAAAATAAAAATATATTTTTCCATTACCTTGTACGAAGTAATTTGTGGTAATAACTCTCTAAATCAACCGTCCACAATTATGTGGGTGTACCACACCAAACCCCCCAATGCTGTTGTTCTTTTCCAGCTGAAGGGACTGATTTGCATCAAGGCCAAACCGAACCTTGCCTCTTCCCTTAACTTGTATCTGGAGAATTCAGCTTAATGTCTTTTTCACTTAGAATTTTGAGGAGACTCCTCTTTTTATTTTACAGAGGCTGGCACAAAATATTATAGTTCCTAAAATGATCATCAGCGTTCCGAAACATTTGTAGTATTTACCAAGCCAGCCAACTCATGACTGCCTCTGAAAGGTGGGACTCAAATCTGCCTTGGCAGCCCAGATCTAGGCCCAGAGCAGGATGGGGTGGCTGCCAAGAACTATCAAGGAGTGGGGTGGTGGATTTTTTTTAATGCATTGACAGAGACTACCAGGCAAACTAACCACCTCACAGACTGTCATTAATAATGATGTTGGTCGGGGACGTGCTCACCTCTGCTAAGACTTTTTTAACTGACATTGAAAACAGTTATTGTAGTGGTGACATTACTCTGAAATGTTGCATTCGTGACTCCACTGTTTTGGCTGTAGGTTCATGATAGAGATATGTAAATATGTTGCAGACATATCTTTTTGGTATATGAATAAGCTCATACACAATTTCAACCTCCGAGCCGCCCCCACGTTTGAGCGGCTCAGGCGGCAACAAACCCTAACCGCCGCCCGCTCTTCCTCTTCGCTTTTGCCGCGCCGCCGCTGAAGTAGGTCGTCGGCAAGGCCAGCACAGCCAGCGGTGATGGCGGCGGGCGGGGGCTCGTTTTGGCGGCGGCGGTGGCATGGGCAGCGGAGTGGCAGATCGTGGCCTGATGCGAGCAGCGTGGTGCTCGATGGGGGCGCTTTTTATTGTCGCGGCATCGCTGGCCGGAGTCCATCCGACGCAAGGTGGAGGCGGCGGGTGGCACATGAAGGCTGCCTGGGGGTGGGGGCACGCGGCCGAGCGCCGCGCCTCCATAGCTCCTACGACCAAATTTGGCCCGTGCTCAGCGACAGCCAAGTGGTGCTACTCCGGCGGCTAGATCAAGTGGATAGAGGAGGTAGAGGTGCAAGAGGAGTGAGTAGGGGGGAAGGAGACCAGAAGACTATGGCGTGAGGTTAGATCCGAGGCTCTGATGCATGGGAGGCTAAGCGGATGACGACCGTTGAGCGCCGATCCTGACGACTGCCGTATCTAGGCTTCGTGCGCTGGATCCAATCCCCAAGCCAGTTCTTAAGCTCCGGGGCGCTGCAGCATGTGGAATATGGTAATGCGTCTCCCAAACTCCATTGTTTCGGATCTGGCGGCAGTCTTTCTCACAGGTCTTTAGCGTAACGACATGAATCTCGATCGGATAGTTGCTGCATTCAGACGGCGATGACGCCTGTGGGTGCCACTTCCTCGTTGTAGGCGTCGTCACTTCTCCAGGATAAGGCACCTTGGAGATCTTTCGGGGTGAAAATCCAATATTGGTTTCCTGGTCGGGCGATGTCTTGTTGGAGATGTCGCTTTAGGAAAATTTCTGCTTGGTTATTAGTGTTGGTGCCAGTATAGTTTTCCCCCTAGATTCTTTTGTGTTGTTACCGGGCATTTGCTGGCGTATTCCCATCTTGTTGTAAGCCGGAATGTCGCGGATGTCTTCTAGAACCCTTAGAGGGTTTCCTCTTTCTTTTTCTGGCCTACGGCCTCATCTTTATAATAATTGGCCTATTCTACCTTTTGGTAGAGGAAGCCGGGTATGAAATATTATCCTTTATCTAAAAGAAAAATATTTTTTTTGGTATATGACCTTCCTCCTCCATATGTTGAGGAAACTCAACGAAACTAACCAGCAACTAGTATATCAGCTCCCTCCTCTAGGAAAAACAGTTCATAAAAGTGCAACTAGGGAGTAACGCTATAGCTATCTAGTTGCTATCCACCAACACGTAATGAGAAATGATATCACACAAAGTGTTGGGTTAATTCACTCAACACTGACACTAGAGAACGGTTTATAGAGATCGAGGTGAGATGGGGAAAACTTGAGTTTGAAGTTGGAGCGTCGAGGAGCGGGGTGACTGCGGCCACTGAACGAAACATGTGTTTCACAGTGTCTTGTATCCATGTTTTAGTGGTTTGCTATGTGTTAAGTGTGTTTGTTAGCTACTCATATAAATAGCTGGATGTAAGTGGAGTGAGTTAGCGCTTTGGCACATTTGTAATCGTGTTTGTATCTTGAACTTCCATTAGTGAAAAAGGGCTCTGTCACCCAGTCGTCATCCGAGCAGTTGCCGTTCCTCCTCTCTTGTGTTCTTGCGCAATTCTTGATCTAGGCTTAGCCACTTCCTTGATCGGTGTATGATTGAGTTCACATGATCCTAACACAAAGTACGTAACACATGATTCCATTATTGTTTAGTACACAATATTAGTTAAATGTGCACAGTGACCATTTGGCCACGAACCCGATGCTTTGGCGATTGCAAGTAGCTAGCCAGGTTTTCAGTTTGACGCTTTTGAATTCTATCAACGAATTAAGTTGGTGGCATTGTTATTAGAGTGTAGTGTTCGATCCAAAACCAAACATATCTAGTACCCAAATGGTGTGGAAGCATAACTATTATAGAAGAAAATACAGAACCAAGGAATACCAAAGGGACGATATGCCTACATCCTTGGGTCATAGACATCCTGATGCCTTCCATGCCTACTGCTAGCAGCAAACGAGATGACGAACTTGTGTTCACCATGCCTCGCTCCATGTGTTCTTTATTTCTCTTCGAACATATCTGATATATATGGGTGGTGTTCACACATCTAATGTAAGAAATGAAAGGTCGACATGTGGTGCATTTGTCCACAGCTGACTCAAGCATTTACTGCATTCAGTGGTATATCATACAAAGAAATTCTGAATAGTAAAAAAACAAATGTGTCAATTCCAGCAGAAAGAAAAAAAAACTAAACACATGCTGGCTCTTAAACGCTTCTCTGGAAGCCTGCTAGATGCAGGCTATCAGTATAAAACCTTGGATTCACAATGCACGTCCCTTGTTATTCTTAATTGTTTATATAGTGAATGATCGTATAGGTCCAGAAAAAATCAATCCATACAAGAAGAGTTGACCTGTTGTGCACTGAAACTATAGAATATATTTTACAAACACAATGCACGTTGTATGCATTGTGGCAAACAAGTGGGTCCTCACAAACCAGATACAATTAATTTAACCACCAGTGTTCACTATAGCTTACTGCATGTGTTGTTTGTTTCTCTTTGCACTAATCTGATGAAACGTCGACATGTGGCACAGTAATCAGCAGCTGACCCAAGCATTTACAGTTAGCAGCATTCATAAGGTATATCATAGAAAGAGATTCTTTAATGGTATAAATAAATCTTTCAATTGCATCAGAAGGAAAAAAAAAATGTGGGCCCTTAAAGGCTTCTCTGCAAGCCTTTTAGATGGAGCCTATCAGTAAAAAGCTTGGATCCACAGTGCATTACATCATATCTAGATAGTTATTCTGAACTGATAAAAGAGCCCAGTTGACCTGTTATGCACTAAAACTATGGAAGCTCATTTTCAAACATATCGTCCTCACATGGATTATCTGCGCAACGTAATGATAATACTTTCATAACTCATATTTTCATCAATTTAGCGAACAAGTGCGACCTCTCAAACCGGTAACCACCAAGTCAGGACTCACTACCAGATCTGGCAAGCAGATATCTTCAATAACTCCTGGTACGTTGTTCTGTCTGGGGCTAGTGTGTGTGGTGACGAACTACAGAGTGCCTAAGCAAGAGAATCAAGAAACTTAGGTACATAGAACAGCAGGACAAGCAAGCTACTGTTGAGCTGATGAACTCTTGTTGTAGGAAGAAGTAAGGCTTCTTTGGTTTGTGTTTGATGCAGCATGTCGTTGCAGGTTCCCCTTTTATATGCCTGGATGGACTGGATGGACGTACTCCTCGTCAAATGGTGTGGTAGGACCCACTTCACCATTTGTTATATTCATGGCAGTCACATGACGCGCGCAATGCACGCAAGGGAATGCCAGCACCCAGCAGTTTGGTGGTCTATAAATCCTACCTAGATAACACTTCAATCTGGATCATTGCATGTTCGATCTTCCATAGCATGGAAATGCATCCCAGTTATATGTTCGATGCCAGCCGCTATTCTCCTTTTATCTGTTTTATGTAATAAGTGTATGCTCTGCTTATTAATTAGATGCCAGGTCGCCCAAGTTTTCAATTTCCCAATCTGTACCATACGTTAAACTACCAGCCAATATATGTCATGATTCCCTGATACTTAACCTTCGCACGCAATTATATTGATTGAACAAATGCAATAATAAGCAGCATATAAATATGCTAGCAAAGTACCAGGTGTGTGTTCATCTCACTAGAGATTAAACTGACTGAATACGGTGCCAATAATGTATTTTTGCTGATGCAAGTATGGCAAAAAGTAACAACTGGCATGTAGGAACGAACTGTGTGCCAACACATGTTTGTATTCTTTCCATTTCTTTGATTTATTCTACAACTAAAAAAAATTCTTTTGGTGATTTGTGGTGTGACCATCAATGATGAGGCAATTTTACAGTAATGGCATCATCAATCTCGATATACATTAGCTTTGTCTTTTGGAGATGGTCGAACAGATACTGTGTATGTGCGGGCAGTTCTAGGGACAAGTATACTTAGAAACTCATGCACTTCATTTTGATCGAGAAACGATTCTATTTCTTGTGAGAAATGACGTCCATATGGTGTTTTCACCAAATGATTTGGAACCCAGAATGTTTGACCCATTCTTACGTTTGCAGGTGAAATGCAGACTGATTTCAGGGAGATTCTAATCACAATATTGCTTCTTACTTCTCATTGTTTTTTTTTTCTCTAGTAACCATTTTCCAGTGCAACAAGTTTAAATGTATTCTATTTAATTTTTGCTGTGTCGAAAACAGATTAAATTTATTGTAACATAACTTTATGTATATATTTTTAAGAAAGATGTTTTCTGATAAAAAATGTCGCACCCTAAAAAATTCAATTTTGGGTTTTGATTAAAAATAACTCAATGAAACAAAAGATCTCAATATTGATAATATTTTCCAATATTAGTTTAAGTTTCCACACTTTTAGATATTGAAAAAAAATGCTGTTGTTCAAAATTCTCTTAATTAATTTGATGAGCTTGGTTGCTGGGATGTTTGTCTGTTGCATGACTTTGTGTGTTGTGAACACGTGTAGTACGTCCACCTTCCTCCTCCGACATGTGTGTGTCTTTTTCTATGATCAAAATCTTTGTTTCTCAACTTACTGATCTTTTCCTTTGTAGCTTCCCAAAATCTTTTCCTTCTACTCTTAAATTCTTAAGCTGAGTTCACCATCCAATCTATCTCTCAAAACTTCTTCCCACTTTCTAAGAGCATAATCTAATTTTTAGACGGTCAAAAATGTTTTTCTATGAGCATTACTTTATTTTCGGTTTCTCACGTTCCAAAATGTCTTGGAGCAGTCAGCCAATTTTTTGCAGCCTAAACATATCAATTCTAGACCTTTTGTAACTATTGTATTCATGAAATTATTTAATTCCGAAAATAAGAAAATATAGTCTTTCCACCAACCTAAAACCATAACATTATATACCAGCAATCTCCTCGGCATGATGACTCTAACTGTCACTACTACAAAGACGTTGTTTTGTCCCGGATGCGTTTTACACTACAGGCGAGTTTCTCATTTTAAACTGGGATTAAAGTTCCTATTAGTCCCGGTTGCAACTACCAACCGGGAGTAAAGCTCTTGGAGGAACGATGTACGAGGCAGCTTTCATCTGGAGGAAACCTTTAGTCCCAGTTCTAGCCAACAACATGGACTAAAATAAGACATTTAGTCCCGGTTCCAATTCTCAAGGTTTTAATCCCGGTTTGAGAGTAGGACCGGGATGAAAGGTTTTGGGTTAGGTCCAGCCCAGGCCCAAACCGGCAGACTTTAGTCCCGGTTGGAATATCCAACGGGACTAAATCTTTTTTTTTTTTTTAGGCAACATCACTTTTGCACAAAAGGACCCCGAGATTTTATTATATTATGACCAACATCGTTAGTGTAATATAGAATTACGTTTTCAGAACTTGAAATCGTAGTTTTGGCTTTCTCTTATTCAAAATACGTTTTCTTTTATTAACACATTTGCGTATTCCATGATATTCAGTGTGGTTTTGGCCTCAAACTTTTTCCTACGCTTTCACATGCCCCGTGTGTAGGAACCGCCAAGTTTAAGAATTTTTTGAATTGGTTTGGTATTTTTTCTAGTTTAATCGAATTTCCGCGCGAGTTCTTCCGGTAATTATAAGTTGAACTGAGTCTACCCAAAAAGATCTGAAACGGTGCCAAACTTTGTGAGAAGGTCTCTTGTCCCCTAGGAGATGAAGTTTTGGGGAGGTGGGTGCAAAATCCTGTTGTTTTCTATACGAAACTCGCCATGGTTTGTCGTAAGACACTGCGGAGAAAAAAAAAAGATAATTCAAATAATCATGAAAAAAACCTAAAATTTTGCGTGGGATCATCTTTTTTGGGTGTATATGAGCACAAAAAAAAAAATTTAACACCGGTAGACCCAACATCCTTCACAGAGGTATACGCAACCTTTCACCAACCATGTCTCTCGCACGCCCGGTTCTCCATGATTCTCGAGGTCCACGCGTATTCGGTGTGATTTTGGCCTCAAACTTTTTCCCACGCTTTCACATGCCCCGTGTGCAGGAACCGCCAAGTTTGAGAATTTTTTGAATTGGTTTGATATTTTTTCCAGTTTAATTGATTTTCCGCGCGAGTTCTCCCGGTAATTATTGAGAATTTTTTGAATTGGTTTGATATTTTTCCAGTTTAATTGAATTTCGTGCGAAGTTCTCGGTAATTATAAGTTGAACTGAGTCCACCCCAAAAAAAGATCACGAAACTATGCGAAACTTTGTGAGAAGGTCTCTTGTGCCCTAGGAGACGAAGTTTTGGGGAGGTGGGTGCAAAATCCTGTTGTTTTCCATATGAAACTCGCCATGGTTTGTGACGCGGCGCTGAGAAAAATGCAGTAATTCAAATAATTACGAAAAAAACCTAAGATTTTTGCGTGGGATCATATTTTGGGTGTATATGAGCAAAAAAAAAAAACATTCAAGCAATTTTAACACCGGTGGACCCAACATCATTCACAGAAGTATACACAACCTTTCATCAACCATGTCTATGCACTTTGGTTCTCCATGATTCTGAGGCCCACGCGTATTCCAAAGTGTGGTTTTGGCCTCAAAATTTTTCCACGCCACAGGCCCTTTGTGCAGGAACCGCCAAGTTTGAGAATTTTTAAATTGGTTTGGTATTTTTTCAGTTTAATCGAATTTCCGCGCGAGTTCTCCGGTAATTATAAGTTGAACTGAGTCCACCCCAAAAAAGATCCGAAATGGTACCAAACTTTGTGAGAAGGTCTCTTGTGCCCTAGAAGGCGAAGTTTTGGAGGTGGGTGCAAAATCCTGTTGTTTTCCATACGAAACTTCGCCATGGTTTTGTGCACGCGGGCGTGAGAAAAAATGCAGTAATTCAAATAATTATGAAAAAAATCAAAGATTTTGCATGGGATCATATTTTGAGTGTACATGAGCATAAAAAAAAAAATTCAAGCAATTTTAACACAGGTAGACCCAACATCCTTCACACATGTATACGCAACCTTTCACCAACCATGTCTGCGTGCACTTTGATTTTCCATGATTCCGAGGTCCATGTGTATTCGAAAGTGTGGTTTTGGCCTGAAACTTTTTTTCCCACGCTTTCACATGCCCCTGTGTGTAGGAACCGCCAAGTTTGAGAATTTTTTGAATTGGTTTGGTTTTTTCTAGTTTAATCAATTTCCACGCGAAGTTCTCCTTGTAATTATAAGTTGAACTGAGTCCACCCCAAAAAAGATCTGAAACGGTGCCAAACTTTAGCAACACTTTCTCAAATTATAAGTTTTTCCAAATGAGGTCGTTTATTGTCTTTGTTTGACCGGGTTTGACCAAGTCAAATTATTTAATTTTAAAATAAAAAGAGACTTTTGCGCTACTTTTTTAAGTTACATATTTTTCATATGTACAGTAAAGAAAAAGTAAATAGAACTTGTATTTTTAAAAAAGTTATGGCAAATATATAATTTATAGGGCAATTAACAATGTTTTAGCATTTAAATAAAATGAAATACATAAAACTCAGCCCCCTCTCGAATATGCTGCTTCAAAGTAGCGGGAAGTGAAAATTTTAAGAACCGCGCCAAAATTTAGCTTTTTTTTTAGTCCCGGGTGTAGATATTACCTGGGGACTAAATCTCAAAGACTTAGTCCGAGGCCTCAAGCGGAACCGGGATTAAACTGTCTTTCGTCCCAGCCGCACCCCACAACCGGGACTAAACATATTTGATATAAATACGCGTCAGTTCTCCTCCTGTCTCCTTCAGTCACTTTGTGGATCTCGCCGCGCGCATCTTCGTCTTCTCCGGACACCTCCGACACCACGCGCGGCCACCGTCGTCCGCGCGCCTACCTCGTCGGTGTCCCCGCGCGCGCCGGCCGGCCTCCCGCTCGCCCACGGCGTACGTCAGTCCCGCCGCCGGCCCAACGCTCACAGCTGCGCCGCTCCTCCCGGTAGGCCTGCAAACTTTATTTTAAATTTATATATATGCAATTATTGATTTTTCTCTTCTTGTAGGCCTGCCCCGGGTGCCTCACGGCCAGCGACAAGACGACCATCAAACTAATATGTAATATTTTTTTTTTCTTTATATATCCGATTCATCCTACTGCAGTTAATATCCTTTTCTCAATATTACTTCAATTACCACTATCGTAACTGCTAGCATGTATATCAGTTAATTCTCCCTTCCCTTTTGTAGAACATACTGAATAGTTAAGTGCCAGCAGCGTTTGGTTCAATATCTCTGAATATCTGAGATCTGAGCATCCTGAGAATAGCCGGTACATTAAAAAAACGCTGCCCTCTTCAATTCTGGGAGATAATGTACAGAAATCTGCAAGAGTACACAAACCTCCACGAGTAATGTATAGGTTGGAACGGCACTTGTAGTAGTATTGTAATTCGTATCTCTCCCTTTTCATATATTTTTGGAGGTTCAACAATATTCACTTCACCATTTTTCACTATTCCAGAAATAATGATCCAATTTGCTTCGCCATTTCAGTCTCCTGGAAATAGTGAGGCTTCCTTGCTTCTCAGATACTTTGTAACATTATTTTTGACATGGTGTTTAACACATTTTAGTACTTAATTTGATTGCCCAGGATAACTTCAGAGATTTAGGTGGTATGTGAAAGGAGGGCTGCACGCATTCTAAGAGGCATCTTGTTTTGATTTGTATTTTACTCCCATAGGAACTTGTAATCTAAACAAAAATTGTGTCATGAATTTTGTGGATGGCACTCATTGTAAACAAAGCTTGTATATACAGTGCAATATATATGGGGCACAAATTGTATGTATTAATTTTTGTGCCACATATATGGGGAACAAATAATATATGGGGCTGCACGTCAGTTCCTTGCTTCTATTGAATATTGTACTTTAGTTTCGTACTTTTATTTGCGTTATTTGTGGATCGAACCAAAACTTCCCTAAACGCGTATTTTATTTGTAGTGTAGAATCGTATTCGAAAACCAAATTTAAAAAGAAATAAATCATGAAATTAAAAGAAACAGAAGAAGTAAAAAAAAACAGAGAGAGATTTAGTCGGTTGGTAACACCAACCGGGACTAAATCTGCTGGTCTAGGCTTGGGCCCGGGCCTCGGGGGCATCCCAGTTGGTGTTAAGAACCGGGACTAAAGGTTATTATTAATCCCGGTTTGTATTCTCACCGCTCGATTTTTAGTCCCGGATGCGTAATCCCAGTTCAATTTACACTATGGAGAACCGGGACAAAAGAGCGTTTGTGTATTAGTGTGTACAATCCGGAGAGCTTTTCCGGGCATCTCAGGCGTCTCTGGCAAAAACCGCTACCATCACGAGGTTCATATATCTCATCATTATTCTTTATATGTTCGTTTCCTCGTTTGTGTCCATCCATTCTTATATGATCCATACCCTTGATGGTCTCTTTATTTCCAGTGAGGTTTTCTGGTGTGATCTTCCCTATTGACATCCCTCCGTTCATCCTTTCTCTGGCCAACCATGTCCTTCTTGCTTATATATGCACGCCACCAGGCTATGCGCGCATAACATCACCTCCTGCCGTTGTGTGTGCCGCTGTGTGCTGTGCCCCGGCCACAAAATTGTGCTCCAGCACAGGCCGCCGACTCAGGCCAGCATCATCCAGCGCTTGGCCATGGGCTGCCAAGCCAGCTGCCCGCTGGCACGTGGGGGCGCGCGTGTGCATGCTGATGCAGTTGGTACATCGTCAGCGAGCATACCCACCCGGCCCCTGTCTTATCTTCTCCATGTAGATCATCTTCTATGTGACTCAAGGAAAACGTGAGTTTGGACGTCTCCTGATGCTTCCCAATCCTATATATCGACTACACAAAGCAACCCTACGACCTATGTTTCTTATTTGACTACCATGTAGCATCCTCATACTTGAACAAATAATAGCTTCTTCTCCTTCACCTTCTCTACGGTTCTATTTATAGATAGATGGAAATATAGTCTCTTGATGGTGTACAGTCTGGTTTAGGTGAGCTGACAGACAGAAATAAAGACTCTTATGATGATGTACAGTCTAACAAATTCATGCACCTAACAATGTTGTTTGAGGCTGAGCTTCTCCGTCATACTGTTACAAATAATTGGACGCCTACAATGGTGTTATCCGTAAATATTCACAAGACATAGGAATATTTTATACTGAAGGCACACCCAGATAACAGTTACAAGGTGAAAACTACATATATGATTAGGGAAACATAAAAATTAACTGATTAACATACAAGTTTATCACAAAGGGATAGATATTCACTACTAACGAATTGATTTTGCAAGGCACCCCCAAATATTAACCGTGACGCGCACATCTTTTGCCCACGGTTAATGCCCCGATTAACCGTGCTGGACACTTTTTTATTTACCATGACAGGTTTTTTTGCCCGCCACGAAAAATTGATTAACCATGGCGGACATTCTATAAGCTGGCCTGCCACAGTTAGTACAGCAGGCCCATCGCGGTTCGTGCGGCCTATAAGGGCAGTTAGTGAAGTTGTACGTATATAAACACCAATTAGGGTTTGGAGGTCACCCAGCCGATTCCTCTCCACTCCCGTACTCAAAGGCCGGCCAAAGCGCCCCCGATCCCGCACTCTCTCTCTCTCACCGTCTCCCTCCCTCCACTCACTGGCCACCGCACCCACATTCCCCGCCTCCCTCCCTCCACTCGAAGGCTGTGCCACGCCTCCGACCTCGAGTGGCGCCTGGCCGAGCAACCACGCGGAAGGCCAGAGTGCGGATCTTGTCGCTAGGCGAAGCGCAGAGGTACCCAGCGTGAGGTGGCGAGGTGGTGGAGGTACGTCTCTCATCCCCATCTCCTTCTCTCGTTCCCTATTCATCTAGGTGAAATGCGGTACCTTAGCAGCGTGACGGGCTATAGAGCCCGCCACGCAAAATGTGAAATGCCCCCCACTTAAAAGATTTTCGTTACTAGTGATTAGAGACAATCCATTTGTTAACAAAGATGGAGCATTTGAAAAGGTGAGCATGGTTTTATTATTTATAATTGTATATTTGTATTACACAAGAATTTCCATTGCTTATCATGTGTCCTAACTCCTGAGATGCCAACACATACATATGAACACTAGTTGTGAACAAACTGGTTGCAATCTATAGAAACAGAAAAAAGGCGAAGAGGATAAAAATGCACGTGGAGCGCCGCCCATGCTGGGACTTGTCGATTCCAGCTAGATTGGGCCGGAATCGACATCTGATTGCTGAACGTCGGCGATCTTGACGGCGATGACGGTGACGTAGGGGATGGTGATGACGTCGATTGGCGGCAAGGTGACGTAGATTGATGATGATCGCGAGATAGTAGAGAGGAAGAAGACGAGGAGGAAGAAGAGGAAGGCGGCGGTGTTGAGGAGGTGGTGGCGGTTGGCGGCAGCGGCAGCGCTTGGCGAATGGGCGGGGCGGCGCGGCGCCATGGGGCGGCGGCGTGGTGGCGGCGTGCGTGGCGGCGGCGGCGGGCAAGTGATGGCGCGGCGGGCCGGGGAGGAAGAGAGAGAGAGAGAGCTCAAGAGCCTAGAGCTGTTGGGAGTTACCCCTTTAATTTATTTCTTTCTTAAGATCCAACTGGCTACATACCCCTTGTATTTATAGTCCGAGGGGGACTTGTATGCTAAGCAAACTCTACGAGGTTTCCTTATAGATTGGAATACCTCTCTGACAAGCAACCTATTTATTCCCTATTTTATTCCTTAAATATTCCTTACCTAATAGCGAAGCAACTATTTATTCCCTATTTTATTCCTATCTTCATTCTATAAATATTCCTTACTTAATAGCGAAGCAGCTGACGTGGCGCGTTCATGGCGGATGACGGCGGCGGCCGGCCCTGAGCCTCGCGCGCGCACGGGCCTTGGGCCTAGTGCGGCGGCGGGTCATGACAGGACTACTAGATCTGCAACCAAGACCCTATTACTGTACTACTTGATGATGTATCTGCTTTGGCGATGTAGAAGAATTAACCCAGGTTTTGAGGTCTCCGGACGCTTCCCAGTCCTGTTGACTTCATGTCTACATACATCAAACAAGCTTTGTGTCCGCATTTGTCTATGAATAGCATCTTATTACTACTTAAACAACTCAGAGCCTTCTCGGTTGTCTTCCCTCATTTTTATAGGCAGATTGAAATAAAGCGAGTCCCAAGACGATGATATACAGGCTGATTTGGTGCTGTGGATAGATGGAAACAAGGATACTATTTTGATGACGCATGGTCTGTTCTATTTCGTGCATCTAGGACTTAGTACCCCATTGAACTAGCAATGGTAGTAGCGTTTCAATTTGGAGGGAGCCCCATATATATCGACTGATGGTTCATTGAAAATTTATACCGACCAAAATAATAGCGGATCGGCAATCTGCTGTGTTCAGCAACTGTTATTCGACACAACATTTGGTGTGCGATATGGTGCTCTAACATAACACAGGCGGACGATAACTTAGGTGTGCGATATGGTGCTCTAGCATAACACAGAAACCAACACCCTAAGCAAATGAACAGTGCAGTCATATATATTTGTCTCTTATGAGCTGTTGTCTCCCTAGCTCTGTCGTCTGCTCGTTTTTTCTTTTTGTCACGTACAGATGGAAAGGGTGAGACTGCACACATAACAAAATATATATATGACTGCACTGTTCATTTGCTTAGGGTGTCACATTTAGATATAAAACACTAGTTATGTTTCACATTTTGTTTTATCAAAATGACAACAAAACAATATTGCTCTCCCGTAACATACATAACAAGTTATCATCCAAACAAATATCTTCGCATGTGGGTCAGAATTTGTCAATCCTAATACTAACCCGTTCACCCACTAATTTTCTTTGGTTTTGGGTGAATCCAGTCCACTCCATCCATATAGCTCTTGTTCCACCGATGAACACCAGATAGCTATGGAGGGCATCAGGTGCCCATTACACGACACTGCAAGTCATAGCTCCGAACCAAACCAAGAAGAGAAAAAACACGGTACAATGAGTCCACAATTCTGCTACAACCTATCCTTGTATGTACCATGTTGGTCCGTGGTTCATGGCACCAGATCTGGAGTACATGATGAGTGTTCGCATCCAGCACAACTCAGGTGGGGACATGAAGTGTCCAATACGACGCTGCTAGAAACAAGTGTTCAGTGATCTCCTAACGTCTCCAATGCCTGAGTCCACAAAAGGATGTCTACTTTCGAAGTGCACTATCATAGCTAGTTGAAAAATTGTACGTAGTTCTTCGCCTTCACTTCCGCTTACATTTATAGGTAGAGGAGAATGAATAAAGAAGCTCTCATGATGTTGTGTAATTTACAAAAACCCTATTTTAATCATATTATTAGAAAAAATATCCCATCAAATCTATATCAAATTTATCAATATCTTCCAATATTCTTTTAAATAACCGGAGAGATAGCATATACACATGTTGGCAGCATGCATGAGCCATAAATATATGTGCTATATATTTCATCATAACTTTTTTTTTTTTTCTAAATAGGACTAGTTCATCAACAGATAAATTGTGGAAAGGCATAATAGTAACCATGACATTTAATTTTAATTTGCTAAACAGTAATGGTATTTGGCAAGTATCTAAGATCTAAATCACTCACTTAGGTTAAGGCTAAACCTCATGACTCACATTTCTGGAGGGGTCTCATGCTTATTAAAGATAAGGTGATGACTAAAGGTTCCTTCATTATCAAAGATGAGATCAAAATTCGCTTCTAGGAAGACACTTGGGTAGGGGGATTCCTTTCAAAGTTAGATATCCATCGCTATATACAACATAGTGCATGACCGTCATGCTTGTTGCAAAAGTGATGGCCACGAGTCCCCTTCACATGTCCTTCAGAAGGGCTCTCGTGTGTAACAAACTAAATGATTGGATTAGCCTCGTCACATGTCCTGCAAAAGATATATGTATCAAACTAAAACTAAAACTAAAATAAAGTAGACATATTAAATGAATGTTATTAGTTATATAAAAATATTATTTATTTATATATAGGAAACTATAGTATTAACTCCTTAAATAGATTAATGGTACATTTTAACTGGAATTCAATTACTAAGCATATGAAACTAATGTCGTTAGATACACAAAAAATAAGTAAAATAATATATATATTAATTAACTAAATTAATATTATTATATAGCAGTTATATGAATAAATTTTGGATATATTCGGATATGTACGAATGATGTTGATGGATAAATTTGAATGTAGATCTAGAA
Source organism: Hyparrhenia diplandra (assembly GCA_015847255.1). NCBI lineage: Eukaryota > Viridiplantae > Streptophyta > Magnoliopsida > Poales > Poaceae > Hyparrhenia > Hyparrhenia diplandra. Next base: position 118,084 of record JADLZK010001408.1, read on the forward strand.
TTTAATGGAGAATCAGAATATACATCCATTTAGTATCCATACTAGTAACAAATACGAATATATGCATATCAAAATTTCAAATTTGAGCCAATCTAGATACAAATATTCTGAATCTCAGTCATCTATTTCACTCTGCAATATCTAAAAAAATCTATTTCACTCCGACTGTGGCCCAGCATGACAATCAAATACCGCATGCCACGCTTGTACATTGTGTCACTGCCTGTTCCACTTAGATGAGACCCAACCACCCAGCTACTACGACGATGACTGAACTTACCCCGACATGCATGGACTCACTACATGAGGTTAGGTTGCGTATAAGCAAGCAGGCAGGAACTCGAGCAAACCCTGGGTGTAGAAGAAATATAGGTGTTCCTGATGCCTCCTATCCGTAGTCCAATAATAATTACAATAGCAAGATCACTGGAACTGCAAGAGCAGAGAGCTAGAAATGAATTGCTACTGGCTTGTGATTCCGTGCCTAGTGTTTTATACACAAGTTTATTTCTTAGCTAGACCTTTTTTTTTTTTTACAAAACCCTTGGTCAACTATTCGTTGAGCACCTAAACAACATGACATTAGAAAAGTTTGAACTACATAGTCTCTGGTCTTGCTGAATCCTATAATTTTCGTACAAAGTTCATCTTCATGCATGGCCATAAAAATTTATAATTTTCTTTTGCAAAAATTAAAACTAAAATTACAAACACAGGAAAAGCATATGTGTGCCACCTATTATTGGAAGCCAGCATGAAAAACAGATGACATTGATTTGCTGGACTTACCCTCACACACACTCTCAATAGGAAGTTACCTTCCTTTTAACCCTTCTTTTTAAAACTTTGGTTGACTGTTTGGGCCCATAAACAACTTTAAACAAAAGAGATTTAACTACTAGTTGCAGATCTTACGGAACATTTCTTACGGAAGCCAGCATGAAAAACAGATGACATTGATTTAACTAATAGTTACAGATCTTACGGGTTCCTAATTACGCCGCACCATCTCAAAATAAAATATAATCACAAATATAGAAGAATCGATACAAGTAGTATGCAAATAAAATAAACATGTCTTGTCGTCTTGAGACATCCATAATATGATGGACTGCACTAAATCACCAATGTAAATTGTATTGACACGAGTCTCTTCGTTGACATGTATTTCTGAATTTTTACAATAAATTTCACATGTCACACACTGCACAAGCTTATTTTTATCGATAATGAAACAAAAGTTCCAGCCTCTACCGTCCAGAGACGGTACACACTGCACAAGCTTATAAGCAACTCAACTTCACAAAACGCACTAGTGCTTTGTAGGACATTGAAATAATAAGATTAAGGCCGCAGTAGATTTTATTGCCACCAACTTAATTGGTTGGTTGACTAGAAAACAGAGGACTTGAAAACATGGCAGCATGGTCGGATCAACTTCTAACAGGGCTGCATGGCAATTAAGAAAAATAATAAAGAATGCATGGCCACCCCAATATGACAGGACTCCAGGCAGAGGTACCAATTTAACTAATTAATCCAAGTAATAAAAATAATGGAACAAACCATTTTATATCCCATATATGATGTCATGATCGCTTTTAGGGGACGGGACGGGGTATAAAAAATAGCATTGAGGGAGGAGAACCACAGTAGTTGAATCTGAGAATATGAACAACTCTTGCTTCAGTTTTGCTCTCTTGGTCCAAAGGTGAAACATATTTTCTTAAAAGACGGAGATGATATATATTAGTGCAGCTACGTCAGCTCTGTTTCTATAATAGGCTTGGGAGGTGCCAGTAATCCTTATTTTACAAATTCGTGTCCACACATAGCCCATCCAAAAGTTGGGGGGGGTGGGATGAGTTTGCTGAAAAACAAATGAAAGTGTTGCCTACCACGGTACCACCTGCAGTAAGCGACCTACCATAAGAAAGGCAGTCCGACATGGAGTTTATGCTTCACACTTACTGTGGATATGGCATGTACCTCTGTTTAATTTGCAAGATCCAGTTTGCTAGAATAGCTGTCTGAAACTGAATGAACAAAAGAATGTGACTGAATAAGCGAATATCAACCATAATCCACTTCTTATTTGAACTCGAGTTGATGGTTTCACTCTATATAGTGTAGTTCTATGCACATACTGTAGCTGGAATGATTGCGGTGAATAATTGTGTGTTGAACCAATTAAATTAAACAGTACATGCTTGCACAGTTTCGTATTTGCCATATATGTTGAAAGTTTAGTGGGATTTGATTAGGTTGGTCCCATACAAGAAAAGTGTTCTTTTCATGAAGGAAATGTTTACAAAGATTAAACCATGATATTTCCATGTTCTGCAATCACGTTCTGTTTGTCAGATCATAATTCTGATACTAGCAGGTAACCCGCGCAAAGTGGTCTCTTTTTGATTTGTTGATAAACCTCATTAGGATGCCCCACATTGAGCATCTCACTTAAACAATTATGTATAAAGCATGAATCATCTTCACGGTAGGGCAATAGTGTAACTAATAGCCCATAGATTACTCTGTTTCTATGTATAGCATTCCTGGGCAGGCATTCGGTCCATGTCTTCGTTCAGGTGTCTTCGTGAACGATGGTGGGCCTGCCATGCGCAACCATTCTCGCGTGGGTGTCTTGTCATCCTGTGTTATGAGCCAGAGAAGGTCGTCCCAGAACATCTGGGACCAATTGCAGTCAGCCAGCATCATTCAGACACAAGCGGTTGCAACATCAACTTGCGTGGATGTCTTGTCATCTCCTGATGCATCCCAAGTCTATCTACTACGTACACAACAAGTCTGCTGTACATGTCTGACCATAGCCATAGTGTGTTCTCCTTCACCTTCTCTTTTCAAGTCATAGCTTCTTATCCTTCACCTTCTCTCTCTCTGTCCCACACACAGTCTCTCTCTGTCTCCATTCCTTCGATTGCTGAGCATAGTTGCCACCTTCACCTTCACCTTCAAGTCAGTTGCCACCTTCACCATGGTGATGCCTGTATCCCTCATCTCTCGGCTTGGCTTTTATAGACGGATGGGATGACACAGTATTATACTTTCATATATAATATCTGGACGAAAGTACTATATTGAAATATTGTCTAACTTTTTGAATGTGTCTTGATACATGAAAATAAGATGCAGATGACAGAACAGCTCCATTCACATCTCCTGCTAGATAGGAGATGTTAAATATTCTCTCTCTCTCTCTTTCTTTTTTTCAGAACACATTCACATCTCCCTCTAGATAGGAGCGCAGGACAGGGAAAGGATTAATAGAGAAGGAAAATTACACGTCAACAACTTATGTTAGACTTAGACCCACTTCTAAATATGTCACATTAAAGGAAAATTACACGTCATGCATCAACTTATTAACACTACCAGGTTTAAATTTAACCCTCTATCGTTAATTGTCTTGCATATAACATTGTGCATCATTAGTTAATAGTTTTGCAGTTAAGATACCAAGCGTACAATTTTTAATTTGTTTGTGTTTGGGCAGGAAACTTGAGATGGGTACACTCGATGGAATGGTCTAGCCAGAAAGAATTTGTATCCTCTTCTGACTTAACGTTTGAAGTAGACGGTGCAGAAGCTTTAGTTTTGAAGAGACCACTCAGATTCAACTGACTCTCCAGGTTCTTCTAGGTTGTCAAATTTACTGTTCTTTCTTCAGTCCACTAATTACTGTCAAGATGGGGGGTAAGCCAACAAAGGGTCTGTGGTGCTATAAACTTAATAATATATACCACCTGTACGGCCTGTGGCAAGAGGCGTCCGTATCAGACATAAGCAACAAGTTAGCTACTCATATTTGTTCTTTTCGATCTTCAAATGAACTCAGGCAGTATGATTCTATTGACTGTATCTTAGCTAAGTTCTATTTTTTTGTGAATTAACTAAATAGTTATTACCTAGAACTTACAGATTTTTGCCTTGGCAACTGACTTCCTGATGATTTCAGTTGGTACATCGGTAATGTCATGCTGCTGCACAGAACATCGACAAAAATGTACTCCGCACACACTTTGCTGACATTGTCAGTTGCCACGGTGTTCCTTGTTACCAAGGACCTGCTTATTGAGGCCTCCCTTATCTAAATTGAGAAGATTGGCAGCAAGTGTGCTATCTCTTGATATCAACTTTCATAGATCATGTTATCCAAAAAAAAAAAAAAAAAAACTTTCATAGATCATGACATATAGGTATCACTAGTAATGAAATGATTTTGCGTGATACTTTGCAAAATCTTTACCGTGGCGGGCACTCTTTTTAACCGTCACGGTTAATGCCGCACCACATCCGATTTTATTTTCTGTGACGGATATGTTTTTACCCACCACGAAAAATTGATTTTGCGTGGCGGGCACCGTGCCCGCCACGCAAAATCAATTTTCGGTGGCGGGCATCCTGAAAGGTTTGCCACCAAAAAATTACAAAGCCCAATAGGCTTGGGCGAGGCCCGATAACTATCTCCTCTATAAATAGAGGACGCTAGGGTTTGCTTTGCTGCTGTCCTTTCTCCCGGCCACCGCGACCACTTCTATCTCTCCGTCACCACGCAACCGCCCTGTCTCCCCTTCTTGCTCTCCGCATGCACTCTCTCTCTCTCTCTCTCTCTCTCTCTCAAGTAAGCCACGCAACCGCCACCTCAAACGTGCTCCCTGCTGGATCCGGTGGCGGGGGCAGCCCGATGCCGATCCTCCCCACCGCATCCGGCGGCTCTCGTGCCCCCCAGGCGTGGATCTGTGCTCGCGACAGCAGCGGCGGGCCTCCTCACAGCGGCACCGTCGACACGCGACAGCGGCACCTTGGAGCTCCACCGAGCATGGTGGCCTTGGCGAGGAGGCAGTGGATCCATGCAGCGGCGGCGGCGCACTCTTCCCCAACCGTAGGAGCAGCGGTGACGCTCTTCCCCGCGAGCTACTCCACCGGCGGAGGGCAGATCCGGCGGCACCGCGTCCCTGTGGTCCCAGCAGCACCGGATCCAGGCGGGCGTCCTCCGAGCGGCATGCCGTGTCCATCTAGCAATAGATGTAGATGCTCCTGCACAGAAAGTCCCTTTTCGATGTCGATGGGATCTGTATGAAGTCTCTCTAAAAAACTAAGACATGAGACGATATGCACGTCCAATGGTGCTTGCTGGACATAGCATCTCATTGTTGCAGTGCAGTACCAGGGAGATCCCAGAGACTGCGGACAGGCTACACCACGTCACATACCCTTATCAAAATGTGAAATTGGGGCACGCCTCAATATCGATGTTTGTGAGGGTGAGAGACTAACAAGGAGGAAATAGACATCCTGATGCCTTCCATTCCTACTGCTAGCAGCAAACGAGACGATCGACATGCGTTCACCATGCCTCGTTCCAAGTCATCTTTATCTCTCTTGGCACATATCTGATATATGACACATATTTCTGGGTGGTATTCACACATCTAACATAAGAAATGAAAGGTCGACATGTGGTGCAGTTGTCAGCAGCTGACTCAAGCATTTACTGCATTCATACGGTATATATCATTACAAAGGAATTCTGGTAGTAGAAAAACAAGTGTGTCAATTCATCCAGCAGGAAAAAAGAAATAAAGACATGCTGGCTCTTAAAGGCTTCTCTGCAAACCTGCTAGCTAGATGCAAGCTATCAGTATGAAAAAACTTGGATCTACGGTGCGCATGATAGCTTGGAAGAACAAATGAGACCTGTCAAACCAGACACAATGGTAACCACTAGTAAGTTAGGTCTTGCCAGAAGACATGTTCAATAGCTCCCCACTACAAGAAACTGGTCCTTTGCCGAGCGCCCTAAACGCTCGGCAAAGGCTCTAAAGACCTCAGCAAAAGCTTTGCTGAGGGCGGTGCTCGGCAAAGCACACCCGGGGATTTTTTTTCATGGCACAGGACCTTTGCCGAGCGCCCCGCAGAGCAAACGCTTGGCAAAGTCTTTGCCGGGCCCGGTACCACCCATGCTTAGCTATGGATGTCCTTGATCGTGATTACCAACACAACAAATGCTGTTCTGTCCTGGGGCTTGTCGGTCTGGTGATGAAGTACATAGTGCCTAAACATTAGAATCAAAAGACTTAGGGTACATAGAACAGCAGGGCAAGCAAGCTACTGTTGAGATGATGAACTCATCTAGTACGAAGAAGTAACGCTTCTTTGGTTTGTGTTTGATGCAGCACGTCGCTGCAGCTTCCCCTTTTATATGCCTGGATGGACTGGATGGATGTACTCTTCGATCAAATGGTGTGGAAGGACCCACTTCACCACTTGTTAGTCATGGCAGTCAGTCGCTGATGATGTAAGACACGCATGGGAATGCCTAGATAGCACTATAATCTGGATCGTTTCGTGTTCGATCTTCCATAGCATGCAAATGTGTCCCAGTTCTTTATGTCATATAGAGCCTGTGTGGTGCGATCGTAGAACTCCCAAAACCTCCCAAGCTTACTACGTTACCCAGAATCACGCTTTGGTGAACAAGAAATACCATTACATCTTCTCTCAGCTGGTTGCAGAAGCAGATCTATATATTATAGTAGCTTCACCTCTCCACTCTTTTATATATGGATGAGAGTTAGTACGATCTGTGAATTCCTCCCCGTCAAATTATTTTTTAGTACAATGAGTTACGTTAAGTCTCACCTAACTTTATTCACTGTCTTGAAACAAAGATGTAGATGCTAAGCATTATAATATTTTTACTGCCTCCACTGCCGGCTGGCCTGATCGAGCTGATTTGATTCCTCTCCTGCATTCTCTGCTGAGAATTAATTTCAGAATTAACTTGCAGATTGAGGCATGGCACAATGCTACGAATCCTGTTTTTGTCGCTGAGTACCTGGCTTCAGTTTTAATCTGCATTTGTCCACCAACAGGTATAAATCATAAGAAATCATAAATATTCACAATGAATAAAATTGGACCAACTAACGAGAGTCCACCAACAGGTATAATATTTTTTTTTTGATAGCGTACAATTTTCTCACAAATATCCTTGCTAACCATGAAGTCTCGGCTTCTTTTGGAGATACTCAAAGAGATAATGTGTATGTTCCAGTTCGTGCAGCATTTGCTCATTACGAGCTCTTGACAGCGGCCCGTGAAGTCCATGCCAGCCCGTGTGGCCAAATCATGAAGTGCCAGCACGCGGTATTCGTAGGTTGAACTCTAAACAAATCCTATGTAATTTCCTTCTTTACAAATCAGCATAACCCCAGCTGGGCTGAAAGCTATCGTAGAACTCCCAAGACCACCCAAGCATACTACGCTATCAAGCCATTCCATTACATCTCTCAGCCGGTTGCAGAAGCAGGTCTATTATAGTGTCATGCATGCTCGCTTCTTCTCTCCACTCTTTTATATATGGATGGGACTTAGTACGATCTCTGAATTCCTTCCCTGTCACATTAAATTTTAGTACAAGGAGTTAAGTTAAATCTCACCTAACTTTTGTTCACTGTGTCTTGAAACAAAGATGGATGCCTGATCGAGCTGAGCACCTGACACCGACATTAAGTGATTTGATTCCTCGTAATATCTCTGATGAGAATTGATTTCACAATTAGCTGGCAGATTGAGGCATGGCATAATGCTACGAATCCTGTTTTTGTAGCTGAGTGCCTGGCTTATTATGTAATATATGTCTGCTCTGCTTATTAATTGGATAAATAACCTTTGCACAAAATTTCATATTAAATAAATGCAACAATAAGAATCATATAAATGCAACAAACGCTAACGTAACAAAGACATCAGTAATTCGAAAAATAATAAAATATCTAGTTTTTTCCACCAACATAAAACCCTAACGTTATATATATGCCAGCGATCTCCTCGGCATGCTGATTCTAAATGTACATCCCAGAGAGCCTTTCCGGCCATCTCAAGCGCCTGCAGCATCACCTCCCGCCGCTGTGTGCTGCGCCCCGGCCACCATCTCGCACTCCTGCACAGGCCACCGTCGCAGACCATGCACATCATCCAGCGCTTGGCTATGGGCTGGCCCAGCCAGGCTGCCAGCTGCCCGCTGGCATGTGGATTCGCGCGTGTGCATGCTGATGCAGTCAGCGCTCGGTGGCCGAGAAGATCAACTTTGAGCCTGCCTTATTTTCTCCATGCGGATCATCTTCTATGCTACTAAGGAAAAAGGCATGTTTCGACATCTCCTGATGTTTCCCAATCCTGTCGACTACACAAAGGATTCCTACGACCTATATTTCTCTTACTTTGTTTTACATACAAGTCTAGGGGGCGAGGGGTGGCATCCTCATACTTGAACAAATAATAGCTTCTTCATCACCTTCTCTGCAGTTCTATTTATAGATAGAGAGAAATATAGTTTCTTGACGCTGTACAACCTGGTCTAGGTGAGTCGACTGACAGAAATAAAGAGACTCCTTCGATGTTGTACAGTCTGATCAATTCCATGCACCTAACAATGTTGTTTGAGGCTTTGTGCTTCCCCATCGTACTATTACTAGTAATTGGACGCCTATAATTGTGTTTTACGTAAATATTCACAAGACATGCTAAAAAGGAATTAATATTTTATACTGAAGGCACACCCAGATAACAGTTACAAGGTGAAAAGTATAGATATGGTTAGCGAAACATAAAAATTAATTGATTAACTTATAAGTTTATCATAAAGGGATAGATATTACAGAGAATCCATTTGTGTATTATTTTAAAACCTGAACAAAGATGGAGCATTTGAAAAGATGAGCATTGTTTTTATTATTTATAATTGTATTACACAAGAATTTACATTTCTTATCATGTGTCCTAACTCCTAAGATGCCTAGACATACATGAATACTAGTTCTGAACAAACTAGTTGCAATGACGAGGTCGGGTTTTAATACAGTATAAGGTAATCTTGTTCTCTACCTACTACCAAGCATTGTGGTGATGACAAATCCAATACTGTATGATGTCCTCCTATCCTCTACCTAAGCTGAACATTGTGCAACCGTAGAACTTCCAACACCTCCCAAGCTTACCAAGCATCAGTATGGTCTGATCTATTTCGTGCGTAGATAGCCTTGGAGTTCTACTGCGCAGGCCGAGCAGGTGTAGTGATATGCCTATTATTTGCACGAAACAAGAAACAGAAAACAGAAGAAGAGGATAAAAATGCACTTGGAGCGTTGCCCATGATGGGACTACTAGATCTGCAACCAAGACCCCTTGTACTACCAGAACCAGTGGCAGTCCGTACCTTAGCACAACCAACTCCCAAAACCTCCCAAGCTTATTACCACCCTTCCAAGCATCCAGGTTCACTAACTTACCATTATTCATCCCTTAGTTCCATCTACAAGAGATTCTGATCCATTACATCTCTCTCTCTCTCTCTCTCTCTGTGTGTGTGTGTGTGTGGTTGTAGAAGAGGCTCTATTATGGTGTTGAGCTCCCTCCTTGTATCTACTCTTTTATACTTGACCCGAGATAGTATACCATCGGACACACAATTAATTATATTGTTTTATTGACTCTGCACCGCCTTATTGAGCTGAGCAGCTGACAGCAATGTTAAGTGACTTGATAGTTCATAAAACCTCTTCTCAAAACTGATTTCACATTTAGCTGCATAATATATAATTATCAGTATTTCTAGTCAGAAAAAGATGTTCATGTTGTAGCTTTTGTAGATATATGAACAACAGGGAAATATTAATATAATATATTTGTTTTCATTCTGATGAGGACCGGCTGAGTACTGCACATGCTAAATGAACGGAACAGAGGCTACAGAGCTAGTCCTAGTATAGGTTCAGCACGATGATCATCGAGATACAAATTAAAAATTCCTTGAGTATAAGTTGAAAAATGTTTTACAAGTCCGATGTTGTAGCCTGTGGCAGTTTAGTGTCTTTTTTTCCAATTCGGAACTACCACATTTAGGGTCAAGGCAACTGTTCCACTAAAAGGGCAGAGAAGAAAGCTGTACAAGTCCATCCAATGGATCACCAGATGGCCATGGCCACTACGCGCACCAGTGATGGCCATGGTTCCGCTACTCCCTCTGCATACTAGCATCTTGGTGAATGGTGCTTGTACATTTCTCAACCTATTGACATGCACCAATGCATGATTGTCGGAGAGGAGCTCTTTGCTTGCATACAACACTGGCAAGAGGAGATGTGAAGTCTGCAGTCCTAGGTTGTTTGGCAAGTAGTGTTTAGGGATCTCCTGATGTCTCCCATTCCTGACAACAAAGTAAGTAAACTTTTCGAGAACACTATCTTAGCATCCACCTACATGGACAAGTGGTACTCCTACCTAGGTTCTTCCCCTTCCCCTCCTCTAACATTTATAGATAGAAACAATAATAAAGGAACTCTCAGGAAGACGCAACGTGCAAAACAAGTGACTCTCCAACGTGTTCTCATTCAATTACGTTTGTCAGTCTCGCGTGCAAAAATAAATTTAGTAAATGTTGGGATTCAAGTCTGGAACTGCTCTCGAATGTGTTGTCTTTTAACTTCTTTTCTTTTTAATGTCATCTCTTTAACTTGTTGATGAACTAGTCCTATTTAGATATAAAAACACAAATCATCTTTCCCAAAAAAAAAAATTCATCAATATGACAAAAAGAATAAATATTGCTTTCCTATAAGATACATAACAATGAGGTTATCATCCAAACAAATATCTATTCATGTGGGGTCAGATTTTGTCAGTCCTAATATACTAACCCACTTCACCCGCTAATTTTCGATGGGTTTTGGTTGAATCCAATCCACTCCATCCATATATCTCTTGTTCCACCGATGAACACCAGACATCGATGGAGGGCATCAGGTGCCCATTACACGACACTACAAGTCATAGCTCCGACCAATCCAAGAAGAAAAAAACACGCTACAGGAAGGAGACAGTCATGCAGTGGCGACATATGGCCACAATTCTGCTACTGCCTCCATGAATGTACTAGTATCTTGGTCCATGATGCATGTAACCCAGGCACAAGAGTCGATGATGAGTGTTCGAACCCAGCACACGTACTCAGGAGGAGACATGAAGTATCCAATACGAGGTTTGCTAACGAAACAGTGTTCACTGTTCAGTGATCTGCAGTGTTCAGTGATCTCCTGACGTCTCCAATGCCTGAGTCCACAAAAGCATGTCTACTTTCAAAGTGCACTATCCGCTGCCATTTATAGATAGATGAGAATGAATAAAGAAACTCTTATGATGATGTGTAATTTACAAAAACCCTATTTTAAAAATCCTATCAAATCCATATCAAATTTATCAATATGCATGTTCCATTATATTTTTTAAATAACCATAGAGATAACATATACACATGTTGGCAGCATGCATGAGCCATAAATACATGTGCTATATATTTCATAATATAACTTTTTTCTTAATATATAGGACTAGTTCATCAACAAATAAATTGTGGAAAGGCATAATAGTAACCTTGACATTTAATTTATATTGGTTGTTACATTAGATATATTTATTTAATAACTCATTACTAATGATACAAATAAATTGTTGAAAGGCATAGTAGTAATCACGACATATAATTTATATGGTTGTTACTTTAGATATATTTATATATTTCAACTAAAATGTTTGACATCCTTATTTAATCATATTGAAAAGTGTGGCAAACTGTGAGTGGTCATATTTTCCTAGAACGGTTTACTGTATGTTTTCTCAGACAGATAGGGATCTTCACATCTTTTGATATTAATACATAACATTCAGTATTGATACGGGTTATTCATTAAGCTTGGTTGCTTATGAATATCTATCTGATGATTTTATTAAACAAATTATTTAATGAGATATCAAAATAATAAGTACAATCAATTTTATAAATATTGATAAATAATAAAGAAAATATATTTTTAGTCATACTAATTATAATATGATAATTATATATCAATATAGAATTAGAGCTTACTAACTACGCTTGTGGCCCTAACTGTGGCCCAGCATGACAACCAAATACCGCATGCCACGCTTGTACGATGACTGAACTTACCCCGACATGCATGGACTCACTACAGGAGGTCGCGTATATGCATGCAGGCAGAAACTTGGGTGTAGAGCAGTAAGCAACGCAAATGTTCCTTGACTACATACAGCCTGTGCTAGGTGGTGGGGAAGAGAAAGCACATGAGATGTCACTCTCAAGCAAAGCCCTGAGTGTAGAACAAATGCAGGTGTTCCTGATGCCTCCTACTTCTGTAGTCCAATAATAATCACAATAGCAAGAACACTGGAACTGCAAGAGCAGAAGAGCTAGAAATGAATTGCTACTCGCTTGTGATTCCTAGCCTAGTGTTTTATACACAGCTTTGGGAGACCTTTACAAGTCTACAATCTTTATTTATTGAAGTTATTACCACTGTGTGTGAGTAACCTACCATCCATTTAAATTTAGTTGAGCAGTAAATGTAAAATTAATTCTGATATTAGGACTTCCGTGGAGATGATGCAACCAGAAATTTTGTTTCACTTATGCATTAGTACTGTGATTTACAAAAAGAATGTTCTCAAAAATATACAAACTGACCTGCGTGCTAACCACAAAGTCTCATGGGTTCTCTATTTTTAAACCCTTCCATGTAGAGGTGACTTTGCAATGTAGGTTCACAAACCCTTGGGCACGAGCCAGACCGACCTTGGGCCTTCACCAAGAATTTTTGCCGAGATTGACTCGGCGATGTCTGTGAAAGTATATCCAGCTGGGGGGCATTAGGCTTCATACACGATGTCGAAGGCACGTGCAGTACTGGAGGCCAGTCCTTTGCTGAGTGCCTAACTCTTTTGCACTCGGCAAAGGCCGCTCGGGGAATTTTTTAGTGGCAAAAGATCTCTTTGCCGAGTGCCGAGCCCGCACTCCGAAAGGGAAAGTCGCCGTTATTGGCCATGTGGCACACAAACAGGCCATACAAAAGCGAGTAATATGCAATACAAGAAGAACATTTTAAGGAAGCTCCTCTTTTTATTTTGCAGAGACTGGCTGGCCAAAAATATATTGGTTCCTAAAATAATCAGCAATTTTCAGAGATATTCGTTATTTACTGAGGAAACAAATTTAACTCATGACCGTCTCTCTCTGAATGGCTCCCAATAGGGTGAAATGAAATATGAGAAATCGTTTTCAATAAAGGTGTATACTCTACTACCTAGACCTTAGGACCGGCCCTGCTTTATTTATATTAAGCTTTCTTGTTCCTTCTCGCTGTTATAGTTAATTCCAGAAACGAATGGGCTTCTGTACACACATGCAGAGCTGTATTATGAACAATAATCCCTCAATAATTATGAGCAATCATAGTTAATTAGTAAGGTGGCAGACCGAATCTTTCCACACCATTTCAAGTAGCATCTGAAATTGCAACCACGTGTGAAAAAAAAATAAGACACTATTAAAAATCTTTGTATTGATGTTCTGTGGTGTCCGATCCATTCCCTGCTATGGAGCTTTGGGACCATGTTTGGGCATCATGTCCTAGTTCGTCTTCTTTTGAGGAGGATAGCAACGATGTTGAACACACCGACAAGGCTAAAGTGGACGATACCAGCATTTCAATCCAAGTAGTGTGCCAACAGGATATTCTGCGATGAAGCAAGACATGATTCAGCGTCCCAAGATCTCCTGATACTTCTCAATCCTATTGATTATGTCTACAAACAACACTAGCCTTTCATTGATTCACATCTAACTACCATGGCATCCTGGCTACAACTTGAACAAATTGTAGCTTCCTCCTCAGCTTCGCTTTTATTGACTATGTCTGCATACAACAAGCCTATCATGGTTTCACATTTAACTAGGATAGCATCCTACCACTTGAACAACTTGTAGCTTCCTGCTCAGCATCGCTTTTATTTATAGACTGTTGTTAATTAATAGTCTCTTGATGATGTACTTCCAGATTTAGTATTGCAGAGATGAAAATAAAATTAACCTAGCTAAAATGTTTTTAAGCTTCTCCATCTAACAATGACTATAATTGAATGTCTAAATAATAGAGTCTAATGCTATATATTCACAAGACAGACACATGTAATTAATACATATAAACACTAGAGATATGACTAGAGAAAACATGATGAGTTTATCACAATGGTATAGAAGTTATGGAATCTGTTTAGATATTAGAATAAATCATCCCGTTTCCATATCTTTCACGACGGTAACGGACCACACAGAGCACCTTGCCTGACTACTACTTCGAGCAGTGGGCAGCTTTTCTGCAGCGTGCCATGACAGTCATGCTGCAAGGTGATGCTTGCGGCCGTTGCTCATCCATGTCAAGCTATGGGACATTGTCATGCTGCAAGGTCATTTTCTGCTGTCAGCAGGACATGTGCCAGCTGGCCATCGATGGTTGCCCATGCTGTTCGCGACCTGGAACCCCACGTCGATGCCATGTCGTCAGATTTTTTGAAGAGGAGCAGGTGGTGGACTACAAAAGCTATGGCCTGTGGCAATGTAGATCGTCTGCTATGACGATGTTGAAGAAAACCAGCGTTCTGATGTCTCCTGACGCTTCCCAAGCTTGTTGACTACATACATCAAGCATGACTTTGTGTCCCCCCATTTGTCTAATAATACCATCCTATTACTATTTAAACAACTTATAGCTGGTTTAGCTTATGTTTTTTTATAGATAGATGAAAATAAAAAGATTCTCACGATGATATACAGCCTGATTCGGTCTATATATGAGAATAAAAAGGACACTCCTTTGATGATATATATATATATGGTCCGATCTATCTCATGCATCTAAGAATCACTACCCTTTTATTTGTACTGGTAATGGTATAGTAGCGTTTCACTTTGGAGGAAACACCATATATAGTGACTGATGGTTCCATCAAAATTTATGCCGACCAAAGAATAGTGCATCAGAAATATTCTACTTTTAGCAACTGTTATTGGACGCAACATTTGGTGTGTGATATGGTGCAAGCTTAACAGGAGGACATTTTGTTATGCAGATGCTGGTATCTGACCAATAGAAGCCAATTAACACCTTAAGAAAATGGGCATTAGCATTCCTGCATTCGACCAAGTGCCACAACCTGGATGTTTAATATGTTTTAGTCGTGCAATATGCAAAACCTTGCTCCAATTTCATAACTTCTATCAGTCTCAGACAAATAAATAAGTAAATATTGCACTAAAGTCTGGCGCTGCTTATGAATCTTTTCTTTTTACCCTGTTGATAGTCTCGTAATTAATGTTTACTTAGAAAAATGCAGGATATGCTTTGCAAATCTTTATCAATGACAACAAAATTATATTGCTTATGGTAAATACATAACATAAGTTTATTGGTCAAACAGATTTTGTTAATACAAACACCGATCTATGTACCCCACTAATTTTCTTTGGGTTTTGGGTCGTTCCAAATCACTCCATTCAAAGGTCTTGTTCCATCAAAGAACACTATCAAGCAGCAGATAGGTGCTCGACCTCGATGCAAATCATTAGACCATCCGCACTCATGTTCCTCTATTTACTTCCTCTACACATCTTAGTCATCAAGATTATATCCTCGTCATCAAGATTCCCTCCTTTACAGTACTTTCTTCCACACTCATCTCTCCTTTATATCTCCTCTATACCAACAACCATTGGTAGGGTCCACTTAAAAATTTATCTAAATATATCCATGTGAGATCTAGTTTTGAAGGATTTATTGAAACGAATTTAATGGTGCAATCGGATTTTAATTTTATTCTGTTAAAACTGTGGGGCCCGCGCGATGATCCACTTTCCTCGCTGCTGCTCTCTCTCTATGCTTCTGTCCAGTAAATTGCCCACACACGGGACAGACACCGAAATCAGGCTCTCCGGGGACGGTAGCGGGACGATAGCGGGAGGGTCCAGTACCCCGCTGCAGCAGTTTTCGGTACTGGAGGAACGCATCCAGTGCCCCTCTCAGTACCCGCTGCGGATAGCCTTAGTTCCCCATGGCACATCACCCTACATGTCGTACGTGCCAACCGAACCAAGAAGGGAAAAACTTGCTTGGAGAAGAACAATGTACCAGGCCATCGTCTCGTAAATCATAGCATCTTAGACCCTGGTGCTTGTTTCGTTCTTAAACTGTCTACATGCATGATTGTCGATGAGGAGCGTTCGTACTCAGAACATGCAAGAGGAAATGTGAAGTGTGCGGAGTGAGGATGTTCGAAAGGTAACATTTGGGGATCTCCTGATGTTTCCCAGTCCCATCCACGAAGTGAGTTTGCTTTGTGAATCCACTATCGATCATAGCATCCTCCTACATGGAAAAGTGGTATATAGATTCTTCCCCTTTACCTCCTCTTACCGCTGAGGAACGTTCACAGATTTCCTGATCCCACCAAAGTCTAGCTATGGACACAACTCTCTCTTCAGGAATCGACTACCATACTATTCCCGCCCTACTTGAACAAGTCATAGCTTCTTTGTGTTTACCTCCCCTTTTATTTATACCAGTGTAGCATGTAAGTACAGACGTGACTATAAATTATTAGTTTACATGAAATAAATAATAACCAAGTTTTTATTGTAAAATGATAATGCACGTAGAACATGCACATATCTAAGAAATGAATCCATATATATGATGGATGAATAACAATAAATTTCCTTGACAAGTATTGATTTGTCTTTAATCTCTTCTCCCCTCCCTTCTTTGTTTTTAACCACTTTCCGTTTTTATTTATTTAATAAATGCCCGTGGGGGCATCGGCCCCCTCCAGTTTTGTCAAAAAAAAGTATTAAAAATATATACTGTAAAACATTTTTACATGAAAGTGACTAGCTAGGTACAACATGTATTCACGATTAACTAGGGACTGCGAACAACAGGTCTGGTCCACCACTTGTGCAAACCATGCACCATATCAGAGCCAATTATAAAAGCTAGCTTGGTAGACAATCCCTAGTAAAAATGGAAGGAAAGGTACATGCTTCTTTGTGTTTAGCTTCCCATCATATATGTGTGCACTACCGAAAATCTGGCTTCGCCGATGGTACAACGTTTTGCCGAGCGCCGGCAAAGCTGGACATTGCCGACGGCCACACTCGCGGAAGGCAAACCCTCAGCAAAGTGAGCTTAGCCGAACGCACAGTCCTCGGAGAATATATATTTACCCTCTTCAAAGCTACTCTTTGCCGAGAGGCAGACATCGGCGAAGCCTTCGTCCTCGGGAGAGATGGTGGCCAAGGTAACGCCCTTGATACCGTTATTTTGCCGAGGGCGCGGAATTTGCCCCTAGGCAAAGGATGCGTTGTTTGTCGAGGGCAGCTCGATCGAGCTCTCGGCATAGAAATTGTCCCAATTTTTTATTTAGAAAACCCACTGCGCATGCCACGTGTCCTGAACATTGCTGGAGGTTCTATACCGAGCACCGTGCTTGGCAAAGCCTTTGTCGAGAGCCCTATGGCCTCTGCCGAGCGCCCGACATGCTCGGCAAAGGACAAGTTTCCTGTAGTTGTGCACCCATGGCACTTGACTCAGGGCTCAGGATCCACGCTGCCCAATCAGCCACACCGAACTGGTTTAATACACAGAAATAATCATTGATGAATAGAGACAATCGACGAGACAGCTGGAGGGCTCACTTGCCAATTTGATGGTTGTTTGAGGAACATGTGCAGTAAGACCAGAAAGGCCTCATCGGCAGCTATATTGGCGTTACCACACATGTAGATAGGGTCACAACGACGTGTTCTCCAAGATGATAGTTGACCGACAACAATAGCAGAGACCCAACATCACGATGCAGCATGACCAAAGAGGCCTACTGTTGACAAGCCATCATCTAGGCCAGCTTCTTTTTCTCTCCGCTAAATAAAGAGGCAATAAGGGCTCCCTTTCTTCTTCTTCTCTTAAGGATCTGTGATCCATTGAATTTGCACTAATAGAAATGCTCGATACCCACACACACTATTGTAAAGCATATGATCGATAAACTTGAGCGGTTAGGTTCACGAACATGATGATGCATTGCATTTACGAGCTGATTACTAGTTGCAGCTTTCTGTATATATATCTGCACAGGCTGCAGTTTTGTTTTAGCAGCTTACGTTGTCTACTTGTCCAGCACAAGACACCGCTTCAGAGCTGTGATTTATTTCCAACTTAGCATACTTCTCTTGTAATCAAGGGCAGAACTCCAGACGATGACGCATTGCATTTTACCTGAACTGAATGACTTCTCTTGTTATCAGGGGCAGAACTCCAGATGATGACGCATTGCATTTTACCTGAACTGAATGTCTTCTGTAGCAACAAACTGGCATCAGATCCACGCCACTGCAACTAAATCCATCAAGTAGTTGCCAAAGGGAAGATCATGGACACACGAAGGCGAGAATCCTAAAGAAGATGATAGTGCTTTAAGTATTCTTGTGGGACATGCCTGAGACCAACTCCTCCAATCAGTTTGCCAAGCAAACCGATAAAGGCCCTACAACCGTTTTCACTAGCTAAATTTTTATTCACTACTAGTAGTCTTACCCTATTTGGCCACCAAATTGTCCCGCACCATCAAGAGGGAGGCCTTTGCTTGGCTATCATGCGCTTAAACCAGGATCGAATGTCAGGAGTATCCTTTGAGTTTACACATGCGAGGCCAGAGTTGGCAACCGTCTCCCATCAGATCCCAATGCAAGCTAAGGGTTCACGTTTGACACAGTTCCTGCAAGATTCGTAAGATGCCCTGCGTGTCTGTGTCATCAACATCCACTTGAATAGACGCACAGTCAAGCACAAGAAATCAGTCAATCACTTGTGATAAATTGTATCTCTAGAATTCCCAAGACCTCCCAAGCTTAGTACCCTACTGAGGAACTGGAGTGGCTACCATGATCTATTCATCTCTTGATCCGTGAACAAGAAATACCCTTATTATATGTCTCTGGTCCAATTGCTGATCCAAGCAGCCAGTCCACTCTGTCTATCTCTCTACTCTTTAGTGGAAAAGAGAAAGTAAGACCACACAGGAAAGTATAATATAATATTTCATGTCTTCACATTTCTTTATGGCCTAAACTTATATTTCACCTAACTTTATTCAGTGTCTCCGAACTAGGATGTTAATGCCAAGTTGGCCTGTTCACCCGCATGGTGGCAACGTCCTTAATGCATTTCCGTCGCCCCATAGCTAGAGTTCCATGTAACTCCCAACATATATGATACCCATGCGAGGCTATAGCTCACTGTCCTATAGACTGGACGCATAGTTGTAACACCCGAGAAATACTTTTGCTAAATATGGATTATAGACATGCAAATATTTTTATTTAAAAAAAAAAAAAAAGAGCATTGGACAGCTACAGGCCACGTGTAGCTACAGTAGCCGCGCAGCTACAGTAACCGCCCAAGCCCAGCGTATTTTCCCTTTTCCTCTTCCATCGTGACCTATCTAGACTAGCAGCCGCCACCCTTTCTTTTCACGGCAAAACAGAGAGAAGGGAGGAGGAGAAGGAGAAAGAGAAGGGAGGATGAAGGGAAGGACTAGGGTTTTGCCGCCGCCAACGTCGTGCCGTTCTTCTCCAAGTTTTCCATGGCGGTGACGATCCCATCGCAACGACGTGGATAGCCTGTGTCTCGTCGTCGTACTTGTTGGGTTAAACCTAGGTGAGATTTCAAATCATAATCCCCTTCTTTGGTTCATGTTTTGTGGATCAAATCATCCAATTGGAACGGGTTTGGATGGAGTAATTCTCGAAATTCCCTAAACTTGATCTCGTCCATGACCTGAATTCCCGTCAGATTGTGTAGTTTCTGCTCATCGCCGTTTTAGGGCATCTTAGTGGCCTCAATAAATTGTGACGAAGTGGAAACATTTGTAGAGGACTTCAATACCTTTCTTTTGACACCAATATCACCCTCATAGCCCCTGTAGTTTTGGAGTTACAGCCATTCTTAGACGGTTGTTTTGCAGTGACAAAATTCTGAACAGATTCTAGATTTACCCAGTTTTGGCCCCCGTAACAGAGGAATTTGAACTTGTTATCTGAATACGAATTGTAGAGGTTTTATTAAGCTTTCCAGATTGGTAGAGAACACAATTTTCCACTATATATATCTCCAGTTTTGAATTTTACAAGATTGCTGTCCTGTTTTGACTAACAGAAAGTTCAGTTGAGATGCAAAGTTGTTTATGCTATTTTCTAGACTTCTTATGACAAATTTCATAATACGGAAGTGGTAGATAAATGAATTTTCTATGATCCAGTATATTTTGGGAATTTATTATGTATGGTTATTTGTCTATGAATAAGATAAGGA
Source organism: Hyparrhenia diplandra (assembly GCA_015847255.1). Taxonomy (NCBI): domain Eukaryota; kingdom Viridiplantae; phylum Streptophyta; class Magnoliopsida; order Poales; family Poaceae; genus Hyparrhenia; species Hyparrhenia diplandra. The sequence continues at coordinate 138,381 of JADLZK010001408.1, forward strand.
ATAGTGCTGCTGTCATGAACTGAAGCGAACCGGTAGATACTTAAACAATGTGTTTGAGGCCTATTGTGTGTTAATCACTGTTGTACTTGTTTGTATGATGATATTAGTACTGAGAGTTGCTTGTAATCAGGTGGTTGTTGCCTTCGAAGAGTGTCTAGCTCATTCACTTGATCATCGGTAAAGGCAAGTAAACGTGGCACCGTGGTCCACATGCTTTAGCTTTGTTGTTTGAATTGCCTCCATTAAATTTCAGTTTCTCACACTAGCCAGATAATATGAAATTGAAGTTATTGATTTACTTTGAAGTATGATATTATATCTTGTGGTATTACTTTCTAAATTATGAATTGTGAGGTGTATATGAAGTATGGGAAGTGCATACATTGCAACATTTGCATTTGCACTCCTTCCGTTGGTATGCATTGGAAGAAACCGTAGCCAAATTGGTGCGGTAAGTACCGGTACAGCAACGCACATTGATAAGCATTGTGGTTGCAGCCCTCACTCCCTCTTGTTGGGTTGTGTGGGTAGAAGTGAAGTTATGCATTGCATTGCATCATTTGCATTGCACTTGTAAGTATGTTTATATTTCTTTGAAGCAGCTTGCATTGCACTTGGAAGTATTTTGATATTTATATAAAGCATTGGATGTTTCTATTATTATGCAATTTAAATCTAATGCTTAATCAAACTGTGATTTAAATAACATGGTTGAAGTAGTTTGCTTGCTGAGGTTTTCCGTAAACCTCATACGCTTGTTCCCCCATCTCAGGTACTTGAGCTTCGAGGATGCTTGGCGGGAAGGGAGTAGCATGCACATATGTTGTACACTTTGAACAATCACTTTTCTATAATATTATAGTCCGCTGAACAATCAGTTTGTATCTGGTAGTAAATAGCGGAGGTTTGTTGGTTAGGTTTGAGGATCCTTCGTATGTAATCATAGAAGACTTATTTTTATGCTCAATCTAGATGTCGAGATTTTGCTTCCGCGTACTCTGTAGTTATGTAGTGTGGTAATTCTCCAGAGAATTGTTGTTTTTCTTCTGGGGTGTTACAATAGTCATGGTTAAGCATCTGCACACGTCGATGGGGCGACTACCCTGATCCATTCATCGTCTCTCACTCTGTAAAAAAGCCAATATCCACCACTGACACTTATAAATGACAGGACAAACATGCATCTGTAATATGCATCTGTAATAAGTCGACGACTGGGTCAACACACGTCCACAATTCGCGCTTATTACACGTAGCTGAAGAAAATGCGTCTGCAATATATTTTTTCTTCTATTAATATTTCATAATAAGCTGTAGTAGCAGATTGAGTCTTTGCACGATGTTGATAAACATTTCTATAGCTGAGTGTCTGAGTTTAGTTTTAACCCTTGTGCCATCTGTACATTTTTTTTAGATAATGGATAAAATATCCAGCCTCTACGTCAGGAGACGTATACAACCCAATTATTATAGAGTTTATAGAAAAAAAGCGACAACTGCTAAAAAATAAGAACAAAGAACTAGCATAGTCTATATAAATGCTTCGAACCACCGTTAGCCTACTGGAACGAGACCATCTCAATTTTGGTGCTCAACGCTGATAGTAAGTTCTTGTTGTGTTCGATCACGCCGCTACTGTTCCCTTTAAACCCGAACCGTAACGGTATGTTCCCCCGAAAATAACCTGATGCAGATTGTACAGAAATGCTTTTTTTTGACAGTGCCATTAGTGCCCTTGGGATAGTTGAATTGTCGTTGAGGGGACAGAGGTTTACTTGGACTAACAAGCAACAACCACCTTTACTTGAACTTCTTGATTAGTTTTTTACTTACGCTAATTGGACAACTACCTATCCCTACTCTTTTGTTTCGACTCGACTATGGAGACTTCAGACCATGTGCCAAGTTTAGCGATTGTTTCTTCAAATACCCCAAAAGGACATATTTTTCGCTTTGAGAATTACTGGATGCAATGGGATGATTTCATCTCTCAAGTCCAATAGGAATGGACAGCTCCAACACATATTTCTAACCCTATAAAGATTGTTACAGCTAAATTCAAAAATCTGAGAAGTGTCCTCAAAAACTGGAAGCTTACTCTGTCACCCTTGAAGATAGCCATCAAGAATTCCAAGATGATTCTCACTTTCCTCAATATTTTAGAAGAATTTAGAGATCTAAGTTTAGTGGAATGGAATTTTTGAAGAATTTTACAAGGATCTTTGATATCCCTACTCAAGCAACAAAAGACATACCAGAAACAAAGAGGTAATATTAAGTGAGTCACTCTTGGAGATGCTGGCACTAAATCTTTTCTTGCTCAAGCAACCATTAAATACAGAAGAAATTTCATTGCTACCCTACAGAATAACAATGGTGAGATCATTGCTTATCATAATGGAAAATCAAACTTAATCTGGGAATCCTTTAAAGAGAGATTAGGAGTCAGCTCTTTCAACACAATAAACTTCAACTTGACTTCCTTTCTCATTGCTCAGAATTTGGAATCATTAGACATGCCTTTTACCAATGAAGAGATTGATCAAGTAGTTGTTCATTTGCCTCGAGACAAAGCACCAGGCCCAGATGGCTTTAACATTGATTTCATCAAACATTGTTGGAACATAATTAAAGGTGACTTCTATAGGTTATGTCACTCCTTTTTCAACAATCAGATTTGTTTGCAAAGTATAAATGGATCCCACATCACCCTAATTCCAAAAAAGGATGATGCCCAAAGAGTTTTAGATTTTAGGCTTATCTCTTTGCTTAATTGATCTATGAAAATAATCACGAAGATCCCTGGCTAACAGATTGCAACAAGCCCTCCCATCTTTGAAACATAAGAATCAATATGGTTTTATCCAAAATAGAACTATACAAGATTGTGTTGCATGGGCTTTGGAATATGTTCATTTGTGTCATCAATCTAGAAAAGAAATAATTATTCTAAAGCTTGATTTTGAGAAAGCTTTTGACAAAGTTCAACATGAACATATGATCAAAATTATGGAACGTAAGGGTTTCCTCTCAAAATGGATTCTTTGGATGAGAGCTATTTTCAATTCAGGTACATCTATTGTCTTGCTAAATGGAGTGCCAGGAAAAGTGTTCCACTATAAAAGGGGAGAGACAAGGTGATCCTCTATCTCCTTTACTGTTTGTTTTAGCCTTAGATTTTTTGCAATCAATCTTGAACAATGCTACACATAGTGGTCATCTGCGTTTACCCATTCAGCTTACTTGTGACTCAGAATTCCCTATCTTACAATATGCTGATGACACTCTCATTTTATGAATGGTGACCTCATTGAGTTGAATAATCTAAAGAATATCCTCAATGATTATGCTATTTGCTCTGTCCTGAAAGTAAATTATAAAAAGTCAATGATGGTCCCTATAAATATTTCGAGGAGAGATTGGAAGTTCTGGCTACCTCCTTTGGGTTCTTTACCCTTTACTTATTTGGGGTTGCCATTGGGGGTCTTCAAAACCTAATGTAGCTGGTTTATGGCCAATAGTTTCATGGTGTGAAAAAAGATTGGTTGCCTTTGCCTCTTTCTTGAATGAAGCTAGTCGACTACAACTTACAAATGTAGTTTTGACAGCTTTCCCTCTTTTGCTATGTCAAGTTTCATGTTTCCCAAAACTGTGATCAAACAAATAGACAAATATAGAAAGAATGGCTTGTGGCGTGGTTCTGATCTTCAGAGTAAGAAACCTTCTAAAGCAACTTGGCCTCCAGTTTGTGTACCAAAAAAGGAGGGGGACTTGGTGTTCTATATATTACAACTCAAAATGAAAGTCTTTTGATGAAACATCTACATAAATTTTATAATAAGGCACATCTCCCATGGGTGCAGTTGGTCTGCTAGAAATACTACTCGAGGGATCAGTTGCCTGCTACCAATGTTCACAAAAGAGCTTCGTTGTGGTGGAGGGATATTACCGAGCTCATTCCAAAATTCAAAAGTTTAGCTCAGGTTATTGTTCAAGATGGCACACGCTGTCTTTTATGGCATGATTGTTGGAATCCTGTTGCGCTCAAGGAAAGTTATCCACATATTTTTTCATACGCAGTTAATGGTTCCATTAAAATGTCAGTGGCTATCTCAACAATCCCTCTTCATGGTCTATTCCAACTACCACTATCAGTGGAGGCCTTTGATGAATTCAATGAGTTTCCAGTCCTAATTCAAGATTTTCAGGTTCAGAATAATGCAGATATCTGGAGATATAGTTGGGGCTCCTTTTTCTCTTCAAGCCGTCTCTATGTAGTGCTCAAAGGGCATTATCAAGTTTCTCCAGCATTTCGTTGGCCATGGAAATCAGCATGTCAAAATAACAGGAAATTTTTATATTGGCTTGTCCTTCAAGATCATCTAAGCACCAGAGAATTACTAAGAAGAAGAACCATGCATCTTCCAGATTATTCATGTGTTATGTGTCATATGGGTGCGGATGAGGACCTCAGTCATCTTCTTTTTCACTGTCCATTCGCAATGGCCTGCTGGAATCTAATCTCGATAATCATCCCTAGTTCTTCCAATGTCACATTAATCATTGAAAGTATTAAGCATCAGTTGCAAGTTCCATGCTTCATGGAAATCATTGTTACAATGTGTTGGTCCATTTGGATGCTTTGTAACAATGTAATCTTCAGAGCGATACAACATTCCGTCAAACGCTGCAAAGAGATCTTCTGGAAGGAGTTTGTCCGAGTTATGCTAGGGGCAAAGGATTCTTTAAAGACTACTCTAGATTTATGGCGAGCTTCTCATTTGTAATTTATCTTATTTTCTTTCAGACTTTTTTTTTATCTTGAGGTACCTTTTGTAAAATTGTTTACTTTTTCAATAAAAGCATAGTAGGGGCTTCCCCTCCTGTTTTCATTAAAAAAAACTAGATGTGTGTATACTGTTGTCTAACATTACTTTTGGTGTGTGATATAGTGCTAGCTTAACACAGGCTGCTTGTTTTTTTGCACATGGAAAGGGTAAGACTACAAATAATGAGCGAGGATATGCTATCTGATTCAAAAGACCAACTGCTACAGCATGGCCATGTAATACTTATTAGTCCTGCGGCGGCGGTGTGGGAGGCGGCTGCAATAGAAAGGGAACCGAGAAAAGGAGAAAGAAATGCCGGGCCACGTGACCTAATTCAACCCGTCACACCACCCCCTTTGGCGCCACACATCCGTCGCGCCCGAGTCGACGGCGCAACAAGGTGGGCCACGCCAACACTGGTGAATCTTCGCTGCCAGCGTAGAGGACGTTGTCACGCCAGCGCATGTGGCGCAACAAGGCGGGCTGGCGCAACCAAGGGGATACAGGGTGGCAATAATTTCTCAACAGAGTTATTATTACCATATTATGTAAAAAAAAGATTAAATTAAAAAATCCCCATTGGGGAACACCATTATTCCGGTCCTGTGCTGTTCATATATGTGGAACAGGAATCCAGATTTCACGTCCTGTTGTACAATGGCGACCCTCTGTGAGGAAACATCATGGATCCATAGCCTACTATCCTTCCAAGCAGGTGGCCGCTACCTTGACCGCATAACAAATCCTGTATAATTTCGTTCTTCACCAATCACCATTTCGTTCAACAATCTGTAATTGTAGAAGTCCCTAAACCTCCCAAGCTTACTACCCTACCTAGCATCAGTATTGACCACCGTGAAACCTTTATTCATCTCTTGTTCCATCAGCAAGGAAGTCTGATCCATCACATCTCTCTCTCTCTCTCTCTCTCTCTCTCTCTCTCTCCTATACCTGTGGTTGCAGAAGCAGCTCTATTATATATGGTGTTGTGCTTCCTCCTTCATGTCTCTACTCTTTTGTATATATATGGAGTTATGGACCCAAGATAGTAAGACCACACACGCCATCCTTAAATTACTAGTATAATGCCCGTGCTAACGCTACGGCTTGATTTTAGAAATACACATAAAAATCAGACGATGTTTTTAATAGTTCAACTTTTACGCAATCAGATGACTATCAAAAGATTCATTTGCACTGCTCTTCAAAAGGTCTACCAAGAATTCCATCCTCAATGAAATGTTAATCTACGGGGAGAATTTTGCATGTAAACCAAACATGTTCATTCAATTCTGTGCCCCACCCAAACCATTAGAATGACAACACAATCGTTGATACAAAATTAATAAATGAAAGGATACATAAATAACCTTCTACTTTTTTGCATACAACGTTGATACAAAATTAACAAATGAAAGGATACATAAATAACCTTCTAGGTTTTTTGCATACAACAAAAATAGTTTGACAAACACTAAGAATTTAAATGTTGTAGCCAGTAACCTCGGTGGTGTGCTTTACATTTTACTCCGCACGTGACAGTCCAAATTGCACTTTCTTATGGCTGGGAGCCTTGCTCCCATTCCCAGTGCCCAGCGCAGCCTTGCTGCCACAGACATCATCCCACTATTGGAGCTTGGTGTTGATGGTTAGCAGACTTCTCCTTGAGGTATGCCACCATCAACCGTGAGCCTACCTGCGATGCTAAAAATCCTATTGGTACCGAAACAGACAAATATTTGCATCGATATATCTTCATTGATTGAATTCGAAAAAAAAGGGGCACAATTGCTAGAAAACATAATTGAAACACTTCAGCAAATAAAATTTTGAACTGCAATGTTCATAGGGCCTTTGTCGATAACTAAAATCCAATATTTCCTATAGAATTAGTCGCAGAAACAGACTTTTAGACAATATCATACTAAAAGTTTCTAAAAATACAGTTCTTGCTTATAATAGAAGCAATGTTATATTTTAGCGTTTTACCAAAACAACAAACAAGCCATTGCTGTGAGCCCATGCTAAATTCTCTTGTATTTTGAACTAAAGATGGCATGCTCAGATTGAAGATCTTCAGTTCAAAGAAAAAAGTTCACAGTGCCATGGGGCCTGCTTGTGCTACAGACCCCATCGACTGTACTTTGCCATCTTTTTAGGAGAAGAGGTTATTAGTAGTGATATTGGTACTGCCAAGAAAAAAAGGTCTTATGAAATGAAAAATGAAAACAAACATTAGTTGTTTACCATCTATAAAAGTGCCAGGAAAAAAGAATTATCAAACATTGTTGTTAAAAACCTGAAACATTGTTGTTAAAAAACAAATTCCATTGCTGAAGGTCTTTTTTTTAAAAAAAAAAATGCTAAAAGTGCCATCGTCCATGCTGGCATGGCCACGTCACATGTTGACGCCTACATGGCCAAGTTTGTACCGTTAGACATCAAAAAGTATAGTTTGAGTATCTAGAAGTTATGTTTTGTAGTTTGAATACCCAATTGAGAAACACCAAATAGTTTAGGTATCTACAAAGTGCAATTTACTCTTGTGTAGAGGTAGCACGAACTTGAGGAGGCCACATGCCACAGAGTTAGCCAGTTTATCCCAATCCTGACTTTCATGTATCAAAGCCTACAAGCAGAATGTGATTCTTACTAAAATTTTAAGAAAACAAAGCTAACATTAACTGTAGGTACGTAAAGGGGGTCAGCAGTAGTTAGCGTCAACACCAAATTAAGCATTGTAGGGATGCTATTAATAAAAATTTCAAGATATGTTGATAGATTATTACCTGTGGCAGGTATACTATGAAGGCCATGCTATAGTACCAGGAAACGAAGGTTTGGCATTGACGTGAAGGCCAAAATAACAAACGGAATCAATTCTCTTATGGTACCTATATATTTCCAGCGGTTGAAAAGAAATTGGATCTGTATAAAACAAATCAGATGAGTACATTGCCCCAATCTCAAGTGCATATTTGAGATGAGCATCGACAGTACCTGATGCGTAGTAATCAGTCAAGGTAATCTAGCATTGATCGTTTACCAGAAAACCCGATCTGCGGTGCTGAGATGATTGGCCTCGTCGTTGCCGGGGATGAGCAGCGTCGATCAGTGCCAGCAGTGGTCTGCATGGTAGATTTCAAAGTAAACAAAAATGAAAAACTTACTGTAAATACTGAATGAATGAGGGCTATCATATATGATTTATTTCAGGTAGACGAAATCATGGATCCTGAAATTCTAATACTAATCTGAGAAGTCAACAATGATTTCGCCTATCCAATTTAACGGTGACAGATAAGATGATTGGAGCAATCACAAATCATACCAACCTGCTGCTGCACCTCTCATCCTAATGTCGCAAAGCAACTGCAGACTTGACGTTGTCTGAACAAACCAAGAAACAAGAGAAGAACACTACATTAATTGAGAGTTGAAGCGATCAGAGCAGCTAGGTACTGCATGGCTCGTATGATTAACTGCACATGAAACGCCGACACCTGAATGGCGGAGTCTGGCTGCCGGATTCGTCGTCATAACGCCGCATATGTGTGCGAGATATTGCTACGCAGCGTCTGGCCGACGGAATCCATAAAGCGTACCTGCTGCGCCGTCTGCCCGCCGGAGTCGTCGCCGACGGACGATCGATCGCCCCCGAAGCCCCCGGAGTCATCGCGGTCGCCATCCCTGGATGCCCCCCGAGTCGTCGCGGTCGCCGTCCTGGAAGGCCGAGGTCCCAAGATGCAGCAGTCCTTCCTCCCCGCCCGGCGAGGACGGTTTTAGATCGCCCGTCAATCTCGTGGCCGGAAGAGCCGCGTGGAGTCGTCGTTTGTTTTAAATTTTTTCGGTAGTTCGATGGGTGCGTTCGATGGGTTCGAACGCTGGTGGTCGATGCCGCGATGCCGCGATGCCCGCCGTGAGTGAGATGTCCTACCTGCATCAAACTTTCGATCCCAGCCCTCCAATCATTTAACGTTGTTTCGTGGGCCGTTGATTTCGTGAGTCCTCCAACTGTGCCATTATAGTAGAGATTTTGTTCATAGTGCCTTCAAACAAGGATTAGCTAGATGCCAACCATTATACTATTTTATTGCCTCTAGTACACCCTGATGGAGCTGAGCTGATACTGATGTGAAGTGACTTCATTGCACACTTCTGAGAATTGATTTCACATTATTTGCAAAAAAAAATCATCAATATATACACTGCTACAAAAATAATTTTGCGAGACACTGCACAAATTTAATCGTGGCTAGTGTCAGAAAAAGTTGTTCACACTGTATGTAGATATACCGTAGGTATGAACAAGGAAAGATTTATATATAATATTCTTTCCATTATGAGACTAGCAGAGTACTGCAAGTTAAATGGAACAGAGCTAGTTTTCCTGTTGTAGCTGAGCATGATGATCGAGATAAAACAAAATTGCTCGATTATAAGTCGAAGAGTGATTTACACACTCTACAGAAATTGCTGGACCACTGTAGGTATTTGTTTTTCGAGTTAAGCACCCGGGTTGAGCGCCCCATCTGAATGGTTGTTTACCATTCATACCAGGCCATCTGGTGACAGAGATTGAGCAAATAGAATTAATTACTTCTGGGAGACAGAGCAATTAAATTATAGTTCTCTCTGAATATACCAGAGCCTCTTGTTTGCAAGCTTCAACCCCGCGTGGACGCCCTGTTTGTCAGATCTTTTGAGGAGAGGAGGAAAACAGGGCCAATGCCAAAAGACGAGGGACAGTTCGGTGTCAAGTGTAGTACGCGTTCAGGTCGCAACATGGATGGTCTGCAACTGGAGTCGATCATGAGTTTTCCTGCCCAGTGCTGCCAACAGGGGACGTCAAGTGTCCAATTAATACTAGGGTTTTGCTCGGCATATAGCACTCAGAGATCTCCCGACGTCTCCCATTCCTCTCCACAAAAACAAGTCTACTGTCTGAGTGCACTTGTAGCATAGGCTTAGTTGAATCAATAAGTTTTAGCTTCTTCTCCTTCACCTCCTCTTTCATTTATAAATATAGAAACTGAAATATAAATAGACTCACGATGATATACACGCTCTGACTCTATCCTCATATCGGTGCACGTCCTCTTTTACTAATTAACTGGAGGGCTCGCTTATTGGACTCTAAGTATGCCAATATACAAATCAGGCATAGCATGGGGCATGCCCAAACGGCCACAAGCCATGTAGAGCACGGCTGCTTGCACAAGTATTTCGGACTAGTCTACATATGTGTATGTTGTGGCAGGCTGCCATTATTCCCAGTCTAGTGGTTCATATGTGGAACATGAATCCTAATATAAGGTCCTGTTCTACAAGGGCAACTCTATGTGACGAAGCACCATAGATCCCAAGCTTACTACCCTTCCAAGCAGGCCGGTTGCTGCTATCTTGACGGCAGAAGGAATCATGTTCCATCAGCAAGAAATTCTAATCCATCACATCTCTCTCTCTCTCTCCCTCTATCTCTCTCCTCTCTGTAGGTGTCGTTGCACAAGCAGTTGTATTTTATATGGTGTTGTGCTCCCTCCTTCATGTCTCTACTCTTTTATATATTTTGATGTGAGATAGTACGATCGCACACGCCATCCCTCAAATTATTTTGTTTCAAAGGATTAGATGCCAAGGAGTATACTATTTTATTGCTCTGGCGCTGCCAATTAAATGGAACAGAGCTGGCTCTCTTCTAACTTCTGGCTGCTCTTTCAACACCTGCGCCTCTAGTTCGAAACCTTTAACCTCATGTGGACACTGTTCATCAGATCTCTTCCAAGGAGCAGGAGGATGAAAACAGGGCCAATGCCAAAGACGAGGAACAGGTTGCTGTCAAGTGTAGTACGTTTTGAGGACTGCTAGCAGAGCACTGCAAGTTAAATAGAAAACAGGAGTGTAGTAGCGTTCATGTCATAGCTTTGGCCTGTCGCAACATGGACAGTCTTCAATGTGGCTGAACTCCAACCCGTGTTTCGAGGTCTCCTGACGCTTCCCATACTTGTAGACTAAATACTGTGAGCCTGCCTTTGTTTTCAATTTGACCACCATAACATCCTGGTTGCTGAACAACTCACAGCTTTTTCTGGTTTGCCTTCTCTCTTTTATTTATAGATGGATGGTAATAAAGAGAGTATCATCATGTTGTACAGTCTGATTTGGTTCTGTAGAATGTAGATAGATGGAAATAAAGACACTCCATTGATGATTTATGGTACCACCTATTTCATGGACATTATAATCACTATGCTGGGAACCTACTACAATGATACTCCACATATTTCACTGCAGGCTGAGCGCCCTATATAGCGACTGATGGACTGATGGTTTGTTAGACATGTATACCAAGCAATGGTGGACTGGCAATCTTCTATTTTGTCCAACTGTTGTCTAACATTACGCGTGAGATATAGTGCAAGCTTAATAGGCTGCCTTTTTTTTTTGTAGCTAGTGTGATGTGCGATTATGATATGTGACTGTGACACCCCCCCTGTGTGTCCATACATTGCCTACAAGCTACAACTACATGATTTTAGTTAGTAGCTGTACAGCTTGGGTTATGGAAGTTGCCGTATCAAAACAGTTTCAATGTGTAAAGCTAGAAAAACCATGCAATAATGTAGGCACTTGGATCTAAAAAACCAGGAGGTGCACCGCGAACATGTATTGTTGGCACCACATTATTTTTTCTGTTTTGGAACAAATCATGAATCCTTATATCTTCATGATTGGCCACAAAAAAATTGGTCATCTCTGCTCTTTGGTGATCAGGAAGAGACAGCATAATGATTGAAGTTTATCAAGCGGCCTTGACTAATTTTCCTAAAGCAGAGGCATGCAAGACTGCTGCAGAGGCATTCACGCTCTAGTAACCATTCCAACATCCTCGTCCTCCTAGAGTCAGTCCTAAACATGGCAACTCTGCCTCTAATGGAGTAATTATTCATCAATTTTGAACAATATAGGGGACAAGAGTCCTGACGCCTCCCAATTTTAAACATGGCAACTCTGTCTCTAAAAAAATTGCTCGATTATAAGTTCAAGAGTGATATACACTACAGAAATTGCTGGAGCACTATAGGTTTTTGTTTTTGGAGTTAAGCACCAGGGGTGAGCGCCCCACCTGAATGGTTGTTTACCATATTGATACCACTGGTGACAGAGATTGGGCCATGATCCAAATAAAATTACAGCTGATGATCAGCACAAGATTCAGGATTCCTAAAAGACCAATCCTTGGTGGACAAAGAGGCTGCTGTCCGAACGCCTGTGCCTCTTGTTTGCAACCTCCTACTCCGCGTGGACGCCCTGTTCATCAGATCTTCTGAGAAGCAGGTGGAAAACAAGCCAATGCTAAAGACATGGAAAAGGTGCCTGTCGAGTGTAGTATGTTCAGGTCACAGCAGTGGCCCATGGCAACGTGGATGATATGCAATAAGGCTTTTGACAAGCTGGAGTTCCGACGTCTCCTGACACTTCCCATGCCCGTGGACTACATTCATCAAGCCCACGCGCCTTTGCTTTCCAATTGATCAACATAAGATGCTACTGCTTGAACTACTCATAGCTTCTTCTGGTTGCACCTTCTCTTTTATTTATAGATAGATGATAATAAATAGAGAGTTTCATCATGACCGTAGTAGTTAGATGGAAATAAAGACACTTCTTTAATGATTTATACAATCACTGCCTTGGAACCTATATAATGATAGTCTTGACCACGTTTCACTGCAGGCTGAGCGAACTATATACCGACTCATGGTTTGTAAGACACGTATACTGACCAAAGGCATGCATATAGGCAACGTTTTTTTTTTTTTCAGCAAGTGATGTCTAACATTACTTTTGGTGTGGGATATAGTTCTCGCTTAACAGGCTGGTTGTTTTTTTACATATAGAAAGGGCAAGACTGCAAATAATAGACGACGATATGCTCGGATTCAAAAAGAGACCAACAGCTACAGCATGAGACATTTAATACTTATTAGTCGTGCAACAAGCAATTGTTCTTAGGACAAATAATTAAATGAATATGGCACAGAAAGTCAGGCAAATGCTTATGAATGTTTTGTGTTCAAACTTTGATAATATTTAGTTATAAAAATACTTCTTATATTTTGCAAATATTTATTGATCACAAGAAAATAATATTTCTTTTTGGAAGATATACAATATGAGTTTATTATCCAAACAATTTTCTATCCAAGTGGGTCTTATTTTGTTAACGCAAACACTAGCCCACTTTAACCACTAATTTTGGCCCGATCTGACTCTGCTCTTCGCTCCGTCTGCAGTCGATCACAGGTGTTCGTGCCCATTACTGCCAACAGGGGACGGCAAGTGTCCAATACGAGGTTTTTGCTCGGCATGTTGCATTCAGAGATCTCCCAATGTCTCCCATACCTCTCCATAAACACAAGTCTACTTTTCTGAAAGCACTGTTGTAGCATAGGACTAGTTGAAAAAGTTGTAGCCTCTTCTCCTTCACCTCCTCTTTCATTTATAAATAGAAATTTTCTATAATAATTAGGGAAAAATTCAATGGCTCAAATCGACCGAGAGCGGCCGATCCGACGGCTACAAAGGAAGGAGGCAACAGGAGGCAAAAGCACGGAGGCAAAAATTGCCTCCTGTTGTGTCTATGACGGTGGGCCATAAGAGCAAAAATTGCCTTACGTTGCCTCCTGCCAACGTGGGGATTAGCACTAGACTGTAATTGCATTCTTGTAATTCTTTTTTTTGATCAAGGACAAAACGGTAACTTCATAAATACTAAAATAATGTTTTGAGTAATATAGTTAGGGTGTATAATACAAGTAGTATAGTTAGAAGGATAACTTTTTTATATAAAAAAAGAGATAGAATCCTCTAGGGTTTCTAGGGTTCATCGTTTGGTCCGAATCGCCGCCGCCCGTGTGGGGGATCGCCGCCGCAGTCCGCCAGTTGATCCGCCGCCGCCTCCAAGCCCTCTCGCTCGATCACGCGCGAGAGCCAACGGCGGGGCCTCGCCCCGACGCCAGGTGACGGGCGCGGGAGCCCCGGCTGGAGAGGGCCACGCCGGCGCCGCCGCGCGCCCGGTTGGTCGGCGATTGGCAGCCCAGCCCTCTTCTCCTCGCTGCGCTGCGCTGCGCCCCACGGCTCGGCACGCGCGTGGTTCCGTTTCCGTCGCGGCGACATGGCATCAGCAGCAGATGCACACGCCGTTGGAGGCCATGAACGGGAGGGCGCGGAGGTCCGCGGCGGCAGCTCGGGCGCCGACCGCCAGGGCCGCCACCACGAGGAACGAAAGTGAGTAAGCTCGAGTTTGGTACTCCGTCGACCTCCGATTGCTGCCGATGTCGTCTTAGTCCTGCTCGCTCTTCGACTAAAAATTTCCTTTCCCGTTGTTTCCACTGTTCATTCAAGGCCATGGAGAAGGAGCAGAGGAGGCCACCTAGCGCTCGGGAGCGGACGTTCACGGCCGCTGGGCGCCTGCCTCCCCCCCCCTTTCCTGCCGTCTCAAGTCAGTTCATGTCCTCCTTTGCTTTTTGATCAATTTCACATGCAATCCAACCCATAAGTGCAGTACAATGTATTAGCTCAATCAGTGCAGTACAATATATTAGCTGAATCTTATTGAGACGTCTGCATATGTGCTAGCTGTATATGTACTTGCTATTACCGTGCCGAGTATACAATTTCCAATCCATTTTTTTTTCACTTTAGGTCATGGATGAGATTGAGCAGCTGATGGATGTCGACGTTGATATGGCTGAAATGTATGTCACTGAGAAGATTGAATGTAACTCTTGTACTTTAACAGGATAGCGATCTCCAGTTGCAAACTTGCCTGATCCCTGTTTCTTATGCACAGATGTGTCACTATCAAACCTTTTTAGGAACAAAGCCCTATATACCAAGAAAGTGATTGCTATATGTATGTTTGCACAAAACAGAGAAGCTCTCCGGAGATCTCTTATGGTATTAGCATAGTAATTTATTTTTTTCTGAGAGGGGTCGAGTGATGCTTCCCCCCATTAACTCATTCATCTTTGTGATAGCATCCTCTGATTACTGTCTTGTATTGTCATCAGGCTGCAGCAGAACAGTATACTTCAACCAACTTGTAGGGCCTATACCCAAAAGCATGCATTGTTCTGTACAAATGAATAATGCAATTAGTTAAGAATTTGATTAACTGTCTGCCACTGACTGCATGCTGCCACACTTAGTTGCTTATTTGAATTTGATTAGCTGGTGGGGTATTTGCTTGGACTATTTTTCTGATGCGTCTTTCCCTTTTTTGTTCAGGTATTCGCCAAACACCAAAGAAATCAAGATCTTGTATAGGAATAAAGTCAGGAGAGCCCTGGGGACTGGGCTTCATTCTGGATTTGATACATCAAGAGGCAATGCATATGATGGTTCTCATGTTGCCAACTTCAGTTCTTAAAAAACTGGGACCCATGATGCATCAAGGAGTGCCACTGGCTTTGCAGAAGAGAGCTTAATTTGTAGACGAGTTAAAATCCTTTCTGTAGCTACTGAAACCTTGTTGTTTAAGTATTCAGAGATACATACGTGATGCTTCTTAAGTTCTGATGCATCAAGGAGGAACGTTAGCGCTATACTCGCTGATCTCGCGGTACGCCAAGATCAGGATGATCCCAGACCAGCAGAGTGAGGACGCAACGGTCTCCAACAACAGGGTGGAGGCGCACAGCTCGCGGCTTCATAGGGCGCAGTGGCTTAAGGAGAAGCTGGGGTCCAGCAACGTGGCCAAGATCGCCTTGTTTTAATTGTTCTTTCAGTGCTCTCGGCATTATGCCTGATATTGTGATCCAAAGTTTTTCAAAAGAAATCATGGAACTTATTACGTTGTTCTTGTGCTAGGAGAGCTTATTATTTTGATGGTTGGGTGTTATAGACATATCAAGGTAGAAAACGTTTTTGTTTGGGAGCGCTTCGTGAAGCGGATTCTTACGGGGAATCACTCCATGGCTGTCAAATGCATTTTTCAGCGACAGATGATTGAGCAAATTTTCTTACGGAAATGGTTGGACAACCAAGAAGAGGATCTTGGCTTTCTGGCAGGCAGGGTGCATCGCATAACTCATGCTAATAGCCTAATACGACTTTATTGATTATTCAGTAAACAAATACAGCCTGGACTTGGGAAATATTTGAAGAACACTATTCAAACTACCAAAAAACTAAGACTACATTAAGTTAATTTGCTTTTTAAGATCCTCAACAGTCTTAGTCAGAGCCTCGACAGTCTTAGCCAAGTCGTCTACGACCAATGCTTGCTGATAACTGCTGAAGTTGTGTCCTTGAACCTGCGTTTTGAGAAACCTAACGTCCTTCTTAATCTGTGCAAGAGAAAGTGATATGTATGAGAACAGGCCACTTCGAATTTGATATGCATCAAAGAACGGATGTACAAGAGAACGAATCAAAAATACCTTAGGGTCAGACTCGTCGTCACAACTCGCTTCGGATTCCCCACACCCCATCACGCATCTGCCACGCGGAATGCTCCAGCAGTTGCAGCAAATCGCGAGCGGGTTGCCGACGCCGCCGACCGGAGAGAGACACGGAGACTCACCGTTCTTGCAGTTCGTGCACAGATAGTGATGGCATCGGCCTCGGCATTGAGTGCATCGAGTAGGCGGGATCCCTAACTTGATGTATTTAGGTACACCGGACCAATTTTTCATCGGACCACGGGGACGCTTTCCCATGGGATCGGTGGCAGATGTTGGTTTTGAGGAAGAGGTGGCGTGGTGACTGGCGGCTTTCAGCAGGGAAAGGGTTAGGATCCGTGGTGACTGGCGGCTATCAGCGCTGAAAGGGGCGCAGGGTTGCCCTTTATAGCGCGCGGACGAAGAGGAAATTGCGATCCTAAATATACGTTGGAAATTTTCGTGGAAATTTTCGTGCTGATCAATGGCTGGCGGCTATGGCTTGGTGATCAATGGCTGGCGGCAAACCTAAAATTAGGCGGCATGAGATGAAATCGTGGACCTCTCCTGGCGGGCAGCGGCAAACCTAAAATTAGGCGGCATGAAATCGTGGACCTCTCCTGGCGGGCAGCGGCCAAATTCGGTGAATTCATCGGGCGGGAGCGAAATTCCGTGGTCCCTCTCTCCGTGCTTCTTGTGTTCGTGGGCTGCTTTTCTTTTTGTTTAATTTGGGTGGAGCCCATTTAAGCAAGTTCAAATAAAATCACTCTCGCTTAGTACCAAAAAGACTTTAATAGCCCATTGGTTATGCCCATTCGTTTATGATCCCGGGCTCCTAGGTTCGAACCCTACTATGCCCATCTCTTTTTAATAGGGTTTCCATTACTTTTTTTTTGTATTTTTCTCTATGTTCTTTATTTTTTTTTTGTGTTTTTTTTTTTTGCATAGACACTTCATTTTGGCTCCATTAACATACTACTAAATTTTCAGATGATTTGGAGATAGTGGTGATTCACATATCTCACATGTGATGACATCCCTCTCATAGTGAGACATGTATGCCTTTGTGAGGACGTGCAGCACCACTTTATCAAAATGCAATGAAACTTTCTTCTCATGACTTAACACCAAAATGGTGTGCCCATGCAAGTTTTTAGATGTTTATAGCTATTTTAGGGTATTTTTACATTTATTATATAGTAAATCAACAAATAATCACAATAATAGGTAAACTTGCTCTAAAAAATGCACAAATGCACACAACATCTTACGTTGGATCCAAAAAATACCCCATTAAAGTTTTAGATGATTTGAAGGTAGTGGTGATACACATCCTTAACAATCATGAACATGTGTCACATAAAGCCATGTGAGTCCGTGAGAGAGAGGTTCATGGTTGTGATGGATCCGTAGTGACACTTTGTCCAAATTATTTGAAAAATTTATGACATGCTAATGGAGACAAACTATGATGTTGTGTGCATTTATACAATTTTTGAACATTTTTACCTATTATTGTGATTATTTTATGGTAAATTATACGAAAAAAAAAAAAAAATACCCTATGGTTGGTAGAAAAATCTAAAAACTTGTATGGACCACTCATTCTCGGTGTAAGATTATGACATAAAATTGTCAAATGATTTAGAGATTGTCGTGATACACTAACTTCACGACCATGATCAAGTGTCACATGTAATCATAGTGTAAGTGAGAGATGTTCATGGTTATGATGGATGTATAGTTGCACATGGTTCAAATTATTTAAATTTGTAATGACATGGTCGTATCCATAGATTTAATTAAAAACAAAGTTTAAAATGGGAAAAAAATCAAATTTATATAGAGAAAGGAAAATATGAACAAATAACCAAAAAAAAACTTGTAAACACAAAAAAATGGCAGCACCTGTGGGTTTTGAACCCTGGAGCTGAAGCATAAACTACCCAGGCCTACCCATTGTGCTACACATGCATGTTTGTTACAAGGAAAACGCTGCTTCGTCTTAGGTGAGAACCAACGTAGTCCTGCTAATGTTTCTACTAATCTGTCACCAAGTGTCACAGGCAGATCCGGCTATTGCTGCGCTCATGTCGGGCGCCCCACACCGGACGTGACCGCGCTAGCTACGCGTCCAGGCACGAGACATGGTTAACGAACCAGTCGGGCGGGCACGCACACTGTGCTGCGTCGTGCGGGGCAGGCACTTGCTATTTTTAGGAGGCTCTCTGGTCTGCGGCCGCTATAGCTCCATCGCTTTGGATCGCTTTGGATTGCTACTCGGTCAAAATAATGGCACTGACCAATGCATTGGAAAGAGTAAACAGATGGCACGCGCTAGAGAGATTCACATCCACATGCAGCATCCAACAGCTACACATTGGTGTTAGATCGTGCGTGGTGCAGAGACCAGATCGAGAGACATAAAAGGAGTAATCGAGCCAAAGTGGTGTATATATGCATGCTGCAACCTCTACAGACGATTAGAATATTGTAGCCATCACATAATAATTCCCTAATTATTATTGCGTCATTATTTCTTAATGTACATTTCAATTTTTGGCTTTAAATTTATAATTTCGTAGGTGTGATGGAACACATTAAGAGGTCCTTGCAAGAGGTCGAAGAGAAGGCTATCGAATTCAGGAAGGTCCACAAGAATGAGTCTGGAAAGATCATGCTTGACCGTACCAAAGATGGCATTAAGAAGAGGAAACAGAACGATCAAATGGACACGGACATAATGGGACTATGTAGTGCTGGACTCTGGGCAAAGGACAAGGATTACATAGCATCTATGAAATTCCGAACTGTATTGCCGATCTCAAGAAATGAATATATACAGGTCATGGAAATGTAGCATGCACAAACAGGATTACATAGCATCTATGAAATTCCGAACTGTATTCCAGAGCCTGGCGAGACCGAAGTCGGCCACCTTAGTATACGTCGACGAGAACCCGAGAGCCTGTACGGAAAGCGTGAGGTAAGGCGACCGTTGGCGATGGCGAACCCTGCCGCCGCCGGCCAGAAAATCCCCCAGATCCTCCGCCGTGCCGAGGCCTCCACCCAGATCCACCCAGCCCCATCCACTGCCTTCACCCCCGAGCACCCTCGTTCAGCTGCGACACGAATGCACACCTGTGCGCGGAGATCGAGCAACCCTGGATCTCGAATCCCCGCCCCCACCCCCGCCGGACCACACGCGTCTGCCGGAGAAGGACGACGACCTGGTGGTCCCGAGACGCCGCGAACTTCCTCAACGCAACGGTCGGGCGCCCACGCGGAGGTCGCCAGCGCCCCCGCGCCCAAGGCCGCAGTTATGGCGAGGAGTCAACCGCGCGTCCAGTCCGCCATTACTTCGCCTGGAGGAAGCTTGTACCACGGCAGGACCGAGCCGCTCCGTCCGCCCCACGCGCCACTCGCTCCGGAGACGCCAGCCTGTGCCTCCGCGTCACCCACGCCGCGTGCTGCGAGGCACGCGGCCGGGCGCAGCGACCCGCCACCTCGCCGCCGCGACGCCCCAATTCAAGTCGGCTGTACCGGGCGGCCGCCCGCCCTGGCGCCACGGCAAGCGCACCATCAGCGCACTTACGCAGCGTCCCATCGCCGCGCGGCGGAGCCACACCAACCAAGCTTCAATGCCATTGAACCAGGGTGGTGCGCTGCACGGATGAAGCATTGGTGGCGCAAGCTCAATCGCGGCTCGCCCCCTGAGCGGCAACACAACAGGGCCACCAACCACGCCCCTCTGCCACTTCAATGCAGCAAGCGAGAGCCTTCAATCGCCGCGGACCTGCACGCCTTCCGCCTTAAAACCAAGGGGAAGTGTTTCAATTGCCTCGCCTCTGACCACCGAGCCTCGGACTGCAGAGAACCCACACGCTGCTTCGTTGCAACAAGCTCGGGCACCGGGAGAGAGACTACCGCCGCTGATTTTTCGCCTACACGGGCGGAAATCCCCGCCGCCGCCGCCGGTAAAGCCGGAGTCGCCATGACCATGCTGGGTGATCCGTGACGCGGCCGGACGAGGATGAATGCCTCATCCCGACCTCGTATGCCACGGAGGCCAGCAAGGAGGAGTGGGAGGAGAAGGGCGCCGTGTCCTGGGCCATGTCCGCGCCGCCCAACACGGGCCCGTTCGAGGTCGAGGAGGCCATCCGCGCCGAGTTTCGCCTGCGCCCGGGCGAGGTCACCGTCACCAGGCACCACCCGCAGGAGTTCCTCATCAAGTTCGAGCACCGCCACCACTGCGCCACAGCCCTCAAGCAGGGATTCGCCAAGCGCCATGGGATCGACATCCGCTTCATCAAGTGGCGCAGCCTCGCCGACTGCGTTGGCGTCTCGCTGATGTACCGCGTCAAGCTCTGCCTCGACGGCGTCCCCAGGCACGCTTGGGACGACGACATTGTCGAACGCATCATCGGGAGGCGCTGCGCCTTGGAGACCATCGAGACCGACCTCATGCAACCGGCTGAAACGAAGACCATCGACCTCTGGGCGTGGACGTCGAACCCGAGCCTCATCCCCAAGAAGGTTGGACTCACCTTCACCTGTTGGTCCAAGGACGCCAGGCTCCAGTCAATCCTCGTCACCGAGAAGCCGCCAGAGACCTGGCAGAAGGGGTCCAAGCACCCCGTCATCATCCACCTCGACGAGATTCATGACTACACCATCGCCACCATCGACAGCCACGGCACCATCTCGCCAGGTAAACGCCGCCTCCCCGCTTGGCATCTGGGCGTTGTTGATGGAGCACAGGCACCGCCGTGGGCTTTTGAGAAGTTCCCGCGCCACCCACCACCGCCCAAGGAGGCGGAGGACCGGAGGGCAGGGAGGTACGAGGGCAAGCAAGACAAGGGGCCTCGGGCCCACTACAACAATGACCATCCGGGCTACTTCACCGGTCGTGACAGGAGGCGTGACGACGAGGACGATGACCAGGACTACCAGGGGCGTGGGTCGGACCACGGACGCTACACAAGGAAGGTCCATGGTGGCACAGGAGGCCGGCGTGAGCGGGAACGGTCCCCACCGCGCCGTCTGTGGGCACGCGGGTCCGACCATGGAGGACGCAGGCGGGACAACGACGCCAACAACCAGATGCCTCCTGTCCTGCCTGCCGTTGCTGTGCTCCAGGAGACGAGCACGGTTGAGCTGCAGGCCACTTTCAGGGCCCATGCCGCTGCCATCCATGACGCCCTTCACCGCGCTCTCTGGCGTCCGTGGGCGAGCAGGGCCTCGGACACCTCTCCGCGCTCGCCAAGGACTACATCGACAAGGCCAACGCCCTCGCCCACGGCCTGGGCCTGACCCCTGCTCCGGCCCCAGGTGGGAATGAAGCCTGGTCCAGCGGGGCGCGGCAGATGGCCATGACGACAGTACCGGTGCGCACGGTGTTCAACCGCATCCTCAACGACCTGTCTCCGGGTTCCCAGGTGCTGGCCAACTCCATTGGGGCGGTGGAAGGAGCCCTAGCCAGACTGGACCTCGACGCGGAGCACCAGCACAACATTCAGGTACACGACATGCAGCTGCCTTCTTCCATGCACCCCACTCCGACCCAGCCGGAAGACCACTGTGCAGCTGCCAACGATGTCACGCTGCCTAGCTCCCCAGCTCCAGAGAACCATGCTTGCGCTTCACCCGTCGTCACACTGCAGGTCTCTGCGAACAGCGTGGAAGCGGGGACGAACAACGGCGGCATCGAGACACTCTTCACCAAGCCGTCGGCACCGCTGCTCCAGCAGCCTGTGCTGCCGGCCACAGCGCCCGCAGCACCATCTCCTGGCGCAACGACGCGCCGTCGCAGGAACAGGCGCGTCTACGACATGTCCACGGTACGGCGAAGTGCACGCATTGCAAGCGCCCGCCCTGCTCGTCCATTATCTCAGATGCAGCGCGCCCAGAGAAACCTCTCAAGGAAGCTAGGTCTCCTGAATGAGGAGCTTGAGCCTGTTGAAAATGCCTTGCAGGATTACATTGCTATGTTCAACGGTCCGCTGCCGGCGGACATCATCGCCGCCCTGACGGAGCTGTTCAACCTGGGAGAAGAAGATGGCGACAACGACGAGCTGCTGCGCCTGGTGAACGAAGGGATCGATGACCTCCAGGAGGCGGCAACCCAGATCGAGGTTGCCTGATGAGAGAAGCCGCCAAGCCCAGCCAGCGTCTTTAGTTTAATCAATGTATCAAGAACCTACTTTCAGTGTTTTCGTTTGTGTTGATGTGTTCAACCATCGCCAGTCGTCGTTGCTGCATGTGCAGCCCCACTTCATGTCGTCGTCGTTTAGGCACCTTGAACTTGTATCGTCCTGTGGAATCAATCAGAGCTGGGCTGCTATTGTTGTTTATTTCACCTCTGTTCTCCAACGTCGACCAACTGCGCTTCTGCAGCCAGCCAACATCCAGATTGGCAACCTCGTGCAATTGTGCACCAACCATGCGTTCATGTTGTTTGTCCATGAATACACAAAGCATTGACCTTCTGTCCTGGAACGTGAGAGGGCTAAACAAGCAAGCGAGAAGAGATACTGTGCATCAGTTACTAGCCACGACAACGTGCAACATTGCATGCCTCCAGGAATCTAAGCTGGCGCATCTCTGCGACTACGATGCTCAATACTTGGGCGGGTATCGCCTCAGGCATTTTGCTTACAAGCCGGCTAGTGGACCATCGCAAACCAGCGGGCGGGATCATCGTCCTCTGGAACGACGACAAGGTTCGCTGCAGCAATGTGATCGTGGGCAATTACCATTTATCAGCGACAGTTGAGCTCATTGAGTCGGCCGTGACTTTCCTCCTAACCGTGGTCTACGGACCATCCCGCCGCGCGGACAAGCCGTCCTTCCTGGCCAAAATGCGGTCCCTGAAGCCACTGCCTGGTACCCGGTGGCTCATCACCGGAGACTTCAACCTAATATATAAGGCGGCGGACAAGAACAATGCGAGGCTCAGCCCACGACTAATGAGACAATTCAGAGAGGCTTTAGATGAATGTGAGCTAACGGAAATTAGCCTGCAGAATAGAAAGTTCACGTGGAGCAACGAAAGGCAATCACCAACAATGGCGAGACTAGATCGATTCTTCTGTAATGCTGATTGGGACGCGACTTTCAGCTCCCACACCCTGAACGCTCTGTCCACTTCACTATCCGATCACTGCCCCCTACTGCTATCAGACCAAGATGGTCCGAGGAGGCCGCGAACTTTCAAGTTTGAGAACTTCTGGACAAAGATGCCAGGGTTCCAAGAAACGGTCAAGCTGGCATGGGACGCCCCGACACATCACCATGAGCCGTTTCATGTGCTACGTCACAAACTAATTTTGACGGCGCGAAAGCTTAGAGCCTGGAGCAATGAGATGCTATCGGATGCTAAAGAAAAATTTCTCATGGCGCAAGAGATCATCCTGAGACTAGATATAGCACAAGAAAGTAGAACGCTAACGCCGGCCGAGTTACACCTTCGATCAAGACTAAAGAAGCGAGTAATGGGGCTAGCGGTAATTGAAAAAGCGCGATGCAAACAGGCAGCAAGAATCGCCAACATCAAGCTGGGAGATGCAAACACGAAATTCTTTCACCGTAGAGTAAACGCGAGAAGGAGGAAGAACCATATCCAAAGGCTAAAGCTGGGCAATGGATGGGCCATCACTCATGAGGACAAGGCGGCCGCTGTACAAGATCACTTCTCAAATTTCATGGGCCGACCGCCGCCGAGAGAGCACGACATTAACTGGGATGAGCTTCAACTGCCCAGCCACGACCTTTCCGGTCTAGATGATGACTTCACGGAGGAGGAAGTTTTGGCGGCTATCCAGCAAATGCCAGCGGACAAAGCCCCAGGGCCAGATGGCTTCACTGGAGCTTTCTTTAGATCCTGTTGGGGGATTATCAGGGAGGATTTCCTCAGGGCGGCGAACGCTTTCCACGGCCTTAGATCGAACAGTCTACCAATCATCAATTCGGCCAACGTAATTCTGATCCCCAAGAAAGATGGCGCCGAAACCATAGCGGACTACCGCCCAATCAGTCTGATCCACTCCTTCACCAAAATAATGGCCAAAGTCTTGGCACTGAGGCTAGCACCACACATGTCCTCCATTGTGTCCAAGACGCAGAGTGCTTTCATCAAAAAGCGAAGCATCCACGACAACTACATGGCAGTACGCAATGCGATAAGCCGCTACCACAGGGCAAGACAATCGGCCATCTTCCTCAAACTAGACATAACAAAAGCTTTTGACTCGGTTAGATGGGAATATCTGCTCACCTTGCTTGCCAAGCTAGGCTTCCCTGCACGGTGGCGGGACTGGGTCGCTGCCCTCCTATACACCTCCTCTACGCGTGTCCTACTAAACGGGGTGCCCGGCCGCCCAATCTCCCATGGAAGAGGCCTTCGCCAAGGGGACCCCCTATCGCCTCTCCTCTTCGTCCTAGCCATGGACCCGCTACAAAAGCTCCTCGACCTCGCCACGGAGAAAGGAGCCTTATCCAAGTTAAGAGGAAGGACAACACAACTAAGAGTGTCGATGTATGCCGATGACACAGCAATCTTCATCAAACCAACAAGAAAGGACGTCTTATCGCTTTCACAGCTTCTAACGCTTTTCGGTGATGCTTCCGGCCTTAGAACAAACTTCCACAAGTCCACCATCATACCCATCCGCTGCGACGGGGTGAACCTGACGGAAGTCCTAGCAGGCTCGCCGGCGCCAATCTCCTCATTCCCGACTAAGTATCTAGGACTGCCACTCTCCGATAAAAGACTTCGAAGGGTGGATTTCCAGCCTTTGGTGGACAAGGCTATGAGCAAACTGACGGTATGGAATGGAAGGCAGCTAAACCACGCCGGACGCCTCACCTTGGTCAAGGCGGTGCTAACATCGCAAACGGTTTACTTCTTCACCTCCCTGCGGCCACCGAAAGGAGTGCTAGACGAAGTCGATCATCAGAGGAAAAAGTTCCTTTGGGCCGGGGCTGAGCCACTGACGGGGGGAAAATGCAAGGTTAACTGGCCCAGATCCGCTAGGCCAAAGAAGTCGGGAGGGCTTGGCATCTTACACCTTCGATGTTTCGCGCGGGCATTGAGACTCTGATGGCTATGGAAACGTTGGGTCCCGGCGGACGAAGATGGCACCCACACACGGAGTACGGACAATCAAAGCGACACCCCATGTAACAAGACTGACAAACTGCTCTTTGCGGCATCCACCACTTTGACAGTGGGCGATGGCAAAACAGCGAGTTTCTGGCACAGTGCATGGATACAGGGGCAGAGGCCGTGTGACTTGGCGCCGAACCTTTACAAGATCTCCAAACGAAAAAACAGAACCATTCATCAGGCCATCGCGACCAAAAGCTGGATTACGGACATCAACCTGTAGCATAATACCTTCAACGGCTCACACTTCGAGGAGTACACAAAGCTCTGGAGGGCGGTTGCGGCCTTAACCCTCTCAGAAAGCGTGAATGACGAGCTGAAGTGGAAATTTGACGCACAAAAAGGCTACACGGCCTCCTCTGCGTACCATGCGCAGTTCATCAGTGACACATACACCAACTTCGGAACCATCATCTGGAAGCCATGGGCGCCACCGAAGTGTAAATTCTTCGCTTGGCTAGCGAATCAGAACAGGATTTGGACGGCGGACAGGCTGCAGGCACGAGGATGGCCAAATCAGACACTTTGCACCCTCTGTAGGCGTGATCCAGAAACCGGTGTACACCTTTTCAGTGAGTGCAGATTTGTTAAAAGACTCTGGAGAGAGATTGCATTATGGGCACAAAATGATTACCTCCACCCGAATGCCTGGTCAGCAAGCGATTCAGTGCATGACTGGTGGACAGCGCTATCCAGCGCGCCGTCAAGATGTAGGAAGGGTCTACGGTCCTTAATCATCCTGGTGTGCTGGGAGGTCTGGAAGGAGAGAAATGCAAGAGTCTTCGAGCGCTCCGAATCTCCAATCTTCACAGTTCTTCAGAAAATTAAAGATGAGGCGAGCCTTTGGATTTCCGCAGGAGCAAAGCACCTTTCAAAACTCCTGCGCTCCGCGCCCTCTTAGTTTTTTCCTGTACAGTTTTGGTTGTTGTTCTTTAGCTTTGTCTCTTTGTTGCCGGCTTGTTTTTCTGTGTACGTTTTTTCGCCTTCTGGCGCACCCTCTTTTTAATATAGCGGGCAGCTCTCCTGCGGTTCTTTCAAAAAAAAAAAAACAGTGGGCACTCAAAATAAGTTAGCATGTGGCTTAGGAACTTGAACAGAACCATTTTGGCCAGAAACAAAAAATGACTCTAGGCTGTTTACAGGTTTCTACTGGTCAGAATTTGCCAAACTAGAAAATATTCAATAAGGCATCAAATGAACATAACAGAGCTCAAACAACAAATTCCGGTGTCTACACTTGGATGAAGGAGTGGCAGGGCACCCCCATGAGCTGCGCCAAGGTGTTTGACCTGAGCTTCCTCTCCTTGACGGCCAGGTCCTCCATGAGCAGCACCTTGTCCTTGTCCTGGACGCCCACCATGTGCAGGTGCTCGCAGTCATCCCTGTCCTTGCCCTTGTACAGCAGCCTCTGCTCCCTGGGCCACAGCCCGGTCACCAGCGACAGCATCACCTTCAGGTCGCCTGCATTGTCGTCACCATAATTTTTGAAACACATCTTAAGACAAAAGAAATGGTAAATAACAGACAATATTGGCCATGTCTAATTTGGAATGCAGCAGAGGGACATGCATTGGGTATTGTCATTGATTAACAAATCAAATTGCACAATTCAGTACTATTTCAGTTCACCTGTTAACAACATGTATTTCCAATTACTAGTGCAAACCAAAAAGAGCCATTGGCACTATGTTCGTCAGGCTGCAGCCTTCATTCTATAGTAAGCATATCAAGGAAGTACTGGAGTACACGAAAATTCATGTACAATAATCTTGTCCAGTACTGAAAGAACTATGAGAGCATATGCAGACTTTTGTAACACTGGCGATATGCACTCGATTTTTTTTCAATGATGGTATCATGGTATAAGCAGCTTGAAACACACATTAATCGTTTACACACCACATATCCATCTGAAATCCACTGTATTAAATCACACTTAATTGTTATGTTCCCATTCGGATCGAGTGGATCGTATGCATCTGCAGATTACCAAGGAAAGTATACTACTATCTCTAAATCGGAATCTGAAAAAAAAAACAAGGACATTGCAGTAGCACATGTACAGTAAGGAAATCTGATAGAACCAGCGACCAAGAGGGTTGCAACTAGCCATAAAACAACATGACCTTGGTAGTTTTAAATAGGGGAACTAACATATTGGCAGCAAATGAAAGAACTGTACAGTAAGCTATTTGAGCGGTCAGATTACCAAATTCAAAGTGCTTGAGTTCATGAACTCTGGACCATTTTATTTACCTTTGGCTAATCATATGTCTGGCACATCCTCAGGGAGCATTGTTTCCTACAAATGATGAGGAACATTAGCCATGGCTCACAGACAGCGAGTTTTCAGCTTTCATAAACATTGCACTTAGCTTACCTCTACTCTCTTGGAGCATGATCGACGATTATGACCCTCACCCTTACACAGGGTACATTTCTTCTTAGACTTATTTGTGACTGACTTCAACTTTTTCTTGGGGGCCCCTCTGCCAGGGACATGTATGGGATCAAAGATATCTGGAGAATCAACATCCAGGGCTTGAGGCAGCATAGGACCAAAGCTCTGGCCTCCATTCTCTCCTCCATTTGGAGGGATCAACTGAGCTTCATCTTCAAGAACGCGTTTCAGCCGCCCATATGCTTCAAGTGATTGAGATGCTACGAAGGATGCCTTTTGACTGATATTGTGCAGCTCATGGTACCTCTGTAGCTTATCGGAGTAGTCATACATGGTGCTCTTTCTTCTAGGAGGAAATCCACGCTTGGCCCTACTCGTCCACCTTTCCAAAACACAGCAGCCTGGAAGCTTTTGTTCTTATCGATAGCCCAATACAAAGAAGATGTGCGAGCATGGTGTTCCAAGGGACACTAACTTTAGACAAGAACAAGAAATTTCCTTCAGCACGCGTTCAACAACGCATATCTCACATTTCACTCTGTATTGTTTGTCGCCTTTATCAACCCTTCCAACAATATACTCAACAATATTATATCCATCTTCAGTCTCAATCCAATAACACTTGTCCGCTGCTCTTAGACTGTACTGCACATCAGAAAAATAAACACTTGGTGTGAACGAATTTGCAGCCTCTATCTCAATAGCTGAAGCATCTGGTTGTAACAATGGCTTGGATTTTGCATGAAAGTCCAGATACGCTTCATTACTGCGCAGCTTTGAAAGACAGTAGTCAACATGCCGTATGAGCTCTAAAAGTGTCATTTTCCGATCAAGATTAAACTGAATCCTAGAGTGCAGGCTCTCACTACGCTGGTTGCTTCTCAGTCCTAAGTAGCACTTACCATCATGATACGCCGCACACCAGAGTTCCCTCATCTCATACATCTGGTACAACCATGAGTCCTTATCTGTAACTTTCTCCTTTGCCAAGAATGTTATCCATTTCCTCTCAATCTTTGCTATGGAGCAACGATCATAAAGAAAGCCCCGGACCTTTTCCTTCAGAGCATCGGTGCTGAGGTTACGCGCAATGCACACCTCAATATGCCATACGCATAGCCTATGCGATGCATTCGGCCACACGATACTGATTGCTTTCCGCATCGAACGGTCTCCATCGGTGATCACGGAAACCGGATGCTTCTGAACCATGGCATCACAGAATGCCCTTAGCAGCCACACATACGACTCAACATCCTCGTGAGAAAGAATTCCACAAGCAAAGAGAACTGTGCTTTTATGGTGATTCACCCCAACAAAAGGAACAAGGGTGAGGTTGTATCGATTCGTTTTGTACGTGCCATCGAACACGACGACATCACCAAACGCTCTGTAATCCATCTGCTGCTGGAAGTCACACCAGAGCATTCCCGTCAGGTGCCCGCTCCCATCAGTCTTGTACTGGAAAAAGAAATCAGGATCTCTCTCTTTCTCTTCTGTCATGTAACTCATGATTGTTCGAGCATCACCACCGGAAATTACCTCCGCCTTGTTGTTTTGGCAGAAATTGTAGAGATCCTTTGATGTAAATCCAACGTTATCATACCCACCGTAGCGTTGTATCATAATATCCATTATCGATGTTTCGGATCCCGAAAACATAAGCCGCAAAATCTACGCTTCGATCATCATTGATTCTTACGTGTGAACGCAGAAAGCAAGCAAGGTCTGGTTCTATCATCGGATGGTTGTGCTCGTCGATGAAATTCTTCACATACCACTGCTCTGTGTTCGAATCCAGTGCAATGACAAGTTCAGCACGACATCCACATCGAGTGATATTCCGCGGCCTCCGCAGCTTGATCTCCCTCCTCACCTCCTTCTCTGCGCGGAAACCTTGACAGCTGCAAACAAACTTCCGAAGGGTCCTCTCATTGTGGTCGTTGTCCCACTCACAGTATTCCTTTCTCACACTAAATCCTTTCTCATAAGCGTACTCGTTATAAAACTTAAATCCTTCATCCTCGCTGCCAAACATCTTCACAATAATTTCACTGTATTCCAGCAAAGAATCATCATCCGACATTTTCTCCTGAAAAAATGAACCTTCCATTAGAACAGTTAAACTGATACTTAGGATAACATATGGCTGCTAGTTACCAGAACAATAACCCCAAATGACCATATATATGCAATACAGATTCACAGGCCCATCAATATATATGGACAGGAGCCATTATTCTTCAAATGCATATAGTAAGGAATAAAACAATAGTATATCAGCAAGAAACCATAATACCACCAATCATTATCTAAGGACAGCAGCCATCATTTCACTTGTATTCCACTTGCAGGCTGAAATAAAGTGGTTTAAGCATTTAACATTAGTTCACCAAATTTATGAAGCTGGTGACAAGCAGTGACAGCAGTAAGCAGGCTGAAATAATGTGGGAGGCAAAGGGAGACAATAAAATTCCTACATCGCATGGCATTAGAGACATAGGAAACCAATATACGATAGTAAAAGCTAACTAGCTAGGCATTGATTTCAATACTAAGCGAGCACATAACTTACTAATGGCCACGAGAGGTATATCAAGCTTTATAAAGTGGAATACTTCAACAGGATACAAACAGGGAAGACATATTTAATTAATTGACACTAAAGTTGATATAAAGCCAAATGTCATAGCAGATTATATTGTGCAAAAGATATCAACATAAAACTTTGAAGCGTGAAACCTGAACAGCTCCATCCCTATTTTGAGAAGTTCCATAAATATCCATGAGTATAGACCAGCTAATAAGATCAGGACAAAGGCCACTCCGCCTCATTTCGTTCATTACAGACTTCGCGCGTTCTGCATTGGTACTGCAAGCCTTCATCAAGATGTTATAGGTTGTGACTGTTGGCCTGAATGGAACCACCAATATAGTATTCCCATTACTAGGATACTCTTTACAGAATGTAAAGCCACCGACCTCTCTTCTGTTCAGGGGATAGAGATATCGTATTGGCATGACTTGACACAAGCAGTATATCAATAGAACCCTGATTTGTCCCCACCCCCACCCCAAGAAGAAGCATTCAGAAAGACTACAGGAGTCAACTATCTGCTGAACTCCCACACTTCAGTTTTTAAAAGCTTCCATCGCCTGTGCAACATTAACTATTGAGCAATCCTGATTCTCATTGATTAGCAAAATTCCCATTCCCAGAGACAATTGTAATGCATAGAAAATAGGAGTAGCTAGCAATGTCGCACAGCAGCACACAAAACGATCAACAATGCACAACAAACGAAGACTCACACGATCCGCGAACAGGCTCTCCTTCTTGCTGGTCTTAAATAGTGGCAACTGAAACTCCTCCTGCGCAGAGGCAACAAACAAGAACAACCATCTCAGCATTGACCATCGCACATACACACGCATACTAACAGGACCATCCGCACTTGCACGTACCACATACTACAGAATTAGCAAGAGATTACATAAGAACCAAAGCGAGGGGAACCGGGCGGCCATGGCTGACCTTGTTAATCGATGACGGCGCCGCTTATCTTCTTGAATAGCTCGTACAGCGCCCGACCTCGCTCACGCCGACTGCAGGAGCAACAAGCAAGACAGGTAAGTCCACCCCGCCACCCGCACCGAACCGGGCGGGAGGGCGGGGCGGCCGGCGCCGGCGCGCCCGGGGGGATGTGGCCGGGGAGATGACCGAGCAGGGGAAGGAGAAGGAAGCGGGGCCAAGGAGGGGTCGGAGCGGTGGGAGAGGAGGGGACCGAGGAGGCGGCGCCGGCGCGGCCGGCGTGCGTGTGAAATGAAGCGGGCGCGAGCAGCGGCGAGGGAAGGGGAGCGGATTGGGGGCTTACAGGACGGTCTCCGGCGGGGCGGGCGCGGCGGGACGGGGCCCGGGGGGAGGAGGGCAATGCAAATCGCGACGGGAAGTAGGTTGCGGTTGCGGCGGCTCCGCCTTCTCCTCTCTTCGTCGCCGATGCCAGACGGTGCTCGCTGCCGCCGCGGCGATGCTGAGGGCGAGATGGTGGCGAACCACGGGCGAGGGCCGGAGGAGGAGGACCGGCGGGGTCGAGGGCGAGCGCAACGTCGGGCGGCGAGGGCGAGCCGGCGACGGCGAGGGGCGGCTCCCCGATTTTGAATGGGGCGTCGATCCGAATGTCGATGTCCGGGTGGGGGCCGCGGCTGCGGGTTAGGGAGGGGTGCCGGCGGGTGCGGGTGGGATTTCACAATGACTATGTTACCCTTCCACCTAAAAAAAGAATTTAAGAGAGGCAATGGGAGGCAATGGTAGGCAAAATCAAGTATTGTATACACGCTCCGACACGCTGTGACTATCCTTTTTTTTCGAAACCAGGACATTTCCCATTTTGCATTAAGAGAAGTGAGATAGTTTAGTTACATCCTAGACATACAACTAGCGAGATGCCGGGTATACTAGGCGACACACTAACAAAGGCACCGGTTAAAACGGTGGAGCTAACAATTTGTACTTAGGAAGAAACCTATTTTGCGATCGAGAAGAAAAAACCGCCTTTCGGTGCTCGTCGTCGTCGTCAAGGTGGTTCCGCAAGCGCCATGGGGACTAGGATCTGCACCATGTCCCGCTTGTGTTGTGGGACATTACGCCCGAAATGATCTTGGAATCTCTTAGCAACGGTGGAGTCCGGGGTTTGAGATGAAGCACCCTCCGCCCTCCCTTCCCATTTGTTAAGGAGGACGCGTCGAGCCCGACGTTCAGGATTGGGATCCCGGAAGGAGGACTTGGCGGCCAAACGGACACTCCGCTTTGGCGCCCACGTCTCCTGCGTCCGTGAGATGCGCAGGCGAGGTGGTGAGGCCTCCAGCGGCTGCTTTAGGGGGCAGGAGAGAGTCAACGGTCATCCACATCCGACATGGAGGGCGGCCGCGGTGTCCGTGGTGTCGTAGGCGGCGTAGTGGCCGGCAGCCGGTGGAGCTGTGGTGTCCGGTGCCACCGACGAGTCGGGGACACGACCATACTCACCCGGACGAGGACGGCGCCGGTAGAACTGGTGACTCGAGCTGTGCTGGCCGCACGCTTGCGCCCCCTCAGACGCGCCCGTCGGTTCCGCCCCCTAAAGCGGTGCCTGAACGCATAGGGGGTGGGCTGCTGCAAGGTGCCCGACAGCCCCGCACTCAACACAGGTGGCGTGACCCCCTCCTCGTGCTGGTGCTGTGAAGCCACCTCCTGCCGTGGAACCTCCTGTGAAAGGAGCTCCATGCTGGCGAGCTCACTCCACCAATCAGCTGGTGCATCCACGGGATGTGGGGGCGGAACACCAGCGAGCTCCACCTGCACTAGATCCTGCCACCAATCGACGGGGGGCTGCTGCACCACCGCAGTCCGTGTCCGTCTTGAATTAAGTGTGGAGCGACATTGGTGAAGGCCCTGACGAAGCCACAATGTACCTGCGAACTATCTCGAGATCGAAGCACGAACATGGATGGCGTGCATAACCTTTTGCCAAATGAAGCCGGTGTAGGCGTCCGGGTGGCGCCGCGCGCGAGGTGTTTGGAGACACTCCATTTTCACAAGGAAGGCTCGACCGGCCGAGTCGAGAGCCCTCGACCTGGGTGTGCGCGGCGGGGAGGCAGGTGCCCACCGATCCTCCAGCGAAACGCCAACGGGCCCCGACGAACTGTAGTTCTTGCCAAAGGGGCAGGAGATGGCGCCCACCTTGACAACTTCATGGTGGGGCAGCTGCTGGACACCTGAGTAGTCGCAGTTACGGCCGCCGGTCGAAGGTGAGTGGTCACGCCCTGGGCCCGGGGAGTGCTCGCGGTGGTCGCGGACGTCACGGTGGTCGCGGGCGTCGACCCCCGGTCCTGTCGCTCCGTCACCCCTGCCATCTTCCCGTTCGACGTCGTCGCGAGGCTGAGCAGCTTCCTCCTCAGGGGGGCGCGCAAGTCCCGACACTCCAAGATCCGGAGCAATAGGAGGTAGAGCTACCGGTCACCTCCGTCGCCGCCCCCATCAGGCTCCAGGATGTTAATGAGCTGTTCCTCAGGTATGTACCACGGGTGCCACCACCAGGCGGTAACGAACAACTCATGGTCATCATGAAGGGGCACTCCAGGGGGCCAAGCCAGCTGGATTCTTGTGCAAGATGGCCCTAGCACAGCTTGGACGGACATCGCATTCTAGCGCAGGCGCTGGGCAACCTGTGGGATGCCCACTAGGGACGCCAAGAACCGAAAGAAGCGCGGCGCTGACCGCGGAGGTGCACAGCCAGGGTCGCCCGGGACAGCGGGGTCAGTCCGGTGCCAAGAGGGGCACGTAGAACTCGTTGACGATCTGTCATGTTTCTGAAGTGAACCAGGAAGTCTTCCGGCTCGTGTCGTCACACATTGACATCCTCAGCCCTGATGTCGAAGCGGGACTGCAGGTAATTATATACCGCAGCGGTGGACATGGAAACGGATGAGCGGGGGCCGCCCACCATCCCTACCAAAGCCTGGCCCAGGATATCCTCCTCGTTCTGGAGGTCAGTAGAGCGTGGCACTATGACAATGGGGCGGAGCTCCCTGCTGGCCACACGCAGCAGGGCATCGGCGCGGTCGAACTCCCGGTGGTGAGTCGCCAATCTCATGTTCAGCCCGAGACCGAGGAGGTGGTCGCGCCTCTCGCTGCACACGCGCCGGGTGTACAGCCGGTTGTCATTCCGGTGGAGGCGGCGGAGGGGGTGTGCCGCCGCCGGGGCGCCACCGCCAACGATCCTCGACATCACGAATGCTGCCCACCTCCGCCCTGGGGTGGACCTCGCCGCCGCGGACGCGCCCACGCGGCGCCTGGTCAGGGCAACGGTCGCTCGTCACCCGACGGGCGGCCTCGCCCGGGGCAGTAGCTTGGCGAGGTTGACGCGGCGGCTCTTCCGCAAAGCGGGAGGCGGTGGTGGTCGTGGTGGAGGCGGTGGGGGCGGTGGCACCACAATGGAAGCGATCGTAGGCCGCCCCGCGGCGAGAGGTCCGTCGCGGCCGTTTTCTGTCCCGGCCGCACATGTGGGAAAGCCTCTGCACGGTGCCCCTCCCGACGGCACGATAGGCATTGCGCCGTGAAGGTGCACGCGCACTCGACAGGGCAGTCACGAGGCAATTGAAGCACAAGCCGATCAACTCTGGCGGCATAGCCCCTGGCGACCCGGCGGCGATCGAACCTTGCCATGCCGGCGGCTCTCCACCCGAAAGAAACCCTCCGCGTCGGGTGTGCCACATGAACCCTAACCGGATGGGATGGTGGCGGTGACCGGCCGGGCGCGCCGGGCGGGGATTGTGTCGGAGACCGGCGCCCATCGCGACGCTTTTGCATCTCTTGCGGTGGCGCCCGGGACGCCGACGAGAACGAGGACCCGTGGCGGCAGCGGCCGGGCAGCAGTGGATTGCGCCTCCACTGGCAACGGCGGGCACTCAGAGCCGAGTCGGAGGACCCCCTCCGAGTCACCGAGGGACAACATCCACTCAGGACCACGGCCGAGAGGTTCATCCGCGAACGCCGCGCCGGGCCGTAGACGGAGGCGGTGCCGTCGTCCCTCCTCGCCGGCGTATGGGCAGAGGCCACGAGAGCCTCATCGACCGCCCGCCCTCCAGCGTGCGTGCCGGCGAGCCCGACCGCCGACGCGAGGACTGTCTCCTCCTCCTCATCTTCCTCCACCATGTCCGCCCAACGCCCCCGACCCGGATCCCGGCTCCATGGCTACTCGTCGAGTGGGCCTGCAGCAGCGTCTGGCGATCTCCCGCAGCGGGCGTCGAACATCGGGCCGCAAGACGGTGGGCGCAGGGGCGCGCGATGGCTCGTCGACCTCGTTGCCGGGCGTACTGCGTGGCTCAGCTCCCGCCGCCGATCTCGCGGCGCGCCGCCAGGACGCCGCGATCCCAGCGCATGGTTCATCTGCTGGCGATCTCCGTCCGAACGACGCGCAACCCCGCAGCGTCCGCGCTATGCGACCGGGCAGGCGTTGAGGAGAACCCGTCAAGTTGGGGTGGTGGTGGTGGCGGCCATGGCTTGCCGGTAGAGGCTACGGGGTAGGATCGCCGGCGGCGGTGTGGTCGCCCTCAGGATCGCCCGATCCGGGAAACCCGCGCGTATCGGTTCAATATGCAAGTAACGCGTGCACTCATACCCAGAGAAGAATCTTCTCTGACTCTATCCTCATATCAGTGTACCTCCTCTTTTACTAATTAACTAGCGCCTAAGATGTGTCTCCACAACAATCAACACGGGACAAAATTGAAATAAAATGAATCATAGGAATTCACAGAAAAATCAGAAAAACCAGAACATGGAAATTGTGCAACGTGCTGCTGGAACTAACAATCACAAGCTTCAAGTTGTAGCTAGCCTGATGTGCGATTATGATATGCGACTGTGACACCCCCATGTCAAATACATTCCCTACATACTTTTAACTTGTAGCTTTACAGCCTGGCATTATGCGACTGCGATTATGGAAGTTGCCGTATCAAAACAGTCTTATTGTGCCAAGCTAGAAACCAAGCAACAATGTTGGCATTTGGATTAAAAAAAAAGGAGGTGCACCGCGAACATATACTCAGGGCACCACATTGTTTTTTTTTTCTGTTTTGGAACAAATTATGAATCGATACGTCTTTAGGATTGGCCCCAGATAATCTGGTCATCTCTGCTGCTTGGTGATCAGGAAGAGACAGCATAAGGATTGAGTTTTATCAAGCGGCCTTGACTAGTTTTCAGTTTTCCTAAAACAGAGGCATGCAAGACTGCAGATGCAATCATGCTCTAGTAACCGTTCCAACATCCTCGTCCCCCTAAAGTCGATCCTAAACAAGGCGACTCTGTCTCTAAAGGAGCCAGTGTTCATCAACTTTGAACCATACTGGAGACAGGAGTCCTCCTGACGCCTCCCAAGTCTATCTAATAGAGCAAGCCACTGCTATGCCCTCCACAAACAAAGTCTTATCTCTCTAGGACCAGAAGAAACAAACAGAACCATTATGCTTGGTCCTCAGATGTCCGTTGCTCTTATTAAGCATTCAGGCATCCTTGCTCTTTGTTGCAGCGCAGCGCTAGTAGAGAACACGGATACCGTGCAAACTCCGCACCGCATCACACTCTGCTCTATCATCATGTGAAGTAGAGGCAAGCCAGTACAGTGCAAGTGGTAAGTTGAAGGAATAACAAGGAAGGAATTGACATCCCGATGCCTTCCATGCCTACTGCTAGCAGCCAACCAGAGGACCAACTAGCTTGGGTTCCATGCATTCTTTGTTTCAATCGGCACATATATATCTCATATATCAACCCCATATTTATATATAGGCTCACAAAGGCTTCAGCAGCTGACTCAAGCATTTACAGCACTGCATTCATATGGTATGTCGTATCCTATACAACCGAATGTACCTAGGGGTGTGCATGACACGTAAACATATTTCATTTAACATTCACAACTGACATTTAAACACCATTATGTCTAGCAAGTGGATCCTGACAAACCAGACACAATCTTAACCCGCCCCTAGTGTTCATCATCTTGAGTCATTCATGTTTCCTAGAGTTAATTGAAGAATCTTATTCAAGCAAAAATGATTTTTCACAATAGGCCGGCATCATACTAATGTGTACCATTATTTTCATAACAACTTGACTATGTTCTTGTCACTCTAATTGACTAACTCTTCCTTATTGATTATTTCAAACTATCTCCATTGTTAATACAATATTTTTTAATGAATTGTTAATACAATCTTGATTGGGCCCTACCAGAAATTTTGAAAAAAAAATAAAAAAAAATGCAAAATTACGTATGTCCTCCTCCTGCCTTAATTAATTGAGCCACATATGTCATCAGCAGTAGAAGATCCACTTGCAGTGACCTTCCTTGTGTTGGAGCCACTCCTTCACCTGATCCACTGCACTGTTCCTGTCCCTGCACATCAGTCCACCTCCTTGAACTCGAACATGGCAGCTCACATGCGACCACACCACAAAGTGTCGACCTATTCTTGTCGCAGATATGTCACATCTGCTCAGTGTTGTGTCCCTTTCCGACGAGGCTCGTGATGATTTGGTCATAGGAATAAAACTCCGGATGCATCAAAAGGAACATTCTGCATGGCCTATATGATTTCGTAGTCCAGATAGAACTCTTTAATAAAACCCAAAATAACTCTTTGATACCCCCCTCCCTGCCCCAGTTAGACCTAAAAAACACAAATGGAGAAACAAATACAGTGAATTGAGAGATACAGTGGATTCTTAGCTGAATGATGTAATGACCACATTTATGAGGAAAACTAACAGGAATGCATCTAGTACATCCACGAGCAAATAATTAACTCGTGAGGATTTGCAGCAGCCTCTGTGATATATCTTGCACTCCTGTACTGTTATCACACTAGGCCACATGCCACAGCCTTCTTGTGAGACAGCACCCAAAAAAAAAAAAAAAAAAAAAAAGTCATGGGGATACAATACAAATCTCGTTCCAGGGACAACCTACTAACGCACAATAGTACTTGACTTGTGTAATGTTTAATCAGTCCAATGCAACATGCAAATGATGTTTCAAGTTAATGATTTAGTCAAATTAATTAAGCTAGGTAAATAAATAGATTACTAGGACTAAAATCTGACACTGCTGATGCAGATGATCCCTTTTAATTTGTTTCTAACCAAGTTATCTTCTGGAAATTTTGTATCTTTGGCAATACAAACCTACTCCTTTCCACTAAGATGCATGCATAAAAATGAGCATGTAGTCTAAATAATCAATCATGTATAAGAATTTTGAACCAAGGGATAACTTATATGGCTTTTCAATTATAAGCATCAATCATCCTCATGGTAGTAACAACTGTAAAATTAGTAGCACATATACATATCTCACTCCGCTCTTTGGTATTTTGGACCATGGTGCAGTTGCCGTGTGCAACCTATGTTCTCGAGTTGGCATCCTGCCTGTCATCCTCATTTCTAAGCTGGAGAATGTCAAGGCCAATTGGTGAGCAGCTTTCGGTTTCCAGGGTCCCAAGGATGTCTGCCTTCCAAGTTGACTGTCATAGTATCACCTAGTACTTAACAAGTCATATATTGCTCCTCCTGCACCTTCTCTTTTATTTGTAGATAGAATAGATAGAAGGAAATTCTTTTTTCCACAATGGATAAACCGAATTTCATTACTTTTTGTAACGAAATTACAAAGTGTCAGGACGCTTAACAAAATGTGACAACCACCCCTCCCCTAAATTCACCCAGGTAATCTAGAGGAGGGGTAAGACAGTACCCGGCTACCCAAAGGAGCGCCTATGCAGAAGCAGCAAAGTGCAACTAAGTACATAGAACGATAACATGAATGAAAAGCCTGTAACTACAGGAGCTGATCGCAGTAGCAAAACACACTAGTCTTCAGTTTTCCAGTCTTCAGGCGTTTCAATTTCCAGTCTTCAGGAGGCTTGTACCAGCGAAGGGGATGATTTGCTTATCTTGAGCCTTCTCCGGGATCTTGTGAAAGGAGAGAGCCGACATCTTGATTACTTCCGCCCCCGCTTCCACCTGGTTCTTGTGGTCCTCCTTAAGCATACCTGCCCAATATGTAATGAACGAGCACATTAAGAAGACAATCTCAGTAAGAGATTGCACACGTTTGTTTTCAAAGCAAATAAGATTCCTAGTTCTCCAGATAGCCCAACAGACAGCTGCCAGTGCAAACATGTGCATACTCTATGCTTGTGGTAAAATTTTATGGATCCAAGGCCAAAACTGTTCAAAGGTAGCTGGTCTACAATCACTTCCAAAGGCAAAAGCCAACAAGCTCCACACATATTTTGCTGATGCACAATGAAAAAATAAGTGTTTCACACTCTCATTTTCTGGACAAAAAGCACAGAGAGGAGAGCCCTTCCACTTTCTTTTAAGCAAGTTGTCCTTAGTCAGGATTGCATCTTGGTTAATAAACCACATAAAGATTTTATTTTTCAAGGGAATCTTAGCTTTTTCCAGATAAGCTTGTTATTTGCTCCATATTCATGGCTACTCAGCATTTTATAAGTGGATTTGACAGAAAAGTTGCAGGACTTCTCTAAATTCCACTGAGGTCTACCTTTCGCATCGTTTAAGGCAAAACAAATGGTTATTTCCTGCAATCTTCTCAAATGATTCTGCAATTCCTCATATAACCACCTTCTGTCTCCAGTTTTTCCTTTCAGCAACAGAACATAGCTGTTCATTATTGATCAGATATAGTTCAGGGAATTTCTCAGCTAAGGAAATCTAGCCACACCATTTATAATGCCAAAAACTGGTTGATTTGCCATCACCCACCAACATACTACTTTCTTTAACATAAAATTGTTTCACTTGTAGCAGATCATTCCACACAGGGGAATTTCTGGGATTATACTTAAGAGTGCTAACCATGCCTTTTTTCATATACTTCTTGTTGATAATGTCATTCCAAATCCCCTCCCCATTCTCAACTTTCCACCACCATTTGCATAACAGACTCATATTTAATCTCCTTAGGTTTTTGACACCTAAGCCCCCTTTGTTTTGGCCCTTGTGATGATAGACCACTTGACCAAGTGATATTTTCTCTTCAAACTCCCTCCCTGCCAGAAGAACCTCCTTCTAGTTGTATCCATTTTATTAAGAACTGTCGTAGCAGCCAAAACATTGACATAAAATAAATAGGTAGGTTATCTAGAAATGAGTTAATCAGAGTTAATCTTCCCCCAAAAGATAGAGAACTACCTTAATTTCCATCCAGAGAACATATCTAGTGCACACCGGACTTATATGCAACCATGGACACT
This sequence comes from Hyparrhenia diplandra, assembly GCA_015847255.1. NCBI lineage: Eukaryota > Viridiplantae > Streptophyta > Magnoliopsida > Poales > Poaceae > Hyparrhenia > Hyparrhenia diplandra. Next base: position 179,049 of record JADLZK010001408.1, read on the forward strand.
TCTAATATGGGCCACAGGATGTAGATCCAAGGGGCACGAGGTGATAACCACTGGGGAGGTGGGAGGAGAGATTTGTAAAAGTGTGATTAGAGCAGGAGATAAGTGTAAACTTATCTAACCCTTGGATCTACATCCTGTGGCCCAGATTAGAAGTGTGCATGGTTGCATATAAGTCCGGTGTGCACAGGATACGTTCTCTTCCATCCGTCAAGCCTTTTTTAAGATTTTCTCAACTATTGGAAGCCAGTCTGCCACATACCTGATAGAAGGAACTAGAGGACAAACTGATTCGGTATAATCATCTCATTAAATTCCATAGATCAAGCAGAAATAGAGGAGTGAGAATATGCTAGACCAATTTATTCCTCAGAATAAACACTGCCAAACTTTTTCAGTATTGAAGGATCTCGATGGTCCATATGACTACAAGATATAACAAGCATACAAAATGCGTCTTGATTCTTTCCCTTTCAACTCTTCATTGTCTTGCTTGGTGCTAGCCCCTTGTCTCTGAAAGTCAACTGGAGCGTCTACAATATAATTAGCACTTGATAGTGTCATAACACAACAATGCATGCAGCGTGAACTCTTGATCTGTTGGCAGCCGCAAAGCTGATTGCTAGACTGATTTGATGGCAACATACAAATCAATCCTCTGATCTGCACGTATGAGACTTAGCTCCCGCAATGACATTCGAAGTTGAAAAGACATCTTGTTACATGCGCTAAGACTTTGATTTTATACATGCATGCCCTGTGGGAGTTTTGGTAGCAATGGAAGAGCTAGACATGTACATATAGTGAGAAGCCAGGCATTATTCGTTCATGAAACAAAAGAAACATGAACGTAGGCTGCAGGATAAGCATGTGTGAGACGACAAGAGGGGATAAACTTGAGGTGGAAAAATTGGAGGATAATTGGTTACTGTTTTGGTACAGGTTAGTGTAGTATTTAATATATATAAAATTACTCCTGTGCCCTGTGTGAACGCACTTTCTCTCGCATTGTCTGGGATGGATCTAGTGGCGACATGCTGCAATTGCCACAAACAACACCTCATCTGTGTGGACAATGGAGACTGATATTGAAGGTTGGTTTAATTACCATATAACCAGCAAGAGAGCACCAATCTGGCGCACTCCGGATCCCGGTGCACTTGGAAGCAGACAAATGCAGTACGTGATCTTGAGGGACTTCCAGGTTTCGGTGGGAAAAGGAAGTATCAGTAGTCCCCTAATGATTGCCCCCATCCCTTTGTGAGTATTTGGTTATGCTTCATGTAATACTACTGCAGCTGTCTGATGCGAAGCAGCACCCCTCGCGCTTGTAAGGTGCCCAATATCTTTAATACTCTTTTTTATTTTTTGTGAAACCTGTAAACTCTTATTTCAATGCTAGGCCGGATAAGAATCTTTTAAAAAAATTATCTTATATGTGTCGATGCATTCTCAGTAGTGGAGGACCTTATTTGTCATATCGCTGGCAACGTCCAAAATATGATAGGTAAATAATTACACGAGCGAGATAGCTTGTCCTGATCGATTCCAGGTATGAATTGACTGTTCTAAAAAATTGAAGACCTAAATAACATTACAGTGCATTACAATGATAGAGCGCCTGTTATATGAAGACAACATTTTAAAAAACAAATAGCATCTATAGTCCTGCCTTACGACTAACTTTGTCACTTTCGATTTCAAAAGAAAAGGTGCTCATAAATGGTGCCTATCGACTCAATTCTGCAGTTCTAGGTGTAAAGCATGTGGTTCATGGTCGGTTTCTTTTATGAAACGAGAGTAAAATGTTATTGCACCGACTCATCTAATGGTCCCTATCCACAATGTTTCTCAACATGTTACCAAGCTTGTAACGGTCTGTTGAAAAAATGGACAAAACCAAGCTCAATGGCGTGAACTGGCTCCTGAACGAAGGAATCGAGTTGTTCAACATGTCCTGAGACTTCCCATGCCTACATAAGATTTCGAAGACTAAATATAATAAGATATTGTTTGGACTGAGAGAGAAGCAAAGCTACTATTATGGTATGCTGAACAGTAGGACAAACAGCAGGGTGGATGGTGAGAGGATGGACTCTAGGAGTTAGAGAACTCTCGATCACCTGCTGTTTGTTTAGTTCATATGTATTTGTGGCAGCAAGTGGCTGGACGTACGTCCCACTTTGATATGCCTGTACTGGTCGGAATTTCTTATTTCTAGCTGGAACGTCTCTCCTTAAAGCCTAGGTATATATAGAGAGAGAGAGCTGGCAGGGTCCATACTGAAATAGCCATGGTCCTATGTCACCACGTTATATACCAACCCAAATGCCTCCGGAGTCTGAGGAGCATAAAAAGGAGTGGCCTCTCCCTCCATGTATTCACTCTTGCATTCCAATCTAGCTACTTAGCCGTCACATGTCCATCTATATCTGCTCCATCTCCCAGCCATTGATGATGATGATTTTGCCACCTACCACAACATTGGTCTTCAAATGGGAATCGGGGGCACAGAGGAAAAATAGCTCGCACTATATCCAGTTTCATTCACGACTTAACTTTTTGCAGCATACAAGTGAACGTAGCAAGGCTGTTCAGCCAACCACCATAGCACCTTGCGAGGACATTAGCGAGGCAATTTTGATTAAGCTACCATGTAACCTGTAACCGGTTCTCTCCAAGTACAAGACTGTTTACTATATTGTGTGGATTCAGACTGCAAACTCACGCAACATTCTCAAGATGGCAGTCTGCAGCTCAGCGACGAATGGCCCTCGTGCCTCCCGGCCACCACCGGATGCCGTCCGAATGTCAAAAGCCTGTGGTCCGCCGCGGGACAAAGTATTTTATTGATGAATAAGTTTCAATATTTTTACACGCATATTTTTTTAAGTGTAAATAAAATGTTATTTCTTATGAAAACAGGGGGGAGTGCATCACCTAATGTGCTTTTATTTATTTTTTGTTAAAAATAAAGGCCCACAAAGTATCTCATGATACAGAGAAAAAAACAACGAAGATTCTTTGGTACTAGACTGTTCTTTGGTCTTAGAATAATCGGAGAAAATTCTCTCCTGAAGATAGCTTTACATTGTGGAATTCAAGGTTGAATTTGTCTGAAGATTGCATTATACCTGACTGTCCAGGTAAACCAACACATTGTGACAACAATTTCAATGGAGAAAGGAAGATGCAGCTGATTCCTGAGAGACACCAAATGTTCCAAAGGGATCATGTGCATTCTGAATAAACAAACCACGGGTAGCCCAACAAGTAGCATAAAAAGGACAGTCTAAGAACAAATGAATGAATCAGATCTTCTTTTACAGAACAATGACAGAGAACACAATTGAAACATCTAAAGCCATCCTTTTTTCTAGCTGGTAATAATGTGGTGATAATTGTGGGCCCAAGATTTTTAATTAGTTATGTAATTGGTTTCGCTTAACCTTTTTTTTACGCAATCTGCTAGCTTGAAGTGTGTGTCCTTAAAGCCTGGGCACATATATATGGAGAGAGAGTTTTTACAGGGTCCAAACTGAAATAGCCTTGGTCTTCAGCCACCACGTTATATATCAGCCCTCAAAAGCCTCCGGAGTCACAAGAGCATGAAACAGAGTTCCCTCTCGTCCTCCCCTCCATGCTATCTCCCAGCCATAGAATTATGTTTTTTCCACCCGCCACGACCTTGGTTGTCTCCAAATTCGAATGGGTGGCACCGAGGAAAGACGGCTCACAATATGTTCAATTTTTTTTTGAGGATGTCCAATTTGATTAACGGTTACACCATTCACACCATGCAAGTAAGCATAGCAAGCCAGTTGTTCAGATGAGAATTGAGCACCTTGCAAGGACATCAGCAGGGCAATTTCGATGAGCTACCAAGTAAGCATATCCCTCCTAGTAGGAGAGACTGTATGTTGACTCCAAGAGGAGACTACAAAGCCGTGCAGCAAGACATCAAGCTGCAGCAGTTCGTGGGGAGCCTACGAACACCGCCCCGCTCTGGCCCGGATGCCGTCCGAATGCCGAAGGTCGTTGGCCTGCCGCCGGATGCCGTCCACCCATATACATTAAATTAGAGAAATATTATTTTATTGTTAAAAAAATGTTTCAATACATTTTACACCCATAATTTAAATCTCTACTTGCAAATATCAAGCGATAAATAGTTGTATATAAGTGGTTATTAAATCATACTCAAAATTTGTGCAAGAAATATGCCACGGTTGGAAATAATAACCATAAAATAAGTTAAAATAATGGACACGTCTTGTTAACTTTGACATGTGTCATATATTACAGGACATAATTGGCTAACATAATCAATGGTGGCCGATGGATGACACATTTATTATTGCCTCACAACACTAGTACACTGGAGTTTTTCCCCTGGCGCCATACAAAACATTATACTGGCAGTCGAGCAAGAGGCGCAGCGCCACTAAAGAATAAACAGTGAGCCTGCGTGAAGAACCGCCGCCAGTGTAGTGTCTCCTTGCTGCAGTGAAGTACACATGCATGCCTTCTTGATAGTGTATAATTGCTTGGGATGAGGTAGGTTGTACGCATCTAAAGATTCGTTTCTTCTATGTGCAAATGCAACACATAATCCCCTTTGGTCTACAAATAGGAAATCAAAAAAGGCTTTGAGTTGTGAGAGGAGAAATGTGAAGCCCTAGTGTGTCTTGTATTGCTGTCTACGACTGGGAGACATGGTGGAGATTTGTTCATCATGCAGAGCATTTACTACGGTGCATCAAGATGTATCCAACAGAAAAGACAAGCTCTTGTACTTTTGCTAGATGAAAGACAAGCCCTAGTGTGTCTTGTATTGCAGTGCTATATGGGTATTTAGCAACGGACGATGTGACTCGGGTACTGAGATATAGCGACGGAGCATCCAACACAAAATCAAAAAACATATAGCAATGGACCATCAATCGCCATATTCAATTTTAGCAACGGACCATCCATCATAAAACTTTAGCAACGGACCGTTCAACGCTAATTGTTAACTTCAGCAATTGACGTCTGTTGCAAATTAAGGGTTGTGGCATAGTGTCAGGATGTGAGAGTGAGACCCTATGTTTGGTATATATAATGGCAGGATTATATCAGGTCGAGATGATGGATCCAATTGTGGTATTTAGACTCTGATTTGTGGCACTTATAACCATGGCGGTTATTTTATAAAAAACCACCACGGTTAATCATGACTTTAACTATGGTGGTTTTTTATAAATGCCACAGTTAAACAATGGGAAGCATCTTGTATTTTTTTTTTTTTTTTTTGTAGTAGTCGAGGAAACTTTGACGAACAAATAGAGCCGCCCACCGTTTCCATACACAGGACGCTAGCTGGGCCTAGCAACTTGATCAAGAAGTACCCACAGTGGATGTGTATGCCCAAAGTGTGATAAAACCTATATTTTTTTAGGATAGAGCTGTCCATACAACTGAAATAGAAACTGTGCTCCAAAAGAACATTTTATTATATCAAAATAATCATGCATGCTCTGAATTATTCAATTTTATATGAAAGATACAATGACAACAGCCATTGTGGTCTGACATACAACACCATGAGTGCTTCTATGTGCAAATAGAGTTGCCTAGGTACCGTAAGGCATTCATCAACGCGATTGAGCTTCTGGGTCCTCAGAAGAATCGATAATCCTCAAGAGGTATGATCCTCGAAAGGTATGAGAAAAGCAGAAGCAGATAGGCCATCCTATGTCTTGTCCCGTAAAGTCTGCCATCCATATTTGCGTTGCGCTCCTCATTTAGCAAATCCCTATCTTCGCCCACCATTATACCGTAGCTGCCATTCGTGTGGGGAATGGTCCATGCGCAACTCTAAAGGCAAGAAGATCGATAGTGAACAGGGTAACCAGAATGGTGAGCTGCATTCAGATCGCAATGCTGGTAAGGGATAGTGCATTCAGTTATTTCGTATGCCACCCAAGCCTGAGTATGAAAGCAGAATCCCTCTCTTCTGAATTGACTACCATACAATTCTCTATTTGAAGAAACCATAGCTTCCTGGTCTTAACCTTCCCTTTTATTTATACTAGTGAATATGCTTGTACCGTACACACACGACTATAAATGATTACTTTACAATGAAGAAACAGAAATGCACGTATTAAAGAACTGAATTCATATGTAATTTGTGAACAACATTTAATTTCATTGACTAGTGAATTATTGTTCTTAAACATGTATAATGCAGAATGTTTTTTTAAATGGAAGTGTCTTTTGGCAAATGTTTCATTAAATGGGAGGAGCAAATTTCCTCTGAACGCTTATTCCCGGCACGCTCAGCTCTCCATGCACTGGATATTGGACCATGCATGATGCAGGGTTGTCTTGTGTGATCCCTCTCTTTCATGGAGACCAGCCGCATTCTGACCCCAACACCAGCGCTGGCATGTCGATGAGTTCTGGATAGGATTCCTGCAGCCATGCCAGCCTTCATTGGTTTGTCCTGATGTCTACCAATTCTATGCTCTTCCGACTTGACTACCGTAACACATCCAGCGACTTGATGGAAAAATAATTCATGAGCGACTATTCTCCTTCACATATTCTCTTTTATCTACATTCAGATAGACTAGCAGGTGGATTGGCATGCTATTATTGCCTTCTGACGTAGCTCTTGTTTTGCAAAAAGCCTTCGAACTGAATAGTAAATATATAGTGTAGTATTAATGCCCATTAGCTAATGAGAACACCAAATACTATGACGCCGTGGGCTAGGCACACCTGGCCTGTAACATGTCCTCGATCATCTTGACGACACAATGTGCTCTCGCTCATAACGATGCTCAATGTTAAGAATTGAAGCCACCATTTCAGGACCTACTTGGCTAATTGATGAGTCATTGACGATAAAGGTAGTAGAATACACGGTACAAGAGTGGTGGTATAGTACGGAAATGGTAATATCCATGGTGGTGCAATTACCGGCGTGGAAATAAAATTTACCATTACGAAAATTAAAGAGATCAATTTCAATGGCAGTGTACCAACAAGAAATAACCCCAGTGACAGAGTGACAAGAAACTTTTAAAATATGTGATGATGAACCGTCAGATATAATTTTCCGTGGACAACAAGAAAATTGAAACCTAGCTAGAGCGCTAGAAACCTACCCCTATCGGTGTTGATCGATAGAAAAATTATACAACACTGACAAGGAAATGATGTCTACGTCAATATCGAGTTTCGGTGCTCATCTCTGAATGGGTGTCTATGTTAATACGATATTCAGAGAGAGATTTTTTCAGTGCTCATCTCTGGATGCTGATTTATAGTGTCTGCTAGTGTTAATCGATGATTTTGATGGCCAGACGCCTTATACCGCCCATTATCTCTAGTAGATCGAGCTGTACTGACCATTTATGGAGGCGGCCGCTAGATGTGCCTGCCTCCGTTAATTAGAAAGGCATCATATGTGGTAGCGGTTGTCAAATTAATTTTGGCAACCACCTTTGTGCAAACATGTAATGTGCTTTTTTTTTTTTTTTTTTTTTTGCTTCTTTCTGTACTTCTCGAGAAAATGTAGGAGCTTCATGTTAGGAGGCTTCTCCATTGTACGTTTGAGCTACTTGCGTTGCTGGGCCTTACCAGCCAAGAGCTGTTGATGTTTTTGTTTTTCAGGCTGCCCCTATACATATAATATTTTATTAAATGAAATCTCACAGTAAATACATATAATATTTTATTTAATAAAATCTTACAGTAGGCATGCACAATGCTTCTTTTTCCTGTGCTGTTCTTGTACACCAGCTAGCACCACCGACCAGCCTGACCCGACTAAATCACGAATGACATACATGCATGAACGTATATGCATAGTGCCACTGGCTAATTGCTACACATACGATCAGTGACGAATGTTCCAGCGCTATGTTCAACTGCGCTCTGCTTGAAACACAGAGATTCTAAAGCCAAAAAGCATAGGATTTGTGATTCTTGTGGACAGAAGCTGTGAGCGCAGAAGTAATGCATGAGTTTCTGATGCTTCCTACTCCTATACGAAATTTCCATAGCAAAACCACTAGAGCAGCAAGAGCTAGAAATGAAATACCACACGCTTGTGCTTTCTTGACTTCTATTTTATACACAGGTTATAGAGACAACTAAACAGGTCACGATGAGGCACAATCTGACTCCATGAACTTATATATTACCGCCGCATGCATGTGAATGTGTAACCATCCACCCATTGAAATTAAATAGTCTAGCAGTAAATGTACAACCAATTCTTCTTCACAACATACCTAGAGATCATGCAACCAGTTCTTTATAAGTTGGGATAAAGTTCCTCACAATGTCTCATTTCGGATGTGTTTGGGGATGACTCGGTATGAAGGGCCCTGGTTTCTCAATTCGACTAATCAACTTTCAGATCGATCTTCCTATCCGTATGGTACTTGGCTAGGTAGATTCACATAGTCCTTCACACGACTGGGTTCGCTAGAACTTTGGTTGGAGATGTCCTTAGAGATGTTTGCACCGTGTGGCTTTCAAAGATGTTAGTGCACATGAACGGGTCCTAGCAAAGACATGAGGCACATGAACGGGTCATAGCAAAGAAGGTAAGAAGCCTAGCACTACTGTCCACATACACTAAAGTGACACAACATGAGAAATAACTACTTTGCAGCCAAAGTGGTTTTTGCTACAACTTGAGCATCGTACACCGCTCAATTATCAATATCAATTAGATTAATAAACCTTAGATAGGTGAAAGTGGTTTCCACACATTTTGGTTGATGTGTCATGCTTGATTTCCTACGTGTTAAAAACCTACCGGGGAAAACTAGGTAAGTCATGATAGAATAGAATAGAAAAAAAGATAAATGAAAACGTCACAACTTGAGTGGCCAGGGCACCATACCAATTCATAATACATTCTTTTTGTAACAGTGCCCCTTCAATTCAATGTTGCAAGAGGATGATCTTCAAGATTCAATTTTCTTTTGTTATTCTTTGAGCAAAAGCATGCTACTAACCTTTTGTTTCGCAATGGCAAGAAGTCCATGTGTATTGTTTTCATCTTTTTTTTTTCTTCCTTTCTTTCTTGAGATTCCTCTGCAAAACTTTGTTCCCTCGTATTCATAAAAACCCAGTAGGGAGCAACACCTGTTGTTTCACTCAAAAAAATCATAATACATTTTTTTTCTTCCTGAAATAAACGGTTTACCCACCCTCAGCTCAGACGTGTAATGTTTAATTTGTGCAACTGCAACATTCAGTTGCATCCCTCAAAAAATCATTCATTTCAAATTGCAACTACAATGATGTTTCATTTTAATAATTTGTAAAATTATGGCAGTAAATAAATAAATATTGGGTTTCAAATTTGGCAATGCTGATGCATGGTGTCTTTTAGTTTGTTGCTAACCTATTTATACATCTTCTACAAAATTTTTATAAATAGCAATACAAACTTACTGCTTTTCATCAAGATGCATAAGAATCATGTCTAAGCATCCATGATCCACATGTTAGGACAAGAAAATAATGATGCAATCCTCTGTTGTTGTAACACCCGCCCTCCAAAGCCGCACCGCACAGCCCTTCCGAGGGGCGCGCACGCGTACACATAGCACCTTGTTTACACTTTCGTCCTCGCTTCGTGTAAAAGGGTTAACCCGAAGGTGATATGGCTGGATGGCAAAGGCTTATAAGTTGGCTCCACCTTTGCTCAACTAGCAAGGTGGTACTAACATGTGCACTCAGCACTCATAGGCCACTCATGGGCCACATCCAAATTGGGCCGGGTGTCACATACACCCCCCCTCAAAGGACTCGACGTCCTCGTCGAGCGCCAACTTAACCAGGACCTCCCCTCTTGGCACACGCGACCGTGCGCCCAGGGCCGGCACATGTGCCATGCCGTGCACTCCGCAGAGCCTACACACGCAATGAACCTCCATGTCCGCGCCTCTGGCCCGCACGCGCCCGTGGCCGCGAAGGTCGGCTCTGATACCACTTGTAACATCCCGCCCTCTAAAGCCGCACAGCCCTTCCGAGGGGCGCGACGCGTACACATAGCACCTTGCTTACACTTTTCGTCCTCGCCGTGTAAAAGGGTTAACCCGAAGGTGATATGGCTGGATGACAAAGGCTTATAAGTTGGCTCCACCTTTGCTTTTTTAGCAAGGTGGTACTAACATGTGCACTCAGCACTCATAGGCCACTCATGGGTCACATCCAAATTGGGCCGGGTGTCACAGTTGTTTAGCTCCCTGATCGACCTGAGATAGCAGATTGAGGCAACACACGCTAGTAGCACATGATTGAGCACCTGTCTGCAAGACAACACACATGAAGAAATCATAACTGGAACATCAAAAAAGAGTTGAAAGATTATTCCAACAATGAAATATAATAAATACTAATATATTGTGAAATTAGAGGATTTGAACTGCAAAGATTTCTTAATAAGCAACTCAAAGCTTCTTATATCCAGGACAGTCTTCCTTATAATTCCAAAATAAATTTTTATGGTGATACTAAATTTTCCTTCCAGACCGTAACCTAGAAGAACCATAAAAATAGTTTTCGGGAGCTTCTTTCAATACTTGGCAGGCGACAAGGCCAATGGCTCCAGCGCATGAACATGCATTATTTTTGGGGAAAAACATTCTTGTGACTCGCAAGCAAGGAAAGGGATCCTGTAGTATCATGGGAGGAAAGAAAATCAGCCATTCATTAGGTTTATCTAAACCACAGAGTCATAGTTTTGGATAGGCACGGAAATGATTGACGCCCAAATGTCTTAGCAAGTGGTAACATCAGCTTGATGGAATGGTTCATCATGCTGCTAGATAAAACCACTGGTTAGCACAAATCGCTCATGCCTGGTTGACTTATTTTTAACTCTTACTTGACACAGAAAAAGGTCACGTCGAGTTTACACAGTTTACCCCTACTTTGTAACACCGTATAGGACGGGTGGATTAAATTGGGAAAAAAAGAAATGGAAAGGCACCCACATGAAAAGACAAACCCTACCCTTCATAAGCATTCCTCCCCTTTATCTAAAAAAATAAGCATTCCTCCTAGGCTTGGGCCGTTTGCTTGGCAGCTCGGACAAGCATCGTGGAAGGTCTTGTGCAGTCTACTAGGCAGCATGGCTCTCCAGGCAGTGACATATCGGTGACCTTGCCTCCCTCTCCCACCAACACTCCCTGCCACTTCGACGCGCGGGCGGCTGGGGCGCTGTGTGAGTGGCTGGGCGCAAATGTACTTGCTGCGGTACGGATCCAGAACATGGCGTGGCCCCAACAACCTTCCCCTGTCCAGTAGCTCCCCTACCCCAGCTCCCAGCCACTTCGGCAGCAAGGGTTAGTCGTACATGCGGTCCACAACTGCGTGCTCGAGTCGTGGCCCTCGAGGAAGACATTAGAGATAGCTTCCCATTAGAAGTGCCAAGATATTTTATTCGTTCTCTGAGATGGCTGCTTCAGTGCAGTAAGAAATAGAAACTCTTTGCAGATTTGTTAACTGGTCTATTCATCATTCCGATTTGTAGGCCACATTGAATTGAAATTTGTTGGTATATATTCATCGTTCTGATTTGTAGGCCATATTTTAGACACTAAAAGAATTTAAACTAAAAAAACATATGAATAGAAAACATGTATATCGGTACAACTTTGCTATCCATGTGTACATCCAAGGTCCTCTATGAATACTAAATTTTAAATTTCAAAATCTATAAATTAGAACTTATATATGGGACTTATGGAGTGATGCTTATATTAGGGACAAATTCCTAAGGCTCTCTACTCTTTTGCTAAAAAGAAGAAGTGCTCAATCAACTTCTTTCTGAGTAATAAGTTAGACAGAAACTTTTTCAACTCAAGCACGAGATGAACTAGAGCTTGTACAAACTGTGATTGATTCAGTTAATTGGGACACTGAAGGTCTTGTTCAATGGTGGTACACTTGGAACTCTCCAGTCTTCTCTTCCAAAAAGGCCTACAGTATCCTGAAGGGTCAAGAAGAAGCTTCACCTCTCTTTGAGTGGATGTGGTCAGGGTCCAACTTGGGTAAACATAAATTCTTTTTTTGGTTGCTTCTAGATAGGCTGAATACGAGAGGTATGCTTAAAAGGAAAAATATGTTTTTGCCCAGCTAGTCTTGTGCTATTTGCAATTCAGTTGGAGAAGAAACGATTGCACAATGAATGCCCCTTTTGCCAAGCTTGTTGGATTGTGTTAGAAATAAACTGGAACTTAATTAGCATTGCCTCCTCTTGATATGGTAATTCAAGCAAGAATGGATTTCGGTAATGTGTTTTTCAGAGAAATTGTCATTACGGCTTGTTGGTCTATTTGGTGCTTGAGGAATGATTTGATCTTCGAAGGCAGACCATGCATTTATGCAAGTTGGAAGAGCCATTTCAAGGAACAAATTGGTTCGATTTGTATCAAAGCCAAGCCAGGCCTTGCAGGTCCCTTAAATTTATGGTTGGAGAATATCCCCTAGTGTTTTCCTTGCTTTTTATTTATGGTTGGATCGTAACCGCGTTGATACCATGAAAGTGTGAGAATAGTGATTGATTGTATTCCACTGTTACAGAGTAGGTACATATAGAGAGTCGGGGTGGCATGCAAGCCAACTACTTAGGCACAATTACAACCGCACAAACCATTGGCCTAATTAGAGCATGCTAACAGTCCTGATGTCTCCCAAGTCTATGCTCTTCCGACTCGATTACCATACATTCAGCGACTTGCTGAAAAAAATATCTACATTGGCGCAAGTTGGTTTGGCATATTCTCTTTTTATCTACACATTGATAGGCCAGCAGCTGGATTGGCATATTCTCTTAATGAGCTAGAGGGCTCTGGCTGCGCAAACTCGACCGTCTTTCCAAATATATACATAGGGGCAAGGGAGGTTACTTGGACTGCGAAAAAAAGCCTTCGAACTGATAGTAAATATCGTGTAGTATTAATGTCCATTAGATAATGAGATCACCAAATATGTGGCCGTCGGCTAGGCACACAAGGCCTATAACATGTCCTCGGTCATCTCGTCGGCACAATGTGCTCTCGCTCATAAGGATGCTCGATGTTAAGAATTCAAGCTACCACGACAGGACCTACATGGCTAATAGATCAATCATTCACGATAGAGATAGTAGAATACACTATACAAGAGTTGTGGTATAGTATGGAAATGGTAACATCCATGGTAGTGCAATTAGGGGTGTGGAAATAAAATTTACCATTGCAAAAATTAAAGATCAATTTCAGTGGCAGTGTACCAACAAGAAATAACCATCAGGGGTAGAGTGACAAGAAAATTTAAAAATATGTCACGATGAACCGTCAGATATAATTTCATTAATGGTACGTGGCCAACATGAAAATTGAAACCTGTAGGGCTAGAAATCTACCTCTATCTGTGTTGATCGATAGAAAAATTATACAACACTGACAAGGAAATGATGTCTATGTTAATATCGATTTTCGGTGCTCATCTCTGAATGGGTGTCTATGTTCATATCGATATTCAGAGAGATATCTTTTTGGTGTTCATCTCTGGATGCTGATTTATAGTGGCCGCTTGTGTTAATCGATGATTTTGATGGTCAGACGCCTTAGACCGCCCATCATCTCTATAATTTCTTTTCGGACAGAGCCAGGCACCCACCTTTGTGCAAACATGTAATGTGCTTTTTTTTGCTTGTTTCTATACTTCTCGAGGAAATGTAGGAGCTTCATGTTAGGAGGCTTCTCCATTCTACGTTTGAGCTACTTGCGTTGCTGGGCCTTACCAGGCAAGAGCAGTTGATGTTTTTTTTTTGTTTTGTTTTTTAGGCTGCCCCTATTATTTTTTTTTTTTGAGACCACGCCACAAGCGCAGAAATATATTTTTGTTTTTTCATTAAGAAGAATAAAGTTCAAACAAATCAACATCACGGTAACCCCACAGTTACCCGGACGACACCTACATCTGCTGGGCCCCTTATACATATAATGTTTTATTTAATGAAACCTCACAGTACATACATATAATATTTTATTTAATGAAATCTCACAGTAGGCATGCAAAATGCTTCTGTTTCCTTTGCTGTTCCTGTACATCAGCTAGCACCACCGACCAGCATGACCCAACTAAATCATGCATGGCATACATGCATGACCGTATATGCACAGTGCCAGTGTCATGACTGGCTAATCGGTACCAAGACGAATGAACTAATGCCAGCACACATTCGATCAGTGACAAACCTGGCCACAGTGAGGGGCACGCAGTAGCCAGTACAGAATGTGACGCAAATGTTCCCGGGCTATGGACAACTGCGCTCTGCTTGAAACACGGAGATTCTAAAGCCAAAAGCACAGGATTTGTGACTCTTGTAGAGAGCAGTGAGTACAGACGTAATGCAAGAGTTCCTGATGCTTCCTACTCCTATACACAATTTCTATAGCAAGACCACTCGAGCAGCAAGAGCTAGAAATGAAATACCACAAGCTAGACTTCTGTTTTATACACACGAGGAGGCACAATCTGACTCCACGAACTTATATGTTACTGCCGCATGTGAGTGTACGTGTAATGTTTAATTTGTGCAACTGCAACATTCAATTGCATCCCTCAAAAAATCATTCAATTGCAAATTGCAACTGCAATGATGTTTCATTTTAATAATTTGTAAAATTACGGCAGCAAATAAATAAATATTGGGTTTCAGATCTGATAACCCTGATGCATGTTGTGTCTATTAGTTTGTTGCTAACCTATTTATATATCTTCTACAAAATTTTTATCAGCAGCAATACAAACTTACTGCTGTTCATCAAGATGCATAAGAATCATGTCTAAGCATCCATCATCCACGTGTTAGGACAACAACATAATGATGCAATCCTCTGTTGTTTCTTGATCCCTCACCAGCCATCCTGTATCCACATCTGTGTTCTGCTTTGGCTTTTCAGACTATGGTGTTTGCGTGCTGCGTGCAACCTACATCCTCGCACGGTCTTCCTCTCTTGCCCTTCTTCAGTAGAGGAGAAGATCTTGGCTGAACATGATTGACCATTTGGCAATGAGCAGCATTTAGATCCCAGTGTCTACAACATTACTGAGTGTTCGCTGATGTCTGGATGCCTCGTCTGTCTATTACAAGTCTGCCTTCCAAATCGACAACTATACAGCGCCCCCAATTATAAGTTTTCTCACAAGTGTACGAGATAGAGATCATTACTATTATTTGTGAAAATTAAGACACTACTGGAAAATCGATTAGTTTCGAGTGTGCGAAAACACACAGAAAAATACGAATCCCGTCAGAAATATATTTTTGTGAGCGTGTACCGTCAGAAAAATACACACAGAAATACATTGACAGAAAAATTCAATTTTTCTGACGGTGCACCTTCGGAAAAATATATTTCTGAGGGTAGTGCACACACAAAAAAATAAGTTGGTCAGATTAAAAACATTTTCTTTGTGCGCGTGAATCCG
The DNA here is from genome assembly GCA_015847255.1 of Hyparrhenia diplandra. NCBI lineage: Eukaryota > Viridiplantae > Streptophyta > Magnoliopsida > Poales > Poaceae > Hyparrhenia > Hyparrhenia diplandra. Next base: position 194,547 of record JADLZK010001408.1, read on the forward strand.
CACAGAAAAAAGAAATAAACACACAGAAAAATAGAAATGAACATGCAAAAAAAAAATCAAACAGTAGCAACAACATATAAAAAATATATATATTGCCCATCCAGTAATTTTGTGCATGAACGACAAAGTTCCACTCAAATAATACACAAATCAATAGTCCATCATGAAAGGAGTCAATACTTGTGTTATGTCAAAAATAGAATCAGTCTGACCTATCAGTACATATATTTGGTCATCTACCTGAATGCTACAATGAAATCACAAACACGGATATGGAAAAAGAAACTAAACTACTTTTTCTTGTTCAACCAGTAGTAAACTGCTTCACCATGTACTCCATCTCTACCTGTTAAGCAAAGATTTATTTTTAGACAACAAAAAACACTAAGTCACCACCTCTGAAGAACACACACTCTTTTTGAGACAGCAAAGAAAACACTACCTGGTAAGCAAGTCAGGAAGAGTTTCTAGGTGACAGCTCCCTCCAGTGTTCCAGTGACCACCTCTACAGAACAAACACTCTTGTTAAAGAGGCAATTTAACATATCTCCATCAATAGTAACAAGAAGTAAACAAACATGTAATATACTACTCTTTCAGTCAAATGATTAAGTTTAGAACATAAAGAATCTCAGATATTGTCAAATAATTAGCCAGCAAGCAACTCATATGGCCAGCGCACAATGGACAGATGGAAATAGCCAAATAACCATTAAGTCCTTAGATTGTTGTAATAAGATATATGTACCACTGTTGGAATGGCCAGCATACCCAAAGTGATAATGTCATTGTATTATAGTGAGGCTGTGTACTAGGTGAGCACTAAGAAATAAAACTCTGAACTTAACTTGCTTCCTAGTTGTGTACCAAATTTACCATACTTTCAATGAATAACTCTATTTATTTAATGCAACAAATCAGGAAAAACGAAGAACAACAGGAATACTTCGAAGATGATAACCTGCAAACTCATCAATAGCAGCGTTGGTACAGCAACCCGGCCACCTGCTTGCTAGCTCGAGGAGAGGGAGTGGTGGCCACTACGGCCTGCTGCACATGCTCTGCAGATTGACGGAGATGGCACAGCTGCAGATCGACAGACTATCGAGCGGATGGAATCCAGGACCATGAGCACAGATCTAGATCAGGAAGGATTGTATTAGAGCTCTCTCAAATTAAAAGGAAACTAGAGAAGCAGCCAATCTGCTGCTCGTAACTGCAAGAGACGAGAACGAGATGGGTATCCGGATCTCGTGACCACGGCGTGCCGGTATCGCGCACCTGCCGGTCGTGGACCTGGTGGACTTCGCGGATGCTGCGCTCGTGATGCCGGGAAGGAGGGCCATATTGGAGTTCTGTCGCGGCCGACCAGAGTTGCGCTCGCGGCTGCCGGTGCGCGCTTCTCCCGTTGAGCGCGGTAGCCGGCCGTGCTCGTCACCGCTCGCCTCAGTAGCCCCGCGAGCTGAGGTTGAGGTCGCGCCCGCACGCCGCGGACATGGCAGCACCCGCCGCAGGGGCCGGGGTAGAGGCTCGCCGTTGGTGGAGAACTGGACGCCCGCTCATCGTTGCTCGAGATCTCGAAAGAGGAAGCAGTACGGAGGGAGGAGCAAGAGAGTAGCGGCGGCTGTATGGTGTACTGGAGGAGCGAGTTAGGGTTGGTGGGAGCAGCGTGGCTGTTTTGTGTGCCAGAGGAGCACCATGCGCCGTTCAATCAAAATGGACGGTTCAGATCGTCCCGAATCATATGGGCCTGAGGGAGATCAAGCCCAACGCTGCAATTCGAGACCAGGCCCATGAATCATATAGCTTTTTTGGTATAATAATAATAATAATTGTATTTATTCGTTATTTTGGAACAACTAAAGATTTTAAAATAGCAAATGACTACGGATGAAAAGTCATTTTATAGCAACCCACATAATAATTGTAGTTTTTTTTTAATGCGTGTATAGTATTTTTCTCGTGAGTTTTACAAAAACCGACACAAAAAAATCTAATTTTTTCTGTGAGTACCTAATTTTTCCGTGTGTGAATTGTCACGCACAGAAAAAATCTTATCATTTTTCTGTGTGTTTTTTGATTTTTTTCTGTGCGTATTTCTAAAAACACTCAGAAAAATTGTATTTTTTTTCTGTGCGTTTCGAAAAAAACGCACACAAAAAATTAAACACACACAGAACTAAGCCATTTTCCAGTAGTGAGAGCAAGATAGCGTGCAGAAAGGTACGTAATTTTTATTAGTTCTGGGTATATCACAAGTGTTTAAGCTCTTGAGATTTGAACAGTTGCATGTTGATGGACGACCTAATATCAATGTATATAACTAGTAGTTCTCTTAGAAAAAATAAAATAAATGACACAATAGCAAACAATACACATATTAAAGATGCACGTTTATGCAATTAAATTAGAAATCCCCCAACTTTTTCACTTTTTTTTGTAGCACAGGAGACTGAACTTCGAGACTATGGCATGTTGTGTTTGGTGAATGCACTACTGGAAACTAAAATATCCCGGCTTCACTGTTGATTTGTATTTGCTATTTCCTAGCTATCGGTATTTGATATTTCCCTACTGGTTGTACCCCAACAGTAACAATCGAGTTTTCAATGGTGATCGATCGGGAGGCCTTCTGCTGCAAAAAAATAAACACCAAATAATGTGAGATATTATGATAGTGCTTTGAGTTTTGTTGTGCAACATGACTAAAAGCAAACCTAGCAATTGTTCCACCAGACAAATTATATTTGATTCACTACTAGGGTAGTGCTATCCTATTCCACCTCAAACTTTCCCATGAAGAAGAAAGGCCTGTTGTAGCTTTACTGCAGCCGTTTTGGGAGTCTGCCCTGGAATTCATGCATCAGCCACCAGCCAGTCACATTTGGAACGTACACATTTTGAAAGCTGTGTCACCCGCTAGAATAGATGCATAAGGGCATGTACACTCTAGGACATATCTAAATATAAGGATCTACCATACTTTAGCTTAGTGAAAAATGGTGCAACATGCAAAGCTGCTACCTTGAATCCCACCGAACAATTAAAATAAAAACATTACAAAGGTGTTATTTCTCTCATTACTCCATGACCTTCCAATGACCCAAGGAGAGCAAGAGTTGAATATTTGTGTTCTATGCCTCTAGTGATGAAGCCTACACTTGTGATAGCAAAATCTTTGCCTCACCATGCATCCATTTGTAATCGCTCGAACTAAGGCCTAAAAAGTGAAGTTACTTCATCTCTTTGAGGCATAGGATGCACATGCCGTAAGTTTATAATCATGGTCAGAATAGAACCGGTGTCACCCACGCATGATGGATAATACGGTGGAACCGCAGAGCTCACAAGACCTCCTATGCTTACTATACCCAGCAACAGGAGTGGCACCGCAAACCATTCATTTCATGTTTCGTGAACAAGAAATTTAGTCCCTCTCTCTCTCTGTGTGTCTCTCTCTCATTCCAGAAGCAGTGCTTACATAGTGTGTCGGACTATTCCTTGCCTCTGGGAGTTTGCTTCACTTTTATGGATGGATGAAGGTGTTTCAGAGTTAGTTAAATCTGACCGAACTTTTCTTAGTGTGTCTTGAAAGTTGATAACAGGACGCAGATGCCATCATATATATTTTAGTGCCCCTAGCAACACAAGCTACTACATGCAAAAAAAAAAAAAATATTATAAGGCCCTGTTTGCTTCCAAATAAGTTTGTGATTTATAAGTCAAGTGACCTAAAATCAGTGACTTATAAATTTTAAGTAGGGGCGTACCAACTTATAAGTTGTTCTATGCATACAAAAGAGGTGACTTATAAGTTTTAAGTAGGGGTGTACCAACTTATGGCTGATAAGTCCCATGACTTAAAAAGTCCTGGCTGTTTGGCAAAATAAGCCACTCATTTTACTTTTTGACTTATAAGTAGGTAACTTATTTGGAACCAAATAGGGCCTACGTTGTAACCATTTCCACGTGTTTGGCCACCTGTCTGTAAGACGGCGCAGGCGACAAATCATTAACTTGATCATGGAAAAAGATATGAAAGATTAAGATTTTCGAAAAAGCAACTGAAAGCTTCTAATATCCAGGACAACTATCCATATGATTTCGAAATAAAGTTTTATTTATGATGGTTTGAAGTTTTCCTGCAGGACAGTAACCGTCAGAAGAACCATAAAAAATAGTTTTCGAGAGCTTCTTTCAATACTTGGATGGCGAGAGGGCCAACAGAATCAGCCATTCATTTTCTTGTTTTAACATTTATGAATATATTGTAATTTAAATCAAAAGAGCCATTCATTTTCTTTTCTCCACCCTTAGGTTTATCTAAACCACTGAGTCATAGTTTTGCAGCGGCATGGAAACGATTGAAGCTCAAACGTCTTAGCAAGTGCTAACCTCAGCTTGCTGGAATGGTTCATCATGCTGCTAGATAAAACCATTGGTTAACAGCACAAATTGCTCTTGCCTTGATTATGATATCTGATTCCCCTGCGTGCTTTTAATTTGTTGCTATACAGCTCGAGTTATGGAACTTGCTGTGTCAAACATTCTCTCTTTCCCTAAAGGATCAACTATTCAGCAACTTGTAGCGTTACGAGAGACAGGAGTCCTCCTGAAGCCTCCCATTTCAATCTAATAGAGCCAGGCACTGCTATGCCCTCCACAAACAAAGTCATCTCTCTTGACCAGAAGGAAGAAGCACAAGCGTTATGCTTGTTCCCTCAGGCATCAGTTGCTCTTTTATGGAACAAAAAAGAGCACGACTGATTTTCCATCACGCCGTGCTTATATATACTATCTTAAATCTCAACAAATGTGAACCTAGACACCTGCCATACAATGTGTTCAGTGAACTCTTTTATGAGTACAACACTTCAGCTTCAGCATCATCTTAGCAGAAATGATTCAAGAGTACGTACGTGCAGGGGACATTCTGTGCTGTCAGATGAATGGTAACGCGATCTAGCATGGAGAAGAAAATGCTAAGCATGGTGATCATTATATAACATGAAAACCCATGTTCAATTCCTAGCTAATGACTTTTCGACCAAATGGAAAATCAAGTAAAGAAAGCTTGTACAAACGTAGTTATTACTCTAGACAAATCCAAGTACTGAATTCTTATTAACGCTACTGTCAGCAACGAGGAACGTGCAGTGATGCAGAAGTGAAATACATAATGTTCTAATCGTGGCTTCGAGGCCCTGAAGGCAGGTCAGCCCAACACGAAGTTGTGTGGCCCTGAGTAAAATTAGCTTATATTTATTGTGCTCGGATGCTTGGCGATCATGAACATTAGCTGTGACCCATCAAAATACTGAACACGATACAATCTGTGCTTTCTCGACTCCATCCCCTTCCAAAAGCTTTCCTTCGGCTCTACAGATCTTGTCAGCTGAAAATTAGTATCAGACTTCTCTGCAATATTGTATCTCAGTGTCTGGCATGACCCGTATCTCAAGCTGGTGTGCTCAACGAGCTTGGTCGACGGGTCAACAATCATGACCCCATGCGCCTGCGGCAGCGCCGCTTGGTGGACCTCTCGACCATGCTGCCCGCGATTCTGCCAAGCGCCTCTCCTTTCTTGGAGACTGTCGTCTACACCGACCACGAGTCAGAGTTGTGGTCACGTCAGTTTTCTCTGAAGTTAGACATTAAAAATTAAGGATACAGCTTGCCTAAGAGGTGGCATCTAAGAGCAGGCAATGTCTGTGTACACGGTCGAACTGGGAAGCTACCTTTTGTATAAAACAAGTGTTACTAATTGTACTCATAGAAAAAAAATTAAATGGTTTCAACTAATAAAAACTATATTATATATCAAACTGAAATTCATGAGTAGACATATTAAATGAATGGCATTAGTAATATAAATTTCATTAGTTTTTTATTTATATATATACCCTTATTAACATAAAAATTTATACTATTTCTTTACTAATGTTAGTTATTTTTTCAAAATTTTATAATGGTATATATTACTAATAACATTAAAGATTCATTATTATTAGTCAATGATCACATGTATAGCTTTTAGATAGTTTTAGCTACAGTACTACATTATTTATATTCTTCATGTTTACATGTGCATGATGGTGGAGATATTTTTCCAACACTAAAGAAAACAATGTCAAATACAACCATTTGTTAGCCTTACCGGAAACAATTACAAATATGAGTGCCCTTATTCAAAATTTGACCAAATGTAGATTCGAATAATTCAAAAATTCAGATATGGGTCTATTTTCAATCTACACTAGCCTGGCCGACCACATAGCTTGAAAACCAAATGCTCCATGCCATGGACGTACGATGACCCTGTCACTGTCACTTGGGGCCCAACCAGCTAAACTGCTACTAGGATGACTGAACTAACCCCAACACACATGTACACGACACACCATGTCCACCGTGTGATGCCACGAGGCTGCACAGTTGGACACAGGCAGAGGCTGGGGCGTAGATCGAGCCGTATGCGACGCAATTGCTCCTTGACAACAAAAAGGTAGCTGTAATGCTCCCAGCAGTCCGGTTGTTCTCAGATAAATCACATGACATATTGCTCTTGTGTCAAACAGTGGGGCAATTAATGCTGATATTCCTGATGCTTCCTACTCCTATGCACAATTGCTATAGCAAGATCACTAGAGCTGATGGAGTTAGAGACACAACTGGCTTTTGATTCTTTACCTGCTCTTTTATACACACAGAAGTTACAGCCTCGGGGTTCGAGGGGGACACAATCTGAGCCCGTTAACTTATTACTACCACATAGCAGTAACCAACTATCAATTGAAATTCCGCCGAGCAATAAATGTACTGCAAATTATGATATCAGAACATTTGCGGAGAGATCTTGCAATCAGAAGCTGTCCATTTTATTTTGCATCTGTACTTTGATTCACAAAAAGAAAAATAAGTGGGGCCTTATTATTATATCAAATTGGGATAAATTTCCTAGCAAGTATCCAAGTATCCAAACTAACATGCATGTTACCTTCCTAGAACTTCAAAATAGATAAAGCTAGCATACTTTGAGCCAACGACAGCGAGTATTAGTTCTTCTAATTTGGTAATTACTGACTAATTTGCATTGGACTTTTGAGATCCCACTTTCTATTACGCTGTCACAGATATCAAGCTAGATACAAGCACATCTGCGACACGTAGAGAAGGCCACTAAGTCATATGAAACCCCTATACCATACACTAATCGCATAACTGACTTCTGTCTTAAAATAAGCTTAATACAAATAGTTTGTATGTGATCAGCGAACCACCGTTACATGCATCATTGTGTCTTCTATCCAAGATATCTTGTTTTGTATAGTGCGTGCCAGCAGGAGGATGAAAACACAACCATTGCCAAAGAGGAGGGACATTCAACAACAGCTGAATCCTCCGCCTTTTGAGGTATCATGCTGCTTCCCAAGCCTGCTGTCAACTCCACGTACAACAAACCAGACTTTATTTCCATTTCTACTACCCACATGGCATCCTTATACTATTTTTTTGACCAAAACAGGAGGGGAGACCCCTACTGCGCTTTTATTAAACTTGAGAGAGTAGCCTTACAGAGAATCAAGAAACAAAAATGGAAACAAAGAAAATTAAAAGGATTACACAAAACGGTCTATCCATAAGGCATCCTTATACTAGTGATAGCTTCTCGGCTCACCTTCTCTTGTATTTATAGACAGAAAATCATCCCCATACTATATAGCTTCTTCCACTATACCACAGCCCAAACTTGCGTCCGACAAAGGGTCGCTAAAAATATGGGGCTATTGCGTTTTTACCCTCGCTGGAAACGTCAATTATGATTCTACCCTTTTTTTTTGTCATGTTGCAATTTTACCCTCGCTTTATAAAAACGAAGCTCAAGTTTACCCTTACTCTGTTATCGGGTAGTAACGGTGTTAACTTAGCCTTTTTAGGACAACTTTGCCCTTGCGAAAATACCCCTACTTTTCTTATGTATATAGTGATTTTACCCCTGTTTTCTAAAAATTTATGTTGTTTTCTAAAAAAAACTAGGAAAGACTAGGCATGGATGAAGGATGTGAGCAGAGGACGTCATGACATGTTGAGCCAGAGCGCCGGCCCAATCTATCCTATATACAAGTATAGATTGGTAGATAGCGTCAAAGGTCCAAGCATGCAAAGGTCCAATTACAGAAAATCATCCTTACTCTTCTATTTATTCATACATGGAAAAAAAAATAGAGTCCCTTAAGGTCTAGGATCTTGTTTTTGTCCAACTAACAGTTAATGGCGTATGAGTTTTTCCATCATAGTATTACTAATAATAAATGGATGTCTGCACACTGCCGGCAAACAAAATTTTCTTGTGTTCTAGAAAACTGCCAAAAGAAATACAAAGAAAAACCCCACAACAATATTGTTTTTTATTGTCACATGAAAAACCATCAAGGATAGGTTGACAGAGATATTGTAATTGCTACGAGTTACCCGACAGTATATGTTACTTCCAAAATGTTGTCAGGTTTTTCAATTGTGTTAAATTACTTTTCTGTGAGTTCCCACATAGGCAAAATTGAACTAGCACATTAAAAATAAGGAATGTGATACACAATCAACATTACAAAGTCACAAACAGACACACATGTGTAAATACTAAATACTGCTAAATAATATGAGAAGGCTTGTAGATTTGTACAGTAAAAACCAACCAACATTTCCCTTTAAAATTCCACCACACAAGTCAAATGATAGTGAATACTCCCTTGTAATACTTACAAGGTGAAAACTATGGATAAGATTAGAGACAACATAAACATAACCGATAATTTTATTGCGATACTTTCCAGAATTCTAGAACATGAACAAGCAGAGCGTGTGTAAATATCAGTAAGTGGCCTGGTTGCGGGATTATTTGCCAAAAAGGAAGAATAAATGACGCATGAGCAAAATAGCTGGTCTTGTGTACAAGATGCACTTGTCTGAAATTAAGTAATATGTTCATGATGGATTATTCATATTTTTTTGGTACATATATAAGAGACGGTGCTCCAGATCGATGATATATGTTGTGTTGCGTGCATCAATAAACGAGCTAGCACCTGTGTCAGCAGCTGCCCCTTGCAATCTTCTCCCCTACTCTGTTTTTAGCAGGAATCTCAAAACAAATCATCCAAATCATACTCCAACTGTAAATGCTGGCAGTTAGCTCCAAATCTGGTTTCCTAGGTTCCATTCCATTGTTCCATGCAACATTATGGAAGATATATATGAGAGAAGCACAGCCCATTTGAGTAATTCTTGTGCACACCAGTTAGCTACTATCATGTTTATTTTGCTTAGAATAACTGTTTGAACGGCTGTTGTTGTGGCTTTGCGCACATGTTGTTCTCTGACGCATGTGTCCTGCACAAGACCATGTTGTGTGCTATGACCGAGATACCTGGCATGGTAGGCATCAATGAGGGAGTGGCGTGCAGTTCGCATCGTGGCTTGATGTTGTTTTTCTTTCTTGTAAATCTTTGCTATAATGATTCATTAAGTACAGAAAAGCTGTAACAGACGAGGCAAAACTGTCTTCTCACTTGTTCCTGTTGGTGTTCATCTGTGCTAGTGTGGATTCCATGTGTGTGCTGCGTTCTCCTCAGGTGCTCATCACATTGCTTGCTCTTGATAGCGTTCGGCAGCGTTTTGTACTTTCATTGCCTACCTCTATGCCCTAGTGCTCGGGAGTGGTACATTGTCGTGATGTTCACCACTAAAACAATCTTATATGATTTTGTACTCCACAAATCACTAGAACCTCAACAGAACAGAGTGCGATGGCAGAACTCCCAAGACCTCCCAAGCTTAGTGTACCATGCCAAACATCACACATTCATCCACAAGAAAATCCATTACACATCTCTCTCTCTCTCTCTCTCTCTCTCTCTCTCTCTCTCTCTCTCTAGTTGACGCAGCAGCTCTATTACAGTGTTGGTCTTGCTCCATCTCTCCACTCCTTTATATATATACAGATGTGACTTTGTACGATCGCATAATTCCATCCCATCAAATTATTTTTAATACATGGAGTTAAGTTTGTGATGGTTTGCTGGTAGAAATGACATTCCATTCCTTTCTGTTTGATCCTCACTTGTAGATTTCCAGTCGTTTGGAAAAAGTTGTGCACTGGTAGTGCACTGTGAGTGCAGTGTATAATTGCACCATCACAGTAGTGAAGTACACATGCCTTGATGTTGTATAATTGCTTGGGATCAGGTTGGCAGTACACACTTCTCAGAATGGAGATTTGCCATGCAGAATGCCATAATCTCCTTTCGTCCACAAATAGCAAATTCCAAGACCTCTCGAACACATAATCTCCTTTGGTCTACAAATAGGAAATCGAAAAAGTCTTTGAGTTGTGAAAGGATAAATGTGAAGCCCTGGAGTATTGTATTGCTGTGTTACGACTGGGTGGCATATTTGTTGATCATGCAAATCTTTTACAACGGTGTGTCAAGATGTATCCAACAGAAAAGAGACAAGTATCTGGTACTTTTACAAGATGAAAACACATGTGTTTGAGATTTGCCCAAGGCTAGTCCATGGAGATTTGCCCAACAGAATGGCCAAGCATCCATACGCCGAGCCAATGAATGAAAAATGAGTTGTAATTGAACGTATATGGAGATCAATTCTGTCGGCATTCCAATACCTGAAGAGTGAAGACGACAGCTCTGAATTGGTGCATGCTTGCATTGCCGTGCCATCAGACACAGAAGGGAATGGCACACGGGCATCGGTCCTTCGAAGCACACAGCGCCAACGGGGGAAGAGGATCTACCAGAACCAATGGGTGAATAAATTATTTGGTTCTTTTAAATGCATCGTAATCTTCTTCTAAATTTTACAATTTCAATGAAAATGCATCTTTTACGGTATAGAATCAAGATATGAGGTAATTGGGGTAATTAAATTTTGTCAAAAGAATTAAATGTGTGTAATCAACTGGATAAGAAATTTGAAATTGGACAATGGACAGACGGAGGTGCCCCTAATGGCGTTGGCAAGGAGCACAATCTGGTTGACTGTTGCATTTCCTATTTAGCTCTGAAAATGGGAGTTGCATTTCCTGTTGAATAACATGAGTGTGGAAACAAATGCCTTCCAGTTAGGCCCAAGCCGTTTACTTTTCTTATTGGCATGTTCAGCAACTCAGAGTGGTAGATCTTCACTACTAGCCGCGATGTAGACATCGGCTGATTCAGGAACAACCCTATAAATCTCTATAGGTTCGTGTTCATCGAAACTCTATGTGCATTCATTAATTTTGTGTGAGCTATGTCATCACATTGCACCTCCTGCAACTGCAATTAAGCTAACCCCAGGCCGACTAGGCTGGCACTAATCTCCAACTCTCATATTTTTTCTGCAAATCCATTGGTCTGTCTTTTCTATTGGATCTAGCCATCTCCTAACACAGCTTTTATGAAGATTTGGATGAATAAATAAACTGTCATATGCCTATTACAACTGAAGGCGATGCCGGTGCACCTGAAGCTATTGCTGATGATGCTCGTATCGCTGATGGAGTGAGGAACAAGTTGATGTGGACAGTGGCCCAAGGCAAGCCCGCGAACGAAGGCCCAACACCAAGTTTACTGGCCCACAGTAGGCAGTGTAGAGGAGTAACCCGAGTAGGCGTCGTGAGTACTTGAGGGAGGAGAAGGAGAGAGAGAGGTATCGAATTTGAAATCTGTTATCTGATCGAACCCCTGTAATGTTCATCTGAATTCTAAACTACTTGCTTTGCTACCTACCCCAAACTCTAGATTCCCTGTTCGATTAGATATGAGTGCTAACACACCACGGTGACGGCGGCGAGCGTTAGGAGTGCCTGGCGAAAGCATTGTTTGGTACATTTTGTGCCGACACCGGCAACAACGACGCTACTGGTGTCGTGTCCCTCATTGGAGGTGTTCTAGAAGCACTCCTACTCATCGCCAGAGACGTTGCAATCTCATGATTCGAACCTCACGCCGCCAGCATATCCGACGTCGGCGGCATCACCTTACGCCGCTCGCGCGTAAGCTGCAGGTGGGGGTGCCCAAGGTGGAGGTCGAAGAGGAGAGGATGAGGATGGCGACCGTTGCTCACACATTCTAACAGTGAGCAATGACCTCTCTTCCACCGGGGACTGGTGCTTCTCCAATGGCGACCATTCGGCGTCACGATGCACCCTGGTAACCCGGTATCATACAGAGTCGGCGGCATATCTATCGCGAGATCTGATCCACATTCTAGGTTTTGGATCAAGCATGGGCCGGTTTGCCAGCTGCAGTGGGGGATGTCTGGAAGGCGACATCACTTTGCCATCTCGTCGGTCGTACTGAGGTGGGGGTGTCCATGGATCTCAATTCTTCGATGCTATGGCTGCCAGTTGCTCTTTAGTACACATATCTTCATGTACTAAAGTTTATTTTTTTCTTAAATTCTGTAATAAGTTTGGCTGTGTGTGTTCACGCAAAGGCTTTGGCTGTGTGCATCGCCGCAGAGGCCGGAATGTAATTCCATTATCTAAAAAAAACAAACGAATTGTATTTGCTTCACTACTAGGGTAGTGCTATCCTATTCTACCTCAAACTTTCCCATGAGGAAAGTCCTATGGTTAGCTGTAGCTTTACTGCAGCCGTTTCGGGAGTCTGCCCCTAGAATTCATGCACCAGCCACCAGCCACCAGCCAATCACATTTGGAACGTACACAATTTGTAAGCCTTCTGGCACCCGCTAGAATAGATGTATAAGGGCATATGCACAGCCTGTGACAGATCTGAAAGTGAGGATCTAGAAGACTTTAGCTTAGAAAAAAATTGGTGCAACAAGGCTAGTGCTACCTTGAATCTCACCAAAGGATTAAAAACATTACACAGGTGTTATTTCTCTCATTTCACGACCTTGCATATGTCCCAAGGAGAGCAACAGTGGTTGGAAATTTTTTGTTTTTCTACACCTCTAGTCACGAAGCCTCCACTTGGGCTAGCAAAATCTTTGCCTCACCAGTCACCATGCATGCATAAGCGCTGGAACTAAGGCCTAAAAAGCAAAGTTACTTCTCGGCATAGGTTACACACATCCCCTAAGTCCGTAAGCATGGCCAGAGCTGGGACAGTCCTCGTCCGTGAACCATAGCTGATACGTTGGAACCACAAAGCTCCCAAGACCTCCCAAGCTTACTATATCCTACCAAACAACAGGAGTGGCACCACAAACCATTCAATCATCTCATGTTTCATGAACAAGAAATTTACAATCTCTATCTCATCTCTCTCTGTATCTCTCTCTGATTGCCGAAGCAGTGCTTTCGTATTGTTACAGATTATTCGTCGCCTCTCACCTTCTCTTTTATATGGATATGAATGGATGAAAGTACTCTGTACTTAGTTAAATCTGACCTAACTTTGCTCAGTGTGTCTTGAAAGTTAATAACCGAAAGCTTCTTATATCCAGGACAAGCTTCCTCTTATAATTCCAAAATGAATTTTTATTGTGATACTAAAGTTTCCTTCCAGACTGTAACCATCAGAAGAACCATAAAAAATAGTTTTCAGGAGCTTCTTTCGGTACTTGGCTGGCGACATGGCCAATGCCTCTAGCGCTTGAACATGCATTATTTTTGGTTGACTTATTTTTAACTCCTACTTGCCACAGAAAAAGGTAACGTCGAGCCATTACACAGCTTACCATCAGAATCTTAAATTCTTAGCTAGCGTGATGTGTGATTATGATATCTGACTGTGACGCCGCCCCCTTTGTCAATACATTCCCCTGCGTGCTTTTAATTTGTTGCTATACAGCTTGAGTTATGGAACTTGCCGTGTCAAACGTTCTCATTGTGTAAAGCTAAAAACTACTTACTAATGTCGCCATTTGGACCTATATAAAAACAGGAGGCTCACCGCACACACATATACATGGCATCACATTATTTATTTATATATTTTGGAACAAATCATGTGAATCATAAACTACCGAAATCCGACACCCAGTTTGAAAACTACATGCTGCACGCCTTGGAGGTACGATGACCCTATAACTGTCACCTGGGGCCCAACCAGCCAACTGCTACCAGGATGACTGAACTTACCCCAACATACATGCGCAGGACACACCGTGTCATGCTGTGGCGAAGGTAGAGTAAATTTGAAGGTGGTGTGGCTGCCTTGTAGATGCATATATTTGAGTCAATATCATGGTGAAAATTTATCTCATTCCACTGGTATTCAAAAATTTTGTGGGTGCACCGTACTGTACGTGGCTTCACCGACACTGTCATGCCACGAGGCTGCACAGTTGGACAAAGGCAGAGGCTGGGGCGTAGGTCGAGCCGTATGTGACAAAATTGTTCCTTGACAACGTAAAAGTAGCTGGAGTGCTGAAGCTAGGCCGGTTGTTCACATGACATCTTGCACTTGTGTCCAACAGAGAGAGTGTAACTAATGCAGATGTTCCCGATGCTTCCTACTCCTATGCACAACTACCATTGTTGGAGTTACATTGCTGGCTTTTGATTCCTTACCTGCTATTTTATACACGCAGGTCAGGGACATCTACACAAGTCATGGCCTGCGGAGAGGGGAGGGGGCAATTTAAATTTAGTCAGGCAATAAATGTACTACCAATCATGATATCAGAAAAATTGTGGAGAGATCTAGCAACCAGAAGTTGTCCTTTTTCTTTTGCATCTATACATTGATTCACAAAAAGAAAAATAAGTGGCGCCTCATTATATCAAACTGGGCTAAATTTTCGTGCAAATATCCAAACTACCATGCATGTTACCTTCCTAGAACTTCCTAATAGACAAAGTTAGCATACTTCGAGCCAGCAACTGCGAGTATCAGTTCTTTTAACTTGGTTATTATTGACTGATTTGCATTGGACAGTAAACTAAAAATAAGGAATCTGATAAACAATCAACATTGCAAAATTACAAATAGACACACATGTCTACAATGTCTACACACATGTCTACGATGCTAAAAATAAGCCTTGCACATTTGTACAATAAAACCAACCAACACTTCCCATTAAAATTCCAGCACACAAATGAAATGATAGTGAATACACCCCTGTAACAAGAAGGTGCAAACTATAGATATGATTAGGGGAAACACAAAAATAACCCATAATTTTATTTCGATAGTTTCCAAGACAAAATTTTTATTGTGATAGGTACAGTTTTAGAACATGAAAGAGAGCGTGTGCAAACATTAGTGTACTCGAGATGATGATGCATTGCGTGCATCAATAAAGTGGTCGCTGGAGAATTTGCTAAAAAGGAAGAATAAATTACACATCAGAAAAATTGACGGTCCAGTGTAGAAGGTGGACTTGTCTGAAATTGAGTAATATTTTCTTGATGGATTCATCTTGTTTGGAGCATAATATACGGTGCTCCAGATGATGATGCCTTGTGTGCATTAGACCCAAGCAGGACTAGCACCTGCGTCGTCCAGCAGCTGCCCCTTGCAATCTTCTCCCCTACATTGTTTTTAATTAGCTAAGGAAACTGAAAACAAATCATCCAATCTATCCTACTGGAACAGTATATGCATGTTGGCAATTTGCTCCAACTGGTTTGCTAGGGGTTGCATTCCATGCACCATTATATGGAAGATATGAGAGAAACTGGGGACCCGTTTGAATAATTCTTGTGCCTACCACTTAAATAGTATCATGTTTATTTTGCTTATCATAACTGTCTGAACGGATGTTGATGTGGCTTTGTGTGTTGTATTGGTTGATTAAGTCACAGAAAATGCCTAACTCATGAGGCACCAAAACGTGCCTGTTTGTGTTCATGTGCGCTAGTGCGCATTCCTTGTCTGTGCTGCATCTTTGGTGCTCATTATATATTGCTAGCTCCTGACAGGGTTCTGCACTTTCATTGCCCACCTGTATGCCCAAGTGCTTCGGAGTCACACGTTGCCATCGTGTTGACCGCAAAACAAATCCTGTATACCTCTGTTCTTCACAATTCACTACAACCTCAACAGATCAGAGTGCAATCGTAACTCCCAAGACCTCCCAAGCTTACCCTACCAAATTTCATTGCATCTCTCTCTCTCTCTCTCTCTCTCTCTCTCTCAGCATCTCTATTACAGTGTTGGGCTCGCTCCATGTCTCCACTCCTCTTTTATATACAGATGAGACTTTGTACGATCACACAATTCCATCCCGTCAAATTATTTTAATACATGGAGTAAAGTTTGTGACAGTTTGCTGGCAGTAATGACAATCAATTCCTGTCCGTTTCAACCTGACTTGTCAGTTTACAGCCATTTTGAAAAAGATGTTCTTTGGTTTCAACATTCAATTCCAATACCTGCTCAAGCTGAAGAGGGAGGACAACACCTCTGGACTAGAGCGTCCTTGCATTGTGATGCCATCATACGAAGCGGATATGGGACATGGGCATCGCTCCTTCGAACCACACAGCGGCGACGGGGGAAGAGGATCTAGCAGCACCAATGGGTGGAGTAATTATTTTGTGCTTTTAAATGCGTAGAAATCTTCTTTTAAATTTGATAGTTTCACTGGAAATGAAACTATTACGGTATAGAATCAAGATCATGAAATAGTCACGGTAATTAAATTTTGTTAAAAAGAATTAAATGTGTGTAATCAACTGGATAAGAACTTTGAAATTGGACAATGGCCAGAGGCACCTTCTCGTGACGGCACTGGCAAGGAGCACGATCTGGTCCATAGTTGCATTTCCTGTTTGGCTCTAAAAATGGGAGTTGTGTAAACATGAGTTCAAATAAACAAGGTGCACGGATCGACCCATGCCTTCCATTTAGGCCCAAGGCGTTGTCTTTTCCTAGTAAGCTAGTAATTTAAATTGTCAAAAATTAATGTACCATCAAGGTGAAATGGCTAATCATCTTTCCAAATGTTAGGGCCTATTCTAAATGAATTGTCCCCTCAAAGGTTTTATCGTTATTGCTTGATATTGCATAACTGTATTTTTTTTTCAATGAACATATATACAGCTACATATTATTAATTTGGATCCACAGTTACATTGCTTCGAACTTTAGGTTTGCTAATATCTCAGCTCAGGCTCATTAAATGAAAATTGGTGGGTATCCGAGCAGCTTGCTAAATAGGAGAACCAGCACAACCAAGCCAAGGCAGTTTGGGCGACCAAGTCAAGCCAGAGCAGCTGTGATCCGCTGGAAGTAGTCTTTCCGTAATGCTAGGGCTCCCGATGTCTTCCATGCCTGTATTGTTGGAAACACCATTGGCACAGACTTCTTGAATCACTCGGTCATCTCTCTAAACCTATGATACTCCTTTTTATGGACATCTGGAGTTCTTATTCTTTAATTTGTGCAACTACCAATACATTTAAGTGATTTTGTTGTGCCAGACCGTTATGTATATATATAAAGCCTGCCTCTACGGGTGTACTTGCCGTGGTTACAGTTGTCCAAGGTCACCATAAGCCAGACCAGGTTGCAGTTCATCTCAGCCTTGGATCAGTAGTCGTCGTGCTACCCAGTGGCAAATGAATTCCTTCACCAAGGCCCATTATCTATGTGTTCAAACAATTTAAATCAAGCTAGCCCATAATAGTTTAATAGACAAGTAAACATTTGCAGCTGCCTCGAAAAGTGCTCATATTTTTCGATGCAGCCCCATATCTGTACCCCTCTAAGATTGGATTTCTAGATATGGCCCGATGTAGAGGTGTACGTGGTACATATTTATTTCTACAGGGGGCTGGATCTAGAGTTGTTCCTCGAAAATAGGTGCAACACTGTGAATTCATAACTTCTTATGTGAAAGATGTATATCAACGTATATCAAATCATCTCAAAGAGATCTACAACTTTGCTCATTGTTTTCAGTTTCAAATCAGTCAGATACGGAAAATTCTGATTGAACTTCTCACAGTTCGAAATTCAATTTTCTTTGAATTTTTCAAATGAGCTTGGTGGACAAATGATGGAACTCGAACTTATATATTTCAGCAATATATAAAGGATTGCAGATGATAACGTATTCATTTGAAATAATTTATTTAGGTAAAATTCTGTTTGATTTTTCTCAAATTTTGGAATTATAAAAAGTTTGAACAATCTTAGATCACTCTCGGACACTCGAATAGTCCTGTGTGTGTAAAATCGATAGAGTGCATATCTGATAAAAAAAAATTTGACAGTATATCAACAGATAATAACCAACAAAACTCTGAAAAAAACTATTTTTCCGTCGGGTCGACATCAGAAAGATTTTTTTTGTGGATAATTCACACAGTATTGTAAGAAGCTTGTTTTTTTAGCACAGTGGGGACAGCTCAGCACCTTTCATCTCAGGTCACAAGCCAGTTTGATTTACACAGAACACCATCTACTGGGAAACATCAAGGAAAATAGAGCACACTGCAGAAAATTGAACAGGAAATTGCGTAATATAGCCACCAAAACTCAGAGTAGTCCTTATGCCAACTAATGAATTCAGTGGTTGTTGCAGTCTCTCACAAAAAACTAAGCATGCTTCGCATCACAGTTTCCTCTCTGCAATTACTTAATTTTTTTGAAGGAAAATACGTATCTGTTTCTAATCAAAACATAAGCATCAGTCATCGTAACGTCATCCTCTGTTTTTCTGCCCCCATCACAGTTCACTCTGCTATGCGCCTTCAGCGCTTCTCTCAGCACATCGGTAACCGATCAGTTCCCAACCTGCACCCCCACGAGGATTCAGATGTTGGTTGCTCCTAAGGGAAGAGAAGATCTAGAACAAAGAGGGGTCGTAGGTAGATGAACTGGATCGAAATCCCAGTGGTGGCATGTGACAACATTTATAGATTTCTTGACACCACCCATGGGTGCATAAGCAGTTACCGAACTCCTGATGCCACTCAAGCCAAATTCTGTGTAGGTTTTGAAACCGTGTGGTTTTCACCGTGGCATGGATCCTTCAGCTCTATCACTCCCCAAGAAGAGCTCCTACATATCGTCGCCCATTATTTATAGGCAACATGCTTATGTGCATACTAGTTTCCTTATACCCACAACTTGGTAGTTGTGCAAATTTGTTAGTACCGTGCATATGCAGTAAATTAAATGATCGATACATTTAACTCATGAGGATTTGCAGCAGCCTCTGAGTTGTTACTGCTCCTGCATTCATATCTCACTAGGCAACAGACTAAGTGAGACTACAAATACTTCATGGGGATGTGTCATATCAATCCATCGACCGGCTACTACTTCAGTGTAGACATGTGATGTTTAATTTGTGCATCATGCATACATGTGTTGATTTAATAATCTTGTAAAATTAAGCCAAATAAATACATATTGCGAATTCATGTATCTTGAACTGCTAGCTCAATTGTGTACGCTGTCAGTCTTTATATCGTTCATGGTGTTCCCAGTTTCGTGTCTTATGTCAGCAAGACTTTCCTATGTCATGTCCAGTCTCTCCCAAGGAGATACAACCTTAGACCTCTACTCATGTCTTCAACTCGTCAAGGTAGTGTGCCCTTGATGATGCACGCTCTCGGGCTGATCCAGTTCCAGGAAATCACACCAGCGAAAGATTGCGTCGTCTGGTAAAATTTTCAGGCGACCAGTGAAACATTTGCCAGCTGCTTTGACCGTACAGCTCCATTATGGAGGTGTTGGCAGTACTAAATGCTGCTTAACTGCCATTAGCATTTTTTAATTGATTGCGAGTGTCGACGAGGCAAAGCGAATTGATGCCAGCATCGAGTACGCCAGCTGGTTTGACATAGGACAGCACACTGGTCAAGTTCATTCACTCGAGGCAATCGCTAGCTGATGGAAAAATGCAGGGAAAGAAAATCTGAAGACCGAAGTAGAAACTTCACAACAGCAACCCTAACTGGGAATCGATGGTGTTCTTTTGTATTTCTTTTCTTTTGTTGATTGGGAGATGCGTTGTACTTGTGCTGTATCATAATCATCTTATGATTGAATGATACCACGCCAATCATCTCGTTTGAGAGATTGTTGTCAGTTTGGGCTCTCCATAATGCAGTAGTAGTTTAAAATTTCAGAATGAGGTTACTGTACAACGGATCTGCTGAATGCTGCTGGTACAGTAGCGACCAAAATCACTGCTACCTAACCATAATGCTCCATGCTGATGCTAGAACAGCTGACAATCAATATCTCATCCGGTAGGACAACAGCTCCTGATGTCTCCTATGCTTAATGCCAGAAGCCTTCACGAGTGCTCTGTCCATGTCACTCTGCTTGCAACACATTCACCTGAGTGCTCACATTTAAGATCTCTCAGCAGTTTGGAGATTGGGAAGAGACTGCTAATGATCGAGTTTTATCGACCTGTCTCAACCTCACTACTTTGCCTAATGCAGAGGCCTCCACATCGGCAAAAGGTAACCACTCTTATTCTCTCTAGAACATCTTAGGCCTGTTCATGCGACTCAGACGCATCCTTACTATGTCGCTAGAGGAGACATATTTATCCATATTGAAAGGACCTCGAGACAGGAGTGTTCCTATAGGAAGTCACACTGGTACGCGCTCCACAAACAGTCACCACTCATGGAACGAAAGGATCAAACAGAAGAGTCATGCATAGCTACAGCATATGTAGTTGTTTCTCTTTGTTTGGTCGAGCTCTTGGAAGTTTGTACTGAAGACCTGATTTTCAGGTTTTTTTTGGAAAACTGTTCGTAACCTTTTACTATTGGCTTGTGTAACAAAGTATTCAGTTATAGCTCAGTGCACTGGGAGCTAGAAAAAAAAATTTATGTATTGTAAGAAAAGAAAGAAAAAAAATTACATGGTGCATTTGGTAAGCCAGCACAAGAGCTGAACACGTCAAACCGATGGAAGCTATCAGCTATAATCAAGAGCCGTAGAACTCCATTACTGTGTTTGTCTCCTATTCCGCCTGCCGTTTATTTAAAGACAGAAGATAATGGGTGAGAATGCAATTCTAAAAATAATTCATGTGAATGTGCTTGTAAGTGATTCATTGACATTTAATATTTAGTTTGTGGAACGGCAACTCCCTAAGCTATGAAGGATTGATGAATCAAGTATGAGAGCATCAGATAATCATCTAATTCCCATTATTCCCTCTGGTGTGTGCGATCCACTCTTCCAAGAAGGAAATTGCACCCTGACCTTGGCATGTTGGCTCATGATGCCCTAGGAACGCTATGTTATATAAGCATCTGGTATATAAAAGACCCAGCATTTAGAGACATCCTGATGCTTCCCAATTCTGTTGGCTTTCCAATTAGCCTACCATCCAAGGTAACTACTATATCATATAGCTTCGATCCTTCCGCCTCATCCTGAACAACTCGCTTCTTCTCTCGGATCCTTCAGTTCTCGTTTTTTTAGAGCTGGTATAACAGATTCTCATGATGAAGCACAACTTCTGGCACCAAACAACCTTGTTTCAGCAACCTGTATGTTTTACACCATAGAAAAAGTCCTATTTGATTCCCTTCTTCACCCATCCTACATGATTTCTTTTATCCCAAGACCTCCCAAGCCTACTACCCAAGAATTAATGTACCAGGTGTGGCAACTGAACTGAGTATGACAGCGTGAAATATTCACATCATGTTCCACAAGAAACTTCCACTTTCTTTGATTGCAGATGCAGAATAATGGCATTGCTTTTCACACCACTCTTATATTTTTTAGATAATGGATAACAAGCATCCGGCCTCTACATCACACCACTCTTATATGGACCAGAGAAAATACGAGCACACCTCAATGTCGTATTTTGTCATATCACATTATTTTTTGTACCTGGAGTTTAGTTAATTCTCGCCTAACTTTTCCATCTGTACAAACCAGGATGTAGATGCGAAGCATTATATTTGAACATCTTGCTGCCAAATAGTAAATTGAGTCAACACCCATAACTCTTGAACCGTCAGTGGGAACCCATTGCCATGTATGTTCAACCACCCACCTATAACTCAAGGCATGTACAAATCATCCATTTCCATAGGCAAAATAGATCAAAGATGTTCTGACATTGAACACAACAAAAATACTAAAATCTGAATCAGACATGTATCCAAATGATTTCTTGATATTGATAAAAAAATCATCTTATCCATAAGAAACTGTAGGATCAATTCAATTGATGATAGATATATACTAACACTACGAAAGCTATAAAGGATTTTTCAATATTAACAAATCAAACAAAAATAATTCTCACAGTCTCGGTTCTAGAGACAAGATAACCGGTTCACATTTTAGACAAAAACTAGATCCAATACCGTAACAACGATTAATTGATCCCAAAATTTGATGGAATAAACTATACAAAATTCTTGAGCAAATTGAATTTCTAGATTATGAGATATTTATTCCCAATATTTGTTGTCTCAAGGATAAGCTGTTGCTAGACTCATCTTATGTTGTTAAATTGTTTGTGGAAGATTATAAACTGAGATAACACACTAGCCACCGATACTGCAAAAATGATTTTGTGAGACACTTCCCAGATATTAAGTACCCTGAAATTTTTGAAGGTGATCATATTTGCATAAGCATTTACAATTTCCAGTCTCACAAAAAAGATTTATGGATATGGGCATTTTTATGCAGGTGATTAGAATTTGTCAGCCCACTAAAAATTGATTTCTGGATATGTGGATTCTATTTCAGAGGTGCTCCTCTTAAGAGGCCCGTCTTATAAAAATAAATCAAGCCCCGAAACAATCTGATTGGAAATCTACATATATATAGTGCACTTAGGCTTTGCACATCTCCTCAGTCTCTCCCTCTCACACAGCCGCATCTCTCTCTCCGTCAATGCATGCACACAACACGTGCAGTGGAGTCCCACCTCTCTCCCTTGGAGTCGATCACCCGGTGGCACACCAGGGGGCGACATCCCCAGCGGCGCCTCTAGGGCATCGAACCCCTGGTGCCAGAACTAGCTTGGATCCCACGGTGGCGGCTGTTCCAGGGCATGGCATCCCCACAGTGGATCCAGGTGTGGTGTCCCCTATGGAGAATTCAGGGTGCGACGCCCTTGGTGGTGGATCCGTGTGTGGCGCCCCCACGTACAGGCGACCCCTGGCAGCAGATCCGGGGGATGGGGCAAGCACACACGGCAGGATATCCGGGACCG
This sequence comes from Hyparrhenia diplandra, assembly GCA_015847255.1. Lineage (NCBI taxonomy): Eukaryota > Viridiplantae > Streptophyta > Magnoliopsida > Poales > Poaceae > Hyparrhenia > Hyparrhenia diplandra. The sequence goes on from JADLZK010001408.1 coordinate 217,692, forward strand.
TGTGGGCTGTCTTTGGCTCAATGGCAGGCCCTTTAGGGCCAAGTCGTTGGGCACAACTGATTTACTTATGATTTGTTTAGTAAATTCGGATTTATATGCAGATGGCAATTATTTCTTTTGCCTCCGTTAACAGGCACTAATTCAGCCAGCGTAAATGCTTTTTGCCTGCCAGCCAGCGTAAATGCTTTTTGCCTGCCTGTGGAAAAAGTACCATGTGACCAGCCGAATGTACTCGTTTCACAATTGTTAGGGCGACTGTGTTTAGGATAGGCCGGAATGAAATATAGGGTCAGCCATAGGGGGAGCAAAATGGTGGATCATTTCCTCCGAAAAAACACAGTGATTTGGTTTGGCGTAAACCTAAGAGCACACAATTCCTGCAAGAAACTAAAAGATCTCGAATTATATACATCCCCCAACTCCGATCCCCTTTTACCTTCCTCTCGATTACCCAGCTGCACACGCTCTTGTGTTGGTTATTGCACGTGAACAAGCAATTAGAGATGACAGCATGTTGAAGTGAGAAAAGGTTGTGAATTGTGGATACTAGCAGTCACAAAACTGATTCCATGGTCCATGCAACTACGTACCACAACCTGGACCTATGTATATAGTTTATATGGTCTGTGGTAAGCGGTAACTGCAACTTTTTTTTCGTTTTGAAGAAGTACTGCAACTTGCATTGGTGGCTCAATTCAGTAATGCCATTGATTTCATTAAACTAAACTAGACACATAAATACTGGCATTCACGTGTTCTGTTTTAATTTTATTATTAACCTAATGTTCTGCGAATTTGTATGGATGGCAATAATAGGAAAATATTGCTTTTGGAGTAAGATGCATAACATTGAGTTTGTTCCCGAAACAGTCACGTATGAGCCAAGGAGTCAAAGGTACCGATCACCCTGGCATTACATATTTACAGCATAAATTCACCCCAACGCTTCTCTGTCCCCTCACAGGTCACTACAACCACATTTGTGTTGTTGTCCCACACCGGCATCTTGGTAAATGGCGTGCACGTAGCGCACACAACTGCGTCCCAGCACGGCATCGTGTATCCTTTCTATATCCTTCACTCTTCAGAGGACGATCAGAGAACAACATATATTGAGTTGAGCTGAGAATCTATGAGCAACATTTGAATCATTCTAGTCAGTCTGTCGTGGCTGTCTGAATAGTTTTGTATGACAGCGCACCACATGCTTTCCATTTGGATAACAAAACCAGGCTCTCCCTCCAATATGCAAATTGGCAATAGCATCTCCTATATGAAGAAGTCACAGCTATTTCTCCTTTAACTTCTCTTTTATTTTTCTAGAAGATAGATAGACCAGCGGCTGGCTACTGCCCTGTTCTAATCTTCACTTGTGTTAGTGGACATATATAGGCACGAGGGACTGGCTTGGACTTGTTTGAAGTCTTCACCTTGATTATACCCTACTATGAATGACCATTACCTAACCAGCACGATACCAAATTAATAAATATGTGGTTGTCGGTAGTGGACAAAAATATGTGTTATGTGCAAAAGTTATGTATCTGGAAAATCCAAAACATATTATAATTTGGAACGGGGTTACTAAGAAATTAAATAGGCCCGTACTGGGTGGATAAAAATTCAAATGGATTCACATGAAAACAACTTCCATCGGGCGGTTACTGATGCTCTCAATTTGCTTAAAATTGAACTCCATTATTAGCTAAACTGTTCACAAAACTCTAGGAGCTAAGAGCTGTGCGTGGATTGTTGAAAAGGAGCACAGAAGTGGTGCCCAAAACACCCGAGACCTCAAAAAAAAAAAAAAAAAAAAAAGAGAGATCCCAACTAGTCAAAAACACGAGGGTAAAGAGAGAAAAAAGAAGAGAACAAAAGCCAAAATAATTTAGCAATTCGAAGAAAACTAAACAACGTAAGTGATGATGGTTTTCAGTTTGCGCTAGCTGCTGATATGACATCACCATCGCCATCATCTCCGAGGACAAGAGACTCTATTTATGCATGAAAGCGATCACTACAAGAAACTGCTACTTTAAGCCAAGAGACTGCTGTTCTCGGCAAAGGCCATGTAGCTCTCGGCAAAAGCTTTGCCGAGCACGGTGCTCGGCATAGAACCTCTAGGGAAAATTTTCATGCCAGAGCTCCTTTGCCGAGCACCGGCTATCGTACGCTCGGCAAAGAAATTGCTGAATTTTCCGTAGTGGATAGATCCATGTAGCACAAAATTAAGATATGATTAATGGTTTTTCTGTGGAAAACAAAGACATTTAGAATTAGCCACATAATCGAACTGATGCATCTGTTCGCGATTACATAACAATCTTTAGTGGGAGTTGAACCGCAACACTTCACTATTTTCAGATAAGATATAAGAATACTTGTAGCTATATAGCAGGAAATAGACATGTCATTTTAAAGAATCTAGGTGCGATTTAAGATGTGGCGATGGCCATTGACCGAACACAATCACAAATGGAAGCTTTGCAGCATCACCAGTGGAGGACATGTACTTGACACTGGATGAGAAGGATTTGCTAGAAACTGTAACTGAAAGCTATTGGAATTGGCAAAAATTGAGCTTGCTACTTATTTTGTTTATTTTGTAGGGTAATTTGTTTAATAAGTAATATAAAAACATTGAAGATTCTCGTGCTTCCCAGACCAGAATTGAAGAAAAACTGATCTCATCCACATTCAGGTAATTTATTTCTAGGCGGAATGGCTGAGAGAGCAATTATGGTTATGAGATGAGCCACTAGATTCCAAACAAGCACAAAATGGACGTGTATGGTCAGCCTCTCTATGCAACAGGAACTTATTACAAAAGTGTTTCAATTTAAATACACCGTTCAATTTAGGCAAGAAAAATAAATAAATATTGGCATTCAGACCCGGCACTGCATGTATGTAATCTCCTGTAATTATTTGTTGAAACCCGATTTAGTGGTTATATGTCCTACAGATCCGGATTGTTTGTTATCCAAATGGAAGCATCCATCATCCTAACAGAACCAGAACACACAGGAGCAAATAGGTCCTTCCTCTGCTTTTTGTGCTGCTCGATCACCGGTCACTCTGTCATACATGTATTCCATCAGTCACGCTGAGCAATTCCCAACCTGCGCGAGATGCACCAGCTGCATTCAGAGAATTCCTGACACCACCCAAGTCTATCTAAACTCCCATTTCCAAATGGACTACCATAATATTCTCTATCTGAAGAAGTTGTAGCTTCTTGGTCTTCACCTTCCCTTTTATTTATATACTAGTCATAAATAAGAATACTCGCTCGTAACGAGCAGATGGGCAAGCAGGTATTTGGATAGGCACGCTATTAATATTGCCTTCTGATGTAGCTATTACTATTAGTCACGCAGACTTCTCTTATATATTTATAATACATATGGTAACCTAATAAGCTAGAGGATGTGGTTGCACAAACTCCACCGTTGTTCCATATATAGGCACAAGGGAGGTACATGGACCGGGCAAAAACCTTCGACTTGTATAATAAATATCGCACAGATTAATGACCATCAGCTAATGAGAACACCATATATGTGGACATCGGGGAGGGCACCTGGCCTATAAAATGCCCTCCGTCGTCGACACGACGAGCTCTCGCTAATAGATCAATCATTCACGATAGAGGTAGTAGAATATGATATAAGAGGTGGTATACACACTACAGAAACAATTATATCCATGGCGGTGCAATTACTGACACAGAAACCAAATTTACCAATAGAAAAAATAAAGATCAATTTCACTCGTAGTGTACCAATAAGAAATAACCATGGAGATAGAGAGACAAGGAAATCCAAAAATCCTTGAGGACCAACCGCCAGAAATAATTTCTTTAATGGTACATGGCCACCAAGAAAATTAAAACCTGGTGGCAGGGATATCAGTATTGAGCGACAGAAAATAATACAACACTGACAAGGAAATGATTTTGTTGATGGGGTGGCACTGACAAAATAAAATGACAATTATCCTGTCAGACAAAAAGCTGTCCAAACAAGAAATTTTTATGACGGTTTTACTTGCCTGCTGTACAGTATCCATTAGAAGAACAATAAAAGATCAAAAGTTTTCGAGAGCTGCATTCAGAACTTGGCTGGCGAGAGGACCAAAGGCTCCAGCCGCTGAACATGCATTATTCTTTGGGAAACACATGCTTGTGACTCGCAAATAAGGGAAAGGTTGTAGCTCACTTGAGGTGATGCATGCTTGGGGGGACCCAGAGTAGATGAATCAGGAATTTGGTGGGGGCTGGTGTAGATATCTGCTTTAATGTGGTGTGTGGCTATATCATTAGCATCTATGAAATCAATGTCGTTGGGGAAGCATTTCAAGCAATTCACGAGGCTTCTTCTAGGTTTAAACTACCTCAATGTGATTGTGGCCACAAGACAAGAAATATTTGAGATATGCGTAGACATTTTTTGGACCGAAATCAGTAGCACTAGTACACAAACAACATTTATTCCCGGCTCATCTGGGTCTTTATATTCCGGTTATAGAACCGGGAATATGGGTTGGGAGGAAAGGTAAAGGGAATATGGGTTGGGGAGTAAAGCGAACGAACCGGGAATAAAGATAGGACCTTTATTCCCGGTTGGGGGTATCAACGGGGAATAAAGGTCCTGCCCTTTATTCCCCGTTGGTACCACCAACCGGGAGTAAAGGGTTGTTTTTTTTCTTTTGATTTCAATTCCTGATTTCAATTTAATTCTTGATTTCATTTAAATTCTTATTCGATTGGGGATTAGAACTAATATATACACATAATAATGCACACATATATTAAAGTGTTCATATAGTCTCGATTACATATTAAGGTGTTCATACATGTCTCAATTACATATTAAGGTGCTATTACATATCCCGATTACACAAGCTCACACTTCGGTGGCCAAAATGAAAAAGAATCCTTTCTTCTCGACAGGCAACAACACACTGTATAGGACTGCTGGATGGCCTCAATGTCGAGCCCCTTTAGATTGACAACAAACTCCACATTCCCGTCGAAGCTCGAGCTTTCTTCAATTAGAAAATGAAAACTCCAATTAGAAAATGAAAACTCCAATTATTACTCAATGGATCTGACTGTGCTCACCTTTCTTCGACCTTCAAGTCGGAGCTCGAGCTGGGACTAGGAGGGCCGGACCGCAAGAGGGTGCTGCTGCTCTACTGCAGCCTGCGAGAGAACCCCCGCTGTCGCGGGCGTCGCCGCTGCCGCCCCGGGCGTTGGCCGCTAGGGCTGGGCGCAGGTCGCGCCGCCCGTGCAGGCCGCTGGCCCGGGGCGAGGGGAGAGCTGGGGAGGACCGAGGGGAGGCTACGTGGACGCAGCCCTGCTGGCCGCTGCGACGGCGCCACCACCGCCTCCGTTGCTTGCCTGCTTCCGCCCTCTCCTTCTGCGGCAGCCAATGCGAGCGAGTAGAGCTAAGAGCCGATGCGGCGGATGGTGTTTGTGTGATCTAGAAAAGTCAGTCGGAGGAAGGGGAAGGGCCGGCGATTATATATTTCTAACCTCTTTATTCCCGGTTGGAAAGGATACCCGGGAGTAAAGGTTAACTTTTACTCCGTGCTGTAGTTGCCAACCGGGATTAGAGCTTTATTCCCGGTTTGGGTGAAGAACGGGGAGTAAAGGTCTAGATTTATTCCCGGTTTTAGTCCCCAACCGGGAATAAAGGTCATGGGCGCGGGGTGGCCTGCCACGCGGCCTTTTACTCGCGGCTGGGGACTCGAACCGGGAATAAAAGTACCTTTATTCCCCGTTCAATTTCGAACCGGGAGTAACCACAGTTTTTGGGGTCGAGAAGAGAAGCCGTTTATGTAGTAGTGTAGGGGAATCCCCAGCCTATTTTTTAATTTTTCTTTAATAATGCAGCCTGTTTAAATTCGCTCCCACGGAGAGTCAAACCAATGTATTGAGATATTATACAAATACAACAAATTTTGTTGGTTTCAGAAATCTAGAACAAGCGAAATCAACTAATTTATGTCAGGATTACATTTTTTTTCATGATTCTAGAGACCACCTATGTATATGGAATGGTACTTTAGATAACCAACTCAGCATCACGCTGTGTACACCCGAAGATATGGAGTGTGGTCGACTTGCTGTTTCACTCCTCATGATGATGCCTGTGAAGTACAGTAGCCATATAGAACACAGGAATCCTAGCAAATGATGTGTAACGCATTGCAAAGACCAGAACGCATGGCACATACATATATAATTCGGTCACCGAGCCATATATTTTTACATGTTATTAATTAGCATGTTAATTTGACCTCGGTCGATGAGCATACATGTAGTTTCCAGTTTATGTTCACTTCACACACCTACATGCATAAGAGAGAGGCAGGCAAAGCCAGTCAGAAGACACATGTATGAACAGAAAAGTCACCTGTTACCTGTTGTTCACACTAGCATAACCGCCAAACCTGACCAATCTAAATCGTGCAATGGCATGTGCACGGATTGTGCCACACTGCACGCTATGTAGGAGTCAACCAGCCAACAACTGCTACCAGGACGGCCAAATTAAACTAACCCGGACAGTTTGACATGAATCCACCGACTTGCCGATAAGTTGGGGCGCACAGTGATGGCCATATGTATGACTCTTCTAGTGGAAAAGCACATGAAACGTGCCTCTTGTCGAGATCGGTGAGTCTAGATGTAGTGCAGGTGCTCCTGATACTTCCTACTCCTGGGTTTTGATACATAACTGCCATAGCAAGACCACTGGAGCTGCTAGAGTAACAGACAACTACTGGCCTCATACTCCTCAGCTGCTGTTTTATACCAGGTTGTATTATTGTATAGACCTCTACCGTCCACAAATAGTCAGCTCTCATGATCCGCTGGCGAGAGCATGTGGTTTACAATTTAATTCGATCCGGCCGGTTTCCTACTACTATATATCTTAAAGCTCAACAGAATGTGAACCAAGCCACTTGACATATATCAAGATTTAGTATCCCAGCCTTTCTTGCACTACTTGTGGCTGGCTAAAGAAAACTTATGAGCATCCTGTCTAGAGACGGTGAAGAGGCCGCATAATGTGATTGAATTTAGTATCAGGTTTCAATTTGAATACTTTGCACCAGCAGATGCTTACACCACAACAAATGCAATCCATTGCCCCCTTTAGTAATAAGAGCAGCTTCGAAACTATCATGACCGTGTACTAACAGCGGGGCCATGTTTATTCTTCCAATCCATTGCCCCACTTAGTAATAAGAGCAACTTCGAAACTATCATGACCGCGTCCTAACTGGGGCCCCTCTTTATCCTTTTGTGGTGGTACTTCGGAGTGATCCTGACGCCTGCTAAGTCTATCTGTACTACTGTGAGTGCTCTCCACACATAAGTCATCTCCCAGGACCATAAGGAAAGGACAGAAAGTTTCATAGTCTCAGCTTGTAGAGTGTGGGGTACTGCGGTTATGGTGGGTGCTATCTGCTATCCCTCATCACTCTTTTGTATGTTGTAATGGAGCATTATTTAAAGACATCCACAAAAAATCATGAGTCCATACATCTTTACGGGTGGACTTATGGTCATCTCTGCAGTTTAGAGATTGGGAAGAGACAACATAATGGTTTAATTTAATCAAGGACACACCCCCCTCCTAATTACTTTGACTAAAGCAGAGGTCTGCGCTACCACAAAGGCAATGTCACTTGGACACCTGGATAAAGTATTTACCGAATCAGACTCATACTCGTGATAGGAATCTTTCTGATGCTCCGATCCCATGTTGCACTCTTGGACTGAAACGAAAAACAGAAGCGTTATGCATGCTCCGATTCCCTGTTTTGCTCTGTTATATATGAACCCAGAATGTAGAGCACGAAGGTTTTATAACAGGGGCGAGTGGAAGCAGGTAGCGTGGCCCATGGTGATGCCACATGAATGGAGTGTGCATGCGAAACTGGCATAGGCAGGCTCACCAAGGCGAGCTCGGCCAAGCAGGTGATCGCGCGGTAAGACAGGTGGCTTGTGGCTCACTCACTAAGACATGGGAGGGCACACCCTAGGAACCCAGGGAGGCAGGATGCTAAGGCGGCGCGTGTTTAGAGAACATATTCATGTGAAGGAGGTCGTGTTCATTTTCATGACTGCTATAGGCGTAGAATGGAACAAAGACAAGGTCCAGTTTACATAGACATGAGGAGAATCCTGAAATTTACTGTTAGCAGGAATACGATAAATAAATGAACAGCTCAAAATCATATGGGTGGACCACAACAAAGCCCACATATATAAGCGGTAGTTGTGAGTATGTGACACTACTACAAGTTTTCTTTACAGCGGCGGGTTTTTTTCATTTTCGGCCGCCACTAAGCAAGGGTCAACGTTAATCGCTCTATTAACGGTGGTGGTTTTCTACAACCCTAGAAACCGCCACGGTAAATCCAGAAGAAAAAGAAAAATCCAAACCCTAACCCTAACGGGCCCGGATCCCGCGGCAGCCCAGATCTGGGCCCATTAGGGTTAGGGGTTCGAGCCCGGCCGCCCGGGGTCGTTGAGGCGCCAGTGTCGCAGCGCATTTGGGATCCACCGGCCGGGCGCCGAGAGGCCCGCGCCGCCGCCAAGAGTCCCGCCCGGGGCACGAGAGATCCGCACGCCGCTGCCACGGGAACCCCGCGCCGGGCGCCGAGATTCACGCGCCGCCACCGGGATTTGCTCAACGACAAGCTCAAGGGAGGGCCCCACCAGATCCGGCGCAACAACCACTACCGGACTCAGGCGATTTCCGCGGAGGTTGACCTCACGGGATAGGGCCTTTTAGTCACGGGGAAAGGGTATCCCGGGCGTAAATCACGGAAATCGGTGACGGGAAAATGTGACGGGAAATCGCCCTTTTCCCGTGATCACGAAGAAAGCTCACGGGCTATCCTTTCCCCGTGATTGAGCATAGTTCACGGATATCCCTAACGGGGGTGGCGCCGTCAACGGGGGAGGGGTGAAACTCCGTTTTGGCCTACGTGGTTCGGGACATGAAAACGGCGTTTTCATGTGATATCCCGTGAGCATAACGGTGCAGCTCACGGGATATCTAGGCTCTTTCCCCGTGAGCCAAGCTTCGCTCATGGGATATTTTTGGCGATTTCCCGTGAGCCGCCACCACTCACGGGAAATATTTGGCCTCTTTCCCGTGTGTGGCGCACGGGAAATTGAGTTTTCTTTTTTCTTTTTTTTTTGTTCCAGCACATTATTGACACATATAAATACTCCCTCCGTCCATCTATCGGAGGGATATTACCAAAAAAAAGTTTTCCAAGAATTGGAGGGATATTAGGTGGTCCTCTCATTTTGCTAATAAATATGATGCCTCGTACCACGTGCAGTTGTGCATATGCCCAATCTAATGTTGTGCATGCACTTTGGAAAATGAAACATAGACCGTGCAACGAGGTGATTAATTGAAAATCTGCATAGCTTTAGTACTCCTTGGTCATTGTGCCAGAGGCTAATATCCCTCCGATAGATGGACGGAGGGAGTATATATATACATACACAGATTGCATAATATCCATAATACCCCATATATAGCTTGATACATCCATAATACGACATATATTACATAGTATCCAACAAAGTCACAAGTTTAACCACATGTCCATGAATGCAACCACAAGTTCACAAACTCACATAAAATCCAAGTTCACAAGTTCAAGTGCACAAGTTTTCAACCTACATCATGACAAATTTACGGCCACGGCCTCCAATCTTCCGCAGCGCATTCCCAAGGGTCCGGTTGAGATTGGCTCGGAGTTGGGTTCGAGGCATGAGAATTGTCCTGCACGTAGGCAAAGATAAATAGTTAGAAATTTGTGAGACAAAATTCAAGATAGATTCTATTAACTTGAAAAAAGAAGAGAAATAGTTAGAAATTTCGGCAGCACCTCCCCTGCACGGAGGGCTTTCCAACCTGCAAGAAAACAACGGCTCGATGGCCGACAACCACATGTCCACGTGCACATCTCATGGTGCATTCAAAACTCCAAATCATATCCATTCACATTCATATATGCATATTTCGAGTTACGGGAGACAAACTCACAGGAGAGGCTCCATGCGGTGGAGGGAAGATCGACGGCTGACCGTAGACGGGCGGTGGGACGACGACGGGCGGTGGGACGAAGACGGGCGGTGGCGGGAAGGCGATCTCCGGTGGCAGCTGCACACCAACCTGGCCACCAACACGCCGGAGGTACGCTTAGAGAGCTTCCATGCTCTTCTAGTGCCGCCGACCCTCTCTTGCTCTTTCGAGCCCTCTCTTGCTCTGCGCGAGCCCTTGCCCGCCTCCCTCTCCCTCGGCCTCCTCCCGTCGCTTCCTCTCTTCCTCTATCCGGGCCTATTTCAACACAAAGTTAGAACACGGAGAAATAGTATTCAACGATAAATGAACCTTAAATAAAAATATATAAACCTCAAGTCCGAGGCGTAGCACGGTAAGTGGTTGGCCGCTCGCGTATCACCGGGCCTCCCGAGCGTGCTCGAGCTCGATAGCCTCTTTTGTGTTGTGCGGGTTGATAACGCTATTACCTATATAGTACCGCCCGTGCTTCTTGCCTCCTCCGGCGATCATGGCGATGTCCCCCTCAATGTCGTGGCCACGGGGATCGAAGGTTTCTCCATACTGCTCCCTCGCCACTTGGGTGTACGCACTGATCTTCTCGTAGGCGGTTGGGTTGGTGTAGGCTTCGGGCCCAGCCTCAGGGTTGAAGACGACTGCGGGATCTTTATACCTGCCCGTGTGGGAGTTAGCACAGGCCTCGAGCGTTCTGATTGGCATGCCATGTGTCAGCTCCTGTGTGCAAAAAAGAAAAGTAGCTAGAATGGTAAGAAAGTATTGAGTTGCACATCAGAAAATAAGAATTGGATAACACTTACATATCTAGCTTGGTAGGACGCGAGATTAAGGCTGCCTTGATGGTGTGGTACACCTGGCATCATGGCACGCCGGTCCCGGTAGTCGTTGTGGACGTCCTGATAGTTTTCTGAGACCCACTTGTCCACCTGAAGCTCCCAGCAACGCCTATGCAACAAGCACCACTCCGGAATCACCTACAGGACACCAAGTATAACACAGATTATAAAAATCACATTAAGCATAATTAAACTTAGTATGAGCATTCAATATTTACCTCCATGTATTGTTCTTTGGTCAGATTCAGCGTTTTCCATTCATGCTTATTGAGCCTTCTGTTCTCCTTTATCGCGTACCACGTCTTGACGGCCTGGCCGCGTGCCTCGTACCACATGTCTGACACATGCTTGAAACAGGCGTTTAGAGCCACTTCCTCCGCCTCAGCCTCGTATCCCTCCTCGCACTTGAAGTATTTCTGCACATAGAAGCAATGTAATAAGTCATTATTTCTAACATTAGAATTTAGAGCGATGTATTTGTACAGTGCGACATAGACTTACCCAAAACTCTTTGACCACACAAATGGCCTTGTTACCATATTTCATGCCATCCTCATCATAGTTGTCCAGAAAGTCCGCGTACTGGTGGAACGACGTGATAGCATACTCTTCTCCGGTCGATTTTAACAAGGCCGTGGTAGTGCTTCCTCACGAGAATCCCAAGAATCTTTGGCGGGTCAAGGTCCTTGAACCGAGTTCGCGGTGACAACAAAACCCCTGCCCAAATGATCAAGAATAACTATTAGTTCCTATTACGATTTTGAAACACGAAAAATAAGAAAGTAGTGCTAAAGTGTAAAGTAAATTACCTTGGCTGTGTTGGTCTTATGGTCGGTTTTACGCTCCTCACGAGGTTGTCGATCCGGCGGTCACGAGGGGCCTCGCAAGTAGACACGCCTCCGGCGAGAGGAAGAGGAACCCCATCCCGTACTGCGGCTAGTCCCTCCTCATGGTGCGACGCCGAGCGGTCCGCGTGGTGCGACGCGAAGCGGTCCGCGTCTTGCGGCGCCGAGAGGTCCTCGCCCTCCGCCTCCGCCTCCGCCTCCGCCTCCTCCTCCTCCTCCTCCTCGTGCACCACCGGTGGTGGCGGCGGTGGTCGGGGTGCACGACGCCTGCCCCTGCCCCTACCCCGTGGCGGTGGTGCTGGCTCGCTCGACGCCCCTCCGTCATCATCCTCGGCTCGGGTCCGTAACTTGGAGACCTTTCGTAAAGTTCTTCTTGTCTAGTCCGAAAGCATGGTCGAGGCGAGAACCGCCGATGCTTGTCGAACGCAGAATACTTGCCACCCTTCTTCAACCAGGTGAACCTCACGGCCGCCTTGCATCCTGGGCAAGGGAACTTGCCGTGCACACACCAGCCACAGAATATCCCATACGCCAAGAAATCATGTAGGGAGTAGTGGTACCACACGTACATCCTGAAATTTCTCTTCAAAGCTCGGTCGTATGTCCAAAACCCTTCATTCCAACCTTTGATCAATTCATCAATCACGGGCTCTATGAACACACCCATTTAATTTCCGGTGGCCGGGGAATTATCAAAGACAAAAGAATGTTCTTCGGTTGAAAGCGACGCCCGGAGGTAGATTCGGCCGGGATAACGAATACTGAGGCCAACAAGTGTATAGGGCAGCCATCATTCCATAAGGATTGAACCCATCTGTTGCGGTAGCAACACGCACATTACGAGCCTCCATAGCTTTGTCGGGATGAATATTGTTGAAATGGGTCCATGCTTCGGCATCGGATGGGTGTACCATCTTATCAGGCTTGTAGCGACGCCCATCTTTGTGCCATGTCATCTGTTTCGCAGACTCCTCGGTCATGTACATCCGTTGTAACCTCGGTGCGAAGGGAAGGTAATCAGTAGGATTTTCACGGGGACCTTAAGTCGCCTCTTCTCACCGCCTTCACCGGGGTCTACCTCTATGAACCTTGAGGATTTACACTTTGGACAAAGGCGTATCATCTTTGTACTCTTTCCTAAATAAGACGCACCCGTTCTCACAAGCATGTATCCGCTCGTATGGCATCTTGAGTACCTTGAGGAGTTTCTCGACTCATACATGTTCTTTGGCAAAGACGTGACTGGCGGAAGCAAGCCCCCAAAGATCGTCAACATGTCGGTGAAGCCGTCTTGACTAATATTGCATCGGGCCTTCAAGTCCATAAGGCGTGAAATGGCATCTAGTTTGGAGACCTCACAATAGTCGTGAAGGGGTTTTTGCCGCCCGCAACATGGTATAATAGGCCTTTGCGGTTTCTTCTGGCTCCTCCTCCCCCTCATCCCCAAGTCCTTGCTCAAAGTTTCCGGCATGAAAGTCATCTATCATGTCTCCTATCCCGGCATCAGAAGCAAGATCATCGATGCGTTGCCTCACGACCTCGTCTCTCATACTTCGGTTTCACCATGGAAGATCCACCGCTTATAGCCATCCGTCCATCCATACTTGGGAAGATGTTTAGACATGTCCTCCTTACTTTGCCTTTTTTTATTGTCACAATTCTTGCACGGACACCAAACCTTACTCGCACCTCGAGCATTCTGAAAATCATAATCCACGAAAGCACTTGCTCTTCCTAACCCATTCAAGGTCATAATCTCCAAAACTCCTCCACCGTCGTATATCCACGCACGGTCATCCATTCTCTATCATTTCGCCGAGAATATAAGAATGCAAAGTGCATCTACACAACGATCCTACCATCTAGTAGGTGAAGATAGGTCCTAATCCCAGGAGGATGCGTAGATGAAGTCAGTTCCATGCTCCACTCCTATCCGAGGAATTTGGGGCACCTCATTTGTTCTCCGAATACACGCCCTCCCCGAGAGGGGAGCTGTGTATTCGAAGAACAACGGGGAGATGTTGCGAAACTCGAATCGACAGAGTGGAGCATGGAACCAACCTCATCTACGCATCCTCGGGCTGTCCAAAACGTGGACAATTCGGAAAGAGATACGGTTATAGGTATGCGGGAATCTGCATACTTCCAACCGTATCTCTTTTCGAACGGAGACGATTAACCGAAGCCGCGCGATCTAGCTACGACCATGACACGGAAGGAGGGGTGATACCTATGGTCGCGGTGGAGTCAGGCTACCCGGCGAGGAAGAAGATCAGGGCCGCCAAGGGACTCCGGCCGGCTCGGCAAGGCACTCAACTCCGCTCCGGAGGGCTCCTCTCGCATAAAAACAAACACACGGGATCGGTTGAAAATTTTGGTGAGAACCTCCCCACATGCGGGGAGGTTTCCAATACCGCAAACAAAGCACACGGCACGATGGCCGACAATCACATCTAGGGCACGATGGCCGACAATAACATTTGGGGCACGATGGCCGACAACTTTGTGAAGGTGAAAACGGCGACGACGGACGGACGGACGGACGAACTCACCACGGGGGCGGCTGGCGGGCGGCCACGGCGGTGCAAGGTGTGTGCCGGCGCGGCGTCGGGACACGTCTGGCCGGGCCGACGACGTTGGGACCTCCCTTCTCCTTCCTTCTCCCCCCTTCCTCCTCCTTCCTCCTCCTCCTCTCCTCCCTTCTTCCTCCTTCCTCCTCCTCCTCTCCTCCCTTCCTCCTCCCTTCTCCTTCCTCCTCCTTCTTCCACCTCCCTTCTCCTTCCTCCTCCTTCCTCCTCCTCCCTTCTCCTTCCTCCCTCCTCCTCCTCCTCCCTCCTCCCTTCCCCTCCTCCTCCCTTTCTCCTCCTACGCGGCGCCCCCTCCACGCCCCTCCTCCGTCCTCCCGCCCCGGCGCCCCTCCTCCTTCCTCCTCCGCCCGGGGCGGGGCGAGCGGGCGGGCGGGGGCCGGTGGCGCGCGGCGGGGCGGGTGCCGGTCTTGCGGGCGGCGGGCCGGTGGCACTGGGCGGGGCGGGGCCGGTGGCGCGGGCGGGCGCGGGGGGGAGGGGGGGGGGGAGGCGGCCTTGGCCGGGGGAGGCGCGGGCGGCAGCGGCGGGCCGGCGGCGGAGCGGGGGGCGGCGGCGTCGTGCGTGTTACGTGTGTGTGTGTTCGCGTGTGTGGGTGTGTGTGAGTGTGAGAGCCGTGTGTGTGGGTTGACTTTTTTTTTTTTAAAAAAAAATTGGCCTTCCCGTGATGGATGCGGGCGGATCACGGAAAGGAGAGGCCTCTTTCCGTGATCGGCCGGATCCATCACGGGAAAGAAGAAGCTTTTTTTTAAAAAAATTCTACCGCCGATACGACATGAGGGTCCCACCGACCCCCTTTCCCGTGATTACAGCCTCAAGCTCACGGGAAATTAGCCTGAGTTCCCGTGAGCTGCTCACGGGAAATGGCAATTTCAGAAATTAAATTTATTCCTCCAATTTCTTTTTCTAACATATATATTTTCAAACTTTGATCAAGATTACTTTAAAAATACCTTATCACATACACTCACACATACATATTTGATCCTTTCGCGAAAAAAATGCCATTATTTTATGTGTTTCTATCTCTTTTTTTCAAAATTGTATTTACTTCACTACAACAAAAAATTATAATAATTACCAATTTAATCCAAAAAATTCTCGAAAGTAGACATGACATGATATCCGAGGTCTGTTGCATGTAGAAAAAGTTTCGTAGCCAAACCACAACTTGACCGCCACATCGACATGAAATGATACGAGATCATTCTCAACAAACATGAACCTTCTACGTAGATGTTGGAGCCTGTGAACATCGTGACGTGCCAACTTGTCTTTAAACGTTCCAAATTTTTTATCATAGCCTCGGCATAAGATATCATGACAGATTATCAAATTTCATGATTTTTTGCACATCGGTTTATTTTCTAGAATTTTTAGACCACTCGAACAGGGATTAGAGTTGATGATTTCGTACTAAGATGTTTCAGATTTCATTATTTTTTTAAATGCAAGGCCTTACATTGTGTTGAGTATGAGGAATATAAATTTTCTACTAATTTGTTTCAAAAATTTGAAGCACTTGTAGTTCAAATTTGGCCTCATTTCATAAATTCCCATAAAAGAGGATAATTAACTAAATATATCAAATAAATTTAATAATTCACCAAACTTTAATATTGAGTGCCATATGATGTGGAACAAGTGTAGAAAAAGTTTGGAGATGAAAATCCAAAAAAAAAATTTCCCGTGAGCCAATTTACCGTGAGCAGGGTACCTAGCTCACGGGAAATGGGGATATTTCGAGGAGGCCTACTATTTGGCCCCACGGAAAGCCTGCTCACGGGAAAGGGATATCCCGTGAGCTTGACGGTGCTCTCACGGGATATCGACACGTAGGTGACGGAGGGGCGGGGGCTCACGGTGGTTAGCTTTCCGTGAGCCCCTTTCTCACGGAAACTGGATGGGATTTTCCCCGTGAGCTATGCCTCACGGGAAATACGTTTTCCCGTGATCTATTTCTTTCCCGTGATGTTTTTCGTTTGGCTCACGGGATAGGTACTTATTTCCCGTGTTTTGTTCCTCTCGGATCACGGGAAACAGTTTACACACGGGATATCGCTGGAATCCGGTAGTGAACGAGCTCCACGCCGCTGCGTCTGCAAGACCGGCGCGCCGAGTGCCGTCGGGCCGCCGCCCTTGCGCCGGAGAGGGGAAGATGGGAGGGAGAACAGGAAGAGGGTGGGCGCTGGAGGGAGAGGAGGAAGACGGGGATGGGACGGGAGGGGCGCCGGTGGTTTGAAAGGGAGAGAGAGTGAGAGGAGTGGGAGGCGGCTAGATTGGAGTGAGGGTAGATGTGGGAGATGGATTGGTGAAACCTAAGTTTATAGTAGTGTAAGCTATTCATTCACTGTTTTTATGGGAAAATATACAAATTGGTAAACCTGATAATCAATGTACTCTCCAATCAATTCGAATACCATCTAATGTAAGTTCTATGCTAAATATGTGTTATGATATAGCGAATTTAGAGGCTCTGTTTGGTTTGCAACCCATACTCGCTGAACCAAAAACTCTGGCACACAACACTCGATCACTCCAACAATTATTTACTTCTTGAACCATCTCTGGCGTGCGCTGCACTTTTATAAGCTTGACTGTGGTTCACAGCGAGAACTTTTGACTATAAATGTTGAAACGACTTTTAACGCACCCAGAGTCAAGCTTTTAGCCGTCGCTATTTTATATACAACCCAAATACTGTCAATTTTATAATCTAACGATTGAAGCTAAATATGAAAGTGCTTGCTGACACGTCAAACTGGAAACAAGCCGCCACTTCTGAATCATTATATTTTTGGTGCCAGCTAGCTTGTCATCTCCGACAAGCCTCCTGCTAGCCATAGCGGAAACACTCCTTGATGCCCAGCCACAACAACGACTCCAATTCTATGTTCTGACATTTGCCTTGGAAGCAGCCTCTCGCCTGAGCGGTAGCACAGCAGAAACATTTCCTGATGCTTCTCAAGCTAATTCTGTATTGGCCATTTGAACCACGGCTACCATCCATCCATGTGCTCTGCCAATTTCATGAGCTCTTACCTCTTATTTATAGACTAGAAGTTCATTTGTATTCTGGTTTTCCTTGCAACTGCATGTTCACAAATTTGCAATTTTGTTAGGTCCGGTAATTAAATGTTGGGTGGATTACTTAACTGGTCCCTCAGTTATCAATACAGGTTAGACGGATATTTAATTCGAGCCACTGGGTCTGAACTGATAAAAGACAAGGTGCCCTAGCTAGTAAAATGGTGGATCAAACACAAAGAGAATCGTATGTTACGCTGGATCATGCAGTCGCCTATAGTCTATCACTCTATAGCTCTACATTCAAGATTATTTTTTTAGACCAAAGATTATTTTTTTTTAGACCAAAGGCGAGCGGGGAAAAAGAGAGGCATGGCACTCGCTGACGGCTTAAGAAGACGCGGCCGTGCTCAAATTCAAGGAAGGACGGCAAAATTGGAAACGGGCGCGGGATTGACGGAAACCGGCATCCACGCGATTTCGTCAGGGAAAGGAAAGGGACGACGCGCTGACACCTGGTGCGTGCGTTGCACGTGAGGCTGAGGCCGAGTTGTGCCTGGGCAATGGCCTGGCGGCCCAAGAAGAAAGGAAGGAGAGCGGGCCGAGCTGTTAGGCTTGCCAGGCCGGAAAAAAAAAGAAAAAGGCCGAGCGGTTCAAAAGAAAGGAAAAAGACCACTCGGGCCTTTTAAAATGGAATTTGAAGTCCTTTTCAATTCAAACAAAAACCAATCATCACAAAATAAAATGTGCACTAGCATGCATGCCACATAAATGTTACTAGCCCCTATGATAAATTTTAATTTAATGAAAAATATTATTTTCATATATTTCATATGAGCACAAAAATTCATAAATAAATCATTTCTTCTATATTCTCAAAAGTGTGAAATTTGGGGTGTTACATAATTCTAGGAAAGATTCCTAAGGAATTTGATGGTAGCTTTCTCAAGGAAGTTTCCCTAGGGGATACAACCCCTAGGGAAAGAATGTTTCCCTAGGGTTTCGACCAAAACCGTAGGGAAAGGCTGCCTTTCCCGTCGAATTCTTCTTTAGGGGCTTTCCCTACGAAAAAACACACTAGGGAAACCGCTTCCTAGCATTTTTTCAGCCTTTCCCTAGGATTACTATCCCTAGGGAAACTCGTTGATTCTAGTAGTGTAATTGGTACATATTAGTAGTATCATTAATGGACCTAATATTATTTGTTCTTGGTCACATGAATAGCTTTTAGACAGATTTATCCAGTAGTACACATCATATTCTTCATGGACACATATGGGTGATGGTGGCCATTTTCAAATGGTGAAATACAACCCGAAAAAAACAAAGACATACACATCATTTAGTACCCATACAAGAAATGAATACAAATATGAATGTCTTATTACAAATGTGACGAAATATATATTCGATTATTAAAAATTTCAGACATGCATGGATCTATTTGCAACCTACACTAACCCAGCGGACCACACCCACCTTGAAGACCAAATGCCCCAGATGTACACTGAGCCTCCCACTGTCACCTACGGCTCAAGCCGCCAACTTTTACAAGGATGACTGAACTAAACAATCGGTCCAGCCAACTATTACAAGGCGGGGGCTGGGGCTTAGAGCGCTGGAGAGCTAGAGCCTGCTTGTGCTTGTCAAAACAAATTGCACCAGTCATGTTCCTCTCATGGAGAGTAGTGAGTCCAGAACTCTTGCACGTATTCCTGTTGCTTCCTACTCCTATACATACTTATTACTTATTATAGCAAGATCACTTGCGCTGCTCGAGTTCGAGACTCTACTAGCTTCTGATTCCTTACCTGCTGTGTTTTCTATACGCAGGCTAGCAACCTCTACACAAGTCACGGAGTAACAAGTCAATTGAAATTTACTCCCTCCGTCCCAAAATAAACGACGTTTTCGCTTCCCGAGAAACATATGCCGGCAATTATATACTAAAATAGGATTAATATTTATATTACATAATTAGTATCATTGGAAAGATCTTTTGATCTAGTTTTTTAACAAATTTATTTAGAGATTTAAATCTTCTACGTATTTTCTACAAATCGAGTCAAACTTGTGGCACGAAAACCCAAAACGTCGTTTATTTTTGGGACGGAGGGAGTAGTGTCGAAAGCAATAAATGTACAACCAATTCTGATATCAAGGCATTTGTGGACGGATCTTTTTTTTTTTTTTTGAAGGAATACAGGAGGGGAGTCCCCTACTGTGCTTTTATTAACATAAAAAGATCCTTACAACAAAGTCTCAAGAAACGAAAAAAAAGAAACAAAGAAAATAAAAAAGATTACACAAAGAGCTCGATCCATGAATATAAATGAATATGCAGAGGGGGTTTACCTCTGAGTTTAACTAGTGCTAGTTCATTTCTCTGAATACTTTTTTAACCACTGTCGGGGAACCAGAAGCTGTCCTTTCTCTTTTTGCATCGATCTATACTTTGATTCACAAAAAGAAAAATAAGTGGTTCCTTAATAGATTAAGTTGTGCTAAATTTTCTCACAAGTTATGCACCCGGGGTGAGCACCCCACATGTTTACCATTGATCCCAAGCTAGCTGGCGACAGAGATTGGGCCATGCCCCAAATAGAATTAATACAGCTGGGGAGAGCAATTATTGGATCATAGTAACCCAACTGCAACATCACCACAAGCTGCATTCTTCCCGACCGATCAAAACAAGTCTTGGTTGACAAAGAGGATGCTCCCAGAAAACGACATCATTGCTAGTAGGTGAAGAGGTTTTAGATAGTTTTATCTAGTACTACATTATATTCTTCATGGATAATATGGGTGATGGTGGACATTTTCAAATACCAACGAGCTAGTCGTCCGCGCTCGCGCCCAGCTCCTGCGGCCCGACGAGCCGCCCTGCCCGCCGCGGATGCGGGAGCGCCGCCGCCTCCGGGTCTGGGGGGGGCCGCGCGAGGCGTGGGACGGCCTCCTCCTCCTGCCGCTGGCGAGCCGAGCGCGGGGCGGAGCGCCGCCACCTCCCGCCTTTCGTCTCCTCCTCCCCACCAAGCATATCGCCGCCGACGAGCAGAGGTCGTCGTGGGCCCGCGCTGAGGCCCAGGACCGGGTGCGGTTCCAACCATGGAGGTCCCATTGGCGGCCCACCGCTAGTCGGACTCAGCTGCGGCGTGCATCGCGAGCTCAGACGACGACGGCCGCGGCCACATCCGCCTGGGTTATAGAAGTTTCCATGTCAATTCAGTCTCATTGTGTAAAGCGATAAACGATGAAATATTGTTGCCATTTGGACCTTAAAAAATAAGAGGTACACATTGCTGAACCCATCAAGAGTTTTGTTTTCGAACAAATCATGAATCCATACATCTTTGCGATTGGCCACTGGTCATCTCTGCTCTTTGGTGATCAGGAAGAGACTGGCCACTGGTCATCACTGTTTTTGGTGATCAGGAAGAGACAGCATTATGATTGAATTTTATCAAGCGGCCTTCACTAGTTTTCCTAAAGCAGAGGCATGCATTTTTGTACCACCTTCCAACACGGCAGAGGCAATCACGCTCTTATAACCACCATCCAACATCCTTTGACCCCTGAAGTCACTCCTAAACATGGCGACTTTGTCTCTAAAGGAGCCACTATTCATAAATTTTGAACCTTACAGGAGACAATCCCAAGTCTATCTAAGAGAGCAAGTCACTGCTATACCCTCCACAACAAAAAAAGTCATCTCTCTTGGACCAGAAGGAACAAACAGAAGCATTATACTTTGCTTCCTCGGACCTGTTGCTCTTATATACACAACCAAAAAAGAGCACGGTGGATTATAGTTCAATTCCATCCCGGTGTGCTTATATGTAGTATCTTAAATCACAACAAAATGTCAACCTACCTAGACTTGCCATATCATGTGTTCGGTGAACTCTTGATGAGTTCAGCAATTCAGCTTCAGAGCATCACCTACACACTTGCTCCTAAGGGAAGAGAAGGTCAAGAACAAAGAGGGGCAGTAGGTAGAACAAAGAGGTGGCATGTAACAACATTCCTAGATTTCTTGACACCACCCATGGGTGCATAAGCAGTTACCGAACTCCTGATGCCACTCAAGCCAAATTCTGTGTAGGTTTTGAAACCGTGTGGTGGTCACCGTGGCATGGATCCCTCAGCTCTATCACTCCCCAAGAAGAGCTCCTACATATCGTCGCCTATTATTTATAGGCAACATGCTTAGGGCATGTACAACCCTGACGCGAATTTGGTTGTCTGCGAGAACCTCGATTTTAGCATATGGCGGATGCACGCATGCAGTTCATACAACCCACGAGATAGAGAGGTCGATCAGTAAATTGTTTAATGCTTTGCATGTAGATTAAGATTAACTACAAATGTATTTGTGTATACCATTGTGTGGCTATTTCATCAGTTAAGAGTACAGCTCAAAATATGATTATTATATACACTAATTTATAAAATAGTGATCATTCCATGAAAAATTAAAGGTATTTTTTTTTTTTTTTTTCCATTTCCTTTCCTTTTCTTTTCTCTATTCTCTTTCTAATCTTATTTGTTCAACCACCCGCAGCATGTCCTCCCGATTTTTCCTCTCCTCTTCCTTATCTGCTCAACCACCGCACAAGCACAAAGACGACGCCGCGCGCGCTGAACTCCGTGCTCTGCGCATCGCGCGACGCCCCTCCGTGCCCCCGCACCGCGGCGCTGCCTGCTCCGTGCGGCGTGCTCCCGCGGCCTCTCCCGCCCGGCGGGGCAGGGCTCCGGCGACGGCGGCGACCATGGTCTTCACCGGTCGCGCGGCGGGCTTGGCCATGGTCGCCCGTCCCGCAGCTGCTGCCGCGCTCGGGCGGATGTGTAGTGGCGGGAAACCTCCCCGCCGCCGCGCAGCGCTTCCACACGGGATTCGGGCGTGGCGTCGCCTCAAGACGACGGGGCCGCATAACGGGCGGCCTCGTCTCCTCCGCCCGGGCAACGGCGCTCTCCGCGTCGCCTCGCCAAAAGGGACGGGCCGCCCCGTCGCTAAGCGTCGCCCGGGGCAAAGTGCAAAATCATCGGCTTACAGACGGCTTACAGACGCCATATTAATTGGCGTTGTACATGCCCTTATGTGCATTCTAGTTTCCTTACACCCACAACTTGGTAGTTGTGCAAATTTGTTAGTACCATGCATATGCAGTAAATTAAATGATCGATATATTGAACTCATGAGGATTTGCAGCAGCCTGAGTTGTTACTGCTCCTGCATTCATATCTCACTAGGTAACAGACTAAGTGAGACTACAAATACTTCATGGGGATGTGTCATATCAATCCATCGACTGGCTACTACTCCCTCCGTTCCAAATTGTAGTTTACTTTGGCTTTTTAGATACATTGATTTTATTATGTATCTAGACATAGTGTATAACTAGGTGCAATGCAAAATAAATGTATCTAGAAAAGCCAAAGTGAACTACAATTTGAAACGAAGGGAGTACTTCAGTGTAGACATGTGATGTTTAATTTGTGCATCTGCATGCATACATGTTTTGATTTAATAATCTTGTAAAATTAAGCCAAATAAATAAGGGGATTTGGTGATTTTGCCCTGTTTTCGAGGGCAATGGTGATTTTGCCCTGTTTTTTGATATGTGCGATTTTACTGTTTTTTTTTTTTTGAATTGAAGACAAGTTTTACCCCTATTCCGTTAACACCACTTAACGGTGTTAAAAGGACCATGAAAAGACCATTTTGCCCATGCATTTTTGCCCTTACTTTAGATAGGCTTGTTGCATGATTTTGACATAATCTCAGTAGTAATTTGACACAATTTTTGACACAATTTTAGCAACAATTTGACACAATTTTGATAGAATTTCAGCAGTAATTTGACACAAATTTGACATAATTTCATCAAAGGGCTAACATATCCATAGAACCACATGCATATGCATACTTACATGTCACATATCATGTCCAGATCACATCATGGCAATATACAACCATTCAAGTCAACAAAAGCATCAACCATACAAGTTCATGCATCAAAACCTAACAATGTTGCCAAGCTCCCATATCTCTCTCTTCCTCCTCCACGTCCCTTCTCCCCCTTCCCATTCCCCTTCCTCTACCAGTTTTGGTGCTGTCTGTCATCGGGAACATGATTCACATCCATTTTTGGTGCCTTTTCTTCTTCTATTATTTCAGCTCGAGCTCTGTTGCATTCCTGAGAAGAATCATCGAGACATCAAGACACCGCTGCCCCCGGGCGAGGAATCATTTTCATTTGATACTAGCTGCCTTTCGTCTGCGCAACTTTTCGAAATTTGACCCTGTCACTTTTCCTGAGCAGTGGCTAACAGGTTCGCGAGTGGCTAACACCCATAGATTCATCAGCCGTGTCTTGCGGGAGCACCTCCTTGCCGACCGAGCCATCTCGAACCCGTGTACGAACACGGGCGTGTAGGGAGAAATCGTAAACACGAGGGAAACGCGAGCCCGACCAAACGAAGACGAATCTAGCTAGGGGGAGCGGCGAGGATGTTACCGTTCTTCGTCATCTCATTCAGGAAAGGCAGCGGCGCCGGTACCCAACAGGCTGGTCGCGGACGAGCTTCGACCGCGGGGGCACCTGATCCGGCTGGGAACCAATACGAGATATCGATGTTGAAATCGCAAAAAAGGGCAATGCAACCAGGCACCAGCCCCGCTCCGGCCTCATCCAGCCCCTCGCACCGGCCTCCTTGTTCCCCGCCGAGCAGGCCTCGGAAACCGCTAGCCGAGAGGGAGCCAGCGCGCCGAGCATGGATCCACCCCCGCCGGTCATGGATCCGCCGCCGCCGGGCGGGGATCCGCCGCCTCCCCGCCCCGGAGCCCCTCCCGCCGCCCGGCCATGGACTAGGTTTTGACGCCCGGCGAAGCGGCGACTTTTGTTTTTCGCAAGCGTCGGTGGGAGAGGGACGGACCGACGAGTCCGTGCGTGTGGGTCTCTGTCGGGGGTATCCAAGGGACGCCGGTGGATTTTTTTTTTTTTTTTTTTTTTACATGTCCCGCTAACACCGTAAAAACTAGGGGTAAACAGAGCCTTGAACCACGAAAAATAGGGATAAAATCACACATATCAAAAAACAGGGACAAAATCACCATTGCCCTCAAAAAACGGGGGCAAAATCACCAATTTCCCAATAAATAAATAAATACATATTGCGAATTCATGTATCTTGAACTGCTAGCTCAATTGTGTACGCTGTCAGTCTTTATAACATTCATGGTGTTCCCAGTTTCGTGTCTTATGTCAGCAAGACTTTCCTATGTCATGTCCAGTCTCTCCCAAGTAGATACAACCTTAGACCCCTACTCATGTCTTCAACTCGTCAAGGTAGTGTGCCCTTGATGATGCACGCTCTCGGGCTGATCCAGTTCCAGGAAATCACACCAGCGAAAGATTGCGTCGTCTGGTAAAATTTTCAGGCGACCAGTGAAACATTTGCCAACTGCTTTGACCGTACAGCTCCATTATGGAGGTGTTGGCTGTACTAAATGCTGCTTAACTGCCATTAGCATTTTTTAATTGGTTGCGAGTGTCGACGAGGCAAAGCGAATTGATGCCAGCATCGAGTACGCCAGCTGGTTTGACATAGGACAGCAGACTGGTCACTGGTCCAGTTCATTCACTCGAGGCAATCGCTAGCTGATGGAAAAATGCAGGGAAAGAAAATCTGAAGACCGAAGTAGAAACTTCACAACAGCAACCCTAACTGGGAATCGATGGTGTTCTTTTGTATTTCTTTTCTTTTTTGTTGGTTGGGAGATGCGTTGTACTTGTGCTGTATCATAATCATCTTATGATTGAATGATACCACGCCAATCATCTCGTTTGGGAGATTGTTGTCAGTTTGGGCTCTCCATAATGCAGTAGTAGTTTAAAATTTCAGAATGAGGTTACTGTACAACGGATCTGCTGAATGCTGCTGGTACAGTAGCGACCAAAATCACTGCTACCTAACCATAATGCTCCATGCTGATGCTAGAACAGCTGACTATCAATATCTCAATATCTCATCCGGTAGGACAACAGCTCCTGATGTCTCCTATGCTTAACGCCAGAAGCCTTCACGAGTGCTCTGTCCATGTCACTCTGCTTGCAACACATTCACCTGAGTGCTCACATTTAAGATCTCTCAACAGTTTGGAGATTGGGAAGAGACTACTAATGATCGAGTTTTTTTTCTCGAACACGCAAAAGATTTGCGCGTCTTTTGTATTAAGACGAAAAATAGTTAACAATTACAACGACGGCGCCAAGATTGACGCACTAGGGGGATACAATTATACAGGTAGCTATGACCTCCCTAGCAGAAGAAATCAAACGTGATTACTCGATACATGAACAACCTAGCCATCGCTGACGATCAGCCTCACTACTTTGCCTAATGATCGAGTTTTATCGACCTGTCTCAACCTCACTACTTTGCCTAATGCAGAGGCCTCCACATCGGCAAAAGGTAACCACTCTTATTCTCTCTAGAACATCTTAGGCCTGTTCATGTGACTCAGGCGCATCCTTACTATGTCGCTAGAGGAGACATATTTATCCATATTGAAAGGACCTCGAGACAGGAGTGTTCCTATAGGAAGTCACACTGGTATGCGCTCCACAAACAGTCACCACTCATGGAACGAAAGGATCAAACATAAGAGTTATGCATAGCTACAGCATATGTAGTTGTTTCTCTTTGTTTGGTCGAGCTCTTGGAAGTTTGTACTGAAGACCTGATTTTCAGGCTTTTTTTTGGAAAACTGTTCGTAACCTTTTACTATTGGCTTGTGTAACAAAGTATTCAGTTATATCTCAGTGCACTGGGAGCTAGAAAAAAAAAAATTCTGTATTGTAACAAAAGAAACTAAAAAAAAAAATTACATGGTGCATTTGGTAAGCCAGCACAAGAGCTGAACACGTCAAACCGATGGAAGCTATCAGCTATAATCAAGAGCTGTAGAACTCCATTACTGTGTTTGTCTCCTATTCCGCCTGCCGTTTATTTAAAGACAGAAGATAATGGGTGAGAATGCAATTCTAAAAATAATTCATGTGAATGTGCTTGTAAGTGATTCATTGACATTTAATATTTAGTTTGTGGAACGGCAACTCCCTAAGCTATGAAGGATTGATGAATCAAGTATGACAGCATCAGATAATCATCTAATTCCCATTATTCCCTCTGGTGTGTGCGATCCACACTTCCAAGAAGGAAATTGCACCCTGACCCTGGCATGTTGGCTCATGATGCCCTAGGAACGCTATGTTATATAAGCATCTGGTATATACAAGTCCCAGCATTTTAGAGACATCGTGATGCTTCCCAGTTCTGTTGGCTTTCCAATTAGCTACCATCCAAGGTAACTACTATAACATATAGCTTCGATCCTTCCGCCTGATCCTGAACAACTCGCTTCTTCTCTCGGATCCTTCAGTTCTCGTTTTTTTAGAGCTGGTATAAGAGATTCTCATGATGAAGCACAACTTCTCGCACCAAACAACCTTGTTTCAGCAACCTGTATGTTTTACACCATAGAAAAAGTCCTATATGATTCCCTTCTTCACCAATCCTACATGATTTCTTTTATCCCAAGACCTCCCAAGCCTACTACCCAAGAATGTACCAGGTGTGGTGACTGAACTGAGTATGACAGCGTGAAATATTCACATCATGTTCCACAAGAAACTTCCACTTTCTCTGATTGCAGATGCAGAATAATGGCATTGCTTTCCACACCACTCTTATATGGACCAGAGAAAATACGAGCACACCTCAATGTCGTATTTTGTCATATCACATTATTTTTTGTACCTGGAGTTTAGTTAAGTCTCGCCTAACTTTTCCATCTGTACAAACCAGGATGTAGATGCGAAGCATTATATTTGAGCATCTTGCTGCCAAATAGTAAATTGAGTCAACACCCATAACTCTTGAACCGTCAGTGGGAACCCATTGCCATGTATGTTTAACCACCCACCTATAACTCAAGGCAACAAATCATCCATTTCCATAGGCAAAATAGATCAAAGATGTTCCGACATTGAACACAACAAAAATACTAAAATCTGAATCAGACATGTATCCAAATGATTTCTTGATATTGATAAAAAAAGCATCTTATCCATAAAAAAATGTAGGATCAATTCAATCGATGATAGATATATACTAACACTACGACAGCTATAAAGGATTTTTCATTATTAACAAATCAAAAAATAATAATTCTCACAGAGTCTCGGTTCTAGAGACAAGATAACCGGTTCACATTTTAGACAAAAACTAGATCCAAAAACCGTAATTGCAATTAATTGATCCCAAAATTTGATGGAATAAACTATACAAAATTCTTGAGCAAATCGAATTTCTAGATTATGAGATATTTATTCCCAATATTATTGTCTCAAGGATAAGCTGTTGCTAGACTCATCTTATGTTGTTAAATTGTTTGTGGAAGATTATAAACTGAGATAACACACTAGCCACCGATACCACAAAAATGATTTTGTGAGACACTTTCCTACCATGACAATTTGATCATATTTGCATAAGCATTTACAATTGCCAGTCTCACAAACAAGAATTATAGATACGGGCATTTTTATGCAGGTGATCAGAATTGGTCAGCCCCTAAAAATTGATTTCTGGATTTATGAAGTCTATTTTCAGAGGTGCTCCTCTCAAGAGGCCCGTCTTATAAAAAATAAATCAAGCCCCGAAACAATATGGTTGGAAATCTACACATATATAGCGCACTTAGGCTTTGCACATCTCAGTCTCTCCCTCTCACACAGCCGCACCTCTCTCTCTCTCTCTCTCAGTGCATGCACACAACATGTGCAGTGGAGTCCACCTCTCTCCCTTGGAGTCCTCTACCGGTGGAACACCAGGGGGGCACGGCCCCAGCGGCGCCTCTAGGGCATCGAACCCCTGGTGCCAGAACTTGCTTGGATCGCACGGCGGCGGCTGTTCCAGGGCATGGCATCCCCACAGTGGATCCAGGCGTGGTGTCCCCTATGGAGAATTCAGGGTGTCACGCCCTTGGCGGCGGATCCGGGTGTGGCGCCCCCACATACAGGCGACACCCCTGGCAGCAGATCCGGGGATGGGGCAAGCACACACGGCAGGATATCCGGCACCGCGTGGGCTGTCTTTGGCTCAATGGCAGGCCTTTCAGGCCTTGTCGTTGGGCACAACCGATTTATTTTTGATTTGTTTTGTTAATTCGATTTATATGCAGACGGGAATTATTTCTGTCGCCTCTGTTAATAGGCACTAATTCAGACGAACTGTCTGCCTGCTAGCGTAAATGCTTCTTGCCTGCCTGTGGAAATAATACTATGTGACCAACCGAATGTACTGGTTTCACAATTGTTAGGACCGTGTTTCGGATAGGCCGGAATGAAATATACATCAGCCACAAAGGGAGCCAAATGGTGGATCAGTTCCGCTAAAAGAACACAGTGACTTGGTTTGGCGTGAAACTAAGAGCACACAACTCCTCCAACAAACTAAAAGATCTCGAATTATATATATCCCCCAACTCCGCCCTTTATCTTCCTGTCGACTGTCCCCAGCCGCACACGCTCTTGTGTTGGCTATTGCACGTGAACGAGCAATTAGAGATGACATGATGAAGTGAGCAGAGGTTGTAAAATTTATTTGTGGATAGTAGCCGAAACAAAACTGATTGCATGGTCCATGCAACTATGTACCACATCGTGGACCTATTTACAGAGTATATATAGTCTGTGGTAAGGGGTAACTGCAACTTGTAATGGTGCTCCAATTCATGTACGAGCGATGGAGTCAAAAGCACCGATCACCCTGACATTACATATTTACAGCAGAAATACCATCCAATGTTTCTCTCTGTACCCTCACAAGTCACTGCAACCACATTCGCGTTGTTCTCCTGCACCGGCATCTTAGTGCATGGCGTGCATGTGGCGCACACAATCTAGGTCCCACTCATTGGAGGATGATCAGACAACTGCGTATATTAAGATGTGCTGAGAACGGACGAGAACATTTGAATCATCCTAGTGAGTCTGTCGTGGTTGTCTGAATAGTTTGGTATGACGGTGCTCTACAGGTACTAAACGTGTTCAGAGATCTCCTGATGGCTTCCAAGCCCATCCACTACATGCTTCAATTTGGATAACAAAACCAGGTTCTCCCTCCAATATGCAAATTGGCAATAGCATCTCCTATATGAAGAAGTCGTAGCTATTTCTCCTTTAACATCTCTTTTATTTTTATAGAAGATAGATAGACCAGCGGCTGGCTACTGCCCTTTTCTAATCTTCACTTGTGTTAGTGGACATATATAGGCACGAGGGACTGGCTTGGACATGTTTGAAGTCTTCACCTTGATTATCCCCTACTATGAATGACCATTACCTAACCAGCCCGATACCAAATTAAGGGCCTGTTTGGCAGGGCTCCTGCCGGCTCCGGCTCCTCCACTGTAGGGGCACTGTAGCATGCAGGAGCCGGGCCGGAGGAGCCCCAAAATCGAGCTTCACCGGCTCCTAGCAACATGGCCCGCTGTCGGTGAGGGGGAGGGAAGGGAGAGAAAACCGGCTCCTAGCTACAAGTGGCGTGCAGGAGGAGCCGGAGCCGGAGCTCCTTTTGCCAAAGAGGCCCTAATAAATATGTGGCTGTCGGTAGTGGTCTCCTCTCCTGACCTATATATATGTACATATACCCCGTCTGTCCCTATTTAAGCGCTGCTATGGTATTCGTGTTAGACAAACTTTCTTATTTTGAATGGATCTGTTGAAAGTTTGTTATATGAAAATTTATTTAATGATGTACCTAATATTACGAATTATTTAAAATGAATATTAATATTTTATTTTCTTATATACATTTCCTTAAAGACATTTAGAATTAGCCACATACTCAAACTGATGCATCTGTTCGCGATTAGATAGCAAAGTTTGGAGAGAGTCGAACCGCAGCACTTCACTATTTTCAGATGAGATATGAGAATACTTGTAGCTATAGCAGGAAATAGAAATGTCATTTTAAAGATTCTAGGTGCGATTTAAGATGTGGGATGGACATTTAGCGCGAACACCATCACACTTGAAAGCTTTGCAGCACCACTAGTGGAGGACATGTACATGACACTGGATCAGATGTATTTGCTAGAAAGCTGTAACTAAAAGCTATTGGAATTGGCCAAAATTCCATTAGTAAGTAATATAAAAACATTGAAGATGCTCATCCATCCCAAACCAGAATCGAAGAAAAAGTGATCTCATCCACTTTCAGGTAATTTATTTCTAGGCGGAATGGCTGAGAGAGTAATTATAGTTATGAGATGAGCCACTAGATTCCAAACTAGCACAGAGTGGACGTGCAATGTTTACCTCTCTATATATGCAACTGGAACATATTAGAAAGTGTTTCAATTTAAATACACAGTCAATTTAGGCAAGAAAAATAAATAAATATTGGCATTCAGATCCGGCACTGCATGTATGTAAGCTCCTGTAATTATTTGTTACAAACCTGATTTAGTGGTTATATGTGTTATACTGATCTGTATTGTTTGTTATCCAAATGGAAGCATCGATCATCCTAACAGAACCAGAACACATAGGAGCAAAGAGGTCATCCTCTGTTTTTGTGCTGCTCGATCACCGGCACTCCATCATACACGTATTCCATCAGTCGCGCTGAGCAGTTCGCAACCTGCAGCGCCTCAATGTCATCCTTGCATTCAGACAATTCCTGACACCACCCAAGTCTATCTAAACTCCTATTTCCAAATGGACTGCCATAATATTCCCTATCTGAAGAAGTTTTAGCTTCTTGGTCTTCACCTTCCTTCTTATTTATATACTAGTATAATAAATAAGAATTCTCTCATAACTAGCAGATAGACTAGCAGGTATTTGGATAGGTAGGCTATTAGTATTGCATTCTGACGTAGATATTACTATTAGTCACGCCGACTTCTCTTATATATTCATATATATATATGGTTGCACAAACTCCACCGTTGTTCCAAATATAGGCACAAGGGAGGTACATGGACCGGGCATAAACCTGCGACTTTTGAATAATAAATATCGCATAGATTAATGACCATCTGCTAATGAGAACACCATATATGTGGACATCCGGGAGGGCACCAGGCCTATAAAATGCCCTCAGTCGTCGACACGACGAGCTCTTGCTATCCACATCAGGACCTACTCTGATAATATATCAAGCATTCATGATAGAGGTAGTAGAACGATACAAAAGTGGTGGTATACACACTACGGAAACAATGATATCCATGGCGGTGCAATTACCGAAACAGAATTACTGATGGAAAAAATAAAGAAATAACCATGAGGGACAGAGAGATAAGGAAATCTAAAAATCCATGACGACCAACCGCCAGAAATAATTTCTTTAATGCTACATGGCTAACAAAAAAAATTAAAACCTGGTGGCAGGGATAGAAATATACCTGTATCAGTATTGAGTGTGAGAAAAATTATACAACACTGACAAGGGAATGATTTTGTTGATGGGGTGGCACTGACAAAATAAAATGACAATTATCCTGTCAGACAAAAAACTGTCCAAAAAGGAATTTTTTATGATGGTTTTATTTTCCTGCTGTACAGTAACCATTAGAATTAGAAGAACAATAAAAGATCAAAAGTTTTCGAGAGCTGCATTCAGAACTTGGCTGGCGAGAGGACCAAAGGCTCCAGCAGCTGAACATGCATTATTCTTGGGGAAACACATGCTTGTGACTCGCAAATAAGGGAAGCATTGTAGCTCACTTGAGGTGATGCATGCTTGGGGACCCAGAGTAGAAGAATCAGGAATTTGGTGGAGGATGGTATAGATATCTGCTTTAATGTGGTGTGTGGCTATATCATTAGCATCTATGAAATCAATGTCGTTGGGGAAGCGTTTAAAGCAATTCATGAGGCTTCATCTTGTTTTAAAGCACCTCAATGTGATTGTGGCTACAAGACAAGAAATAATAGAGATATGCATAGACTTGAGACATTATACATGATACGACAAATTTTGTTAGTTTCTATAATGTACAAGCCAAATCAACTAATTTATGTCGATATTACATTTTTTCATGATTCTAGTCACCACCTCTATATGAAATAGTACTTTCGATTACCAAACTCCGCATCATGTTGTGTACACCTGAAGATATGGAGTGTGGTCGACTTGCTGTTTCACTCCTCATGATGATGCCTATGAAGTACAGTAGCCATAGAACACAGGAATCCTAGCAAATGATGTGTAATACATTGTAAAATCCATAATGCATGGCACATACATATATAATTCGATTCGTCGGGCAATATATTTTTACATGTTATTAATTAGCATGTTAATTTGACCTCGGTCCATGAGCATATATGTAGTTTCCAGTTTATGTTCACTTCACACACCTACATGCATCAGAGAGAGGCAGGCAAAGCCAGTCAAATGTCACATGTACGAAGCTATGTTTGTATACTTAGACTTTACGAGAACCAATACAAGGATGCAGTATTAACCGAAAAGTCACCTATTACCCATTGTGTACACTAGCATAACTGCCAAACCAGACGGAAGCGGTTTTTTTACACCTAGGTGCACATGCACCCCATCGTGGACCACGGGATACGCATTGTGATCCGTGCTAGCACACTTCTCGCAGCGGTGTGCATTGAGAAGTGTGCTAGCACGGATCGCAATGCGTATCTAGTGGTCCCGAGCATGGGTGCATATGCACCTAGGTGTAAATTTAACTTACTCCAAACGAGACCAATCTAAATCGTGCAATGGCATGCACATGGACACGGATTGTGTCACACTTTGCACGCTATGTAGGAGTCAACCAGCCAACAACTCCTACCAGGGCGACCAAATTAAACTAACCCCCCGACGAGGTCACGTGCATCAACTCTCTAACCCGTAAGCTTTGGCGCACAATGATGGGAATATGTATGAGCCTTACAATGGGGGAAGCACATGAAACCTGCCTCTTGTCGAGATCACTGAGTCAAGATGTAGTGCAGGTGCTCCCGATACTTCCTACTCCTGGCTTCCGATACATAACTACCATAGCAAGATCATTGCAGCTGCTAGAGTTACAAACTACTACTGGCCTCTCTTATTCCTCAACTGTTGTTTTATACCAGGTTGTATAGACCTCAAGCCTCCACAAACAGTCACCTCTCATGGACCCAAAGGAACAAACATAACAGTTATGCATGCTACCTTGTCGCTCTGTTATATATGGACCAAAAACGAGAGATAGTGGTTTACAATTTAATTCGATCCTGGTGCCTACTACTATATATATTTCTTAAAGCTCAGCAAAATGTGAACCTAGACACTTGACATACCATGTGTTTCTGTGCCCGCATTTAGATTAGTTTCACATGACTGACAACATAATGCTAATTCACAGTGAGGTTGTATATATGCCACTAACGTTTTTTATAGAGTTATTAATATGACTGGTATGTATTAAGTGCGCTAGCATGTTGCTTGTTTACTTTTTTTTTTTTTCACAATCGGGCCCATTCACCCATGTTTTGTTGCTTGTTTACTGTAGACAACATTAACTGGCAAGGTTAACATTAGAATTTTATTGCTAGGTATCTAACCATTTTTTGTAGAAAAGGAGGTACCTAACCATTTTCCTTCACAAAAGCTCAAATAGAGATCAATTCTCAATTAAAAACCTCCTAAACTCTTTGACCCCCAAGAGGCTTGAATAAAAATGTTAGTCTCCTATTTTTTATGCACTTGGTTGAAGGTTTCATGATTACTGAAATATTTGTCTCCAAATAACTAATTCTTGCCCAACACCCTCTCCATAACAATTAGTGAACATTTACCGACTCAAAAGCAAAATGTTAGGTATATCAAGATTTTGTATCCCCGCCTTTCTCACACTCGTGGCTGCCAAAACAAAACTTATGAGCATCTCTACTGTTTAGGGATGGCGAAGAGGCCACATAATGTTATTGAATTTAGTATCAGGTTTCAATTTGATTACTCTGCATCACGACCGCATCCTAACAGGGCCCCCTGTTCATCTATTTGGGGTGGTACTCTTGTAGGAGTGTTCCAGACGCCTCCTGAGTCGTTCTGTCTGTAATACTGTGAGTGCTTTCCACACACAAGTCATATCCATGCACCATAAGGAAAGGGCAGAAAGTTTCATAGTCTCGGCATGCAGAGTGTGGGGTACTGGGGTTATGGGGTGAGTGCTATCTGCTATCCCTCATCGCTCTTTTGTATGAAAGTGATGGAACATTATTTTGAGACATCTACAACAAATTATGAGTCCATACATCTTTACAGTTAACAACAGAAAACTAAAGCAGCGGCCTGCACTGCTACAAAATGGTTGAATTTAATGCAGTGGCCTCGTCCTAAATACTTTACTAAAGCAGCGGCCTGCGCTACTACAAAGCCAATGTCACTTGGACACCTCGATAAAGTATTTATCGAATCAGACTCATACTCGGGATTAATCATGGACTGGTGTGCTCATCTTCGAGCTTGTATTGCTATATTAGCTTGTACTGCTTGTCCCTTGATCCCCGGGGAAGCTCTCCCCCCGGTTTAGTTTTTTTTTTAAAAAAAGACTCATACTCGGGATTAGGAATGTTAATGATGCCTCCCAAGTCTGTCCGCTATAACATGCCACTAGTAAAACCCTCTCTTGGACTGAAAGAAACAAACAGAAGCGTTGTGCATGCTCCGATCCCCTGTTGCTCTGTTATATATGGACCCAGAATATAGAGCACGAGGTTTTATGGCTTATTTCCACCCAGCTGGACCTCAAGACACTTGCCATATACTATGTGCTCAATGAACTGCTGAGCAGCTTAGCAACTTCATTGCAAAGAAGGTAGCAAGATAGCAAGACATTAAGTACTCTCAGATGGAAAGGTAATGCTTAGCAACATGATCATCATATATAATGACATGAAATTTTAATCTTTATTTAAGTCTTAGTTTCTATAGACGCATGCAAGTGCTCAAATCTCAACAACACTACAAACAGTGTAATTTGCGCATCATTCAGTTGATTACTATGCTCAGCTCTCTTTCGTGTACGAGTGACCCACGGGTCTGCACGGGCATGTCTCAATGTGTATCCCACTCATCGAGTGCATGCCATTTCTGTTTGCAGCTTACATCCTCGTGTGGTCTCCCAGTTCCAGTCGCCAGCTATTCTGAGAAAGGATGAAGTGAAGATCAAGGATAAAAAGAGACCATCCATCGAACAGTAGGTTCTGAATCTAATACTTGTAACGTAACATGGAGTGGTAAGGCTCTGAACTAGAAAACTTTCTAAGATCTCCTGATGCCCTCCCAACTCTATCTACTACAGAAACTCTGTGCTCCAAGTCAACCACCATAGTATCCCCAAGCAAGAAATGAAGGGCTTTCATAAAACCTGAGCTCTGCTAATTTCATGAGCTATCACCTCTTATTTATAGACTAGAAGTTCATTTGTATTCTGGTTTTCCTTGCACCTGCAAATTCATAAATCTGCAAATTTATTAGGTCCGGTAATTAAATGTTGGGTGGATTCCTGAACTTGTCTCTCTGTTATCAATACAGGTTAGACAGAAATTTAATTCGAGCCACTGGGTCTGAACTGATAAAGAGAAGGTGCCCTAGCTAGTAAAATGGTGGATCGAGCACAAAAATATTTGTACATTATGATGGAGCGTGCAGTCGTCTATAATCTAGCACTATATAGCTCTACATTCAAGATTAAAATTCAGAGTAAAATTAAAGCCGACTGGTTGAAGTGTTTAATCAATGTCCGGATTTCATATCTGAAGTTTAACGAGTGTGG
Organism: Hyparrhenia diplandra; assembly: GCA_015847255.1. Classification (NCBI taxonomy): domain Eukaryota; kingdom Viridiplantae; phylum Streptophyta; class Magnoliopsida; order Poales; family Poaceae; genus Hyparrhenia; species Hyparrhenia diplandra. Next base: position 253,971 of record JADLZK010001408.1, read on the forward strand.
ACATTCAGCCTATAGGCACCTGGATCCTAGGACAAAAAGCATAAGATGGAAATATAAATTAGGCAATTTTTTTTTTTCCATCCACACCCAAAATCAGTTTCTGGGGAGACCTTAATTATCCACTTCAGAATTTGTTTGGTTAGCTCCAGTCCGAGATGGTCGGCAAGAGATTGAGGTTCTCTTGGATGTCTCGTATACACCTCAATCCGGCCATGTGCGCTAGAGTTGACTAGGATGGAACAATCACGTTATAGCAATAATCAGATCGTATGGGTTTAATGATTAACCGAACAATACCTAAATAAAATAAAAGACTAAAGCGCACGTATATGCTATAGCAATGAGATCGCCCGGGTTTGATGACTAAGACTTCGGTAAGTAAATGATTTAGCGTGGTTTGGTGCCCAATCTTACTATTACTAATTGGAGGCTCCAACGGAAGCTCCACGTTAATTCTCACCAGATGCGCTAAGAAAAAAAGATAAAATACTAGAAATTCTCACGTTAATTAGAAAAATCCAGCCATCAAATCCAAAGTCTATAGCCACCGATGACCATTGGATCTATTTTACTATACCAAGAAAATTACCCACCTATGCCATTATTAATATATTACTCATGTTAAAGGAGAAAAAAAACCACGTAATATGAAATCTGTCCACCGAGACTACCTCCATGATTAAATATTAATATATTATTATAACAAAAAACAAAATTGGTTACGCAGAGTAAATCTATATTGTCGTCACCAAGCAAATCGTTACTGAGTTTCCAGGACCAATCCATCTAATCTAGCGCATGTGCATTTGCTTCTCACGTCCCTCTCCCCGGCGACTGGCGTTCCAATTCCTCGCAGCAGCAACATGGTCACCGTGCCATCGCCCATCGCCAACCCATCGCATCCCATCCTAGGCTTGCGCTAACTTCCATCGTCAATGCACGCGGCCGCCGTGCTCAAGCCCCCAACCGGATGCCGCACAAGACTGTCGGTATGTGGCTAATCTTGTGAATACATTAGTCCCGCAATTGTTTGCCTTGCAAGTGTTGAGAGAGAAGCAGGATATAGGAGGGTTGACTAACCTTCATGTGACTCTCATGTGCGAAAAGTAGCCAATTGGTATTTTAGCGCATCAAGGCTACACGCTGTGACCACTAAATTTGTAAGATTTAATTTGCATGGTGTCTAATAAAGATTTTACATACATGTGCGTACATCCTTTACATTGTGGCATCTTGAGAGGCCTGGAGGAATCAATTTCCATGTACTACTTAAAATTGTCAATCATCCCAGCCCCTACCGCCGCAGCGCCGCATCGTCATAGCCATCGAACTCCAATCAATTAGGGGAACTAAATGGACCTTTCTATCTTGCTAGGTATGTCAAACCTTTCCCACCCAATCATGTCTTTCTCACATCTTTATCAGTTGTTTTGATTGTCTACTAATTGTTCCCCTGGATGAGCGCATATTTTTTCAACACATGGATGTACATGTATAGCTCGCAACTTAATTGGTGGACGGCCTGTCTTATCTAAGTTATTGTTATTATATATATAGACAAGTGTCCATGCCACCACTGAGCTGGTACGCACTCTTTCTAACTCCTACTATGCAATGAAGGATTTATACATGCCATGCAAAATTTCTGCCGATTTCTTCTAAAAAAATATATGGGCGTATGCAGGGCAAAGAGAGCTAGGTGCTATGTACGTCTCCTCTTCAGCATATGAGGGAGAGAGCACCGATTTTCTTGCGACGACAAGCAACCAGCAGGCAACATAGATACTGGCAAGTGATGGATGGAGCTCACCACTAGGACATACTAAAAGGTTAATGACAATTTTGGCCTCTTCGCTGCACAACAAGTGTCCATGCCACCACTGAGCTGGTACGCACTCTTTCTAACTCCTACTATGCAATGAAGGATTTATACATGCCATGCAAAATTCCCTAAAAAAATATATACATGCCATGCAAAATTCCTGCTGATTTCTTCTAAAAAAATATATGGGCGTATGCAGGGCAAAGAGAGAGCTAGGTGCTATGTACGTCTCCTCTTCAGCATATGAGGGAGAGAGCACCGATTTTGCGCGACGACAAGCAACCAGCAGGCAACATAGATACTGGCAAGTGATGGATGGAGCGGATGGAGCTCACCACTACGACATACTAAAAGGTTAATGACAATTTTGGCCTCTTCCCTGCACAATTCTACACGCATCACACGTCCTGGTCAGAGTTTGAGTCATGATGCTAAAGGTCTCATTGACAAACATTAACCTCTAGCTACATACTCCATCCATTACAAATTGTAAGTCCTATCTTTCCATTTACATAGTTTTTCTATACACCTAAATATACATTATGTTTAGCTAATAATAGAAGTCATGTATCTACAATGGTGGAATATAATTTGTGTGCAAAAATTGTATGTCCAGATTAGCATGTTATTACACGAATACATATAATTTCTGTACAAAAATGCCTACGAGTAACAATGATAAATGCATCACTAATAAATTTTCAGATGTGGTACTCACTGTGTGTGCACTGTGTGCAGCTGATTATCTAGGGCAAATAAACACTCCCCACTTGAGCATGTTATTACACCAATACATGTAGGTCAATAATATTCCATCATTTGTATATATAGGGGAACCACATAATACAACATCATTTTTAATTGGCAATCCATTTCTTAATTAATTATAATGGTAGTTTAGAATATTTGCTATGGTGACCAATAAGTCTCTACTACTATCCATGAATTAGTAGATTAAACTTATATAAAAAAATAATATGGACAAGTCGAATGCTCCTTCTTACTATTACTAATTAGATTAAAGACCCAAAAAGATGCATCATGTTAATTCTCACCATACGAGCCAGGCAAAAATAATTTATTGATACCACTGGATCTATTGTCATTTATAAAATAACACCTTTGCCATTATAAAAATATATTAAATAATCCATATTTTTTATCTGAGCTACCCACCATGTAAGGCTACAATTAAAGATAACTTAAATAGCCAATACATTTGTGTGCAAGCTATGTCTGTCATGTAAAAAAGAATTCAAAATAATCCCCAAAATTTGTATCCAAACTACGCATTGTTGTAATTGATAAATAATTTTAAAACAAACACCTAAAAATTACCCAACTTTCGTCATTATGAAAGATAAGTTAAAATAATCCTTTAAGTCTGTATCAAAATACCTCATCTACCGTTATGAAAGATAATTCAATGTAACCTCCTTTTGCATTCAGCTTATCCAAACATGTTATCATAATATAGTGTATTATTTTGATATTTATATCTACATCAACCAACATTAAAATAAAAAATATATCTCAAATATTTGTGTAAATACTAATACATATTTTAAAAAATCAATATCCATAATGTACAATACATATGTATGATTTTAAATTACAGACTTCTACAACCATGAAATTAAATAACCATAATCTAGGTAAGTGTCTGAGTCATGATGTAGAAGTCTCTTTGACAAACATTTATACTCCTTCCATTCCCAATTGTTAGTCTCCTATACTTTTATATATTTTTCAATATGCAACTAAATATACATTATGTTTAGGTATATAAGAGAAGTCATGTATCTATGAGGACTGAGTAAAAATTTGTACGCACACAAACAATCATGTGATATAATGATTCAATTAACATGTGGAGAACAATACTACTAGGACCTAGACTCTTAAAAAAAACAGTAATTGAATAAAAGAAAACAAAATCTAGATTTTCTCATGTGAAAAAGTTGCAACAACTTGATTATGGCTAAACTAAAGACTTATGAAGTCAAATAAAAAGCAATGCAACAAGAGTTTATATAACTTAAGATTAGGTTTCAATTAAATACATACCACGCTAGAAAAACATAATAAATACATTAAACTCTAAGTTGAAGTCCGCAATATATGATGCTACAAAGAGTAATTAATACTTGAAACTCTAACTAGAGTCCCCAATATTTCAATAGCATACTTATTTGATGTCACACATCTTTGTAGTTCTTTTATAATTTTGCTAAACTTGATGTGCTTTGACTCTCCAAGATTCTTGGAATGACCTACAGTTGGGAATGGAGGGAGTAATGATCATCATTAATAATAACAATTGAATTAATTCTATTTACTAAATAATTATGAACTCTACTATTGTGTAAAAACAATATAAAAGTAACACATGACTTTATAATTATATTACCATCATAGGCCGTTGAGAAACATGATCTAAAGTAGTCCTAAATTTGCGTCTACTAACCATGCCCTCCTACTATGATTGATAATTTACATAGCTCAATTTCATCTCATTAATAGATAAATCAAATACAACCTATCTAACTAAAAGTAAACTTAATTATCGTCTTGCGAGCATGTATGAGCAAAATATATAAACTATGTTTGATCATATAAAAATATTTCCTTAACAGTTCATATGCACATTGTATTAAAAAAAATATTTAAAAATCATATTAGTAACCATGAAATATAATTTAAATAGGTTGTTACGTTAAATTTATTTATATATTTATAACTAAAATGTTTGACACATCTGTATTGGTATTATAAGCATAACTGCATATATAGTTTATTTAGTGGAAACTTTTTATTTATTTATTTGACCCTTAAAAATACTTTAGAGTAAAAGTTCCATCCTTATAAGACTTAAGTATTAAAATTATTTTGAGGTTAGCATTGTTACACCCATCTAAGATCTCACTCCAGCAGTGTCACTGATCTTAAGGGACATGGTACATGTCCCACGTGATGATGTAATATTCTACAATATTTATAGACGTTTCAAGAAGGGAAAAACCGGTAGTAGTAATGAAATTTGAAAAAAAAACAATATTTAGACTCAAGGCTTCATAAGATACATGATGCGACAATAGTAACCTTACTTAATGGTAAGGTTTCAAAATTCAAAGTAATTTCACATCAACACTATATAGAGGTTCCATGCAAGGAAAAAAAATATGAAAATGTATGAAATATATATAGATTAGTCCATTAAAATATAGTAGTTAATAAGTTTAAAGAATTTATATATACTTGCTTTGTGCACAAAACAATGCAATATTAAGGTATGTGTGCCGGTCAATCAATCTCAAGTTTGACCAAATTTATAGTAAATACTATGAACATTTGTTTTTTAAAAAATCGTTATAAAAGATATATTTAATAACCAATCTAATGGTATGTATTTTGTATCATGAATGTTGTATCTTTGTTTTTATATAAATTTATTCAAACTTCAAACTATTTGACTCCTTCAAATCCAAAAATTGTATTCTTTCATGGATGGAGGTAGTACTTTAGAATATGTACAATTTAATATAATTAATTAATTAATTAATTAAGATTTATACATAATGAATAGTAACTAATGCTTATTTGTCCTAAAATTCTAGCCCGTGCGAGAGCACGGGCTGATGGACTAGTATGTCCCAACAAGAAGCCCCATGTTGTAAGCTGGTTTCTAAGGAGAGAATGCCCCTCCATCATGTCTCTGTGTTTATAACTATGGAGCATGTAGGAATATAGTAAAATATACTATAGTAGGTATTCCTAGGTGTAAATATGTACCCGTACCCAACAAAAGAGAGGAATTAATAGGCCAACAAACTCATGTGTGGTGTTTGATCATATTCGTGTGGTTGCCATGAAGGTCATTAACATTCAGGCGACTACAATGATGACAAAGTTAGTGTCAGAGTTTTGTAGGCAATATGGAAGACCAAAGTATCATATTATTTACAAACTGTGGTAGTCTGAAGTACACATGTTATCTTCTACGTGATTGGTAACTATTCCGTTCCATTCGAAAAATACAGGTATATGGTCTTAGTTAAGTATTTATTATGAGGTGTGAAAGAGGGTGAATATGGCCGGGTATGAAAGCTTGATTAATATTGCAATGAGACCTTGGCCGGCACTATATATTTATACAACCCAAATACATTAATCTATTTCTACTTTTCCATCGTAACGGTTAAAGCTAAATATGAATGTGCTTGGTGCCACGTCAAACTGCAAAATTTCTCAAACGCTGACAAGTCACTTGGTCCAGCCATTCTAATCACCAGCAAGCCACTTCTGAACCTTGATGGTTTTGGTTCCAGCTGGCTTCTCCAACGAGCCCATGCAAATCTCACAGCCACTTCTTATCTCCGACGAGCCTCCTCCTAGCCTAGTCTCACAGCAGAAACACTCCTTGATTCCTGGCCGCGAAACTGGCTCCGATCAACTCTGAGTGTCACCTCCGATGCAGCCTCTCTCTCGCGCTATCCCATAGCAGAAACATTTCCTGATGCTTCTCAAGCCAATTCTATTGGCCATTTGAACCACAGCTACCATCCATCTGTGAGCTCTGCCAATTTCTTTAGCTATCACACCTCTTATTTATAGAAGTTCATTTGTATTCTGGTTTACCTTGCACCTGCAAATTCATAAATCTGCAAATTTGTTAGGTCCGGTAAATTAAATGTTGGGTCGATTCTGAACTTGTCTCTCTGTTATATCAAAACAGGTTAGACAGAAATTTAATTCGAGCCACTGGGTCTGAACTGATAAAGAGAAGGTGTGCCCTAGCTATTAAAATGGTGGATCGAGCACAAAAATATTTCTACACTATGCTGGGCGTGCGCAGTCGTCTATAATCTAGCACTATACAGCTCTACATTCAATATAAAAATTCAGAGTAAAATTAAAGCCCACTGGTTGAAATGTTTAATCAATGTTCGGAATTCATATATGAAGTTTAACAAGTGTGGACATTCAGCCTATAGGCACCTGGATCATAGGAAAAAGGATAAGATGGAAATATAAATTAGGCACGCTTTTTTTTTCCATCCACACCCAAAATCAGTTTCTGGGGAGACTTTATACAATTCAGAATTTGTTTGGTTAGCTCCAGTCCGAGATGGTCGGGAAGAGATTGAGGGTTTCTTGGATGTCTCGTGATACACCTCAATTCAGCCATGTACGCTAGAGTTGACTAGGATGGAACAATCACGCTGTAGCAATAATCAAATCGTGCGGGTTTGATGATTAACCGAACAATACCTGAATAAAATAAAAGATTAAAAGCGGCGTGATATGCTATATGAAGGACCCGAAAGCGGCGACGAGGGGGTGAATGGGAGCCTCGATTTTCCTTTTCAGTTTTGGGTCATCGGCTCAACCCCCAACCTCTCCAGCAAAGCAAAGCGAGATTCCCAACTCCTATCGAAAAAGAAGCGGGTTCCCAATCCAAATACTCAAGTCAACTTGTGACAGGAGTATCTAGATAAAATCCTCGGGCGTGATAGAATTTCACGCAAGAGACGGATTGCAAAGCGGAGCTCAAATGCCAAACTAATGAGGAAGGAAGAATTTGCAAAAACAATGAACTCTCCACGCTTAAGCCTTGTACATGCTAACTGCTGCCACTAGTTGCATTCTCGGATAAACACAAGTCAAAAAGTACTATTGCAAGATAGTGACGTCTCAAGAAATTCAAGCCAAAAGAACAAGCATGCTAGGCACTTGCTGGACTTCACGAACGAACACCGAGAACAAGAAAAGCTGTCAAGTAGCTGCGCTCGATGAACACACTAATGCACTACTGCTGCTGGATTACTAGAAACAGCCGGCCGGGACTGTTTGCTGCAGAGCAAGGACTGTCAGCCAAGACAAACTATGAAAACCAAACTAAACTTTGCCGGACGAGCTGCTGAGAAAAACTACTGTGGCATTTCAACAAACACCTTGCGGCGCAGGAAAAACAAGCACTAAGCTGAGATCTTCCAAAGCGAGAAATTGCACAAGAATCACTCAATCTAGCAGCCCTGCACAAGAAGAAACTGATTTGCTCGATGGCAAACTCCTCATCACAGAATAAAAATCGACCTTTTCTTTGTTGTTGACGTGGAGAACCAAACTTGGAGAAGGATGGTCGATGTGGTTGCCTTGGAGCTGCTGCTGAGGATCTTCTCTATTGTCTCGTGCTCCAAGGAGGGGAGCAACTCGTGCTCCAAAGAAGGCCACCAGGCTTGGCTTGCTTGATTCCCGTGCCCAGCAGCAGCGCTCCTTGGCAGGGTGGCCTTGGCCGGCTGCCGAACAGAGAGGCTGCTCGAGCCCCAAGGAAGAGTCGGCGCCCTATGGCCACCTGCTGCACCCGTGCGTGCCTGATGTTGAGCACGAGATCCGCTCGTGGGAGCCCCTGCCCTGAACGCAGCTGCCGAGCCGATCGATCTCCAGAGAAGGAGCTGCCGTCCTTGGCCAGGCGCTCGCTCCCAGCAGCTGTCGAGCTGCTCGCGGGTGTGTGGCCTGCTCGGGTGCGCCCCTGAGCACAGCAGCTGCTGCTGACCTGCACAAGACACCAAACAGAGCACAAACAAGATCCCAAAAATCTTCCAACAAAAATCACAGCTAAAAGGAAGAAGAGATTGATCCAAAAGCCCCGGAGGATACTGAGGCAGGATTGGGGCTGCCCTTCCCCTTCGAAAATCACCACAAAGTCTCACCAATTTGGTGTTCTTGGACCTCTAAACAAGAACCCTAAAATTGGGAAAAATAAAACGAAAAATGAAAGAGGCAAGAGAGAATGAAGGGGTAAGCCTCCACTAAATAGTCCAATATTCCCTCTGCCTAAACTACCCTAAGATACATGAGTCGATCTTCTAACCCGAGGGCTATTTTGGTCGACTCGGGGGTAATTATCGATCCGACGGCCACCGCGCCTCCTCATCCGTAGCATCGCCTCCACGCATAACCTCCCGGATGCCGCCCGCCGCCGCGTCCTTCCGATCCACCCGGGCCCCGGTTTTGAGGCCCAAACCCGTGAAACCCGCCGATGGTTTTGAGGCCCAAACCACCAAACCCGCACCCGTGGTTTTGAGGCCCAAACCACGAAACCAGCGCCCGATGGTTTTGAGGACAAACCACCAAACCTCCACCGACACGTGTCATCGCCCGTCTTGACCGCCAGTCGCCAAGTCAGTCATCCGAGCTCCCGCTGCTGCACTTTGCTCGCCGCCCGTCTTGACCCGATCGACCGCGGTCCGCCCCGTCCTCTTGCATTCGTCGATGTCCCGGATGTCAGCCACCATGGCTAGCCACCCGGCGATCGGTCCCTCGGTCCAAGCCTCACGTCCGTCCTTCACCTCCAGCGGTCCGTCGGCCCGCACGTCCTCTTGGCCCCTTCACCTCGCCCGTCGGCTACCATCTCCGAGCTCCACACGTACAACACGAACCAAGAGATACGTCTTCGGCGCACTCCACGTGTGCCGGTGAACATAGCCGAAGCAAAAAAAGATAAAAGAAAATAGAATTAAAATGCCTTGTTGTTGACAATCACTCAATCACAAAACTAAACACATGTGACCTAAATCAACCATGTGTTCTTAATCTCCCCCTTGATGAGTGCATTGTCAACATTCAAACTAAAAAGACAGAAGAGGTAGAAGATAGCACATCCAAGTGAACAAAAGCTAGACAAGAGCTAAGACAAAATCCTTTGGATAGCAAACATGGAGCAAAAACTTGGTTCCCAAAGACATGGGCAAAAGGCTCGACACAACCAAGCTAAACAAAGCGGCTAGTCCTCAAGAAGAGGTAGAATAGGCTCAACACCACTAGCACAACTCCAAACCAATTACTTTCACACACAAACAGCTAGACCCTCAAGGCAGAGGCAAAAGGCTCAACACATCTAGCTCAAAGTGCAACACATCTAGCTCAAAGTGCTACTCCCCTGGACAAATGCGATCCTTTGTCTTTGTATCTTTTCTCCCCCTTGTTGGCAAATGCACTAATCAAGCTATGAAATGCATGAAAATGTAATGAGGGAGCTTCAAGTTTATAGCAATCCAAATGAGAAGATGCTCTAGGTAGTGTCAAGGCAACAAAATCAAGTGCTTAACACGGTGCTCAAACCTGATCAAGAGATATGAAATATGGCTTGAAAGCACTTTGATTCAGTTTTAAGCATTTCGAGAAAAGGTGTCCACCACAAAGAATAGCACATAGCACAAGTAATTTTGGAAATCTACCAAGTGCTACACATGTATATCAGCGAACTACCCCAAGCAACGTTTATACATCATGCAAAAGACAAAGCCAACACTTGTCAAAATTTTCAAGTTATGAAGTTTGCGGTTACAAATATTGGACAAAGCATGTTGCGAGTGGTTATCCACAACCGTCAGCCTTACTAATCAACCATGTCAAGCCTATGCGTGTGAGCAATCGAAGCTTAAAACAATGGTGCGGGTCAAACACTACCAAGCTCGGGTTCAACTCAAGTGCAATGGCGGCGGTCCCAAGACTTGGATGTGGGGCGGTATGGACCCATCTCGATCTTTTCCATACACTTAGCTTAGATTTTTAGATTTTAGCAGATAAAAACATGTGGTCATCTAAGCAAGTGTATAACTCGATGAATGAGACATAGTCACCTAGCATACATGATAAGCACAAAGGATCTCAACAACTTAAATATGCTAGGAACTATCTCAATGGTGAACATTTTGCAAGATTCATCGTTGTTAAGCAAATTCACATGAAAAACAGCTTTGCTCATAACATATATCAATTAGCGAGAAGAGCACAAGCTGTAAGCACCAACATGTAATTGTTACACTAAAGCGAGCATAGTATCATTGTGACAAATATAAACAAGAAGCTCAAGGTGCAATAGTGTACATGCATGATGAATGCAATATGATACAAGATGATGCACAAAGCAAAACAAACCTAAAGCTACAAGTGTACATCAACTACAAAACTACCCCTCAAAAAGGATAGCAAACTCCCAACTCCCCCTCAAACAAAGACACCTAGCAAAAGAAAACTAGGAAACAAAAGGGCACAAAGGCTAGCATGGCATATAATACACAAGACAACACATGCTATAAAGGATATAAAAGCATGATACAAGTATAATACATGCAAGCAATATACAAGTGAGCAAATGAACAACTATCTCATACCACAAGTAGAGAAATCATGAATGTACAAGGCATGAGTGTATATGATAACTCACTAACTGTGTGTAGGCACATGCCTCTTGGAGGCCATCAAAGTGGTGTAGACAACCATCAAGTCTTGATCACACCATGACAAAGAATCAAGTTCCACCAAGCACGTGTTCTCCACCCCATGTCCTCATACCTACACATGAGAGGACAAAAGAAACCCAAGTCTTGGATCCCAAAGGGTTAACAAGCATAAACTTGGGAACCCAAGACTTAGTCACCTACATCATTGGAAACACATGGGATGAGCAAATGGCACAACAGGGGGTTAGTAAACATGGAAGAATACCGGTGTCGACCATCTTGCCCAAGATAGGCGTTAGGCACAACAAACATCCCATGACCCTTCTTCCCAAAGTGCTCACCACGCACAACAAAGTGTGGTGCACTCCTCCTGTCAACCTCAAAGCTCCCAAAGCGAGGATCAACATCCACTTTCTGAACACGACCACCAAAGGATCTCAAAGCGTGGCCTAGTCCCTCGAGGCCTCCTACCTTCGGCCTAGCAAAGCGCCTGCGAGGCCATTTGCACACCCCTCTCATACATACCAAATGGTGGGTGATACATGTCAGCGGTTCTCAAACTCAACTTGGCGCCCTAGCATCCCTCTTTTCTCCTAAAGCAAAAACTCAACCAAGTGACCATCTCTCGACAATACTCACGGTGATACCTCACACTCTCTCTTAGGTGGTTGTTGGTTCACTCTCTTGGGTGGATGGTTCACTCTTGTTGTGGCCTTGGCTTTAGGAAGGGTTTTCCTCGAGGGGATCTTGGGCAAAGTGTCAAGTGGGTTCTTGAGGTGGTTTGGTTTGGGAAGCTTTCCACACTTGTTTGGGAGGTGGAGTCTTTGTGGGCTCTTGGAGAATACCATCTTTCACAATGGGCTTGGTAGGCTCGGGTGGGGTGATCTTGGTCCATTTGGGAGTGTTTGTTGATTTCTCACTCGAGCTCAAACCACTACCTTGACCAACCTTTCCATAGATAACTTCACCCTTCCCACCTATAGCAAAGCCCTAACCCGATGTGTGGTCCCCCTCTTGAGCTGACTCATCATCATGCCAATTTGTGGCTCTCCACTAGACACCCATCTCGGAGGACAGAGCGAAGGTAATTGTTCTCCTCTTCAACTCTCCCCTTGTCATGTCTACAAGACATGAGCTCCAACTCAAAGCTTCACACTTAGCACACTTCAGCACGGTGCTATCCGAGTTGGCCTTCTCAAGCCTGACAAGCTTGGCGACCTTCTCACGCCAACTCGGATCGCAAAGTGCGGACAAGACTTGCACGCGCTCAACAACATAGGCTTAGCCTTCCGATCAAGCGTGCTCATCTAGCAAAGCGAGTACTTGGATTGCAAAGACATGATGCTAGACATATGCATGGCACAAGCATCACACTCCGTCTCATCGGGCTTCCTAAGCAACTCTATCTCCACCATAGCCATTTCCCACTTCTCCTTGTACTCCTTTCTCTCCCTAGCTGCTGCGCTTGAGCAACTTCTCGACACACAAGCGCATCGCCCAAAGAGTCAACCTCATCGGTGAGAGATTCGATTGTAGGAGATACCTCGGGGGAAGAAGAGTATTTTTGCCGTGTGGCTCGATATTTGTCGGTCACCCGCTCCGTCGAAGGCCATGGTGCAGCCCCCCGTGCTTGGAGTTGGCGGCGAAGCAAAGTCCATTCAGGTTTTTTCCTCGATCTTGCGCTCGGGCTCCTCGTCGCTAGAGGAAGCTTGCCCGTCGTTGTCGAGGTCGCTGAGGGAAGCGAAGAAGGCGTCCTTGTTCTCCTTGGCACGCTTGAGGTACTTCTTCTTGATCGCCTCCTTGTCGAAGCCCTTCTTAGACTTGTGCTTGCCGACGGTGTACTTGGCGCTTGTCCTTGCGCTTTGCCTGGAGTCGTGCTTGTCGTAGTACTTTCGCCGGAGTACTTGTCCTTGCTCTTCTTGGGGCACGCGGCAACGGTGGTCGGATCGCCGCACTCAAAGCATCCTCCCTTGGGACCACCACCATGCCGGCGGTTCAAGCGGTTGTTGTGGAACCGGCGAGAATCGGTGATGACGAGAGCCAACTCGTCGTCCCCAAGGCACTCAAATCGCTCCTCTGTCACGGACACCAAAGAAGACAAGGCAAAAAGAGATGCGTGATGGGTTAGCGAGAAGAACTGGAACTGCCCTTACCACGAGACAAGTGCAACGCCGGCAGAATGGGTTCTTGAGCTTCGCCTCGATCCGGGCCCCGATCTCGGAGGATTTGAGCTTATTTGTAAAGCTCGTCGGGTGTGAGGGTGTCGTAGTTGGCGGACTCCATGATCGCGGACACCTTCACATCCCACACCTTCGATCCAAAGGCGTGCAAGAGCCGCATCGCCTTCTCGTGGTCGTCAAGCCTCTCCCGAGCGGCTTGTTAATTTCGAAGCTTGTTGCGAATCGTCGAAACCTAGCAAAGAGAGAATCGATGGACTCGCCATCAAGTTGGATTAGGTTGTTATACTCTCTCTTGTAGGTCTCATATAGGCGGACCTTGACTTGTGGGGTTCCTCGTGGTAGCTCTCAAGTGTTTTCCACACCTCACTGGCGGTCCCACAAGTGGCAACTCTCTCGAACTCTGTGTCTTTGAGGCTAGAGAACAAGACACTCCTCGCTCGCCGGTTGTTGGCATTGTGTTGGGCTATTTGTTCCTCACCCACTCGGCGGCTAACACTTGGTAGTTCTCATCCTCGACAATCTCCCACACTCTCCAATCCATCCCCATAAGATGTGCTTGCATCTTAATCTTCCAATAGGGATAGTTGGTGCCATCGAACTCCGGAGGCTTGCCACCATAGTGACCAAACCTCTCCATGTCGCTTCATGCGGATCACGGACCGATTAAGGTGGATATGATCCTTAACCGCTCCGATACCAATTGAAGGACGAAACGGGCGACTAGAGGGGGGGGTGAATGGGAGCCTCGATTTTCCTTTTCAGTTTTGGGTCATCGGCTCAACCCCCAACCTCTCCACAGCAAAGAAACGAGATTCCCAACTCCTATCGAAAAGAAGCGGGTTCCCGAATCCAAATACTCAAGTCAACTTGTGACAGGAGTATCTAGATAAAATCCTCGGCGTGATAGAATTTCATCGCAAGAGACGGATTGCAAAACGGAGCTCAAATGCCAAACTAATGAGGAAGGAAGAATTTGCAAAAACAATGAACTCTCCACGCTTAAGCCTTGTACATGCTAACTGCTGCCACTAGTTGCATTCTCGGATAAACACAAGTCAAAGTACTATTGCAAGATAGTGACGTCTCAAGAAATTCAAGCCAAAAGAACGAGCATGCTAGGCACTTGCTGGACTTCACGAACGAACACCGAGAACAAGAAAAGCTGTCAAGTAGCTGCGCTCGATGAACACACTAATGCACTACTGCTGCTGGATTACTAGAAACAGCCGGCCGGGACTGTTTGCTGCAGAGCAAGGACTGTCAGCCAAGACAAACTATGAAACCAAACTAAACTTTGCCGGACGAGCTGCTGAGAAAAACTACTGTGGCATTTCAACAAACACCTTGCGAGCGCAGGAAAACAAGCACTAAGCTGAGATCTTCCAAAGCGAGAAATTGCACAAGAATCACTCAATCTAGCAGCCCTGCACAAGAAGAAACTGATTTGCTCGATGGCAAACTCCTCATCACAGAATAAAAATCGACCTTTTCTTTGTTGTTGACGTGGAGAACCAAACTTGGAGAAGGATGGTCGATGTGGTTGCCTTGGAGCTGCTGCTGAGGATCTTCTCTATTGTCTCGTGCTCCAAGGAGGGGAGCAACTCGTGCTCCAAAGAAGGCCACCAGGCTTGGCTTGCTTGATTCCCGTGCCCAGCAGCAGCGCTCCTTGGCAGGGTGGCCTTGGCCGGCTGCCGAACAGAGAGGCTGCTCGAGCCCCAAGGAAGAGTCGGCGCCCTATGGCCACCTGCTGCACCCGTGCGTGCCTGATGTTGAGCACGAGATCCGCTCGTGGGAGCCCCTGCCCTGAACGCAGCTGCCGAGCCGATCGATCTCCAGAGAAGGAGCTGCCGTCCATGGCCAGGCGCTCGCTCCCAGCAGCTATCGAGCTGCTCGCGGGTGTGTGGCCTGCTCGGGTGCGCCCCTGAGCACAGCAGCTTCTGCTGACCTGCACAAGACACCAAACAGAGCACAAACAAGATCCCAAAAATCTTCCAACAAAAATCACAGCTAAAAGGAAGAAGAGATTGATCCAAAAGCCCGGAGGATACAGGCAGGATTGGGGCTGCCCTTCCCCTTCGAAAATCACCACAAAGTCTCACCAATTTGGTGTTCTTGGACCTCTAAACAAGAACCCTAAAATTGGGGAAAAATAAAAACGAAAATGAAAGAGGCAAGAGAGGATGAAGGGGTAGCCTCCACTAAATAGTCCAATATTCCCCTCCGCCTAAACTACCTAAGATACATGAGTCGATCTTCTAACCCGAGGGCTATTTTGGTCGACTACGGGTAATTATCGATCCGGCGGCCACCGCGCCTCCTCATCCGTAGCATCGCTCCACGCAACCTCCCAGATGCCGCCACGCGCCGTCCTTCCGTCCACCGGAACGCCCCGGGTTTTGAGGCCCAAACCCGTGAAACCCGCCGATGGTTTTGAGGCCCAAACCACCAAACCCGCACCCGTGGTTTGAGGCCCAAAACCACGAAACCAGCGCCCGATGGTTTTGAGGACAAACCACCAAACCTCCTCGACACGTGTCATCGCCGTCTTGACCGCCCGAGTCGCCAAGTCATCCGAGCTCCCGCTCTACGCCTGCACGCTTCGCCCGTCTTGACCCGATCGACCACGGTCCCACACGTCCTCTTGCATTCGTCGATGTCCCGGATGTCAGCCACCATGGCTAGCCACCCGGCGATCGGTCCTCGGTCCAAGCCTCACGTCCGTCCTTCACCTCCGCGGTCCGTCGGCCAAAGACGTCCTCCTTGGCCCCTTCACCCGCCCGTCGGCTACCATCTCCGAGCTCCACACACGTACAACACGAACCAAGAGATCGTCTTCGACACACTCCACGTGTGCCGGTGAACATAGCCGAAGCAAAAAAGATAAAAGAAAATAGAATTAAAATGCTGACTGTTGACAATCACTCAATCACAAAACTAAACACATGTGACCTAAATCAACCATGTGTTCGCACTATAGCAGTGAGATCGTCTGGGTTTGAGGATTCACTGTACAGTACTTAAGACTAAAGTATGTTTGTTCCCAGAGGCCAGAACATTAGACAGATAGTGAATTGCAAAAGACATATATATGCCTTTTTATGCTACAACAATCATGCTTTCACTGAAGTCTTCCTGACCTTTCCCAAGTCTATATGGTATAGCAAGCCACTGGTGATCCTAAATTTACAATTATAGAGACGCTTCCTTTTTTAGCAGAGGTGGCTTAATCTACAAACCGTTATAAAATAGTTCCCGAAAAGCTGTTTCTACAAATGACTCCGTATATCATTACTTGTGTTGCTGGCCTTTTGGCAGCCAACAAGAGTTGGTGATGTTCCTATACACTAGGTACGTACTACCAGCAACTAAGTTGACCCAATCAGATCTCAGACACTACCGCACAGTCAGCCTCCACCGAGCGCCAGAACGTGTACCGAGAGCCTCGCTCGGTGGAACAAAACCATCGGTGGTGACGCCTCCACCGAGAGCCACTCGCTCGGTGACCACAGGCTCTCGATAGGTGTTGTGTTCATCGAGAGGCGTTCCCTCGGAAACAACAGACCTTTCGGTAGAACGCGACATCACCGAGAGCCATCCCTCCGCAAACTTAAGCCCTCGGTGTTGTTATGCGCCCGGCGTCCCGGCAGCATCCCACGCAGCCTATGCCGTCAACTCTACCGAGGGCGTCACGTTAGACCCTCGATTTTTTGCGTTGGTAGTTTCACGAGGGGCGGATAGCAGGACCCTCTGTAAACACCTTCTTCCGGCGGCGAGATCGTGGCCTTTCGGTGAAATAATCATTTTTTGAATTTTGGATCCATTTTTTTTTTGTGGGGTTCATACAATGTCTCATAGGTCATGTTGAAGTTTGATAATTTTTCAAAACTATTTAGTATATATTTTGATTTTATTCCTTTTAATTGAATTTTCTTGAATATGTCGATTTGAAACCGGAAGATATAGGAATAGAGTGCAGGCATGAGCCAAAAATGGGATTCATAATCGTGAGTGCAATGTGAGGCCTCATCCGGGGATAGACCCAAAACCACGAACAAAATCCTCGAAACTTGTTCAGTTGTTGTGGTATCATATGCCTAGACATGAGAAAAAAAAATTTGGTAAGGTTTCATCGACGCCGACTGAAATCATGGTTATATATGTCACGGGTTTCAACCATGATTTGGTCGTACGTCGATGAAACCTTACCAAATTTTTTTTCTCATGTCTAGGCATATGATACCACAACAACCGAACAAGTTTCAGAATTTTTTCAACTTCGTTTGCATTTTCTAGGATTAAAAACCGGCCACCCGCAAGTGAATGGTCATGTTCCATGAACAATTTGTTCAGGGTTTTGGGTCTATCCACGGATGAGGCCTCACATTGCACTCACGACATTATGAATCCCATTTTTGGCACATGCCCGCACTCTATTCCTATATCTTCCAGTTCAAATCGACGTATTCAAGAAAATTCAATTAAAAGGAATAAAATCAAAAATATATACTAAATAGTTTTGAAAAAATTCTCAAACTTCAACATGACCTATGAGACATTGTATGAACCCCACAAAAAAAAAAAAAGATGGATCCAAAATTCAAAAAAAAAATGATTATTTCACCGGCGGACACGATCTCGCGCTTCTGGTAGAAGGTGTTTACAGAGGGTCCCCGCTTATCTGGCCCTCGGTGAAACTACCAACATGTACCGAGGGTTTTGTGTGCTCTTGGTAAACTCGGCCGGTTTGGTTGCTCTCTTCCCTTCGAATTCAAATTTTGGAATCAAATTTTAAGTTTGGTTTCTAAATTTCGAAAATTTAATTTTCTCGGCCTATTCTACCGAGTGCCGTGAAAATGGGCCCCTCGGTAAAGGCCCTAACCCCCCTAAACCCTAACGGGCCTTATCCATTCCCTCCCGACAGCCCGCCCCCACTCCTCTCACACTCACTCTCTCACACTCACTCTCTCTCACCACACACACACGCACACACACACGAAACCCCGTCGCCGCCATCGCCATCCTCGTTGTCCGTCCGCCCGCGCCCCCGCCTCCGTCCTCGGCCGTCCGTCCGCCCGCGCCACCTCCCTCCTCGCCGTCCATCCGGGCGGCGGCGCTCCCTCCTCGCCAAATCGGGCGCCGCCGTCCGACCGGGCCGCCAGAACACTCCATCCTCTGGTCGCCGGGCGCGCCACCTCCCTCCTCGCCTTCCATTTCGGCCGTCTGCGCCGCGGCAAGCTCGACGCCGGCCGCTACGGCGCCGTCCTCGGCGTCCGTGCGCCAAGCGTCACGCCTCCCTCGGGTCCATCCGGCCCGGCCACGCCTCGCTCGCCTCCCCGCCTCCCATCCGGCCGACCAAGAGAGGGAGAACGGGACCGGGAGGAGCCACCGAGGAGGGAAGAGGAAGAGGAGGGGAAGAGGAAGGAAGGGGCCGAGAAGAGCGGCCTTGGCCTCTGGCAGCGCCTCCCGCGACCACCCCTCGCTGGCCGTGCTCTCGGCCGCGCCCTCCCCCTTTGACCATCCTCGCCGTCGGTGAAGGCAAAGGTAACGCCGTGAAACATCTATAGTGGTATATGTGGTAGTAATAGACTCGGCATTGATATGTGGGTATGAATGTATATGCATATGTGGTTGTCGGCCTTCGTCGGCCGTGCGTTATTGCGAGGTTTGGAAACCTCACCGTACTGGGAGGTTCTCGCGAAATTTTGAACTAAACCCTATGTTTCTTTTTGCGAGAGAGTGCGTGTCGAAGGCGGAGTACCGGCGCCCCCGATCTTCTTCCTCCGTGTTGCGGGACTATGCTCGACTGCTTTGCAGCGCCATCGCCACCGTAGGTATGACTATCTCGTAATCCACACTTTCGCTTTGTGGTCTTAAAATGCGGAACCTAGTTAGGCGTCTCTGTCCGAAAGCAGTACGGCTAGAGGTATGCATTTGTTTGCATACTATGACCGTATCTGTTTGGATTGTCCACGTTTTTTGGACAGCCAGCGGATGCGTCTGAGTGGTCGATTCCCATGCTCCGATCCGATCGAGCGAGTTTTCAATACAATGTTTTTCAATAATTTTTTGTCCTTCTCTAATGTTTGTACCGATGAGTCGACATTTTGTTTAATTGAGGTGTGATCAAAAAAAGATGGTGAGCGGACGTGGCTCGCGCCGAGGGGGCGGGCCCGAGTTAGCCGGGCTCGCGCCGAGGGAGGGAGGTGTCCCCCCTTTTACTCCGGAAGGGGAGGAGGCATCGCCTCCGCGCAGGGGAGGCAGGTGGGGGAGGCGTCGGCCGCAGGGGACGGGGGCCTGGCTAGGGACGAGGCTTAGGGGAGGACCGCCACGAGGCAACCGCCTCTTTCCACACGGAGAGGAGGAGCGGGCCGAGTAGCCGGGAGTCGAGCTCCCACAAAGACGGGGGAGGTCGAGGAGGAGGCGTGCCGCACCAATCAAGAGGACGAGGAGGGAGGACCGGGAGGAGTACGATGACTTTGAGGGTCCCCTACTTCCAAGTGTCTACCTCCGAGGTCCCGCGAGCCTCCCTCAGTTCCCGCTTGGGACCACCGATCCAGCCGATTTGCCCCCGACGCAATCGTAAAGTATCCCTTGTTGTTATCTCCAATCCTCTATTAATTTGAACTTGTTTGGGGAAACTAATCTTTTGTCCTACTACTCTGTTGTGCGAGAACCGGATAATTTGGTCTGCATGCGTCCTCACGCTCCCCTAACGGCGTCCTTGGTCTCCTCGTCGGGAAGCACTTCCCCGCCATCGCCGATACAAAGGAAGGGGAAGAGCCGCATACACGTATGACCACTATGAGAAAGCCGAGGACGTTCCCTACGGCAATGTGGTGGAGCACGTGAAGGCCGACTTTTGGGTAAGACGTCGCACAAACTTTTGTTGATACATCGCATTCATTAGACTAATCCACTCTCGACTAAGGATGGTTCACATTTGTATGCGGACTTACTTCGCACCGGCTCGGGGATATGAAGAGCAAAGCGGAGGCGGTGTTGACCAAGTCCATGAAAAAGCGCATCACCGACATGCATCACGAGGTGAAGCACCCGGTCGCGTGATCAACTACTACGGGTCCAAGCTTGGGACAAAGGTCAAGATAGCGGACGCCTTGACGGATGGAGCTCACCCGAGACCATTACATTGAGGTACATGAAAAATGCTACAAGTCGATGTGTTTTCAAACTTATATTTTTGTTTCATCTAACCTTCCGATATGTCATGTAGATAGTCCCTACTTGGTGCGAGCGATCTCCCATCTTTGGCACATGATCGTGGATAGGTGGTTCACACCGGAGTTTCAGCAGAAGCACGCCACATTGCGGGAGGCTCGTTTGGCGATGGGAGGTCCACGCACACCATCAAGGCAGCCGCAACCTCTCCATATACAAAGAAAGATGGGTGCGTGGATTCTTTTTATCGTATGTAGCGCTCAACTTTGCCTAGTTTCTAATTATCTCGTCTTTTCGCGGTGAAGGCACACCCGAGGGGATGGATTGCAGCGACTTCACGACATTCTACATGTCCCACAAGGGGAAGGCGTCGTCCCGACGTAACCTTTAGCTCGAACGACCCCCGAGGCGTACACCAACCCCCAACGTGCACCAAAAGGTCAAGGCCTACACGGACGCTGGAAAGCTTGGCGCTATGGGCCGACTTTGATCTGCTCGGTCGGGACATCGATGCTTTGAGATCGCGGATGACGGTGGGAGGAGGTAAGAAGCACGGACGGTTGTGGATTGCCGATGGCTGCATCGACAGCCTCCGGCTAAGTCTCTCACGCATCCGATCCGAGAGCACGATCAAAGAGCCTAGCTATACCCCCCGCGTCCTAGTGTTGCATAGTCACGTCTCCGGGAACTCCGGGTTATTCCTCTATCAAACAAATTTCTTTACTCACAATATATATGTTTGCATTACCTCTCATGGATTGTCATCTTTGTAGGTCCGGCTAGATGAGTCGAGCGACAAATGTAAAGGGCGGAGGCGTTCTGGACCCAACAGAAACCCAAGTGAAGCGGCTAGCGTGAGCTCATGAACTACCTCCGCACCTCGGGGGCTCCGCTGCCCGATACCCTGCTAGCGGCGTTTGCTCCGCCTCAACCTACTCCTGTGAGTATGCTTGTCCTGTCAATAAGTCCATATATTAGTGGATGTCACGGGTTCGCGTCTAACACATGTCGCATATTGTACTTTGTGCGGCCGACATCGATGGGTTCGAACCAGCGCGCCTCACGGGAATGATGATCAAGGGTCTCCTTCGCCGACTCCTTCGCCGGGCGCAACAACAACCCCATCCCCTCTTCCATGAGCTAGTCGTGCACTTGTGGTACTTGGTTTGGAACTTGTGGTACTTTTGGTTTGGAACTTGTGGTACTTGGTTTGGAACTTGTTGAACTATGACTTGTGGTACTTGTGGATTTGTGGACTATGACTTGTGGAACTAAGCTAGACTTGTGATGAATATTTGAGCTACATGTGATATATATGTGATGAATGAGTTGTATCAATGCATGGATGTCAAATATATGTGATATGTGATCTGTATGTTTCTTTTGTAAAGGTGGGACGGGGAAAACGGGGAATAAAAACAAAAACATGGTCCTTTGCACGGTGGGACACTTTCGATGCATTCTATTCTCACGGCGGCCTTTCGGTGAATCTGGGGAGATGGGGGCAGATAACCCTATGTTCCCAGGTACACCGATGGCGGCGCCTTCGGTGAAGCAAGCGCTTCGGTGTAATATGGTCGTTTCACCGAGGGCGTCGGTGTAGCTGGTAGCCGGTGTTTATGTAGTTTTGAATCTACCGAGCACCCCTACGACGGGGCCCTCGGTAGATAATGTTTTCAAGTTTTTTTAAAATAAAATTCACCGAGGGGGTATTTGAAGTGGACCTCGGTGTAGTTGACGTCGACGGTGGCAAAGCGCCCGTCGGCGTTACTCCGAGGATACTACGCGAGGGGGCGAGCCCTCGGTCTGATTTGACACGGATTTCACCAAGGGGCGTTTAGGGCGCGCTCGGTACACTCTTTTCCCGTTTACAATTTCACTTCACCGAGGGCTGGTACCGAGGGCTCGGTGGTGCCTCTACCGAGGGCTTTTAGGCCTTCACTGAGCGCTTTTAGCGCTCGGTAGAGCCTCAGCCTCCAGTAGTGAAATGACTATGGGCACATGAAATGCGAATCTTGTGGAGAAAATTACTGAAGAAATAATGTAGGTTTTCCTCATGCTTCCTACTTCAATACGTTCATACTACTATAGCAAGATCATTGGGGCAGCACGACCTAGAAACGAAATGCTACTCGCTTGTGATACCTTGCCTAGTTTTTTATACACAGGCTAGGGAGAGGGAGACCTCTACAAGTCATGGGCACGTACAGTCTTCATTTAATATTGTTATTACCTCCGCAACCTCGGTGTGAGTAACCAAAGATTGATTGAAATTAGACAAGCAGTAAATGCACACAATCAATTCTGATATCAGAACTTCTGTGCAGATCATGCAACCTGAAGTTGTTTTCCTTTACTTTTGCGTCAGTACTGACATTTACAACTAGGAAAAAGTAGGGCCTGATCATGTCAAGTTAGTTTACATTTTCTCACAAAGACCGAAAACTAACATGAATTTAAATAACCCGAACCTGAAATTCCATTGCATGTATTCTGTATATAAATAGATGGTTATGGATAGTTTCCACCCACTACTGCACCACAGCTGACTGGTGTGGTTGGTTTGTGGATGCACCCCATGCTTCACCAGATTATGCGTCGTGATTATCCCATCAGTTCTGGTGCAAATATGCAATCAACACTTCACTCATGCACATAATAATTATTAGCGTGTGAGCAATCTTTCTAGCGCGAACTCAGATGGACTCCGCCTACACCGCTCGCGCTTACGAATCCATGTACGCTGCTCACACTTCATCTGATCCACGGCAGCTCCCACCAGACTCCATCACTCTCTTTCACGCCTGCTCCTTGCGGGGCCTCCCTGTTGCACATCGACATTGCTGGCACAAATAAACAAATGAATGTATTAAAATCTGATGAACACTACTGACAGAGTAATTAGCAAACTAAGGTACCACTGGTCACCTTAGATTACTTTGAAGTTAGACCCGAGCAAGCAATTCTTTTTGTAAAAGATCACACTCGGAGGATTGTGTGGGATCCATGCGAGAATGGTCCCAAGCCCACACCACATGCCCATTCTAGTGAATTTATATGCTTAATAAAATTAAATTTAATATTAAGAGTAATTTATTTCAAATTGTTCTACTGTTTCATTTTAGTTACATTACATAGTCCATGTTATTAGTATGGTCACATAAAAATATTTAGATATGTACGGACAATGTTGGTGGATATCATTGAATATGGATCTGTAATCGAATTCAGAAAAATAAGACAAACTGAATTCAGGAAAACATCTGTTTTAGTATCCATACAGGAACCATTGGTGACAAGTAAGCAGCTGGTGGGGTGTACCACCTGCAACGCGTCAACTGGAAGCTGCTAGCTGATTGCACAGCTCACTCGTTCTCGTCCTCTCTGGTGGGGCTGGTGGCCACTCCAATGAGTCACACCGTGATAGGAAAAGAGCCAACGGGAAGAAGGAGACATCAGAATGGGGAAGAAGCTGGAGCTTTCAGTAGAATTCAAGTGTGTTGCTCTCTGTCCACTCCCAAATGTTCATATGCTAGCCTTGGTCTTGTCAGGACCGGCAACCTCCACATTGGGCTGGCACCCTCTTGGGACTCGCAATTTCAGCTTTGTTGATAGGATCTGTAGCGTCGCTTTCCTGGTTTGGTGACACACACGGGCCTATCAACTTCACCTCCAACGAGCGAGCCACCTATCAACATGACCTCTCATCGTCTGCGGTGGCTTAGTTACTCCCGATGCCTCTCAACCAAAAATCTCTATATAGGCCATTTCATCTCGTAGCGAGTTAGTTTCGATCCATGGCCTTAGTCCACCATAATAGTTCCTATTACATATGCTCACTCTAATTTATAGTAGGCAAGAAGTTTATGCGGGTCTTGGTTCTACTTAATGTTGACAACTGTGTAAATTTGTTATGGGACACAAAATTGAATGTTGGTCCAATTCTGAGTTGCCAGGACAAGCAACATTTCAATCTAATTAATGCGAGCTACCTGCTTTTGAACTAACAAAATACTTCATGTGGTTTTGTTGATTGTGGAGCATTGTGGTTTGTGGATCCATGAACAAGCGAGTGGGCAACGATGACAAGCATCGAACGCTCTCCCTGTTGCCCACCCAACTTACCTACCTACCTCGGTAGCTAATGGGTGGTGGTGGATATTTTCAAATATGGACCTAGAATTCAATGGAAAACGATCACAGAAAACAAAGATAAATATATCTGTTAATATGGTATCAAAGCTAGAGATCTCGAAGTTCAAATCCTGATTAGCGCAATTAAAATAAAATAATTGTTGCTCGCTCTTATTCCACGTCTGAGGCTCGCCCGTCGCTGAGATCTCTCACGGAGCCTCGGCGTGAGGGGAGTGTTGAAATATAAGTGATTTGTCCACCTCTCCTCATCAGCTTAAGTTTTGGTTTTAAACTGGTTGGTGCATGCAACTTAATAACATTAATTTAGTATACATAGCAAATTCTGGTGTGAACCGATGGTTACCATGAATCCATGAGCTCTACCGCACTCAAATACCAGGATCTGCTATGTAGCACCTCTTATTTGTAGGCAAGAAGTGTTTTGTGCATTCTGTTTTTGTTGCAACTATAACTTCACAGATGTATGATTTTTGCAGATCAATAAATCACAGATTGATTCCAAATCATAGTTAGTGGCGTCAAAATTATTTTTTCTAGACAAGAGACCAGTTTGCTTTATGAAATCAATTTCTGTGTATGCTGGGGTTACTATCTTATAAATGAAGAAGAGCGCACCAAAATGGTGTCGAAAAACACCTGAGACCTCCACAAACAGAGCAACATCAAGTCCTATCTAAACAGAAATACAAAATTAGCAATGTTAGTTATGGTTTTCAGTTTGCACTAGAAGCTGATATGGTCCCTCCATTGCCTTCATCGCCCATAGCAAGAGACTCTAGTTTTGTGTGAAAATGATAGATCGATGTACGACAGCATTAGTTGAGTAAAAAGTTATGTGGATGAAAACAATGTCGTTTCTAATTCGCCACATACTACAACTGATACATGCTAACAACCTTTTGAAAGACAAGAACTGGAGGACTTCTCTATTATTTTGTTTTAATGATTATGGATGTGAGTTAAGATATATGGGTTGGGGATGATGGACAGTGACCTGACACACTCACCGTTGCAAGCGTTGTAGCACCACTTGCGGTGGACACACGAGTAATTTTTGTGAAAACATTTACAGCTACAATAGTGCTTCAGTTTAATTACTTCGTTAATTTAGGGTGGAACTGCAACTTTATCACAATGATGTGCTTCAATTTAATTACTTCGTAAATTGGGTGACGGAATGGGTGGGAGAGCAATTAATTAATGAGATGTTCCATTAGATTCCAAACTAGCAAAGAGTGGAACTGCAACTTATCACAATAGTCTCCATGCAACTGCAACATATCACAATAGTGCTTCAATTTCATTTCTTCATTAATTGAAGCAACAAAAATAAATAAATATTTGCATTTGATCAAGCACTGCTAGCTCATCTATGTCATCTCTTGCAATTTGTTGTTAATCAGGTTAAGTGGCTGTATATATGTTTTACAAATTGACGGAAGATCATCGATCATCCTAACGAAACCGGAAACATAGGGAGCATATATGTCGCCCTCTTTTCTGTGCGCATCAACGAAGTATCTTGTCACCCTATACTTCGGTGTGCCTCTCGACACTCACTTCATCCACATCCACCTTCAGTAAATCTCTCAGCGCATCGGTACCCGAGCAGTTGGCGACTTGTGCCCACGCGTGGATTCAGGTCAATTGTAAATCTCTCAGATCAATTGTGAAGAGGGCCAGCAGGTCGACCGGCTGCATTCAGATCGGAGTGCTGGGATATGGCAACAATCAGAGATTTCCTGACACCACCCATGTCTATCTGGCAATGAAAGCAGCTCTGTCTGCTTAATCAACTCCATACTATCCATATTGTATCTGAAGAAGTTGTAGCTTCTTGGTCTTCGTCTTCACTCTTATTTATGCTAGTGAATATATATAGGCCTGCATGCTACGCTCGTGACTATATAAAAAATACTTTGTAAGGAAGAATTACAACGATTTTCTTGAAAAAAAATAATACTGCACGCTGGTGCTCTCGTAGCTAGTCTTCTAGGCTGCTCTTATATAATATAAGCCAGAGCAGCAGTATCTCGTTGCACATAATGAACTAGTGTTCTGGACATATATAGCCATGAGACCATGAGGGAGGTACGTACAAAGGTTTCGCCTTCTAAAGAATTTTATTGCCTAGTATCAATGACCATTAGCTAACACAATGGCACAAAGGTCTCGCCTTCAATATATGTGTGGCGTCAGCAGGGTCACCCATACAACATCGTCAACATGGCACGTAGAGCTCTCATATCTAGGCAGCAAAAAGAGCATACTATAGATGAACAATAGAGAGAACCGAAGCTGATGTTTGTTGAGCGGGTTAGTGGTGACTGGTGAGAGCAGTGGATTGGTAGATTACAGCCAAACCGGATGATTCTAGGGCAGGGGTATAACCTCGACACCAGAACTAGCCATCAGGCTCATGCCATGAGGTAGCCGTCCTGTACTAGCCACAGTCGTCGCTGTGCCCATTTGCCAACACACTGCACGATAGTAGGCACAATCAACATACGTTTTTCATTCAAACTAGAACATGAAGCGCCCAAATGGTGCCATGACTGCAGGAAAATATCAGAAAGTACAACTTGATGTATAATCTTTGCTCAGCATTCAGCAAATCCTACTCAAACGCATGCCTTGATGATAAATACTGTATTCAATATAGAAACATCGATCATATGCCATCCTATAATCATGAATTGGAAAAGGCCTCATGTAGGATCCAGTAGAAGTAGGGGTGGTGATCCAGGTAATGCTCGTGTTACCGGATCGACCAAAGTTTGTAACACTTTGCTTAATGAAAAGCGGCTACAGGCGTGCTCTTGAAAAAAAAAAAGGCATACACAGCCTCATATAGAAGTACATATAGGGTTGTCCTCTGTTGTCCTTTCTTGCGCAGGTCCTTCAATTGAGTTCACGTTCTGCTCCTCTCTCCATGCAACACGTATCTTTGTCCATGAATGGTGCAGGGGGCTCCTACCATCCCTATCTTTGAACAACGATAATCTGGTACTCCCTCCGTATTGGTAAAAGAAGTCCTTTAGGACAGCGACACGGTCTCCAAAACACAACTTTGACCTCTTGTTATTCTAAAAATATTTATGAAAATATGATATATGTATACTTTTATAAATATATTTTTTAAGACAAATCTATTCATATAAGTTTGACATTTACAAACTCAACAACTTAAAAGTTATTGATGATTTACATTCCCAATGTTTGACCCAAACCTTGTCCAAAAGGACTTCCTTTACCAATACGGAGAGAGTATTTGGTAACACGAAGCAGACCTGTGTTCTGATGAAGATCTCCTGACACCTCCTATGTCTATAGTCATGATCATGTCTGGGTCCGAGAGAGTCCACTACCATAAACGTATATCCAGCTACATGAAGAAGAAATAGCTTACAAGTGAGTAATCTCCTTCACACATTAGTGATATAGACTAGCCTGTATGTAGACATGCTACTGCCCTCTCGTGTAGCTAGTCATGCATGTAGCCTTCTCTTATATATAATATAGCCCAGATCAGGATCTCGTTGCACAAAGTTAATGTTCCAGACTACGAACCCAATCTTTGCCTTGAATATTGAATATACTAGGGAACCTCACCCAGCGTTGCCTTGGGAATTAAGGAAATGCAATGATCATAAGGGAAATTTTCATGATATCATGCCCGGCTGATAGGGATATATGAGCTTATTAAAGACAGTTGAAGTAACAGTGTATTGAGTTTACACAGATAATTTTTAAGACCAAAGTGCGAAGTTATTTGACTTGCTATATCTGCACCGAGTATAACCCAAACAATTATTAAAGACCAAACAATGTACGTTCTGCAGAAGGGCTCATAATTTTTATTTGAGTGAGTCCTTGGCATCGACATAATTCCTCCCTGGGTTCGATTCGCGTCATGCCCGATGTTGAGAACAACCTGCAATGGTTAAATGTATTAGTAGCTTAGTACAATATAGGATGGTTTGGTTTGCTCAACAAAACCATGGGCAGGATTGTTCCCAATCTGCAACCCACAAAAGCTAAAAAGACCCCAAAAAATTTGATTTTGTCCCTAATGGTGTTGGGCAATCATTTTTTCCAAGGCCACTGCAGGATGATTTTCATAATCTTTTTTGCACAGAGTTAAACTTGACTCTCTTTTTTTTTTTATTTGTAAATGTAACTATATGAACCCACAAGAGACCACAATACCAAGTGTGGGTGACGTTCATGTAAGAGGACAGGAGCAGATAACACATGGACGGGCTTTTTGAAAACTAAAAGGATAACTAACATGACCTTTTCTATAAAAAAACATACACATGCATGGTGATCCAGAGATAGGGATGCATAAAAGCTATTCAAGTTATAACACAAAGCTAGCAAATTATATGAACTGACATTAACTCTTATGGTTGTACGCGTTTTCCAATGATTATGGTCTAGGGTTGTGATACAGAACCTTGAATAAACCCTGAAAATGTAAGCATAAATAGGTAATTACCTCAAAGCTAATGAACAGTAACAGCTAGTAACACACATTTCTCCAATGGTGACCCTAGAATCTGCAAATGTTTTTTTTTTTTTTTTTTCAGCTAAAGCATGAGCGTTTGGGTTCCATTACCATGCAAAATTTAACATGACCATCTTTGAAACATGATGGAGGCTCTATTGAAGTTCCCATACAATGATAACAGGAACTAAACATACATTTGAAACCATCAAAGCAAGTGAAAATGGAGTTACCGAATACTGCCTATTAGCTGAATAAACTAACAAAATCGATGGGGAACAATGGCTTAACAAATGCAACCAAGTTAAATAGATGCAATTGCACATCGATTGGAGACAAACCTGCTTTGAACGGTGAGAACCCCAATGATTATCCAGGGGGCAAATCCTCAATCCATGGGCTCTCAACAAAGACCAATTAAGCACATATCGATTGGAGACAAATCTAGTTTGAAGAGTGAAAACCCTAATGATTTCCCCCGCATGTTGCTACGGGCATGAAGAAAGAATTTAAATAAGGTTAGAATGTTAATCAATAAGAAATAGAAAATGTATGTGTACGATTTTACTTAGAACTAAAAAGAATTCAATTTCCATTACGTTGAAACTTTAGGAATTTTTAAATGCTAATACAAGCAATACCTAGAACTAAAATAAATTGATGGCAATATGATTTGCTTTGAAACATGATAGGCCCGGGGAAAGGGAGAATGGCAGAACATGTAATCGACCAATCATTGAAAGCACATGCTCAGTTCTTTGATCTTGATAAGGTTGCCGACGGGATCTCTCAGCCCTCGAAACCACAATATCCACCCACTGGCCGCCGCTTCAACCATCATGCGGCGGGTTGAGTTGATCATCGTGAGAGTAGTAATAGTAATAATAATCAATAGAAAAAGCAAGATTGAAATTACTCACGTGATCGGCCCGGATGGATTTCATTTCTTCATAGCATTGGAAATAGTGTCAAACCAAGCAGGTCGGTGGAGCATCGTGGAATCCACAAATATTTATTTATTCCACGGAAATATGGTGGAGGACCTCCAAGCGCATCCACAAATATTTATTTATTCCACGGAAATATGGTCGGAGGACCTCCAAGCGGATCGAGGCTCATTTGCTTGGCGGTGAAAGGGGATTAAACAACAATGAAACAAAAAGAAAAGAATCAATTATCGTGCAGATTGAGAATAACAGGAGAAAGAGAGGGGCACTGACCTGCATAGCATCGTATATCATAAATAAACATAGGAAAACATCTAATCCGATGGAGCACTCACATGTCTAATCAAGAACAGACGGCCAAAACAAATGGGGGCCACGGCAATCGCGGCCGGACGGCGCACACCGGTGGCGTGGATGAGCGACTTCAATTTGCCCGGCCGGCCCTTACGCGACGAGGACTCCGTCGGTTGCCACGATGCCCTCCCGGATGGCAGATAGCGCCGACGACAACAAACGGGGCTCCTCGGACCAGCAAGAACAATTTGGAGTGCTCGATTTGTTGAAGAGTGAATCGAGTCCGACGGACCAAACGAAGCCGCGCAGTAATGGAGTCGAGGACGGAGGCGGTGTGATCCAAGATTTCTTCAGAAGCAGGACCGGTCCGTCCATCTCCCCGATCTCCAATCCAAGACAAATTGCCGCGACGCGAACGGGACGGGAGGGCTCAGCGTGGCGGGACGCCACGAGGCCCGGTGGCGGGGCGGCGCGCCGCGGTCCGCGGTAGCCCAATTCACGGGTGACAGCGGAGTGCACGATGGCCGAGCTTCGTGGCGGCTTCGGGCGGCGCAGCTTGGATCTCGCGGCAGGGCGGCGTGCGGCGGGCAGCGGAGGATGGAGACCGAGCGGACGGATGGGATATATAGAAACCGCAACATCCAGCTCGGGGAAGGGAGGAGACGGAGTCGGCAGCGGAGGGGAAGAGGCCGACCCGCGTCGCTCACCAGGACGGGGAAAAGGTCGTTCCCACGACGCGCTCGCATTTAGCTTTGCTATGTTTCAGTTACCACTAGCAGGACCAATCAGAGGCTTGAGAACTCCCTAAGAATTGCTAGTGGGGATCTCCTATATAGGAGTTATAGATGGTATTAATGACCATTAGCTAACAAGGACACCAAATATATGTGTGGTCATTCGTGGAGGGACCACTACGGCTATTTGGGATGGATGTGGATCTGATACGCATGGAATGGGATAGAGATATTGCCAACCAACGTAGCATTTCTGACTCTATTCAAACTTGAATACACACACGATACGATGAGCTATGACGTTGTGAATTCCATGGCCCTCGAGATAGCCACGGCGTCCCATGACTAGAGGCTTGCGGTTAGGGCGTCTGCAATGGACTTCTCTAAATAGCTAGCAACATGCAATTAAAATAGAATAAAAGGAGAGAGACATTCATCAACCGAGCTGAGTGGAGGAGAGAGATAGACACAGGATTTCTTGAGAACCGTGCGAGCTAGCGACTGATGAAGCGCTAGCGAGTTCATTTCCTGTCTTCTCTCTCCTATTAATAGAATAAAAAATGCTCCTAGATAGCTCCTAGATAGACCATTGGAGCCGCCCTTATAGACGCTCTCATTTTGGCTTAGATTGAGCTCTGCTGTTTGCAAAATTCTTGTAGTTCAAACCTGAGCCTGCACTGTCCAACAAGTTATGCCAATCTGTGCCTTCATCGGAGACCGTCCTCTGTCCCCCTCATCAGGAACAAAACTCCTGATGCCTTCAAGCAAAATAATGTAGGTTATTTGAACCGGCAGTAACCTTGAATCCATGCATGAGCTCTGCCACTCAAGTGCTAGAAGCTCCTATATATATACTCTTATTTATAAGCAAGAAGATTTTTGTGCATTCTGGTTCTTCTTGCACCAATAACTTAACAGATGTATGAATTTGTGCAGATCAGTAAATGCTGGTTGATTTGTCCTAGAAAGCGCCTAACAATCACTACTTTTTTTTTTTTTTTTTTTTTGAAAGCTAACAATCACTACTTTTGTAGAGCAACGACCTATGCCCCTCTTTATAGAGAGCAAATTGTGTGTCTGCTGGGTTACTATCTTAAAAATGAAGAGGAGCACAGAACTGGTGTCCAAAACACACGAGGCCTCCATAAACAGAGCATCAAGTCCCAGTTAGAAGAACCGCAAGAAAAACATGATCCCAGCTAGACAGAAATACCAAGGAGAAAGAAGAACAGCCGAACTAATTTAGCAATGGGAAGAAAACTAGGCAGCTTAACTGATGGTTTTCAGTTTGCACTAGCTGCTGATATTGTCTCACCATTGCCTTCATCTCCGAGAGAGCGACAAATCGATGTAGCAAAAGATTTAGATGACTAATGGTTTTGTTGTCGAAAACAGAGACATTTCTAATTAGCCATGTACTCAAACTTTTTTTTCTCGATCGGGCCGTTCACCCGTATTTAATTAAGAGGAGGAAAACCAAATCCAAATACAACAAACCTTGATGCCGAGAAGACATCACATGAGAAAATACCAACGAAGACCACAAAACATAAACTAAAAGCAAGAAAAGCGAGGGCAGGGAACCCTCCACCTAACAATCCCGAGCTG
Organism: Hyparrhenia diplandra; assembly: GCA_015847255.1. Classification (NCBI taxonomy): domain Eukaryota; kingdom Viridiplantae; phylum Streptophyta; class Magnoliopsida; order Poales; family Poaceae; genus Hyparrhenia; species Hyparrhenia diplandra. Next base: position 286,645 of record JADLZK010001408.1, read on the forward strand.
AGCCTATACAAAAGATAACTCAACACCTAGGTAGCTAGTAGTGATCGGAGCCGTAGAAGAAACACCCTCGGCAAAGAAAGCATCCTGCCGGAAAGACAACGACACCGGTGGCAAAGCATCCACCCTATCCTCCTTGGCGGCCAAGCATCCTCCCGAAACATGACCTCGGTGGCAAAGCATCCACCGGAACCACCATGGTGGCAAAGCATCCGCTGGAACCACGACTGAAGACCTCGGTGGCAAAGCATCCACCGGAACCACCACGGTGGCAAAGCATCCGCCGGAATCACGACCTAGACCTCGGTGGCAAAGCATCCACGGAACCACACGGGCGCAAAGCATCCGGCCGGAAACGATAACAACTAGAGGTACGAGCATCACTAGCTAGACACACCCGGTGAGGAAAAAACGTTACGCCGCGAATAGGACAATGGGGCGACCAAACCGACCAAGGGGGGGGAAGCAGGCCGTAGAGGCCGCAAGAGTGCTCAAAGCGTTGCCTTCAGAAGGAGAGAGATCGACGCCCGCTGAACGCCGACAACGCCAAGAGAGTGGAGGCGAACCACACTCCCTCGACGAGCCGCGACGACCCCAACAACCAGCGGCGTGCGCGCGGAGGTGGTCCGGCTAGGGCTGAGGCGCCGCCATGGCGCCACGGGCGCAGCCGCACTACCTTGGCCCCGCCACCACGGGGGCGCCACCACCGTAACATAGACGAAAGTGGAAGGAAGAGGCCACCGAACTCCGTTGAGCCGCTAGCGGGATGAACGATGATGCCCCCAAGCGAGGTGATGAATGGCGCGAAGGTATCACTATCGCCCGCCGTGCCAAGGCCGGGCTGAGCGCCCGCTCCAACAAGAGCAACAAGACGACGCCGAGGCCGAAGTCGGGGAGATGCTGCCCGCCGCGCACCGCCCAACACGGCACGCTGGCCCGCGTGTAAGAGCAAAGTGCTACGCAGCTTGCCGCCCAGCACCTCCTCGACGCCCCGCACGAAGTCTCCTACGTGTAGAAGCCGGTGTTGGTGCAGCTGCCGGGCGCCAGGCAGCGCGGAGGTCGCCTCAAGGGCACCTGCCCGTGTCGCCCTACAACGATGTAGTCGAAGTACGGCATGGTGGGCGGCGCTGTGAGCCGGGCCTGAGGCCCGTGATCCGGCCGACGCCGCCGTGGACGCATGGCGCATGAGGCGCCGCCGCGGGCGAGGCGTCGCCGAAACCAGGGGCATGTAGGAGGTGCACCAGTGGGGATTTGCCGCCATGGCCGGGCCGAGGCTCAAGATAAGTCCCCGCCGGCCGGGCCTAGACACCCACGCTGAACCGCCGGCAACCCACCCACACCCCGGGCGGAAGGAAGGGGGGAACGCCTCCCGGTGGCAGATCCGGCGAGCGCGGGGCGGGGTGGATCCGCCGAACCGGCCCCCCCGGCCAAAGATGGTCGCCGGGCGAGAGCAGATGGAGGGGGGAGCGGCAGGGGGTGGAGGGGAGGGGGGACGCCGCCCCGCCCCTTGTTGAGGGCAGGATCCGGCCGCCACCGCGCGGCGCCGGGCAAGGCAGCGGCGCGGCCGGGACGGGGCTGCCGGGCGGAGCTCCCCGCCGGCGCGGGCGGCGGTTTTCCTCGAAGTCGCCCACGGGAGGGGCGCCGGGAGCCGTTGGAGGGGCTCGGCCAGTCGCGGTCCCATGTACTCAAACTTATGCAGGCTAACAAAGTTTAGATAGATGGGAAGTAGAGCACTTCTCTATTTTCAAATGTCAAATGTGAGAATACTTGTTGGTAGAGCTGGAAATAGAGATTTATTTTAAAGATTCTCAAACAGGAAAATGGACGAGAGATGGATTTGCTATAAAGCTGTTATCGAGATCGATTGGAACAGAGAAAAATTCAGCTCCCTACTTATTTTGTTTACTTGGTATAGTAATTTAGTAATAAGTAATATAAAAATAAAGAAGATGTTCATCTCTAGAAATTGATTTAGGGCGACTGGTGTCCTAAGGCGACAGCCTGTGTTAATCGATGATTTTCATGGTCAGTAAACCTGTTAGATTAAAAAGAATTCTTGCATCTACTGGGTGGATTATCAAAGTATCATCAACATGTTGAACAATAGGAAAATCATCATCAAATCTTCTGAGATTTGATGTTTGAGAAGATCAGCTGCAAGAACAACGAGCAAGGGGATAAGGGATCACCTTGTCTTACTCCTCTTTAACAGTTAAAGCGTTTTTCAGGTATTACATTGCGAAGAATTGATGATGTACTGGTTGTTAGAATATTATGCGTCTGTAAATATCTTTTTATTAAATGAAATTATACTGTAGGTGTGCAAACCTCTATTTCCCAAAAAAAAAAAGAGCTCCTGATGACTCCGCCTAGTCTGACCCAACAAAATTGTGCATTTCATACAAGCATGGACATGTGTCGTGCCACTGTCACGTACGGCCCAACAACCCAAGTGCTACCTACAGGATGACTGTACTAGCCCCGCCGTAGATCCAGTAATGGAGAGCTGGAGCTGGTGACAACGTGCCATGGCCACCATGCTTGATGGGCACGCACGCATCATAGAAGCATGAACGCAGGCAGATAACACAGCGTAGAGCAGGACTTATAACGCAGATGTTCCTTGACTACAGACAAGTAACCGCGGAGCTGCATGCAGGCAGACCAGAGATTTTTAAGCGCAAGAACATCGCGTTTTCTTGCCAGACCAGAGCTGCTAAAATTAATTGAAGTGTACCTGATGCTTCCGACTCCTACACACAAATACCCTAGGAAGATGACTGGAGCAGCAAAGAGCTAGAAACGAATGCTACCCGGTTATATCATACCTTGCGTAGTGCTTTATACACAGGCTAGGGAGACCTCTACAGGTCACGGGGGAGGTACAATCATTATTTAGTGAAATTATTACCTCCGCGTGTGAGCAACCAGCCATCACTTGAAATTTATTCAATCAGTAATTGTACAATCAATTCTAATTAATATCGGAACTTGACATCATTGAACCAGAAGATTTTCCTTTTACTTTTCGCGTTAGTAATGTGATTTATAAAAAAGAGAAAAAAAAGTAGCGCCTGATCAGGTCAAGCTGGAATAAAGTTTCTCCCAAATATCCATACGAGCATCTCCAACAGTATCCTATAATTTTCTCCCAATATCTATGAGTTTAGGAACTCCCAAACAAAAATAGGGTAGGAAAAAATTACCAATCTCCAACAGTGTCCAATAATTATCTCCCAATAATCAGATTTGGGCCCACCTAAAACGATTAGTTGGTCCGGTAGTTGGTTTAGTACTACTGATCCTCTCCTCGCGCACTGATCCTCTCCTCGCGCTGTCACATCGGAACATTCAATCAGCAAATAGAATGCCGGCGCCGTGCAGCACCTGACAGCAGCTTTGAATCATGCAGCTGATATACGTAAACAGGAATCAAAAGCCATGCACGATAATAGAAACAAATAGAGTTCGGTGCTGCATATATATTTGTTCAGAATCGATCTTGATCGTAGTTCTGGGATTGGGGCTCCACGCAGGCGGGCGCAGTAAGTACACGTGCTTCCGGCTCCGGCGCTGGGATACACAATCGGGGAGGGCTCCTGCGAACTGCACCTGACAATTTGGGCGATCCCGGCTGCGCCGGCGCCCCTTGCCTTCCCCGATCAAAAACTAAACCTAGCGCTAGCGGCCGTGCACGCCGCCCATGCCCACCCTACCCTCTCCGTTTCCGGCTTTCCCATCACTGGAGCGGCGGCGTGTGTCCTCCATTCTACAGAAGACGGCGCCCATGGAGATGGTTGGTGTGGGGTCTACTCCAGATCTACGGAGTAGGCAGTGCCCTTTACCCTGGTGGTGACCACCTCTTGGTGCAAGGCGGCATGGCGGAGCTCCCCAGTGTGTGCCAGATACGGGGGACCCCTCTACATGTCCTCGCCTCCCTTGGCTGCCAAAGATGGTGCTCCTATAGCGTGCAAGATCATCAAGCGAAAGCTTGCAACGATGACGTCTATGGACGCCATGTCCCTTCCTGAAGGCATTGCGGAAGTGTTCTTGCATTGCATCGATGGTAGCTGTTCCTCACGCATTCTAACAAGTGAGCAATGACCTCTCTTTCATTGGGGCAGATGCTTTTTTCCATTGGTGACAACTTTTGGTGTCATGACTACACCTCGGCGATCTGGCAATGCACAGGGTCAGCGTTCGCGGGTCTTTCTCCCGCACAAAAGATCGATGGTGGCTATCCGAACGCCACCGATACATCAAGGTGGAGGGGGGCAACGGTGAGGGAACACGATTTGAAGCGTGGTCTGATTTTGCCTACCGCAGTGGGGGCTGTCTACATCCGATGAGTTTCTTTTCAAGTTTGTTTTGGTGCACGTTGTTTTAATTTCTTTATTAATTGAGGCAACAAAAATATATAAATATTTGCATTTGATCAAGCACTGCTAGCTCATGTATGTAATCCCTTGCAATTTGTTAAATGTTAATCTGGTTAAGTGGCTATATATATGTTTTACAAATCTGTATTGTTTGTTATCCAAACGGAAACATCATCGTGTTCTTTCCTGTGCCTCTGACTGAAGCAGAAAGGTCAACATTCGCGTTCACTAAATCTTTCCGCACATCGGTACCGGTACCTGAGCAGTTGGCAACCTGCGCCCCCACATGGATCCAGGTCTAAGCTCTTCCGAAGGTAAGAGATCAAGGGTGCGCCCCCACATAGATGCAGGTCTAAGCTCTTCTGGAGGTAAAAGATCAAGGGTGAAGAGGGCCAGCTGGTCGACAGGCTGCGTTCGGATCGTGCTGGCATGTGGTAACAATCAGAGATTTCCTGACACCACCCAAGTCTGTCTATGAAACCACAGCTCTGTCTGCTGAATCAACTCCATACTCTCCCTATTGTATATCTAAAGAAGTTGTAGCTTCTTGGTCTTCATCTTCCCTCTTTATGCTATTGACCAGATTCATCTATGTCGCGCTCGTGACTATATATATAAAAATACTTTGTAAGGAAGACTTACAATGATTTTCTTGAAAAAATAACAATGCACGCTGCAGCTCGTAGCTAGCCTTCTAGGCTTCCCTTATATAATAAGCCAGAGCAGCTAGCAGGTTCTCGTTGCCCATAATCAACTAAGGTTCTGGGCATATATAGGCACAAGACTACGAGAGCACGAGGGAGGTACCTGGACTGGACACTAATTAAGTTTTCTCCTTCAATATAGAATTTATTGCGTAGTATCAAATGACCCTCTATTAGTTAACGCGCAAGGGCACCAAATATGTATGTGTGTCGTCAGCAGGGTCACCTATATATGCCACAATGTCACTATAGCACATAGAGCTCTCATATCCAGGCAGCAAAAAGCATCCAACAGATGAACAATACAGTGAACCGAAGCAGATGTCGGTTGAACGGGTTGGTGGTGAGAGTAGTTGATTGGAAGATTACAGCAACATTAGATGATTATTAGGCAGAGGTATAATCTCGACACCAGAACTAGCCATCAGACGCATACCATGATGTAGGCACCCTGGAGTCCTGATGCCTGGACTAGCGGAGTGGTGGTCGTGTCCTGATGCCAGCACACTGCATAATAGTAGGCACGGGCAACATACGTACATTTCTCATTCAAACAAGAACATGACGCGCCCAACACGTTTGCTAGTCAACACCACTCAACAAATCCTATTAGGATGCAAGGCGTGATGATAAAAAATATTGTACTCAATATAGAAAACTCATATGCATGCCATCCTATAATCACCAATTGGAAAAGGCATACACAGCCTCGTTGAAGGAATTTTGCTATTTCACAGCAAAAGGAACGAGGAACATAGACAAACAAGATCGACTGCTCCATGCATATCTAGAATCAACCGCGTATTGTCGTCAATTATAGCCAGAGCCAGTACTGCTCCGAGAATTCCTGATTTGTTCAAGACAAATAGCTAATTCATGCAACTTTCTTGCCAACAAAAGATGCATTGATATTTGTATTAGCCCAGATGGGGATATCGTTGAAGAATAGTTTAGAACGGCAACTAGCAAAAAAAAAAAGTCCATTTCAAAAGAAAATGAGTCCACTTCAACAGTGTCGGGAATCTTAGTTCAGTTGAAGCAGATAAAATTTGCTCGGTGAAATTATAAAGTGCGCATGGATTATGAACAAAATGGTAGGAGCCCTCCATGCCAATGTTGTTCTGGCCACATGCATTGGCCCAACATATGTGACAATAATGTCACTAGTAATTACCCTATTTATATCTCAAGAAGGTGTGTCACATCTGCCTTGCCAATCCATGTCGTCCGGGTAACAGTGTTATATTGTCATGCCATGTAGACTGGCGTGAGCAAAAAGGGGATAGATCTGAAAAAAATAGGTGAGATTATTTTGTGAACTATTGATTTAAACTAGATTAAAACAAAAAAAAAAGTTCAAGCTCTATGATGCTATCTCCTTCTCTGCCTTCAGATTTAAATTATAATAAACTGAAGAATATATGGGTGAGACTGGAAATAATTCAAGGGGATGGCCTATTTGATTATGGACCAACTATCACAGCGAGGACATTTCAATTAATTATCTCACCTATTAAAGCAAAAAGACCAACACAAATAGTCACATCCGCATCGCTGATGCATATGTGATGTGTTTTAATTTGATGTTCACCCGGCTGTATATGTTCCACAAATCTGTATCAATTGCAATTGATAACTACCACTTCTTTTCAGTCAGACACAAAACAGAGCTATCTTTCTCTAACTGGGATCTAAAAGTTATGTATGAGTCAATCGGTCACAACTCACGACACACAACTCACATGAAGTGCATATAGGTCTTGTAATCTGTTCTCTCCTTTCTGTAACAGGTTCTTCCATGGAGTTCGTGTTCGGCTGCACTATCCATGCAATCGCATCTTTGGCCATGAATGGTGCAGGGGTCTCCTACCATCCCTCACTTTAAAAACGATAATCTGGTTTTCGAGCGAACCCACTACCATAACAAATATCCAGCTACTTGAAGAAGAAATAGCTTACAAGCTAGTGAGCAGTCTCCTTCACACACATTCTGCTTTATCTACATACATATAAAGACTAGCCTGTATGTAGACATGCTAGCTACTGCCCTCTCAATAGTCATGCATGTAGCCTTCTCTTATATATAATATAACCCAGATCAGAATCTCCTTGCACAAACGTAATGTTCCAGACGTACTGGAGGCATGAATCGAGCGGTTATAGATGTTCTCAATTTGGCTGAGATTGAGCTCTGTTGTTTGCCAAACCGTTGACAAAATTCTTTTTGTAGTTCAAAGCTGAGCCTGGACTGTCCAACAGGCTATTGCAATCCATGACAGCATCAACGACCGTCCACTGTCCCAGTCACTCATCAGAAACAAGCTCCTGATGCCTCTCAAGCAAACTTCTGTAGGTTGTTTGAACCGGTGGTAACCATGAACCCATGAGCTCTGCCACAACACAATCAAGTCCCAGAAGCAAGAAGATTTTTTGTGCATTCTGGTTCTTCACGGATGTATGAATTTGTGCAGATTAGTAAATGCTGGTTGATTTCGAATCATGGTTACTGCTCTCACAATTATTATGTAGACCAACGACCTACGGTCCCACTTTATAGAGAAATTGTGCGTGCTGGGTTACTATCTTACGAATGAAGAGGAGCATGAAACTGGTGTCCAACACAACGGAGGCCTCCACAAGCAGAGCATCAAGTCCCAGATATATGAACCCAAAAATGCAAGGTCGTCCCAGCTAGAAAGAAACACCAAGGGGAAAGAAGACAACAGCAGACGAATCAATTTAGCAATGTGAAGAATACTAAGCAGCTTAACAGATGGTTTTCAGTTTGCACTAGCTGCTGATATGACCTCACCATCGCCTTCATGTCCGAGAGCAAGAGACTCTATTTCGGCATGAAAGCGATAGATCGATGTAGCACAACATTTAGATGACTAATGGTTTTATTGTTGAAAACAAAGACATTTTGAATTAGCCAATAGCCATATACTCAAACTGATGCAGACTAACAAAATTTAAAGAGACGGAAACTTCGAGCACTTAGCTATTTTCAAATTTGAGAATACTTGTATTTATAGCAGGAAATAGGGATTTATTTTTAAAGATTCTCACATACTGGATAATGGATGAGAGATGGATTTGCTAGAAAGCTATAGAAAGTTGTTATTGAAATCTATTGTAATAGGGAAAAAATTGAGCTCCCTACTTATTTCATTTACTTGGTATTCTAATTTATTAAGTAATATTAAAATATTGAAGATACTCACCCCTCTGGAAATCTATCCAGGGAGATGGGCATCCCAAGGCTACCGACTGTGTTAACCGATGATTTTTACGGTCACTCACCTTAGAACACACATCTCCGTAAATTGTTTTTGGAGCCAGAGATTTTTACTAGGGGCCGACTAAACATTTATGGTGACAACCATTAGATGTGCCTGCCCCTGTTAATTGGAGAGGCTTCAAATGTGGAAATGCTTGTGAAATGTGGTGTCCTCCTTGTGCAGACTTTTAAGGTGTTTTTTTTCCCTTTCTTTATGTAGTTCTTCATGAGATGTAAGAGCTTCATGTTGTGAAAGATTCTAAATTCTTGTGTTGGTCCCAAATTTAGAATAACGTTTGAGCTATATTTGCCTACTTGTGTAGTTGGGCCTTGGGAGCCATGAGCTCGTGATATTTGTTTCTTACGCGCTACCCATCAGAGCTCTTTTTTTTACAGGAATAGTAGGGGAGCTCCCTACCTATATATTTTTATTCTTTTCAATAGAATGAAATAATACAAAAGTTCTTAAATTACAAGACTACTAGTCCACAAGGAAAACAGAGAAAATATCAATAATAGGTATCTCTCCAGATAGAGAGGGATGCTTGCTTCCTTGGTTTAGCCAATAGCACCCATGGCCAATTCATCCTTGAAGCGTCGTCTCCTCATTAAGTTGGCTTCGTCACTATCGAAGATGGTTCCATTTCTGGTCATCCATATGATCCAGCAACCAATAATGAAGATCTCCCTCATGCATCATGCCACTGCTCCACGTAGGACCCAACCAGGCAAGTGCTACCCTACTGGACGACTGTGTACTAGCCCCGGCACACATGCAGTAGTGGAGAGCTAGCTTGTACTGGTGACAACGTGTCATAGCCACCATGCTTGATGGGCACGCATCATAGATGAAAGCAAGCAAATGCTACGGCGTAGAGCAGGACTCAACGCAGATGATCCTTGACTACAGACAGGTAACCGGGGAGCTGCATTGCAGCCGGACCAGAGATTTTAAGCTCAAGAACATCACATTTTCTTGCTATACCTGAGAAGCTAAAAAGGTAATTCAAGTGTTCCTGATGCTTCCTACTCCTATACACAAATACCATATATAGATCACTGAAGCAGCAAGAGCTAGAAACGAAATGCTACTCGGTTGTGATACCTTGCCTAGTGCTTTTTGTACACAGGCTAGGGAGACCTTTATAGGTCACGGGGGAGGTACAATCTTTATTTAACGTAATTATTGCCTTTATACACAGGCTAGGGAGACCTCTACAGGTCACGGGGGAGGTACAATCTTTATTTAACGAAATTATTACCTCCGCGTGTGAGCAACCAGCCATCCATTGAAATTTAGTCAATCAGTAATTTACAATCAATTCTAATTAATATCGGAAATTGACATTATGCAACCAGAAGATTTTCCTTTACTTCCGCGTTAGTATTGTGAGTTATAAAAGAAAAAGTAGCGCCTGATCAGGTTAAGCTGGAATAAAGATTCTCCCAAATATCCATACTAACATTTTTTAGATAATTGATATCAAACCGCCTCTACATGCAGATGTACACAGCCAAAAGTCACAAAAAGAGAGAAAAAAAGAGAGAAAAGTCATAGTCTTATACATCAACCAGGACAATACAAAGAAAACGATATAAATGCTTTGACCCTCTATTTGATCAACGAGAGGGCGTCCTTGGCTTGCTCTTCACACCGCATCTGAGTCTCGAATGCCGCATCGAGGGGCTCAGGAAGGCTTTCGCAAGGAAGGAAATTACAGCGATGCCTCCGAGTGTTCCCGATGTCGGCACTTGCCTTTTTCTTTATTCCTCTAATAAAAATCACAGCAAAGCTTTTGCCGTCCTTTCTAAAAATAAAGACAGTGAAAGATGAAGTCCAGCTGCTGAAGTTTAGCTTCTGCGACGTATGTTTGAAAAAAAAAAAAAAGAGAAGCAGTCTCAAGCTAATGAAGAAAGAGACCAAAATGATAGTGTTTGTGGATACCAAACTGAGAGCTCAATGGAAGTTGGAACAATATCTCCCGATACCACTCATCCCTATAACTGCAGGACTCAGGCTTACACTGAGTTATCTGCATTTCCTTAATGAAATACGCCAAGAACGGCGCTGTCTCTAAAAAGTTATCTGCATTTCCCAGCAAGAAAATGCTAGACCTCCTTTTTTATAGACCCGGTGAAACCAACCTTGCTTCAACTCATCAATAAAAAATGGGGGACGTGCCAGAATTGCATTTTTTTTTTTGTCCTAGATTGTACTCTCAGTCACTATAATAGCACATGGAGTACTTTCAAGCTTGCACCAATTACTCAAGATGTTGTATTTGTTTTGAAATTATGAAAATACAGAGTCCATCCATTTATCCAAACCACTGGTTATAAAACTATTATCATGCTTAAGAATATATTTTATATTGATATTTCAGTGGTGTCCGTATACGATTTGTTGAGTTAGTATTTTTTTCTATGGATAAACAACTACTACAAATATCTATCTCCATCTATTCAGGTACATTGCGGTACATAGTGACAATGCTTTCTTTTTTAATTTAATATAGGTAATATAATATAATTTAGAAACACAAATGGGCACACACATAATAATACTTCATCATTTTTGAGTTATTTTTCATGATAGCTTGTGTATTGGCATTTATAGTTAAATGTGAGGGGTATTTTATTCAATTTTATGTGATAGTTGAGGTGGTTAATTTAAGTACAAATTAAAGATGTTACTTTATATTATACTTTATGATTTACATATGTAAAAATTAGGGTTTAATTTGTGTAATCTTCTATAATGGTAGATATAATAGTTTTGGTGCAAATTTAGTGGTTTTGTTTAAATTATATACTTGAAAATGGAAGGGTGTGGGTAGTGTAGATGCAGACTCTGGTTGTCACTTTTGTATCTTTTCATAACAGTAGAGAAGTGCAATGTTTAAGGATTCATTAGTTAATATTAAAAATGATGTTTATAGTATAGCAAATTAAAGACTATATGTTTCTCCAAAGCACGTGGCATACATGGCCAACAAGTAGTAAAAGTTTGCTTCTACCATGAGCTGTAGACAATGCTTATATAAAAAGAGGCAAATCGATCAATCTGTGCAATGAAATAGAACAATCAGTGCGTAGTCCATACACTGATCTTCGTACTCCCAAAGTATCCCAGGATGGCAGGCTGTCAGAGGCAGACGCGCTGTGATTCCCAGAACCACCGTGCACTGGTTTGGTTTCCTTGTACGAGGAACCCTAAGAAGGCTCCATCTGCTTATTTTCTACACAGTGAAGCACCGTGACTTCAGGACCGCGAGAATTTCGAGCACAACTTGAACGAACGTACGTGTTGCACCTCAGCTGTAGTTTTCACCACAGCTGGTCCCACCTCTACTATAGTTTCTCTAGGGCTGCTCCAAAAACAACGCTAGAGACGCTCTAACTTAAGACATCCCAATGCCTCCTAAGCCTAGGTGCCATACCAAACGGCGAAGTTGGTCGATGGGCTACTTTCGGATATGGCGAAAGTTGTAGCTTCTTGGTGTTGATCATCTTCCCTCTTATATGCATGCTCTTCATCTTCCCTCTTATGTGCTAGTGAGCATATGCATGTATGTTGGCTGTATATAAAAACACTTTGTAACGAAGAATTACATTGATTTTCTAGAAAAAAATGCACGCTACTGCCCCTATATAATAAGCCAGAGCAGATTCTCGCCGCACATAATCAACTAGTGTTCTGGACATATATAGGCACGAGGGCATGAGAGAGGTACCTGTACTGCGCTCAAAGTTTTCACCTTCATTGTACAAATTTTATTGCCAACTATCAATGACCATTAACTAACGCAACGGCACCAAATATAATATATGTTGTCCGCCCCAGGGTCACCTACTCCACATGATCACCGTAGCACGGAGAGCTCTGACATCCAGCCAACAAAAAAAGCAGAATAGATGAACATGAACAATACAGTGAACCAACGCAGAGCCAAATCAGATGATTCTGGGCAGAGGTAGAACCTCGCTGCCAGAACTAGCCACCAGGCACATGCCATGATGTAGGGGTTGTGTACTAGCGGAGTCGTCGTCCTGCTCTGATGCCGACACACTACATGGTAGTGAATATGGATTTGTGCATATCAGTAAATGTCAGTTGATTTTGAATCATCGTTACTGATCTCTCAATTATTTTTCTGGACCAAAGATTTGGCCCCACTTTTATAGAAAGCAAATTGTGTGTCTGCTGGGGTTACTAATGGTCACCATCTCCTTCATCTCGCTGGGCAAGAGATTCCATTTATGCATGAAAGCGATAGATCCATGTAGTACAATATTAAGATTACTAATGGTTTTGTTGTTGAAAACTAAGACATTTCGAATTAGCCACACACTCGATGCATGCTAACAAACTTTAATTAGAGAGTGAAGAACTAGAGCACTTCTCTATTTTCATATGTGAGAATACCTGTAGGTACATAGCAGGAAATGGAGACTTCATTTTATAGATTCTGGTTGTGATTTAAGATGTGGAGATGGACATTGACCAGACACAATCACACAAGGAAGCATTACAGCACCGCTGGTAGAGTTCACTTACAGAAGACACATTCACCATCAGCGCCTCTATCGATACTTCGGTACCCGGGCACTTAGCAACAACCTGCTCCCCCTGCAAGGAATCAGTCGTTTCCTCTTTGAAACGGGAGAACAAAAGGAGAGAAGAGCGGTAGCAGATGAACGGGCCGCATTTGGAGATTTCCTGACGCCACCCATGTCTATCTAATCTCTCTTCTTTCTTTTTTTTGAATCGACTACCATACTATTCCCTATCTGAAGAAGTTGTAGCTTCTTGGCCTTCACCTTCCCTCTTATTTATATAGCAGTGAACATGCATGTACTCACGAGTATGTAAAAGTTACTTTATATAAGGAAATTTATAACAATGAACGTGTGATATGAACATATCTCAAAAATTAATTCATATATATGATGGATGAAATCAGATCAGAGTGAGCAGCGCGGAGTTGACACGCTCTCTAGGTGTCTCGCCCTTGCATCGCCCCACGCTGGCGACCGGGCGCCCCCCAAAACAAGCTCGCGCGCCACCACCATTCCCGCCCTTCGGTCGGCGCGCGCCGGGAGTGAACCGCCCGGCAAGGCCCGTGGCTCACCGGGATGGTAGCGGTGCGGGGTGTTTCTCCGCTCGAAGGTGGTTTGGTGGCGCTGTGGACGTGACGTCTGGCGTGGATCGACTGATTTTTAGATCGCGTGGGGCTCGGACTCGCCTCCTCCCACGCTGCTGCGGCAGCGGCCGATGGGCAGGCTGGTGCTTCTACCGCCCTCCCTCCTTCGCCGGGCGGCGGCAACTCTGGTCTCCCCATGGCCGGACCGCGGGGGTGGGGCTAGTGGGCGGCGTCGTCGGCGGCAGGATCCGGCCCTCTCGCACATGGATGCGGGGCCCACCTCGGCCGGTCTTTGGGGTGGTGGAGTGGGCTGCCGTGGTGGTGGAGTAACGACGGCTGTGGTCAGCGGCAAGATGGCGGCGACACGGGGCCAACAAGAACAAGAGATTTAAATTCTTTGGGTATTCCATTTAACCATCCTAAAAGGTTATTTATACTACATGGGTTCCTTAGACCCCAAGCCGCGTGGACCGTGGCCCATACCATCCTTGTAAAACGGCAATCAAGAAACAAATGTTGTATCGACTGCGTTTTGAAACAACATTTTAGAGATCATTGCCGGTTTCGTTTTAGCCAGATTATCTTTAGTGAGGACAACGCCCGCCTAAGATACCAAAGGAATGTTTTAATTTTGAGGGGTATTTTTAGTTTCCATAACCACTTGTTGACATTAGGTATGTTTTGGTTGATCAGCCCCCGATAATGTGATTTAATCGAGAAAACACTTTTTTGGTCTAGGTCCCACTTGAACTTATTATTCTCGACTCAGATTGAGTAGTGCAAGGCGATTGACCAGATTATTCCACATTGCTAATTTATGGCCAACTAGATCTCTACGCCAGGATAGATTTGGTGTTGGTGAAGCAAGCACCTCAACCACCGTATCCTGTTTTTTCCTAGCGATATTATTTAATTGCGGGTATTGTTGTCGAGAGGCCTATTACCTAGCCACGTGTCTTCCCAAAATCTTATCTCGTGACCCATTATTTATGATGAACGTTCAATTTGAGGAAATTCCTTTTTAACTTTCATTAGACTTGCCAAAAATGAGAATCTCCGGCTTTTCAATGGACTTGCACTAGAGGTTTAGTCCCTAGATACTTGTTGTTATGATGATTTGCCATGTTCCATCCATTTGTCAACAGCGATATCTGACCATTTCCTAAGCAAGGCGATATTTTTGAGTTCTAAATTTTGTATCCCAAATCCCCCCGTTCTTTGGGTTGGCAAAGGATATCCCATTTTGCTAGGCGGTATTTCCTTTTTTTGCTCGTCACTCGCGGAAGAAGCGTGACCGAAAGTAATCCAACTTTTCCGAATTCCTTTTGGAGTATCAAAGAAGGACATCATGTACAATGGTAAGTCTGCCGAGAACGGAATTGATCAAAGTTAATGACCCCGGTGGAGAGGTTTTTACCTTTCCAACTGCCGAGGCATTTTTCAAACCGTTCTTGTATCTTGACCAATCCGAATTTGACAGTCTCGATAATGTATCGTAATACCTAAGTATCGAATTGGGAAGTTACCGGTGTTGCCAAACCAAAACAGCTCCCTGTATCTGATTCTCAAAATTCTTTTGCCTCTCCAAAACGAGAAGATCTCACTTTTATGGAAGTTAATTTTGAGCCCCGATAGCTGCTCAAACGCACATAGGATTAGCTTCATATTATGAGCATGCTCCATGTTGTGTTCCAAAAAGAGGATCATGTCATCCGCATATTGTAAGATTGAAAGACCGTCCTCGACCACACTCCCCACGGTTATTAGCACGGTGGTGCTTCTACCTACTGAACCAGTTTTAGACCCTTCGATTTGAGGGGGGTGGCTCATAAGGGAAGGGTTTTATGAAATGGTTGTAAATGTTTGGCAATCTGAAAATTCAGGATCCAACCCTTTAGAGCGGTGGCAAGCCAAAATCCACAAACTAAGACAATATCTTAGAGGGTGGGCTGCAAATACCGCAGGAACCTATAAGAAAGAGAAGAAGACCCTTTTAGAACTATTACATGATTTGGATAAAAAGCTGAGATTGATTGTCTTTTCGATCAAGAGATTAATCTCAAACAATACTTAAAAGGGCGTTTAGTTTCTCTTTTAAGAGATGAGGAACTAAAATGGTACGAGAGAGCCAAAGTGAAATCCTTATTAGAGGGAGATGCAAACACTAGGTTCTTTCATTTAGGGGCCAATGGGAAACACCGAAAACAACATATATTTAGACTTGAAAATGATCAAGGTATTGTTATTGGTGATGATCGTCTCAAAAGCCACATTACAAACTATTACAAAAATCTGTTTTGGTTCACGGAGCAAACTGAAATAACTTTGATGGAAGATCAAATTATAGATATTCCACAAGTTACCCAAGAGGAAAATGATATACTTATTGCTGACTTCACTGAATCTGAAGTGAGGGAAGCCATTTTCCAAATGGAACACAACAAAGCTCCAGGACCGGATGGTTTTCCTGCTGAATTCTACCAGGTTTTTTGGGAGGTGATTAAGGACGATCTTATGTCCATTTTCCATGAATTCCATAATGAGAGTCTTGATCTTTTTAGTCTCAATTTTGGAATAATTTCCCTAATCCCTAAAACCCACAACGCTACTACTATTCAGCAATTTAGACCAATTTATTGCCCTCAATGTTAGTTTCAAAATTTTCACAAAAGTAGGAACTAACATTTGAATAAAGTAGCTAAGGCAATTGGTAAGTCCGACCGCAGGCGGCTTTCATGCCAGGAAGGAATATTATGGAAGGAGTAGTTATTCTACACGAAACTATCCATGAATTACATACTAAGAAAAGGAATGGCATCATTCTCAAAATTGATTTTGAAAAGGCCTATGACAAGGTCAAATGGTCCTTCCTACAACAAACCTTATGCATGAAGGGTTTCTCTCTCAAATGGTGTAGATGGGTTCACAATATGGTCACGGGAGGTAGTGTAGGGGTTAAAGTCAATGATGACATAGGCCCTTATTTCCAAACCAAACGTGGCCTTAGACAAGGTGATCCTATGTCACCCATCTTGTTTAACATCGTGGCCGATATGCTTGCTCTTCTCATTAATAGAGCAAAGGCTGATGGACAAATAAGTGGGATTATCCCTCACCTTATTGATGATGGTTTATCAATTTTATAATACGCCGATGACACCATTATCTTTTTAGACCATGACCCAGAGCAAGCAAAAATTTGAAACTCTTGCTCTGCGTTTTTGAACATTTATCCGGTCTAATGATTAATTACCACAAAAAAGTGAAATATTCTGTTATGGTGCTGCCAAAGAGATGGAACTTTATTATACAACACTCTTTGGTTGTAACATAGGGGCATACCCCTTCAGATATTTAGGTATCCCAATGCATCATAGACAACTCCTAAATTCTGAATGGAGGAAGGTGGAAGAACGCTTTAAACAAAAGCTGTCATGTTGGAAAGCTAAATACCTATCCTATGGGGGGAGACTTGTTTTGTTAAACTCTGTCTTAAGTAGTCTCCCAATGTTCATGATGTCTTTCTTTGAGGTCCTAAAAGGTGTCCTCAAAAAAATCTTGACAAATTCAGATCAAGATTCTTCCGGCAAGGATCTAGGGGGAAAACATAAATATAGACTTGCCAAGTGAGATATCCTATGTCGCCCTAAGGATCGGGGGTGGTCTTGGAATTCAGATTTATATCTACAAAACAAATGTTTATTGGCCAAATGGATTGTCAATCTTATAAATACTGATGGTACATGGCAATCCTTGCTAAGGAACAAATACCTAAATTCCAAGACCCTAACCCAAGTGCACGCCAAACCAAATGACTCTCATTTACGGAGAGGCCTCATGCATATTAAAAATGAGGTGCTTATGAAGGGCTGCTTCATAATTCAAGATGGAGCTAGCACAAGGTTCCGGGATGATACTTGGTTAGATGATAAGCCACTCAAACTTAGATATCCGAGATTGTATAATATAATAAGGGACCGACATACAACGGTTTCCAAAGTTCTGTCCTCTAATCCTCTTAATATTTTATTTAGGAGATCTTTTAGTGGACAATAACCTTTCTGAGTGGCTTAACCTGGTAGCCCAAGTCTCTAACGTGGATCTGGTAGATGGTAAAGACTATTTTAAATGGCTCTTATCGGATCGGGAGTTTTCTCCGTGCGATCTATGTATCTTGATGCTATAGATACAAATCCACCCATCCATCATAAGAAGATCCGGAAATGGAAGATACCTCTAAAAATAAAAATTTTCCTTTGGTTTGTCCAAAGAGGTGTCATTTGACAAAAGATAACCTTGCTAGGAAAAGCTGGAAAGGGAGTCAAAAGTGTGAGTGTTGCAATAGGAATGAAACTATTCAAAGCACCTCTTTTTTGATTGCCCTTTTGCCAAAATGGTTTGGAGGATTATTTTCTATGCTACTAACCTTACCCAACCTGTTTCAATTAACCATATGTTTGGTTCTTGGCTTCATAATCAACATAAACAGATTAAGCCACTGATTTGGGTTGGTGTGGCTGCTTTATTCTGGGCCATCTGGAGATGTCGTAATGATACGATTTTTAAAAAAAATGAAATCTAACTCTATTATGCAGGTCATCTTCAGGGGAGCTTATTGGTTACGCTTTTGGGCCCAGTTGCAGCGTTTTGAGCAAGCAAAGGACACCCTCGTTGCATTGAGCAAGCAATTGGAGATGGTGGCTTTAGAAATCTCCAATAGAGGCTGGAAGCATATTTTCCGTTTGCTTTAGTTCCTATGTCTATGTTTCAGACAATCGCCTTGCACTTATTAGTTCATTCCTCCATTTTATGTAATAAATGGCTGTGTACATCTATGAATGTAGAGGTCGGATTTTATTATCCATTATCGAAAAAAGGTGCGGCACAACCCCACTTTGGCCTACAAGTAGTAAAAATAGCTTCTGCCATGAGTTGTAGCCAATGCTTATATATAAATAGGCAAATCGATCATCTTGGGCAATGAAATAGAATAATCACTATGTATAGTCCATACACTGGTCTTCGTACTCAACCCAGGATGGCAGGAAAAGACGATCTCAGAGGCAAGCAGATGAGACCCACTGTGAATTCCAGAGCCACCGTGCACTGGTTTGGTTTCATTGTACGAGGAAATCGGCTCGATCTGCTTATTTTCTACACAGTGAAGCACCTTGACTTCAGAACCGAGAATTTTGAGCAGAATGCTCTAACATAAGACATCCCAATGCCTCCTAGGCCAACACTCCATAGCATCTTTTTTGTTTCCTTCTTTGTATCCTGAGTGTCCTGCTTCTAGCTTTCCCTCTTCCTCTGTTCATTTAGTTTCTCTAAACTTTCTCTTGTAATCAGCTTGGTTACTTTTAATAAAAATTCCACTAAGGCGTCACGGGCTCTCCTGTTCTTTCAAGACATGCAAGAATAGCGCCAGCCAAGACTATTAGCTCGTTCATCACCCAACGTGCGAAGGCATAGCTTCTTCTCCTTGGCCGCACTGTATTTTTATAGATGGAAATAAAGATACTACAGTAACGAGACTTATCGTGATCATCCGGGATATACAGTACAGCTATGGGGGTCACATGGCTCTGGCTCTAGTCGTTCAGTGGATAGTGTTTACTTGTGTCGGTGGTTACCAAACGAAGAGAATGGGTTGTAGCCCTATCGCTATCCGGCATATTTAGATAACCTCTTTGAAAGGCTTTATGTGGGTTTTCAGTGTTGTGGAGGTTCTAGAGCCCATGCCGTGGAAATTCATGACCCGTAGTGAAAGTGTACACCTCTGCAGCGAGTTAATTAAAGCCCGACATGTCAGCCGTGTTCGCGGTCATGAGCGGCCTTGGAGACATTAATGAATAGAATCACATGCTTATTATGTTGTTGATATTAAATTGATGTTTATATCTGTTCACACATATGATTAATGGGATGATGGGATTCCTTTATGTTTAAGCTTAAAACATGACCAACACTAAAAGCAACCTTGGTTAAGGCGAGTGTCGACCGAGCCTCATAACCCCCTGGCTATGCTTGCGGAGTTCGACATGGACTCACCCTTGCTATTTCACCCCACCTCAGGAGGAAGTTAGGCTTGTGATCAACCGGTCGGTCGGTCCCCTGTGGAGTCAACAATTCTAAGATCGAGTGTCTTTCCGCTGCTTGCTAGCTGAGGTTTATACTTTTAATCTATGCTCGTTATATTTTAAGCATTGTGAATTGGTTACCATTTATTTGTAAACTATATGTGAGATTTGACTTCGGGGCTCACATATGGCTTCATCTGGTTTTGTTCTTAAAACCGGGTGTTACAAAAGATATTTTACATAACCATAATCTTGTAAAATATCTTGTCCAAACTCGACTTCGTTTGTGAGATATAAAAATAAATTTTTTTCAAGCCAGAAAGTTGTCAAATGATTTGTTAGAAATTTGTTATTTTTTATATTTCACAAACGATGCCAAGTTTGAACAAGATATTTTACAAGATTTTTTTAATGAATTTATACAACTTTATTTAGCAAGGTTTGCACGGGTTTTCACAAAGATATGGTTTGCACGGATATGTTCTCAACAAAGGAGGATGCACACTACTACAGAATTGATTTTTACGAGGCGAGAAAAGATTTTCCGTGGCGGGCATTTAGAAAACCGCCACGGTAAATGGCTTGATTTACCGTGGCGGACATTTTTTTAATTAACCGTGACGGTTATAATGTCCGCCACGGTAAATCGATTAACCGTGGCGGTTTTTTTTTTAAAATGCCCGCCATGGTAAATAAAGCCCAAACACAAGGCCCAGTAAATCCATATCAGCCCACTATAGGGTTGGACATATAAAAGCAAAAGCGACCCCAAACCCTAACTACCCTCGGACCCTCGGTCTCCACTCCGTCACCGGCGCCCCCTCCCCTCCCCTCCCGTCACGGCACCCCGATCCCCTTCCCCACCAGCGCCCCCTCCCTCCCTCCCCCTCCCCTCCCTCCCGCCCGTCCATGGCTACCACCGGCGACGCGGGCTCCAGCCGCGGCGGGATCCGGCGGCGCTGGCTCGGGATCCGGCGGGCGGCGCAAGCCGGCGGTGGCGGCGGATCCGCAGCCTAGGGCGGCGGTGGCGGCGAATCCGCGGCTCGAGCGGCGGTGGCGTAGCGGATCCGCCCGGATCCGCGCACCGAGCGCTCGGTCTTCAGCGCGCTTCGCTCTTGGCGCGAGGGAGGCACTCGGCA
Organism: Hyparrhenia diplandra; assembly: GCA_015847255.1. Taxonomy (NCBI): domain Eukaryota; kingdom Viridiplantae; phylum Streptophyta; class Magnoliopsida; order Poales; family Poaceae; genus Hyparrhenia; species Hyparrhenia diplandra. The sequence goes on from JADLZK010001408.1 coordinate 307,368, forward strand.
TGGCGGCATGGAGCTCCGGCGGGCGCCGAGCACGGCGGCATGGAGCTCCGATCCACAGCGGAGGCATGGAGCTCCGATCCACGACGGCGGGCGCCGAGCACGGCGGCATGGAGCACGACGGCGGGCGCTCAAGCACGGGCGGCATGGAGCACGGGCGGCATGGAGCACGGCGGAGGCGTTCCTCCTCTTCCCGAGATCCGGGCGGCGCGGCGGGGAAACTTTAGCGGGCGGCGGCCCAGATCTGGGCCGCCGGGCCCGCTAGGTTTTTCGATTTTTTTTTTTTTATTCATTAACCGTGGCGGGCATTTTGTCCGCCACGAAAATCGCCCATTTTCCGTGACCCTCCGTCCGTGGCGGACAAAATGCCCGCCACGGAAAATGTTTTTGTCCGCCACGGTTAATCGTTTATGTAGTAGTGGCAATTGTGTTTTAGTGAATCACTAGGACGTTACACATGGACAAGGAAAAATATAGGGAGCAGCAACGAGCCTGGCGATGCTTTCACTGTGCACCCCAAGACCACCCCAGTCCGGAAGTACAGCACGACGTATAGGGACTAAATAAAAGACTAAATGCCTTGTAAATTTGTTTTTTAGTAGTGTACTTACTCTCGTGGCTCCCATCAAGGTTCTTGGATTTGGCCCGAAATTCGTTAAGGTGGGATTCATCCTTTTTGGCCCAGACAGAAATAAATGAAAACCGACCAAAATATTTCGGGCCAAATTAAATTTTAGCCCGATGAGCACCCCTATCCAGCTCTCGACGCTTCCTTGTCGGCCGCCAGCAGCCGAGCAGCGCCAGCACGGTTGAATCCCACATTGTGATGATATCCGAAATAAAATTGCCCAAAAAGGACCATATATAGCCAGTCCACGATAACACACCTATTTCCAACTGAATGCAAACACCACCTTAAAATGCCCGTGCAGTGGTCAGGATTGTGCAGTTGAGCTTCTGCTACGAAGCTTTGGCATATGGAACCAGAATTGACACCAGCCCGTTGCTTTCGACAGTGGAAACCAAAATGCAAGGGTTGTAGGTAGGTGCTCAACATCTAGAAGAAACTATAACTCCCGATACCTCGCAACCCAATAGGACAGCAGCAGCCTCGCCATGCATTACTGCGTGTGTTATCTGGATTGTTTACTAAAGTAAAAACTGCTCAAACTACTTATGTATAGACCAGGTGAGCTACTCTGATCTTATAGCCCAAACCAGTGGTACTCATCGTGGTCCTATACATTCTCGAATTTGCAATTAGCTGGACCCATCAATCAGGGTTCCGAGTACCAAAGTTTCATAAATAAATCTAGTACAACAGCTGATCAAAATTGATTGTATTTACACTTTCCCTTCATTTTCTGACACTGTGATAAATATTTACTAAATCACTATATTTGTGTTTTCATCATTTGTGTTGTACAGTTGTGTTTTCTGTATGCATTTTGGTCACAATTAACCTTATAAGTCTTGTTTTCCCTTGTTGTGACAACATGATTATATATTTAGCTTTGATACTGTATTGAGCTTTTTTCTACTTAAATCTTTTTCCAAACTCTATTCATTTATTTATAGTTCATTAAAGATTCCATTTATATTTTATTAAAAAAATGCTGCTTGTGGTTATTAACTTGAAATGTGAGATCAATATTAATATGTCTAATGTTATTAATTCATAACATATATGTTTATATTAAATAAAAACATGTAATGTTTATATTCACAGGGTTATAATCAGGGGCAAATCTACAACAAGGCCTCGTAGCCCCTAAAACCCCTGGCGTGAACATCCGTGCTCCAATGCCAACATCACATAAACATACATAAACATACATAGTCAAATCATTTCAATGCAAATTAAACATTACAAGAGTGTAAGCTTGGTTAGATATACAAGGTCCGTTTATTTGCTGGTTAACCACACTGGGTTCAAGGTGAACAGAACGCAGCTCGGGATTCAGCCAGCTAAGTAATAAGCTTCGATTTCATGGGTAAGCCGTTGGATTTTGTTAACCTTGTGCTTTTTTTTACATCCACGGTTACTCAGCCAACAATTTGTGTTTGTTACAGTGCATCAGGCAATTCACACACAAAAGCACCCAGTGGCTTACGCAGCTGTTGTGTCGTGCTGCATAGCAGCACTCAATCACGGCAGCTGCGCGTGAGAACTTGTGGCTGACCAACGTGGAGTCCTGCCGCTTCAATGATTTTGGCAGTTAAACCTGAGAATATGGCCAGTGAGACAGAGCCGCACGTCCCTAGCGGCCTCCCAGGCGGCACAGTAAGCCATGCCCAAGCACAGCATGACTCCTGTGATTGCAGAAGCTATGTGGACATTTTATTGCAGGAGTTCCTGATGTCTCCTAAGCCTATTGTGTAGCAAAACCGGTGGCATGGACTTCATGAACCACTGTATTATTTGTCTCGGCCTAACATATATTCTTCCTTTTATAGACCAATGTGGGCGTCATATATATAATCCATACAAATATTATATATTTTATATAGCTTATGCTGATCAGCAATTCTTTTAGTTCATCTACACCTACTGGCTGCTATGCATGAGCATTTAATGAGTTGCTCACATTCAGTGACGTAGAAATATGGTTTAAAATTTATGTATATGCAAAGGCAATTTCCTGTGTGCAGTAAGCCTATTATGAGATTTTTATATGTCAATGATATATTTCACATACAAAACATAAAGGTATGCCAGTGGTTTCTAATTTTATCTATATCTATCTATCTATCTATCTATTCTATATCTATACTATAAAAGAGCAATGAAATTAATCTATACTATAAAAGAGCAATGAAATTAAAATTCATTGTCACCAATAAACAACCTACCCTCCTGAGACTGACGAGTGGACCGACTACCTAATCATCTTACATTAACGAGTGGACCCAACAGAGCAGAACGACAGGAACATATGGAACATGCGCGTTTCTCTCTTCGCTCGCTTTTCTTTTTACACCACACGACCCCGCATGTACCCACACCCGACGCCGCAAACATGCAACCGCTTGTTTGTCTGGACAGTCGCGACACTTTGCCCCGTGCTGGCAGTTTGGACGTTGAGTCGCGCAGCATGCATGTCGTCCCTTTCCGCTTGCCACGAGATACTTCCCTGGAACCTCCACCGGTGACTGCCCACTGCCCCTCAATGCAGTGCCTGGACGCCAGCCTGAGAACGAAAGTCGATCATTGCACTTGCCACTATGGCCCTCGGCCTGTCGCCGGCCGGAGGGAGCGACAACGAGGTACCGTGGGCTAAAATCATCGCCCTCTCTGGCAACGCAGCCACACAACGGGCATCACCACCGCCAGACGCCGACCGCCGACGTACAACGGACCGACGGATGGCCGGTCGCAGGGCATTGCAATCGCAATCCTTCGTCTCTGCCAGCGACGACGCGTCCCCAGCGGCCACCCTTGGGAGTCAGGAACAGCAACGCCTTCACATGACCCCTCCGCCCAGTCGCAGGGCACTGCCCATCGCAGTCCATCGCCTGTCGACGCACTCTCCTGGCGACGCCGCCGGACAGCCAATGCTGGAACAGCAATGCCTTCACGTAACGGGTCAGCGCTACGGCAATGACGAGGTTGTAGCGGTAGAGACGGACTCCGGCGAACGCACGATTGACGAAGCGGTGGCATGGGAGTAGCGAACAGGGACGTTCGCAGCAAACCGGTCCGTACTCGCCGCTTGGTTTCCTTTCATTCGTGTTTATTGTTACGGCTAAGATAAAACAGAATCAATCGTGTACTAATCCATGCAGGATCTTGTTAAATTCCGAAGAAAATAATAATAGATCTCAATAATCTAAAATTAATTTTATTACATTGATAACTTTATTCTCTGCCTGTGAAAAAATATGGTTGCATTTGTTTGAGTTCCCTCATGTTAACGATGAACAGTACAAGCTAACAGAAGCAATCGTGTACTAATTCATGCAGGATCTGAAATTCTGAATGGTGTCAGTGTTTATTTGATTAGGTATACCATTACCATCTGGGACAACGATTATTTATGTTGGACTTGAGACTATTCAATTACTAATAATATCAAGGGTTGCCGGATCAGATAGAGGAGTTGTACTATCTTCAAATATCAAAAATAGGTTAATGCATTTGTTATTGCCAAACATTTGTGGAAAAAGGTAGTTTGAATAGGATTTGCACCTTTTAAATTTAATTATAAAGTGGTAGGATTTTTTAAAGGAATTAAACACTATTTGTACCCATATGCCATTATTTGTGTTGACCAAATATGATGCAATAAGTCTCAATGACTTGGGATACTAGAAAGTACAAATCCCCTATATTCAAAAGTTAGGGAGTAGAGACTATTTCAAGCAATCTATTGTAAATATCATCATCTGAATTACATCTACAATCTGTGTTTCTTTATTAAAACTTTATCCTATTTTACATTTGAATAAGGTCAATCATACTTATATGCTGTATAAGAAAAGACTCAGAAAAATTTCATTAGTATTCCATACATTGAGTCGCAAGAGTTCTCATAACACGTGGGTGTCGCATTATAGATGCTTATCTAGAGATCTTGTATCTTGATAATAATTTATTTATGTGCTAAGGTTACCGAGACTGTTGCCATGCTTGCTTGAGGGTAACTTGGTTGCCTTAACCTCATCCTAAGTCGATGTTTGATGGTATCTATCTGCAATGCTGATTGACACTAACTGCAGGTTTGCTATCGTTGGTTATGAATTTGGCCTCCTTCGATGCATTAGGTGCTAACTGGTATGTCGGTATGTCTAATCCAGTGCAGTATTTGGGTTGCTTGAACTGTAGCAAAATGTTTTTTTCCTCAACACATGGACCATTTAACTGAATTATAAGCAATTTAATTTTGCTTTCAATTACGTGAAATATGGGGTACCTGAACAAATTATAAAAATGGCTTCAAAGTTATTTAGGTACATTTAGATTTGTGGCTTAATATTATTGAAATTGTGGGTCACCTAAAAAGCAAGTTAGTGTCATTTTTTGGGGGGATTACAGTCAATTACATTCAGCGCAGAGCCTGGCTGCTAGGCGGCCGGGGCGCTGCCTGCTGATGTCCTCATGACCGAGAAGAGCTTAGACGTGGTGTTCATGATGATGGTTGCCACACCGTCGCGTGCTCGCCGCCAGGTTTCCTCCTTCATTCTCGCTGTGTGTTTGTTGTTATATAACAAAAAAAAAGATGAACTTTTTTTCGAAAAGGAAGATATATTAAGCATGAGCACAGTACATCCTCCCATATTACAAATTGAACTTTAAAGAAAAAAGAAAATTACAATTGAGTCCTCAAGATCCAATCTCATGTTCCTCGTCTCCGATCTCCATTTCGCAGGATTTGTGCACTTGTAATAATACATGCAAAAAACTTGTGAAAATTGGAGGGAAATAATTATAGATCCAAAATAATAAGAAATTAATTTTTGTTACATTCATAACTTCAACCTCTGCCTATGAATATATCAAAGATTCGTAGTTCTATCATGCTGTGAGTAGATAGGGCATGATTATCAATCTTTCAGAGGCACTAAATCACGAGTGTAGCTTTTGTACATAATGCAATGTTTATTTTATTTTTTTGCCACCAATTGACCCGTGTATACCTAGAATAGACCTGAGCTGCTTATCATGCCTGATGAATGATCTTATTACCTAGGGTGGTGTGTTTGAGATATATTTGAAAATCGCTATACAAGAAAATAATTTATAAATTATTGTCCGATAATGAACATTAAAAAAGACTTCTCAATGGGTGCAGGATCGAACATGATTCTTCTGTTTGGACTGATCAACATATGTCTGCTAAGAATGTGAACCTAGATGAGTTGTGAAGATACCCACATACATGGAGAATACTGAGCTTAATTTACTCTTGTTTGAATCTTAAGGTATTTTTTATTACACATTCATATCTATGCTATCAAAACCATATCAGTTTTTTTTTGTCGAAGGTAGGATTATTCCATAAATAGGTAAAAGATAGGGATCACTCTAACAATAACAAGATGGTGATTGTGATTCTCATTCTAACACAGTATTACAATAATGAGGTACCAATGCCTTGCCTTTAATTTGATGGCTAGGTTTCGCTGGGCAATCTGTAGTTCTGTACACTTCAAAGTGTTTGTATCTTGATAATAATTTATTTATGTGCTAAGGTTACCGAGACTGTTGCCATGCTTGCTTGAGGGTAACTTGGTTGCCTTAACCTCATCCTAGGTCGATGTTTGATGGTATCTATCTGCAATGCTGATTGACACTAACTGCAGGTTTGCTATCGTTGGTTATGAATTTGGCCTCCTTCGATGCATTAGGTGCTAACTGGTATGTCGGTATGTCTAATCCAGTGCAGTATTTGGGTTGCTTGAACTGTAGCAAAATGTTTTTTTCCTCAACACATGGACCATTTAACTGAATTATAAGCAATTTAATTTTGCTTTCAATTACGCGGAAATATGGGGTACCTGAACAAATTATAAAAATGGCTTCAAAGTTATTTAGGTACATTTAGATTTGTGGCTTAATATTATTGAAATTGTGGGTCACCTAAAAAGCAAGTTAGTGTCATTTTTGGGGGATTACGGTCAATTACGTTCAGCGCAGAGCCTGGCTGCTAGGGCGGCCGGGCGCTGCCTGCTGATGTCCTCATGACCGAGAAGAGCTTAGGCGTGGTGTTCATGATGATGCTTGCCACACGGTGCGTGCTCGCCCGCCAGGTTTCCTCCTTCATTCTCGCTGTGTGTTTGTTGTTATACCGCAAAAAAAAGATGAACTTTTTTTCGAAAAGGAAGATATATTAAGCATGAGCACAGTACATCCTCCCATATTACAAATTAAACTTTAAAGAAAAAGAAAATTACAATTGAGTCCTCAAGATCCAATCTCATCTTCCTCGTCTCGATCTCCAGCTCGCAGGATTTGTGCACTTGTAATAATACATGCAGAAACTTGTGAAAAATTGGAGGAAATAATTATAGATCCAAAATAATAAGAAATTAATTTTGTTACATTCATAACTTCAACCTCTGCCTATGAATATATCAAAGATTCGTAGTTCTATCATGCTGTGAGTAGATAGGGCATGATTATCAATCTTTCAGAGGCACTAAATCACGAGTGTAGCTTTTTGTACATAATGCAATGTTTATTTTATTTTTTGCCACCAATTGACCCGTGTATACCTAGAATAGACCTGAGCTGCTTATCATGCCTGATGAATGATCTTATTACCTAGGGTGGTGTGTTTGAGATATATTTGAAAATCGCTATACAAGAAAATAATTTATAAATTATTGTCCGATAATGAACATTAAAAAGACTTCTCAATGGGTGCAGGATCGAACATGATTCTTCTGTTTGGACTGATCAACATATGTCTGCTAAGAATGTGAACCTAGATGAGTTGTGAAGATACCCACATACATGGAGAATACTGAGCTTAATTTACTCTTGTTTGAATCTTAAGGTATTTTTATTACACATTCATATCTATGCTATCAAAACCATATCAGTTTTTTTTTTTTTGTCGAAGGTAGGATTATTCCATCAATAGGTAAAAGATAGGGATCACTCTAACAATAACAAGATGGTGATTGTGATTCTCATTCTAACACAGTATTACAATAATGAGGTACCAATGCCTTGCCTTTAATTTGATGGCTGGGTTTCGCTGGGCAATCTGTAGTTCTGTACACTTCAAAGTGTTGCACATCATGGATCTTCTATGTGATTAAGGAAAGATTATTGAATATATCTTTTAGGTTTATCCATGATATAATCTACTTTAGTAATGCACGCTAAAATTTTTGTATAGCGTTGTGCAACATAATCTAAGTAGGTGTCTGCATGGTTACCTTGACCACAATGACATTTGGGCAGAACATTCCTATGGAAAATATTGCAGGTCACTAAAAAAGTACACAAAAAGGCTTTTTAAAAAATTATCATCTTTCTTGCTTCACATAGAAACATATGATGGAGTTTTAATATGACCATGAAGATTTTGTAAAAAAAAAAAGACATTATTGTCATTATGATGTTTATAGAATTGTTCATAGACACGTGCGGAATATAAATGTACACTAATGAGTTCCACTCAGTGGAAATGCTTGGATAAGATTATAACTCTAAGCTAGCTGGAAAATGGCTAATAAAAATGGCAAATGTTTTCTAGGCACGTGCGTGCCGCACGTGCTCTTTAACTAGTCTTATAAACGGAGAAATAATATGGAACATTTCAGCAACTCTGTTTCTCGTATATGGAAGTAATAATAACCATGAATATGCGTTACATATGATGCGTACATCAGTTTCTTTGTCGCAGGCCACAAGCTATTGCCAGGAAATCATCATGGCCATAGAGAGACGTGCAACTATGAATGTGCTACAAAAGAGATAGACTACAGAGTTTCAGGTAACTATAAGAATGATGATACCATTGGCCTATAATGATTCCAGAATTTTGGGCTGCACTCTATAGTACATCGGTTTCTTGCTTCAAATCGTTGCCAATGCAATGTGGCTCTAGTGGCGAGCTATTTTTTAAATAAAAGGCATTGCACAGCTTTATTGAATGCTTAATGAGCCACGGTTCAGATCACTGGGGTTGCCAGTTTACATGGCAATCAACGGCGAAATGCCAGCAAAAGAAGTATCAACCCTAGACCTCTAAAAAGTTTACCAGCAGCAACCAAAACCAGCTCACATCAACCTTATTACATTTTGAAAGCCATGAACACAAAAGCTAAATCGTAGAGATGAGAGCAGCTTGATCATTGCTTCTGCTACAGGCTTCATCTTCGGCCAAATGATGAAGCGCTATGACAAGCAACGCATATGCTCCTGATGCTTCCTACTCCGACACATGCTTACCATATCAAGACATCACTAGAGCTGCTAGTGTTAGAGATGTACAGTGCTGGCTTCTGATTCCTTACCTTCTCTTTATACAATGTCAACGGGAGGCACAATTAATCTGATTTCGTGAAACTTAATTAATTAGGACCACCTCATATGAGTAACCAACCATCCACCAAAATTTATTCAAGCGCTGTAAATGTACAATCAATTTAGAGTTTTACACAACGGAACATCTACAGAGAACATGCGCCACCACAAGGTTTTCTTTAATTTTTTCGCATGTATATTGTGATTAGGAAAAACTAGTCCATTTCAACATGTGCTCTTGCACGGGTTAAAATATTTTGAGGATGACATATGCAATCATTGCAAGTCTACACTATGTCACTGGGGTTGCAATACTTCAACTTGATGCGGTGAGATCTACAATGGGTTAGCAGTCCTTGATGACGTCAATGTATATTTCAAAGAGCAGGAATATAGAGGCGCCTGTGGTCTGTACGAACTTTCCCCTTTTCTCAATGTGATTAGCTTTTGTCAACAAATGTTTTATGTATTAATGGATATATTATCAGTATGGATATGTAAAACATTTTAGTTAATATATAAATATATTTTTCTCTCCGTTTCTCTACATGTGTGATCTGCATGATGGTGGCGCAACTTTGCATGTTTACTTTAATCAAATTTTAATTTATTGATATTTAAAAATGGGCAATGGAGAAACATATTTGTGCTTTTGGTTATTTACACACTTTTTAGTAAGCTACTAAAATAAAAAATATTTAGTAAACCAAATTGTAATGACCATCTTATGCTTAATATCAGAGTGATTTCCATAGTAATCTTCTTCGTTTATTATGGTTTTCCATATATGTCTCTCGGTAATTAAGAATGCGAGAGAGAAAGCAGCCAGACTCATTACATTGCATTCATCATTTGTCCCCACACATCCATGGACATGGGCCACAGAGGTAGGTGTATAATTTAGTAGCATGCTTCCTCAGACTGTCGGCCATCATGTAGTGTCACATCTTCCATTTTCAGACCATAAAAAAGATTCGTTCTGCAAGTTGTATGTTGGAGTTAGTGATGGATAGACTAACACTCTACAGCATCGTTATATTGTTGTAAGCATGTGAGGCACTGGGAAGTCTTGTATTACCTCCAGATCCTGAGACATATAGTAGCTATTGTCCCATTCTTGTTGCCTTTCGAGAGTTTGATAGAACTTGAGATCAAATCGAACTGGATGCAGGTGCTAACAAAACTACTGTACCTTGTTGCAAAGTCATTTAGGAGCTCAGATAGATGCTGGACATGGACTCTTTAGACAGGGTGTCCAATGCATGAGATAGCTAAAGGGAGGTCACCGGTCCTGAATGAATTTTGGAGCTGCAGCAGCTTCTCTACAGACGGTGACGCAATCTGTGACATGCAATGTAGACGAAGAGGGAGAGAAGAAAGAGTACACTAGCTAGGTGACCAATGTCGATGGAATCGCTGTTGTACACCAGGATTGAAGTCCATGACGGGTCACTTCGTGGACAGAACCAGCAGTCCCATAGACTAGCGCCTTCCTTGCACGCCAGCCGCGATGTGTCATTCTGTTGCTTCTAGATGTTCCAGCAACAAAGGAAGAAAGAAATCAAGCAGTAGTGTGGAGCACTAGCTACATGCTGGCAACATATCATATATATGCTCAGCCAAGACTGATCAACCCCGAAGTGCACGAATTAGGGTCACAAAAAAAAAGGTGTTTTGTGGTTTTTGAGATTATGCAAGTATCTTCAGTGATGATCAACTTTACTCTGAGTGTTAGTGATATGCTTTCCAAAATACATGGTCTTTATCGTCACAGAGTTTAACCTGTTTATTATTTTGCAAACAGCGAAGCCAGCGGTAATAGTGGTATCAGACTACCAGAAACTGGACATTTCGTGAGAGTGCAAAAAAGTCAAGAAAAACGGTTTTACTCTCACGAAAACAATGCGTGAGAGTACCCGTCACGCATCACCTCTCACGGTATTAGACTCACGAAATACGCATTTTCATGAGAGTTCACCGCCACGGATTATTTTCATGAGAGTTCTCCGTGACGGCCACTCTCATGAGAATAATGTTGCCACCAGATTTGCATCAGTATTTTCATGGCGGTTTTAGTTGTATTTCGTGAGAGTTCACCATCATGAAATTATTTCGTGAGAGGAAGGGTATTTCATGAGAGCTCACCGTCATGAAGTTAATTCATGAGAGTTGATGTATTTCGTGAGAGTTCACCATCATGAAATCATTTCATGAGAGGAAGGGTATTTTGTGAGAGCTCACCGTCATGAAACTATTTCACGAGAGTAATGGTTTTTCATGAGAGCTCACCGTCATGAAGTTAATTCGTGAGAGTTGATGTATTTCGTGAGAGTTTACCATCATAAATTATTTCATGAGAGCTAAATATTTCATGAGAGTCATAGTCACGCAATAAATTTCGTGAGAGTTTCAGTTTTAGATATCTAATAGCAGTAGCATTTATGGTCCAGGATAATATAATGGGCCAACCCAATTGAAACAATAGTAATAAACCACGTAACCAATTATATTATCATAATGATCATACAAAAGTGCATGTTCCAGAATGCATGTTTCATACTGAGTACAACAAAACATGAAAAGAAAATGATCTAGCCAACTAAACAAATTCTAGCATCTAGCACCAAGTTGTAGAGAATAGCCATCGCCAAGTTCATGCACCAGACAAGTTTTATCCCACCAGGCAGCCATTGCCAAGCTCCAGCCAATGGCCTAGCAAACAAAAAACCAAAACAATGAGCTTGGACTGCAAAAATGCATCAAACTATACCATCCAGATAGAACATGCCAAGTTTCTAATATAGCAGCAAGTTAATTGTGGTACAGGCTCAAGGCGGCAAGTTAATTTATAATTTAACTTGAGAATATAAGCTCACAAGTCACTACCAAGCATTAGGTTTATGGTTGTTTACCTGTACTTGCTCACAGTCATTTAGGCTTTTCTCGATAAAACTCTGGTCATCCTGCAAGTCCAATATGGGAAAATTAACTAAAAGAGAGTTTTAGGTGGGATCTTTTGATAAAAATAATCCATGTCGAGATAGTAGCAAGGACCAAAACATTAAGATTTTCTAACACTGACTTTTACTAGTTCACAACTTCAAACTAGCCTATTAAATTACAAGAGTCAAAGCAAGCAGCTATTTGCTATGAAAATGAATGAAGCTCTTAGAAAGCAGTTTCATTTCGTCAAGGACAAGCAAGATATTTTGTAATAAAAGATGCTTGTGTTGGCAATTTTAAGCTACTATCATGACACGCCACCCAAGATTCATAAAAACATCTAGCAACATATTATTCAGTGCACATGATATGCATTGCAGGATAATAAATTGGTAAATAAGGTGAAGGAAATGGACTCTACCAGCAGACTTCTCAAGAAAATAATCAAATACCACCTTGCACCTGGTTGAATCTAATGGGACAGCTAGATTAGTGTCCATCCATGGACCGTACCTGAAAATTCAGAAGTTATAAACATCTTGTAAACAATTAAGAAATAACATAATGTGAAAGAAGTAAATATAATAGGTTCTCAATGTGGATTACCTATTGATCATAAAGTTTGGATAAACAAAGGCATAGAGAGCTTTTTTGTTACTAAGCGATCAAAAAGTCGTCTGGTTCTACTGATGCACTTTCACATCTCTGAACACTAACTCTTTCATACGTCTGCGAAAAAAATCATAGATGGTACTTAATTATGCACCCTTATAGAGAACAGCAACTGAAACTGTACGAGAAAAAATGACGCGTTACTTTACTGTACTAGGATTATAATTGTGACCATGGATAGAACAAGGAAGACAAACTGAAAAATCCGGTGCCTCTGACAAAGCACAATCCAACAATGTAGGGAAAAAAAAGCCAAACAACTCATTTAAATATTAGCATAGTCAAGCTCCTCAATTTGCAACAGGTCACTTCAAAATATTATCAATGCAATGCCTTCAGAAAAAGGGATTTACGGACAATACAAGTGTTTCATAGGATTGAAGCTGCAGACCGGATGTCAGGCACACATTGTAGAAAGCATGAAGTTTCCCATTTGCATCCCGGCATATAACAAATTCCACATTTCCTTGTGGCCTTTGCAGTTTTCAGGACTCTAAACTCTGATTGAACTGAAGTATTAAACTACTCGCTCAAGGAGTTGTTTCATTGCCAGTAAACCATGGAATAATATATATTTCAAAAATAATATTAGCTCTGTAGCTTTAATAATTAGCAGAAAACACACAAATGCTACAGTCGATTTGGATAAAGACCAAGAAATAAAAATAATGTGACAAGCATAGCAGTCCAGAATCACAATAATAACATCAGTGCAGAAGACTACTCTGCCATCGAGGAACTGCAGTCTGCAGAAGATAAGAGTTGTAAGCTACAGATTTTACAAAAGCATCTGATGATCCGAAGATTTTTTTTTTTCGAATACGCAGGAGAGCTGCGTATCAATCCGAAGATTTTTCACCTTGGCGTCGCGTTTCTTCCATGGCGCTACTCTATGCATCGACAGAAATTGGAGCAATAAATAGTATATATGAAATAAGTTTGAATAAATGCTAAATGATCTTCATAATCAAAAGAGGGAAGGGAAAAGGGAGCAGCAGCATGCTGCATCTATTGAGGAAGGAAGATAGCGGGGGAGCGCCTTACCATGGCAGACCTCTGCGCCTACGCTGAGTGCTGGCGTCGGCCGGCGACAAGAAGCGAGGGGTCGACCGACAGCGCCAAGCGGCCAGGGGGCAGCATCCACCACCGTGTACCGGGCGCCGGCCTGGGTCCCGCCACCGGCAGCGGGGAGGGGGCGCGCCTTGGGCGTCGGGCATGGACAAGGAAGGGGGCGTGGGCGGGGCTGGGGGCGGGGATAGAGACGCCGAGGGGGTCTCGCTCCGGACCCAACCGCGCCGCCCCGCGAGCATCGAAGTCGGAGTCGGACTCCATCGCCATGCGCCCGTTTTAACGTCCATCGCCGCCCGACCAAGCCTCTCCACCACTGCGCCCCTAGGGTTTTGAGAGTGAGCACGAGGATTCCCCCCACGGCAAGACAGGCTCCTCACCCTCGGGTAACCACCCTAGGAGACGGTGGAGCTTGCGACGGCCGGCGCGGCCGCCATCACCCTGAGATAAACCCCGTAGTCTTGACCGCTCGCCTCGCGGCGGCGGGCGTGGTGGTGGTCACGGTGGTGGATCTCGCCCGTCGCCATCTGCCGAGAGAGAGAGAGGAATTTGGGGATGGGGAGAGGTTGGGTAGGCGGGGTGATAGGATAAGGTCACCAAAATTTTACCACACGCTCTATGGTTTTGATTTTTGTGGCGCATAAGAGGGAGCAATGGGGTTTCATTTTATCTCAACCGTCGTCTGGTACATCCAATGGTGCAGATACATGTAGGATTGTTGGGCCTTGGGCCTTAGTGATAATTTAGCTTGTTTTTACTATTATTTTTATTTTTTTATTTTGTATTGATTAGGTGCTTTTTGGAGCAGCAAATTATTTTGAATGAAAAGTGAGAAATAACAAAATTTTACAACTTCGTTGAGATCTACAATTATTATTAATTAGGTGCTCCGTTTGTGAAGTTTGACCAAGTCAAACTTTAGCTATTTTAAAATGGCACATTCGAGGCGATTTTGAAACTTTAGATGGCTTTGACTCAAAAAGTCATGAATATGTGTTTTGTTGAGGTCTTGAGAATCTACATTTGGTATTAGAGTCGACTTTTCATATTTTGAAGTTTTGACGCCTTGAATTTTGAATTTTGAATTTTTACGACATTGGGACGAGTTTTGAAGCCCTAGACGGCCTCCATTTGAAAAGTCATGACTACCAAAAATTCATAACTCATCAAGATCTACATTTGGTATTCGGGTCATTTTTGCATCTGAGGAAGTGTTCGGAAAGTGTAGTTCAAAAACCACTAGTCTCTCACAAAGTTTCATAAACTCTTTGTGAGATATATGGTTTTGCGACTAGGAGTTTCTAATACTTTCTCAAATGCAAAAATGACCTATATATAGAATGTAGATCTTGATGAGTTCTAATACCTATATATTCAAAAAGTTTTTTGCGGCCGAGGTCATTTAGTGCTCCGTTTGGTAGAGGTTTGACCAAGTCAAACTTTGGTGATTTTCAAAATGGAACCTTGAGGCCAGTTTTAGAAACTTTTAGATGGTTTCAAATCGAAAAGTCATGAATACCAGTTTTGTTAAGCTCTTCAAGATCTACATTTGGTATTAGAGTGAACTTTTCATGTTTCAAAGTTTTGATGCCTCGAATTTTGAATTTTAAATTTTTTTGGCTTGACATCGGACCCGGGTTTTGAAGCCCTATCGGCCTCCATTTGAAAAGTCATGAATACCAAAAGTTCATAACTAATCAAGATCTACATTTTGTATTTAGGTCATTTTGCATCTGAGGAAGTGTTCGGAAAGTGTAGTTCGAAAACCACTAGTCTCTCACCGAGTTTCATAAACTCTTTGTGAGATATATGGTTTTGCGACTAGGGGTTCCTAATACTTTCTCAAATGCAAAATGACATATATATAGAATGTAGATCTTGATGAGTTCTAACACCCTTATTCAAAAGTTTTTCGGCCCGAGGTCATTTAGTGCTCAGTTTGGTAGAGGTTTGACCAAGTCAAACTTTAGTGATTTTCAAATAGCACCTTCGGGCCAGTTTTTGAAACTCTAGATGGTTTCAAATAGTTGATAAGTTGATAGAGCATGATTTTAGAAACATTTAGAAAAAAAAGAATCCTTTGCATTTGGAGTTAGTATGATAGGGAAAGACTTGTTGCAAAATTTCATTCTTGATTAAAATGAAAAAAATCTTTGGTTCGTGTTCTTGATTTTCTAGCATTTTAAGCAATTATTTTCTATTGAAAAATATCAACTCATATTTCAATCGGTGTTTTCATGAGTGTTGTTTATGGTATTTCGTGAGAGTAAGCCTTCACAAATGGATTTCGTGAGAGTTTGCTATTTTTGTGAGAGTTCACCTTCATGAGTGGATGTTGCCACCAAGTTTGCATCGGTATTTTCATGAGTGTTTTTTTATGGTATTTCGTGAGAGTAAGCCTTCACGAATGGATTTCGTGAGAGTTTGCTATATTTTTGTGAGAGTTTGCCTTCACGAGTGGATGTTGCCACCAAGTTTGCATCATTGTTTTCATGATTGTTTTTCGTGGTATTTAGGTGGGAGTAAACCTTCACAAATGGATTTCGTGAGTGTTAGCTATTTTTGTGAGAGTTCACCTTCACGAGTGAATGTTGCCATCATGTTAGCATCGGTATTTTCATGACTGTTTTTTTGTGGTTTTTGTGAGAGTAAACCTTAACGAATGAATTTCGTGAGAGTTTGCTATTTTCATGAGAGTTCACCTTCACGAGTAGATGTTGGCACCGGTTTCCATCGATGTTTTCATGACTGGTTATATTGACATTTCGTGAGTGTAAACCTTCACGAATGGAATTCGTGAGAGTTTAGTAGTTCGTTAGAGTAAACCTTCACGAAAAGAGGTGATTTTCATGATGGTATGTGGAGTACTCTCACGAAAAAAGTTTTTTTCGTGGCGGGATTTACATCACTCTCATGAAAATATTAATTTCGTGAGAGTTTATTTTCCACTCTCATGAAAAATCACTCCTCTCACGAAATGTCCAGTTTCTGGTAGTGGTACTAGTAGTAATAAGATTTTTTCAGTAGTGACCTCTCAAGTAGTTTTGTCACAAAATTCTTTCAGTTTTTGGCCCAATTTTTTAGTATTTGTTTCAAGCTAAACACCAAATTTGTTTTCTGTACATTGACTCATTGAACAACACATTGAATGGCGTGCATCTAATTTGAATCATTTCTTTGTAGCCTTGTTTCTTGCAGTCCAGTTGCATGCCTGGAAAACGTATTGGGCAGCTGTTTTATGTGTTGGTATCCAACAAGATTCCATACATATCAACCATTGGGAGATGACTCATAGCACAAATAGGGACGATGAGGCAAACTACAGAGCTCCCAATACCCAAGGCCTAACACAGTTCAAAAACATGAATACACTGTCCATCCATATTTAATTGTCATATCACTTTTGTGATCCCACGTTGTGCTATTTCATATAGACAGAAAATATATATGTAAAAAAATCACGACCTTGTTCAATGCATTTACTGACCGGCCTCTACATAGTGGCATCTGTTTCCACGTAAAATGTAAAACCACATGGCAATGCTTTATTAATAGTTCAAACTTTTGAGCATTGTGTAGGAAGTTTTTATTCCTGACACTCGTTGAAGTTTATTATATACAATTACTGGTGTATTCAAGCTCATGGTAGTGATTGGTTGCCTTGGAAGCTCACCGGCAGGCCCTATTTATATGCTGGCGTGGTGGTAGATAATTCGACCAGGAGCAATATATATTTGCTCGATTCTAGGAAAGGAGAAATGTGTTTCGAATGGTGAGCTAGTTGCAGTGGTTGTGAAACTATAGATGAGATGAGAAAAGGCAGTGACGTCCAATCTTTGATCACGATGGGGAGTGGCCGCAATGTCCTGATAAGATGGGGGAAGTCTCGTGAGGCCATGGCCTGGTGACGTGGCTCAATGGTGCAAAGCCAGCAGCCTAGTTTGGACAACCAGCAGCATAGGTGTGGCTAAAGACGAGGATGGGGTGACGCAGTGGAGGGACTAATAGTGGGGCTGGGATCATGCGTGTCTAAGAGGATGAGACTTGAGAGGAACTCTACTACTGGAATGGTTATCAACGTCTCCTTTTTTTTAGTAGGGGCGGCTCACTCACCTTCCGCTCCTACAATGGCGATGCTTGAGAGTCCCACTCAATGAGTGATGCTTGTTAGCGGATTGTGACATGCATGTCAACTGGCATTAGTGTGGGACAGGAGCAAGTGACCAAGCGAGGGCAGTATGTGGGGAGAGCACAAGGGCCCGTTTATTGGCGCCAAAATATCATTGGGAGGCACGAATTGCCCGACTTCAACACAATGGTAATGTACTGATCTTGTTGACTATATTATGTAGGGGCGATTGGCTTTGTCCAACAACCATATGGCACCCTGTTCACCACAGTCCAATCCGCACTGGATCTGGATACTGTCAAGGTCGACGACCTTGCTACAAAGGCACAACAAGTAGTGATCATCGCCAACTTCATGGTCTTCATCGCAGTCCAATCAGCATTGGATCTGAATGATGCCAACAACGAAGACAACCGTGCTGTGGAGACACAGCGATTTGCCATCTACGCCACCAAACCCATCGTCATCGCTCTGCTGGGGAACCCACTCCGTCTGGCACTATGGAGGACATCAAAACGCACCGAACGAACTGTTCATGCTACCATCGACACTGCAGTTCCCTTGCTGCCATGCTCGTATCTGGTCGTCAACGACGGCGACCTCACTGCCAAGTTGGAGGCCAAATTCTCCTGCAAAAAGCAGCCTCCAAAGGATGTCCAACCCCTTAGCGCAACTACTGGTGATATGCCAAATAAGAAGGTACTTGTCTACCACGACCACACTAACAATGCTGCCATTTGGAGCAGCAACGTCAACCCCTTCACCCCTTCAGAACATAAGGGCTGACAAGTGGAAGTAGCACCATGATAATGACCATGGCCACCAACATGCCGAGCGTAGCATGCAAGCTGGACATCACCATCAATAACGACTACGCTAAGGAGAAGGTTGGCTCGCATCATCGGCCTCCAAGACAGAATATCGACTCCACATCCCTCAACAGGAACAAGGTTCTGTGCCACGCCACGTCAGTCATAATACCACTATGCATCAACTGCGACACCTTCGTCAACGAAACTCACCCGCTCGATGTCGACAGCAACACCAAGACCACCGATGGAACGCCTGGGTCACCCAGCCTTAGCTGAGTCTCCAGAGCCTTCAACAACAGGGATCTGCAGCATGGCCGCAATGGTACATGATGTCCGCTCCAGATAACACCTCGCCACCAGACACTAGCAGAGGTGCTTGCTCTTCGGTACCGTCACCAATGGTACATGATGAGAGGACCACACTACCGTCTCTCAACCCTAGCCGCCACCTCCACCATGCCACCGGTGTGCCCCTCTGGCATGCCCCTTATAGGTATGTGTTTTGTTGAAGTCCACTTTTTTATCCGTGGAATAAACTACTATTATATATATTTATATCCATCCTTTCATGCATGTTAGTTTGGTCTACATAGTGGCAGATAATGATGTGTATTCAGTATAATATTTGGTAGAATTTAATAATTTAGAAACATACGCACACATAATACTTTAAGATTTTTGAGTCATTTTTTTCATGAATATTGGCGTTTATACTTAAATTGGAGGGTATTCCTATTATTTTTACTACAGTTGAGGTAGTTAATTTAAGTTCAATACAAATTAAAGGGGTCAGTTTTTATTATATTTCATGATGGTGTATTAAATTTTTTAAAAATTAGGTTTAATCTCTGTGATCTTTGATATTGGTGCATATGGTAGTTTTATACAAATTTAGTTGGTTAGTTTAAATTATATACAGCAAAATGGAAGGGTGGGTAGTTTAGATGCAGATTGTGGTTGTTACTTTCTATCTTTCCGAACTGTAGACGTGAGTAATGTTTAAGCACACAATAAGCTCTTATTATTAACAATGTTGAATTGTTAAAAGCTCTTATTATTAACAATGTTGAATTGGAATAAAAAAACAATGTTGAATTGAGTGTATGAATTGATTGTATGAAATTAATAATGATGTTTAAGCAGATTGTGGTTGTTACTTTAGGTTGCCTCCAAGTAGTATTTTTTTTTTGAGACCACAGCGCATTTTTCATAACATCAGATGTGGTGTAGGTTCAGAACAGCCCTAGCAAGAAGAATCGCCAGCTGCTTGTAGCCCGCCGAGCACCTCGCCATGGCCTCGTCGCGGATGGCAAGCGCTAGCTGCACCGCCGTCTTTGAGACCAAGTTGAAAGTCCTCGCATTGCGCTCCTGTGTCAAAGGCCTGTCTGCGTTGTACGGTGTAATCTCAGAAAAGAAGGCTTCTGCCGTCTAAGTTGTAGGCATATATATATGGCCAGGCAAATCAATCTGTGCAGTGAAATAAAATTGTGGTACCCGGCCCGTAATAAATAGAGTAACGAAATAGAATAATCAGTATGGAGTCCATATACAAAATATGGTCCTTGTACGTAGTACATAAATTTGAGTGGTATTTTATATTATTTTTTATTACAGCAGTCCATACAACAGCCCTCGTACTCCCAAAATAACCCAGGGAAGCAGGAAGATGCACTAAGAGGCAAGGAAATGAGACAGGTACGCTGTGAATACAAGAACTTCTGGGTGCAGTGGTTTGGTTTCATCGTACGAGGACCTCCACATACCATCCGTGTTCTGCACAATGCAGTACTTCGACTTCAGCACCAAGAATTTCGAGCAGAACTTCGACGTGTTGCACCTCAGATGTGGTGTGTAGCTGCTCCCACCTGAACTGTAGTTTTCTCCACAGCTGCCTCAAACAACAATGCTAGAGATGCTCTAACTTAAGACATCCCAATGCCTCCTATGCCTACGTGCCGTACATAGCAAAACAAGAATAACACTTTCCATATATGACGACTAAGTAGCTCATTCATCACCCAACCTGCAGAAAGCATGGTTGCTTTTTCACCTTGAATCCTTGGCGCCCGTCTTTTTTATAGAAGGAAAGAAACATACTACAATAACATATGACCATGCACATGCACGGCCTTATTATTATTTCGTTCACCTAACATTGTTTTCATCAATAATGATGGTTTTCAGCTAGATAAAATTCTGGAGCCTACTAGCTTATCTAGAAAATTGAGTAATTTTATTAATTTCACAATTGTTACAACGAGTTGATACAATTTTTTTTTTAGATAATGGATAAAAAAATCCGGGCTCTACATCCGTGGATGTACACAGCCAATTATTACAGAGTGTTTAACAAAAATGAACCACAAGCCAAACGTCTAAAACATAGACATAGGCATTACAGCAAACGGAAAAAATGCTTCCACGCTTTATTGGAAATTTCTAAAGCAACCATCTCCAATTTCTTGCTCATCGAAGCGAGTGTCCTTTGCTTACTCGTCACGTTGCAACTGGGCCCAGAAACGTAACCAATATACTCCCCTGAAGATAACCTGCATTATAGAGTTAGATTTCAATTTTTTAAAAATCGTGTTATTGCGACATCTCCAGATTGCCCAGCATAAGGCAGCCACACCAACCCAAATTAGTGGCTTAATCTGTTTAAATTGATTATTGAGCCAAGTACCAAACATATGGTTAATAGAACTAGGTTGGGTAAGGTTGGTAGCATAGAAAATAAGCCTCCAAATCATCTTAGCAAAAGGGCAATCAAAAAAGAGGTGTTGGATAGTTTCATTCATATTACAACACTCGCATTTCTGACTCCCTTTCCAATTTTTTCTAGCAAGGTTGTCTTTTGTCGAATGACACCCCTTTGAAGGACCATAGGAAGATTTTAATTTTTAGAGGTATTTTTCATCTCAGATCCTCTTATGATGGAAGGGTGGATTTGTATCAATAGCATCAAGATACATTGACCGAATTGAGAAAAGTCTAGATTTTGATAAGAGCCATTTAAAATAGTCCTTACCATCCAGCAGGGACACATTAGAGATACGATTTACAAGGTTAAGCCACTCCAGAAGGTTATTATCCACTAAAGATCTCCTAAAGGAAATGTTAAGAGGATTAGAGGACATAACCTTCGAAACCGTTGCATGGCGATCCCGTGCTATATTATATAAGTTTGGGTATCTAAGTTTGAGAGGCTTATCACCCAACCAAGTATCTTCCCAAAACCTTGTGATTGTTCCATCTTTAATTAGGAAACAACCCTTAGCAAGAGCCTCATCAAAAATTAGAGTCGTTGGGTTTGGCTGAAACTTGGGTTAGAGTCTTCGAATTCAGATATTAATTTGTTCCTAAGCAAAGATTGCCAGGTACCCTCGGTGTTGATGTATCAACTCACGTCTGACCGCTGCAAAAGCAGATGGCCTAAGCTAAACAAATAAAGAAACTACCCAATACTCTATGGATTGCCACCCGTATTGCCCGTGAGAAAAAAAAAAACATGACCATCACCATTTGCGCCAATAATTGCGATGAAGTATGCTTCTGGAGAATAGCCTATGTATTAAATCCAATGGGTAACCAAAAATACTTCCTACAGACGAGAATAAGAATGTTTTTTTTTCCCATACACAAGATCATTTCCTTAGAACCTAGTAGACAGCCACCTCGTGAAATAAGGTATTTTAACAGTGCCTTAGCTAGGTTTGACCAATAACTTTCCCATAGAGTTGTGCAACAAAGCTTAAACCTGTGTATGATGGGATACAGCTTTTGAGAAGCGATGCTTCATGGAAGCTAATCAACAGCTCATGACCATAAGGAGCCAATCGCAGGAGTTCTCGCTGGGTCTTAAACACCTTGAGCAATTTAATTAAAACCCTGTAACACATTTGGTTTATGGTAGAAACGAACAAAGCCTAGCTAAGTCTTTTTTTTTTTTCTTAATTGTCTGTCCACACTGGGCAGTAGAAATCGCCCATCTCAATTTTCCTGGATTCTTGGAAGCCAAAACATTACCGGGGATCTTATTGCTGTTTTCAGGCTCAAGCACATGTAAGGGTGAGAAAATAGAGTACAGTATTCTGTATTACATGGATTGGATCAATGAAGAGCTGTATTATACCAGCAGGGCTCCAAGAGGCATCGCAGTAGCCTAGAATTTTTCAGCCTAACTATCAATAGCAAATGAGTCACAAGCGATGTCGTAGTGGTGTTGACCATCAGTAACAATGAGTAACACACAATGCCTAGGCTTCAGGAGGATGGCTCGTCTGTGGATCCTCGCACCACGGCACTGAAAACATGGACTGGGACATCTTTGTCATTGGTCAAGGCTCGATCTGATCCAGATTGTACAGTTTAACTTCAGCAAGACATGGCTGCTGCGTGCTACTGATGACTGTAGACAGCAAAATGTGAAGCTTGTAAATGGGTGGTCAACACTTACATGGAACAAAACCTCCGGATACCTCTCAGCCCTGCAATAGCAGCGAAGGCTCCCCATGCTTTATTACATGAGCTATCTTCATTGTTAGTATAAAAACTGTTCAGACGTCTTATTTATAAACCAAGTAAGCTACCCTATCCTTAGGGCAGTCCCAACGGCATTTATTACATCGTTTCTATATTCATTAACTCACTCAAAAATTGAAGGCGGCACTCTTACCAAGGAAGAAAGAGAAGGAAAATCATCGACACTGTTTCTTCACCAAGATATCGCGTCGACTCTAGCACCGAGGCATGAAGAAACGATGATTTCGCCGTTGGGGAGAAAGCGACCGGCATCTATGCATTTATTGCCGCGCCGTTGGGAGCTGGAGGCCGCGCTGTGGCGCCTAGGCCACAACGAGCTCGACGCCATGGCCGTCCTCCCCAGCCCCGCAGCGGAAACTCGCCCGACGACGCGCCGTACCCCGCGCCTGCGCCAGCTTCGCCGATGATCGATCTTTGTCATTGGTCAATGATCGATCTGATCCAGATCGTACAGTTCAACTTCAGCAAGACAACATGAACATGGAACAAGACATGGCTGCTGCGTGCTACTCATGACTGTAGACACCAAAATGTGAAGGTTGTAAATGGGTGCTCAACACTTACATGGAACAAAACCTCCCGATACCTCTCAGCCCTATGATAGCAGCGAAGGCTCACCATGCTTTATTACATGAATGTAGAGGCCGGATTGTATTATCCATTATCTAAAAAAAATGCTTTATTACATGAACTATCTTCATTGGTAGTATAAAAAAACTGTTCAGACTTCTTATTTATAGACCAAGTAAGCTACTCTGACATTATAGCCCAATCCAGTACGGTACAAGTGGTCCTATACTCGAATTTAATACATACGCGGCAGATCAAAATTGATTGTTTTACACTTTCCTTCATTTCCTAACACAAAACCAATTTAAATACTCCATAATTATTTAATTGTCTGTGATAAATTTACTAAATCACTATGTTTGTGTATTCACCATTCACAATTAAACTTATAAGCCTTGTTTTACCTTTTCGTGTCATCACGGTTATATATTTCAACTCTGATCTGTGTTGATCTTATTTGTATTTAAATCTTGCCATCTACCTGTTAGATTCAAACTCTATTCATTTATTTATAGTTTTCTTAATGATGCCCTTTATATTTTATTAAAAATAAAGTATATGCCCTTGTGTTTGCTCGTGGTTTTTAAAATGGCACAACATCTCTGTTTCAACCAATACCACACCATTCACAAGTGAACTTATAAGACTTGCACACCTTTGGTCAGAAACGGTTTCGACATGACATAATGCTTTTTTTGGAAAAGATATCATTGTGTCCCATTAGGGTGCCAAAATTACCTTTCCTACTTAAAACATTTACATTGAATACATCCACCCACTCTTCACCGGTCGCCAACACTTTGTCCATCGCTAGTCAATCCGCACCAAATGGTGGGGCTGCCCAATGCCTCCCTTATCCACGAATGGAGATAGGATTGGTGGACACATAGGCACATATACCAGATGCAATGAGTCTACCGCTACATTTATTGAAAGCATCGACATGGTTTCTCGTAGTTGCATTGCAGTCTGCCTCTGTAGTACACATGGATGTGCTCATGCGGGCTGTGGAATTCTAAGCTATTCTATAAGCATGGGTCCTCTGGAAACAAGATCACATTCCAATGCTGAAGCTCCTGATGTCTTCTAAGCCTATGGAAGCAAACACTGTTGGTGTGGAATTCATGAACCACTCGATCATCTCCACAAGCCCAACATACTCTGTTTTTATAGACCAAAGGTAGTATATATGCCTGTGCCAGTGGTGGCTCCTTGGAAGTATATATAGCAGCATCTGCATGCATTTCCAATTAAATAAATGCATCAAGCGCTACATGAATTTGTAATGAGCTTATAACATTCAGTTAGAGTGAAATACCATAAATGTCCTTAAACTTGTTCTAAATTCTCAAATAGGTCCATGTATTCATAAAACCAGATTTTTTTTTATGTCCCTAAACTTGCTAAATGTATGACCAGAGGTCCAATCTCGTTTTGTAACCCTGGTTTTGTAGTTTGCAGACATATGTAGTGTCACGATGCTCTTTGCTGCGGAATGGCATGTGCTCGATGTGCTCACCGGCGTCACATCCTTCGCGTAAGGTGACAGCTAGAGACGTTTGTGCAGATGGTCATCGCGCTGATGGCGTTGGTGGAATCATGCGGATGCACGTTTAGGCCGATAGGTGACAATAATCCCACTTCCGTCGTCGTGCTCATCTGCGAATCCAGCTTCGC
Organism: Hyparrhenia diplandra; assembly: GCA_015847255.1. Lineage (NCBI taxonomy): Eukaryota > Viridiplantae > Streptophyta > Magnoliopsida > Poales > Poaceae > Hyparrhenia > Hyparrhenia diplandra. The sequence goes on from JADLZK010001408.1 coordinate 332,758, forward strand.
TGTTGCAACGCCATGTTAGGAAGGTCGGGCCTTGATCCGTGCCTGCCACTGCTTGTCATCGCACCACGCCCGCGCGACCGTTGGAGTGAGGGGGTTGCGCCCCAGATACGGTGGCTTCCAAGTGCATATACAACATTCCAAAACCGGTTTGGACCTTTGCTGATACTTTTAGCAAGTTCAAGGACCTAAAAGCTAGTTTTATAAGTACATGGACCCATTTCAGTTATGTACTAGAACGTTTTGGTTTAGGTGCACAAATAATAAATGACCAGTTCTCTTTGAAAAAAGGATAAATAAAACACGTGTTAGGTGAAATCTATGAACATCTCATTTGCATGCCATCATATCAGGTAGCACCTTATTATATTAGCAAATAAGAGAAATGGAACTCACTTGCACTGGTCATTATTAGGATTGGCCTCACTTGCATGCACTGCCCCATACCAAGCACTGGAATATAAAAATGAAAAAATAGCAACTTTATATCTTTTAACAAAGCAGCTCCGCACGTGAAAAATGGAACTGAAGTAATACAAAATATTTAAGAATCATGAAATCTATTTTCCTATAAAAGCACGATCAAGAAATTGCATCTCTTTTCACCCCATGTTAAGTTTCCCAACGTTATTATATACAACAATTGGTGAATGAGAGTGCAGTGCACTTCTTGATGATCTATGTCACGGTGTGTGTTCAGTTTCTCTGCTCTTTCAAAAAGGATTGGATAACTTGGAACACAGTGACGAGCTGAAAATGGACGGTACCAAAAGTAACATATATTGACCAACCAGCTTTCCAAAAATTTACTGGTAGAGGAAATTTAACAACACAGTATCTAGTCTGGAAATCTTTTCAAGTCATTTATCGCATTATGATTTTCAATCGGACTGATATAGAACTTGTGAAACTTTGTTGTGCTTCTTGTTTCAAGTGAATTTTTGGCAACTGGTTGCCTCTTCAAGTTATGCATCTAGCTCAATGAAATTTTGGCATCTTATTTGATACAGATTGCAGCTGAATTTGGCGTTAGATATTGTCCAGGTTCATTTGCTGGGTAACCACACATCAGTTACAGAGCTTGCGCTTTCAGCAGGAAAACTACGTGTTTGTAAATTAGATTGTATTTCTTCGGTGAACCGGTGGTTTTGTTAAGTTCGTGTTTTGGTACAGTGAGTCAGGCACCAGATGACTGATAAGCAGCCATTCTTCTTAGCTACATGGACGGCACCAAGTTAGGGTCACCTCACACCTTCTGTACGCCCCAGCTAGGAAAACCACTGGGGGCTACCACTTCACACCTAGTTTCTAATAATCGGGAAATTACTAAAAATTTTCGGCAGCACTTCCACTAAAAACAAGACATCCGAGACAATTAAATCACAGCTCAAGACAACAGTTTATCATATAGATCATAACATCACAGCTCAGATGAAATAGAAGAAGTATTCGAAGTGCAAACTCTAAAAGCTGCTAACAACCTTTAGGTGACATTTAACTAAGATATTACAAGTGCCAAACTTGGTTTTAAACAGTGAAGTATGAGAAGACTAAAGGCTCGTGCTCATGAAGAAGCTACTCCCCATTATTCCCATGCATGTCACGATCATTCGGTACCTAATAAGCAAATAAAACAAGGGTGAGTAAAATACTCAGCAAGCACAATTAGAACCAAAATAACGAATGCCATGTAGAAATCCATGAGAAATAACTGGAACATCGATTAAACAGTAGTTTCCGTCTGAAACGGACAGCACTTGAATACTCCTTAGCATTTACGGTAAAGCCGAGCAAGTGGGGCCAGCACTTACTCATAGGAACTTGAATACAAGAACCAAATTGCACCTCCGGATAAACCGCACTTGAATTGAATGTACACTAAAAACTTGAATATCAAATCCAGAACTTGAATATGAATCATTAGAATTAAAAGAACACGAAACTCTTGTGCAGAAGGTAAACTCAAACAACAGGAACATATCCACACATAGGTTCATCATGCACTTGCCTTAACGATGCAACGAGCTCGTTGAAAAAGCAACTTAGGACCTGCCTACTGACTCGCCAGCACCTGTACATTAATGGTTTGCACATACTCAAAAACAACCCAAAATTCTACTAATCCAAAGGTGACACAAACAATTATTTTGTTTATCACAACATCTATACTGTACGATATGCAGGAGTAATCTCGTAGTTGCCAAAAAACACTAGCAAAGTTTCATGTTCCTCTAAACTCCAAACAAAATTATTTGCTTGCCCTATTAGAAAAATTACTCACTAGTATGACCGTAAAAAACAGATCTCTAGGCTCTCGGCTACAGAAGACACATAAGGACCTATACATTCCCAATTATGCCCGAGCTGTCCAAAGACATCCATCAGTTAGTTGTACGACAGATAATTCAAAGGAGATGTCGATGTCGATGTCTACTGGAAATCCAAGAGCACAGGAACACAGCCTGACACCCTCCTGGATCTAACCCAAAATAAATTAAGTTCCTTAATCTAACTTTGCTTATAGAAACGACTAGCACCCAGATCATGTGCTATTCAGAATAAAATATTCTACCTCCCATCCACTAGGAAAGCCTACGTAAGTCAGTAATCTCCAGGCCAATTAAACTAATGCATCTTGAATCAGCCTGTACCAGATTAGAGCAGCTAGCAGCAGCCGACCTTGACTCCCAGGGCTGGTTCCTTGGTCCTTTACTTCTAGATGTGAGCAGCGACGGACCTTCCAGCAGGGGCTGGCCTCAGGCTTGGGGAAGCACCAATCGGTGAAGATGGAGGTGCGCCGACCAGGAGAGGTGGCGTCGGGATTAGGCGGCCGCGTGGTTGGATTGGGGCAAAAAGGATGGGGTCAGGATGAGATGGAAACGGCGGCGTGAGGGAAAGGAAGGACCGGAAGGGTGGCGGCACTGGTAGAAGGAGCCGGAAGGTGAAAGAAATTTATTTATTTATTTATTTTCCATTGAACGGGAGGATAAGGGATTACCCTAAGTTACAACCAACGGTCCCAATTTAATGGCTCCGTTAAAACCCATTCGATCTCCAAATGAAACAAGTTAGTAGTCTAACAAATTCGTCTTGACGAGATCTACGCAACCACCGTCTCTGATTGCCCATATGACTTATGTTTCAAAAGTCAAATTTTCATCCTATCCATAGTCCACCCGGTCAACATGAATATTATTTTATTTTATTTGTATTTTTAAATCAGGGTGTTACACCTTCAACAACAGAAGCGAGCCCCAACCTCTGTGACAGTCACAGCCGTGACACAGCAGCAGGAATCTCCATGTAGCGTTTAAGTCTGTTGCCGGTACTATGTAAATGCAAGCTGTTTTCAGTTTTGCATTCAGTTGGCGTTAGTGTTTCACACTTTCAGTTAGAGTCCGCACAACGTCATCCACGTCTTGCGTCCCTCGCGGCACATCCCAGCGGTTTGGGGCCACCATGGCCTTGTAATCATCTCTTTATTACTGCAATCTCAACGAAAAGAACGCTGCCAGTTGACCGCACAAAAGATCGGGTCTTCCAGAGTTCATTTTCCACTTCACGTGAGAGAGAGCTTGCTCGTGATCTTGATCCCGGTGGTTATTCCAACACTCCGCAGTTGGATGAGTGAAGAGGGCCAATCTGTTCAGGCTGGCTTGATTATTACTGGTAAAATATTTGCAGATGCCAGTGAGATAGAGCACCACGTTTGGGGCCTCCTGCTTTGCGTAATTGGACACCATGCCCAAACAGAACAATACTATTGTGATTGCAGGACATGTGTCGATACCCTATTGCTGGAGGTCCTGATGGATCCTAAACCTATCACATAGCAAAACTGGTGGCGTGCATTTCATGAACCAGTCCATCTTCTCTCTCGGTGTGACAATAAGATTCTTGTTTTATACACAAAAGTGTGAGTGTCCAATTAGACAACATGTAACTATAGTAGCATCTGCTGCTCAGGAATTCATTGAGTGCACCTACCAAGTCTCTGCTACATGAGTAAGTAATAAGAAGCTGCTCACGTTCTGGAATTTCGCAGAATGTTGCTTCATTTAACCTGGTCTGCTGTCTATTTAATTACAGAGGCATCCTGAGAATTGCTTGTCTCCCGAAATAGATTTACAACGCTGGCCAATAAAAAACAATCATCCCCAAAATTGATTTACAGTAGGAGGTCCGTCTCTAAAAACGGTGGCCATTTTCAAAGCTGCAACACCAAAAAGGGGCAAAGGCCAGCGGCTAAGGCCGCATGCTACTTGGCCTCTATTGTTGTCACAGGAACACAATCACCAAGCGTAATCGCGAGAATTGGCTAACCTAAACGCACGAAATTGGGCCGAACACCGATGAACACTGACGACGGTTTTCAGAGGTCGACAGGGTGACTGCGCCCCTTTTCGCACTTGGTAGTTTTCGATACAAGTGTGTTTAACACCAACACACGGCACACACGCACTCCCTAACATCCAGCCTCTTATACCAAGGCATTTACAAGTGCAAGTTAAAACAAAGAAACTTAGCTAAACTTAGATACAAGTTGGGCAAAACACAACTGCCTGATGCCCACGTTCCGTGGACGCGCTCACCGCTGGCATGGCTTTGCACCCGAGCCCTGTCGACTCTCCCGCCTGACACCATCGACACAACACTCTTCCACGTCATCGTGCATCAAGATTGACCCAACAATCTCCCCCTTAAGCTTGATGCTGCTGCACCAACAACTCTCTGACCCCAAGCATGTGTCTCATTTCACCAAGCTTTGTCACTGCCATAGCTTTCGTCAGAGAATCAGCTTTCTGTTGAAGGGTGCTGATCCACTTCACCTCAAGTTCACCTCTCTCCACACATTCCCGGATATAGTGAAACTTGATCTCAATATGTTTGCTTCGACCACGGAACACTGGATTTTTCATTAACTGAATTGCTGACTTGTTGTCCACATAAATGATCACACACAGTGGTTCCTTCTCTGTCAGCTCACTCAACAAGCTTCTGAGCCACTTGGCTTGCATTGCTGCTGCTGTTGCAGCCATGAACTCAGCTTCACAGCTAGACAGAGCTGTATTCTTCTCCTTGTGTGAACACCAAGTAATCAGTCCACCATTCAGATAAAAAGCCATCCCCCCAATGCTTCTTCTATGATCTCTGTCTCCTGCTAGGTCACTGTCTGAATATCCAGTCAAAACTTCCTCCTTCTCTTCCCTGGTATACACTAGACCATAGTTCAATGTACCCTGCAAATATCTGAGTATCTGCCTCACTGCATTATGATGCATTACAGTGGGTCTCTCCATGAACCTACTAGCCATACCAACAGAGAAAGCCAAATCTGGCCTAGTGTGCAGCAAATATCTCAAGCATCCAACAACCCTCCCCGTACTTTCGGTTGAGTCAACAAAGATGACCTTGCTTATCTGCATCTAGTACAGTGCCAGGGTTGATTGGCACTTTAGTTGGGTTGCAATCTGTCATTCCAAATCTTGACAGGATCTTCTTGGCATAACTTGACTGTTTGATAGAAATGCAGTCATCTTCCTGCTCAACCTCAATACCAAAATAGAATGAGAGTTTTCCCAAATCACTCATTTCAAATTTAGAGGTCATCTGCTTCTTGAATACTGTAATCTCAGATGGGTCTCCCCCAGTCACTATCAAATCATCAACATAAACACCTATGATCACCCTTGCCATCCCAACTCCTCTTGCATACACTGCTGCTTCACTGCCACATTTCTTGAAGCCTAGCTTTTTCAGACATTTGTCTAGCTTGACATTCCATGCCCTTGGAGCCTGTTTTAGTCCATACAAAGCTTTGCTCAGCTTGTAGACCATCTGCTCCTTGCCTTTTACTACATAACCATCTGGTTGTGCAACATACACATCCTCCACAAGGTCTCCATTCAAAAATGCAGTTTTAACATCTAGGTGATGCACCTCCCAACCCCAGTTAGCTGCCATTGCCAGAAGCATTCTCACAGTATCAAGCCTTGCAACTGGTGCAAACACTTCATCATAATCAATTCCTTGCTTCTGCACATACCCCTTTGCTACTAGTCTGGCTTTGTGCTTCACAATTTCCCCTTCTGCATTTTTCTTCAATTTAAACACCCACTTCAACCCTATGGATTTGTGACCAGCTGGCAACTTGACTAAATTCCAAGTCTTGTTCTTATTGATTGACTGAATTTCACTATCCATAGCTGCTCTCCAGTCATCACTGCCAGCTGCTTCTTGATAACAGTTTGGTTCATCCATCATGGCCAACATGACATTTATCTCATCATCTGCATCAGAGTTTAATTCCACCTCTTCTGCATTTTCATACACCTCATAGATGCTTCTGAATCTCAGAGGAGCATCATCATGATCAATGTCCATTTTGTCATCAAGCACAGCTTCACCTGCACTATCACCATGATTGACAGAGCTCATTTCTCCTGTTGTCTGATCTGCTACAGTATCAGTATTGCTACCAGTCCCTTGCTGTGCTGAATTTTCTCCATTCTCAGCAGCAAACTCCTGCATGTGTTGATCTGATTCAGATTCAACAGCATTGTCTGAGTGTACTGGCTCTCCCCCTGAATCCTGAGCAACTTGGTTATCACCACCATGATCACTGTTCCAGCTCTGCTGAACTCCAACTATCCCCTCTTCTTCAACTATGAAATCTGAGCTTGCTCCAAGCTCTTTATTCCACTGCCAACACTGATTTTCTTCAAACACAACATCTCTACTCACAACTATTCTTCCAGTCTGTGGATTGTAGAGTCTGCGTGCTTTGCTGCCTGCCTCCACACCAAAATACACCATGGGCACACTCCTGTCATCCAGCTTTTTCAAGTGTGGACTAGCTGTTCTGACATGTGCTTTACAACCAAACACTTTGATATGCCCAAGCTGTGGTCTTCTACCACTCCATGCTTCAAAAGGTGTCCTATATCCCATAGGTTTTGTAGGAAGCCTATTCAGCAAATGCACTAAATGTCTCCTTTGCCTCACCCCAAAATCTCCCCGTACCTTCATGCTCTTCAATATTGATCTAGACATCTCCATGACAGTCCTGTTCCTCCTTTCAACAACACCATTTTGCTGAGGTGTGAAAGGTGCTGTCAACTACCTCTTGATGCCTGCTTTCTCACAGATTTCTTTGAATGCAGTTGCCAAAAACTCTCCACCTCTATCTGATCTCACACACTTCACTTTGTACCCCAAGCTGTTTTCTGCTTCAACTTTAAACTTGGCAAAAGCATCAGTGGCTTGATCTTTTGTCTTCAGGATAGAAATTGACATCCACCTTGTACAATCATCAACAATGAGCATGAAGTACTTACTGCCTCCTGCAGTCTCTGGGGTGATTGGCCCACACAGATCTATATGCAAGAGCTCTAGTGGCTCATCTGCCTTCCAATTTGACATGTGTGGAAATGAGCACCTTGTTTGCTTGGCTGCCAAACATGACTGACAGACTTGGTCAGGATGAAAAATGAAAATGGTACCCCCTGCCATCTCCTTCTCATGCAACATTTTCAAAGATCGAAAAACTAACATGTCCAAGTCGACCATGCCAAAGCCATGACACGTCATTCACATTAGCTAGTAAAAAAGTGCAGGTTCAACAGTTTTCAGACATGTTTTGTAGAGTCTATTCACCGCCTCTCTCGAACTGCAAAGCATTTTTCTACCAGAGCACTTCTATACTACCTCAAGGTAATCATCATCCATCACAACCTTATACCCAATTTCAGTTAACTGACCAAGGCTAACTAAATTACTCTTGAGTCTAGGAAGATAATAAACATCATGCAGTAACCACTGATCACCTGATTCCCCTTGAAACAAGATAGCGGTACCCTTCCCTTCAATATCAATTTGCGGACCCATCACCAAAGGTTACCTTTCCTGAGATATTTGGATCAATATATCTAAACTTCTCCTTGTCACCGACATATGGTTGCTTGCACCGTTGTCGAGGTACCACCACATCCCCTCCGGATACTCAGTCAGTGTAAGAAGCGACTCGGGAACACCTTCTTCTCCACCAAGGCCAAGCCCGGCGGCCGTCCGACAAGCGGGTTGTCCGTCCGGCGTGCGATTAATGCCTTTGCTCCCGCACACTCACCTCGGCGGAGCAGCACCGCCCGGCTCAAACTCAACAGCCTTGACATGATGAGCCTCCTCCTTCTTCTCTTCAGGCACCTAGGCATCGATTGGCGTAGTGCCCGTATTGCTGCACTTGAAGCACTTGATGTGGCTCTTGTCACGCTTGATAGTGCCATCACCATGAGCTCCCGCGCCACCACCCGCGCCTCCTCGGCCACGCCCACGACCCGACCTCGACCTCCCCGCCGCCTTCATGGGTCTTGTTTTACGCGAGCCGATCCTTCCCCCGACACCTTCTTACGCCGAGCTTCCCACTTTCAGCTTGTGTCGGCAACACCGACCGGTGTCGATCGTGCCCCATCCTGACCTTGCTTCACACGTTCTTCAAACGTCTTCAACCGTAACCACATCATCAAGCGAGTTTCTTCAGATCGAGTGTTGCTCAATGCTAGCAACCAAGCGGGGATGAATTTCTCGAGCAATCGTATTGAACATCTTCCTCACGAGACGCATCATCCAGCACCCCACCTAGACTGCGCATACCGGACTCGACATGCTTGTCGGTTTGCCGGAAATACTGAGAATCCACCGACTCATCCTTCCGCATCCTCAAACCGTCAAACTACGTCGCCGATTCGCAAAAGCGGGCCTCCTTGACACGCGCTCCTCCCCCACGAACCTGCGCCTTGAGCGATTCCCGCACCTCCTTCCCGGTCTTCTTGGCAACCCCGCATGAGCAGGTCGTCGGGAAGGCACCGGAGCAGATGTGCTCGTGTTTTGGTGTCCTTCGCCTTCCTCTTCGCGATCGCCTCCGGATTTCGAGCAAGCGCCTCCCCGTCGGCTCCACAACCTCCCACACTCCCCCGATCCTCCATGATACGCTGCGCCCCGATGCACCAACTTCGTGTAGTTGGTGGAGGTGAGCCGCGGATACCGGATCCGCTCCCTCGCCCGCCGCCGGCACCGCCCGACATGATGGATCTTTGGTGGATTGGTGAATGATTAGCTGGTGATTAGAGCTCTCGATACCACCTTGTTGTCACAGAACACAATCACCAAGCATAATCGCGAGAATTGGCTAACCTAAAGGCACGAAATTGGACGAACAATCGATGAAACGACTACGGTTTTCAGAGGTCGGTCGGCAACGGATCGCGCCCTTTTTCAAGACTTGGTAGTTTTCGATACAAGTGTGTTTAACACCAACACACGCACACACGCACTTCACTAACATCCAGCCTCTTATACCAAGGCATTTACAAGTGCAAGTTAAAAACAAAGAAACTTAGCTAAACTTAGATACAAGTTGGGCAAAACACAATCTGTCGATGCCCACGTTCCGTGGACGCTGGCCTCACGGCATGGCTTGGCACCCGAGCCCGCTTCCATTCAAATTTGAATTATGTCGACTCTCCCGCCGACACCATCGACACAACACTCTTCCACGCCATCGCATCAAGATTAACCCAACATCTATCTCCTGCCGGTTAAGAGTAGGATCTATAGCTTCGTTTGGAAAAGCAAGGCACCACTTCGGTCGAGTTCTTTGGTTGGCTATTGCCGCAAGATCGCGTGCAAACCGAGAAAAAACCTACAACGCAAGAATATCCTTGACTCGGACATCCGTGAGTTGTGTTGTGCAGCACCAAAGAACAGCCCTACACCTCTTCTTCAACGCTTTCGGTGGCGGCTCGGTTCTGGGTCGGCCACGTGGTTCACCTCGTCACCACCATCATTCAAGGTACATCGTGATATTTGGCCCTTAGCAGTGCCCATGAAGCACTACAACACCTTTGTACTCTGTCTTTGCTGGCATATATGGAATCTGAAGGACCAAAACGGCGACCGGAGGGGGTGAATGGGAGCCTCGATTTTCCTTTTTCAATTTTGGGTCATCGGCTCAAACCCCAACCTCAAATGGGACTCACAAAGATACGAGTGATACACGTGCTAACTGGTAGCAAGATATCAAACGTGAAGAATTGGGCACAACGAGTCCAACGAAACAAAGAGATCAAATCGGAGCTCAAACGATCAAATCACGGAAGAACTGGGGAAAAGGATCAAACCGAAAAGAAATCAAAACAAGCACAACAAACTAGTGAAACAAAAGCTCATTTGCAGGGAACCACTCAAACTCAAACACTGTTAGTACTCAGCTAAATGAAGAAGCAGGCAAGCTGAAAGGCCTTGCCGGGTCAACATGCACATGATCAACGAGCTCTGAACCTGCGCATAAGAGGCACAAACAGCAAAAGCACAGCTCCTTGCACATGGAATAATAATCTACCCAAGGTGATATAAAGTAATGATCCAATGATAAGCTAATGATCACTAGGAGAACTAGTTCACGTATGCAGCAAAGTAATGAAATTGTATACTGAACTTGAATCGATTTACTTCCCAAGCAAAGAAACCTGCAACTGTGCAAACCGAGTAATACTCCAAGCTAAATAAAACAAGACAAAGCTCAAGCACCGAGGACCTGCTGCAGCACGAAATTGATTTCTATAAAAGTACTAGTTCAAGGTTGCAAATTACGTGCTGAACTACACTTGTTTTACCTTGCCGATCAACCAAGCTATTAGTTGTTACCTTGAGAAAATGCAGAGTGAACAGCAGGGCTGCTAGCTGTTGTTGCCTGACGAAAAGCTGTTGCAGGCTGCTTGAGGGAGTCGGCTGTGAAAGAAGCAGTCCTGGTGTCAGGATCCCCACGAACAAGCGTCGGCTCGATGAAGGTGAACGCTGGGCGCTGATCTGCACAGGACTGAAGAAGAACGACGAATCGATTGCATCCAGACAGATCGAACGAGAACCAAGAACTACAGCACAACTGCCGGTCTAAACGGACAGCAAGAAGGGCGAACGGAATTGACTGCTGGATTGAGAACGCGAATCAAGAAAATCAGCAGAGCTGAACGCAGACTGCAGCTTGATCCTAGTCGAAGGGCGAGTACTGAAGATACTGGGCACTCAACGCTAGGAACCTAGAGCGCAACATCTCCTGTTCGGAAGAACAAGAAACAAAAAAGCCCGAACCGAGATTCTATCAAAAGATTCAAAACCAATCAAATACTCCGTGAATCGAGCTCAAATTTCGCACAGGAGAAATTGACCTTGGCACAAAACCAATCCCCAAAAATTACTGTCTGATATCAACTAGAACTCCATGAATCTCAGATCGAAAATATGCACGAAAATAGGAGAAAGCTGAGAACGAAAATCACAGCACAAAAGTGACGAAGCCCGGAGGGCACAGGCAGGATTGGGGCTGCCCTTCCCCTCAAAAATCACAGAGATACATACTCGAATTTTTCAAGTATTTGGCCTCTCTCAAGAACACTAAAGAGGAGGAAACCCTAACTAGAAAAAGGGAAAAACAAAAATGAAAGAGGCAAAAGGGAGGGATTTTGTCATCCTCCACATATAGTCCGAAATCCTCTTTCCCAAACTACCCCTAGATATATATGAGCGAACCGCTAATCCTAAGGCTAATTTAGTCCTTCGGGATAATTTGATCCGGCGACCACCGCGCCTCCTCATCTGCAGCCTTGCTCCACGCAATCTCCCGGATGCCGCCACGTGCCGTCCTTCCGGCCCACTCCGGAACGCCCCTGGATTTGAGGCCCAAACCCGTGAAACCCGCCCGATTGTTTTGAGGCACAAACCACCAAACCAGCGCCCGTGGTTTTGAGGCCCAAACCATGAAACCCGCACCGATGGTTTTGAGGACAAACCACCAAACCTCCTCGACACGTGTCATCGCCGTCTTGACCGCCCGAAGTCGCCAAGTCATCCGAGCTCCCCGCTTTGCCCGCAGACGCTCGCCATCTTGACCCGATCGACACGGTCCCACCACGCCCTCTTGCATTCGTCGATGTCCCAGATGTCAGCCACCATGGCTAGCCACCCGGCGATCCGGTCCCTCGGTCCAAGCCTCACGTCCGTCCTTCACCTCCACGGTCCGTTGGCCCGGCCCGTCCTCCTTGGCCCCTTCACCTCGCCGTCGGCTACCATCTCCGAGCCCACACCCCGCAAAGCACGAACCAAGAGATACGTCTTTGACACACTCCACGTGTGCCGGTGAACATAGCCAAGCATAAAGAATAAATGAAAATAAATTAAAATGTTGATTTGTTGACAATCACTCAATCACAAAACTAAACACATGTGACCTAAATCAACCATGTGTTCGCAATCTCCCCCCTTGATGAGTGCATTGTCAACATTCAACACAAAGACAGAAGAAGGTCGAAGATTAGCACATCCAAGTGAACAAAAGCTAGACAAAAGCTAAGACAAAATCACTGGATAGCAAACATGGAGCAAAAAAACTTGGTTCCCAAAGACATGGGCAAAAAGGCTCGACACAACCAAGCTAAACAAACGGCTAGTCCTCAAGAAGAGGTAGAACAGGCTCAACACCACTAACACAGCTCCAAACCAATTACTTTCACACACAAACAGCTAGACCCTCAAGACAGAGGCAAAAAAGGCTCAACACATCTAGCTCAAAGTTGTGCTACTCCCCCTGGACAAATGCAGTCACTGTCTTTGTATCTTTTCTCCCCCTTGTTGGCAAATGCACTAATCAAGCTATGAAATGCATGAAAAATGCAATAAAGGAGCTTCTAGTTTATAGAAATCCAAATGAGAAGGTGCTCTAAGTAGTGTCATAGCAACAAGGTCAAGTGCTTAACACGATGCTCAAACTGATCAAGAGATATGAAATATGGCTTGAAAGCATTTTGATTCAGTTTTAAGCATTTTAGAAAAGGGGTCCACCACAAAAAGAATAGCACATAGCACAAGTAAGCTAGAAATCTACCAAGTGTTACACATGTATATCAAGTGAACTACCCCAAGCAAAGTTTATACATCATGCAAAAATAGAGCCAACACTTGTCAAATTTTTTAGTTATCGGAGTTGCAGCGGTTACAAGCATTGGACAAAGCATGAGTGCGAGTGGTTATCCACAACCATCAGCCTTACTAATCAACCATGTCAAGCCTATGCATGTGAGAAATCGGAAGCTTAAGACAATGGTGCGGGTCAATCACTACCAAGCTCAGGTTCAACTCAAGTGCAATGAGCAGCAGTCCCCAAGACTTGGATGTGGGACGGTATGGACCCATCTCGATCTTTTCCATACACTTAGCTTAGATTTCAGATTTTAGTAGATAAAAGCATGTGGTCATCTAAGCAAGTGTATAACTCAGTGAATGAGACATAGTCACCTAGCATACATGATAAGCACAAAGGATCTCAACAACTTAAACATGCTAGGAACTATCTCAATGGTGAACATTTTGCAAGATTCATCGTTGTTAAGCAAGTTCACATGAAAACAGCTTTGCTCATAACATATATCAATTAAGCAGAAAGAGCACAAGTCTGTAACCACCAACATGTAATTGTTACACTAAACAGAGCATAGTCTCATTGTGATCAATATAAACAAGAAACTCAAAGTGCAATAGTGTACATGATAAATGCAATATGATACAAGATGATGCACAAAGCAAAACAAACCTAACACTGCAACTGTTCATCAACTACAAAACTACCCCTCAAAAGGATAGCAAACTCCCAACTCCCCCTCAACCAAAGACACCTAGCAAAAGAAAACTAGGATACAAAAGGGCACAAAAGCTAGCATGGCATATAGTACACAAGATAACACATGCTAAAAAGGATATAAAAGCATGATACAAGTATAATACATGCAAGCAATATACAAGTGAGCAAATGAACAACTATCTCATACCACAAGTAGGGAAATCATGAATGTACAAGGCATGAGTATATATGATAGCTCACAGACTGTGTGTAGGTGTCACAATAAGGCACTTGCCTCTTGGAGGCCATCGAAGTGGCGTAGACAACCATCAAGTCTTGATCACACCACGACAAAGAATCAAGTTCCACCAAGCATGTGTTCTCCACCCCATGTCCTCATACCTACACATGAAAGGACAAAGAAACTCAAGTCTTGGATCCCAAAGGGTTAACAAGCATAAACTTGGGAACCCAAGACTTGATCACCTACATTATTGGAAAAACATGGGATGAGCAAATGGCACAACACTCGGGTCAGTAAACTTGGAAGAATACCAGTGTTGACCATCTTGCCCAAGATAGGCATTAGGCACAGCAAACATCCCATGACCCTTCTTCCCAAAGTGCTCACCACGCACAACAAAGTGTGGTGCACTCCTCCTGTCAAACTCAAAGCTCCCAAAGCGAGGATCAACATCTACTCACGGAGCACAACCGCCACGGGGTCTCACAAACTGTGGCCTAGCCCTCTGAGGCCTCCTACCTCCTGGCCTAGCAAGCGCCTCAACCGACCGCACACACCCCTCTCATACATGCCAAAGTGGTGGGTGATACAAGTCACAGTTCTCAAACTCAACTTGACGCCTAGCATCCCTCTTCCTCCTGAAGCAAAACTCAAACAAGTGACCATCTCTCTGGCAGTACTCACGGTGATACCTCACCTCTCTCTTGGGTGGTTGTTGGTTCACTCTCTTGGGTGGATGGTTTACTTTTGTTGTGGCCTTGGCTTTAGAAAGGGTTTCCTCAGGGATCTTGGGCAAAGTGTCAAGTGGGTTCCTAAGGTGGTTTGGTTTTGGAATCCACACTTGTTTGGGAGGTGGGGTCTTTGAGGTCTCTTGGAGAATGCCGTTTTGCACAATGGGCTTGGTAGGCTCAGGTGGGGTGATCTTGGTCAACTTGGGAGTGCTTGTGGGTTTCTCACTCGAACTCAAACGACTACCTTGACCAACCTTGCCATATATTACTTCACCCTTCCCACCTATTGCAAAGCCTAATCCCGTTGTGTCAGTCCCCCTCTTGAACTGACTCATCATCATGCCAAGCTATGGCTCTCCACTAGACACCCAACTCAGGACAGAGCGAAGGTGCTTGTTCTCCTCTTCGACTCTCCCCTTGTCATGCCTACAAGACATGACCTCCATCTCCAAAGCTTCACACTTAGCACACTTCAGCACGGTGCTATCTGAGCTGGCCTTCTCAAGCACAGCAAGCTTGGCAGCCTTCTCTGCCAACTCAGATTGCAAGCCTGGACAAGACTTGCATGCACTCAACGACATAGGCTTAGCCTTCAACTCATCGTGCTTATCTAGCAAAAAGCGAGTACTTGGATTGCAAAGACATGATGCTAGACATATGCACAACACAAGCATCACACTCTGTCTCATCAGACATCCCCACGGGCTTCCTAGACAACTCTAACTCCCTCATAGCTACCTCCCACTTCTCCTTGTACTCCTTCCTCTCCTTAGCTACTCGCTTGAGCAACTTCTCTTGACACACAAGCGCATCGCCCAAAGAGTCAAGTTCATCAGTGAGGGATTCGATAGTGGGTGATACCTTAGGGAAGAGTCATTGCGTGTGGCTTATTTGTCCGGACACCGCTAGCGTCAAGGGCCATGGTGCACAAGCCCCCATGCTTGGAGTTGGTGACGAAGCAAAGTCCGTTCAGCTTTTCCTCGATCTTGCGCTCGGGCTCCTCATCGCTGGAGGAAGCTTGCCCGTCGTTGTCGAGGTCGGCCGAGGAGAAGAAAGGCGTCCTTGTTCTCCTTGGCATGCTTGAGGTACTTCTTCTTGATCGCCTCCTTGTCGAAGCCCTTCTTAGACTTGTGCTTGCCCGGCCGGTGTACTCGCGCTTGTCCCTTGCGCTTGTCGGAGTCGTGCTTGTCGAGTAGTACTTCTCGGGAGTTCTTGTCCTTGCTCTTCTTGGGGCATGCGGCGAAGTGGTCCGGATCACCGCACTCAAAGCATCCTCCTTTAGGACCACCTCCCGCCGCCGGTTCAAATGGTTGTTGTGGAACGCGAGAATCGGGCCGATGACGAGCCAACTCGTCGTCCCCAAGGCACTCCAACTGCTCCTCCATCACGGACACCAAAGAAGACAAGGCAAAAGAGATCTATGATGGGTTAGCTTGAAGAACCTGAAACTGCCCTTACGAGACAAGTGCAACGCCGCGCAGATGGGTTCTTGAGCCGCTGGATCCGGGCCTCGATCTCGGAGGACTTGAGCTTCTTTGTCAAAGCTCGTCGGGTGTGAGGGTGTCGTAGTTGGCGAGACTCCATGATCGCGGACACCTTCACATCCCACACCTTCCGATCCAAGGCGTACAAGAGCCGCAGACGCCTTCTCGTGATCATCAAGCCTCTAAGAAGGCTTGTTCGCCCCGTAGCTTGTTGGATCGTGCGAAACCTAGCAAAGAGAATCAATGGACTCGCCATCAAGGCGACTCTCTCTTGTAGGTCTCATATAGGCGGGGGCCTTGACTTGTGGGGTTCCCCGTGGTAACTCTCAAGTGTCCTCCACACCTCACGAGCGGTCTCACAAGTGGCAACTCTCTCAAACTCAGTGTCTTTGAGGCTAGAGAACAAAACACTCCTCGCTCGGTTGTTGGCATTGTGTTGGGCTATTTGTTCCTCACCCACTCGAGCGACTAGCACTTGGTAGTTCTCATCCTCAACAATCTCCCACACTCTTCAATCCATCCCCATAAGGTGTGCTTGCATCTTAATCTTCCAATAGGGATAGTTGGTGCCATCGAACTCCGGAGGTTTGCCAAAGTGGCGAAAAACCACGATCCATGTCGCCTTCTTGCGGATCACAGGACCGATTAGGGTGGAAGTGATCCTAACCGGCTCTCGATACCAATTGAAGGACCGAAACGGCGACCCAGGAGGGGGGGGGGGTGAATGGGAGCCTCGATTTTCCTTTTCAATTTTGGGTCATCGGCTCAAACCCCAACCTCAAAAAGCGGACTCATAAAGATACGAGTGATACACGTGCTAGCGGTAACAAGATATCAAACGTGAAGAATTGGGCACAACGAGTCCAACGAAACAAACAGAGATCAAATCGGAGCTCAAACGATCAAATCACGGAAGAACGGGAAAAGGATCAAACCGAAAGAAATCAAAACAAGCACAACAAACTAGTGAAACAAAAAGCTGTTGCAGGAACCACTCAAACTCAAACACTGTTAGTACTCAGCTAAATGAAGAAGCAGGCAAGCTGAAAGGCCTTGCCGGTCAACATGCACATGATCAACGAGCTCTGAACCTGCAGACAAGAGGCACAAACAACAAAGCACAGCTCCTTGCACATCGTGAATAATAATCTACCCAAGGTGATATAAAGTAATGATCCAATGATAAGCTAATGATCACTAGGAGAACTAGTTCACGTATGCAGCAAAGTAATGAAATTGTATACTGAACTTGAATCGATTTACTTCCCAAGCAAAGAAACTGCAGCTGTGCAAACCGAGTAATACTCCAAGCTAAATAAAACAAGACAAAGCTCAAGCACCGAGGACCTGCTGCAGCACGAAATTGATTTCTATAAAAGTACTAGTTCAAGGTTGCAAATTACGTGCTGAACTACACTTGTTTTACCTTGCCGATCAACCAAGCTATTAGTTGTTACCTTGAGAAAAATGCAGAGTGAACAGCAGGGCTGCTAGCTGTTGTTGCCTGACGAAAAGCTGTTGCAGGCTGCTTGAGGGAGTCGGCTGTGAAAGAAGCAGTCCTGGTGTCAGGATCCCCACGAACAAGCGTCGGCTCGATGAAGGTGAACGCTGGGCGCTGATCTGCACAGGACTGAAGAAGAACGACGAATCGATTGCATCCAGACAGATCGAACGAGAACCAAGAACTACAGCACAACTGCCGGTCTAAACGGACAGCAAGAAGGGCGAACGGAATTGACTGCTGGATTGAGAACGCGAATCAAGAAAATCAGCAGAGCTGAACGCAGACTGCAGCTTGATCCTAGTCGAAGGGCGAGTACTGAAGATACTGGGCACTCGACGCTAGGAACCTAGAGCGCAACATCTCCTGTTCGGAAGAACAAGAAACAAAAAACGCCCGAACCGAGATTCTATCAAAAGATTCAAAACCAATCAAATACTCCGTGAATCGAGCTCAAATTTCGCACAGGAGAAATTGACCTTGGCACAAAACCAATCCCCAAAAAATTACTGTCTGATATCAACTAGAACTCCATGAATCTCAGATCGAAAATATGCACGAAAATAGGAGAAAGCTGAGAACGAAAATCACAGCATAAAAGTGGCGAAGCCGGAGGGCGCGAGGCGAGATTGGGGCTGCCCTTCCCCTCAAAAATCACAGAGATACATACTGAATTTTTTCAAGTATTTGGCCTCTCTCAAGAACACTAAAGAGGAGGAAACCCTAACTAGAAAAAGGGAAAAACAAAAATGAAAGAGGCAAAGAGGGGAGGAGGCTGTCATCCTCCACATATAGTCTGAAATCCTCTTTCCCAAACTACCCCTAGATATATATGAGCCGAACCGCTAATCCTAAGGCTAATTTAGTCCGCTCGGGATAATTTGATCCGACGACCACCGCGCCTCCTCATCTGCAGCCTTGCTCCACGCAATCTCCCAGATGCCGCCACGTGCCGTCCTTCCGTCCACCGGAACGCCCCAGGTTTTGAGGCCCAAACCCGTGAAACCCCGCCGATTGTTTTGAGGCACAAACCACCAAACCGCGCCCGTGGTTTTGAGGCCCAAACCATGAAACCCGCACCGATGGTTTTTGAGGACAAACCACCAAACCTCCTCGACACGTGTCATCGCCGTCTTGACCGCCCGAAGTCGCCAAGTCATCGAGCTCCCCGCTCTGCGCCTGCCGCTTCGCCGTCTTGACCCGATCGACACGGTCCGCCCGTCCTCTTGCATTCGTCGATGTCGGATGTCAGCCACCATGGCTAGCCACCCGGCGATCCGGTCCCTCGGTCCAAGCCTCACGTCCGTCCTTCACCTCCACGGTCCGTCGGCCCGGCCCGTCCTCCTTGGCCCCTTCACCTCGCCGTCGGCTACCATCTCCGAGCTCCCACACCCGCACGGCCACGAACCAAGAGATCGTCTTCGACACACTCCACGTGTGCGGTGAACATAGCCGAAGCATAAAAGAATAAATGAAAATAGAATTAAAATGTTGACCGTTGACAATCACTCAATCACAAAACTAAACACATGTGACCTAAATCAACCATGTGTTTGCAGAATCATAGGCATGATTCTGTATTCAGATTAATAAACGCCGAACCTGCAGCGCCTCCTCATCGCCTGCAAGGAGTCAGCAAGACTATGGAGTGCTTGCTTACCTGCAAACGATAAGTCCATCACGGACTCTTGGTCTGATCTTTTCACCTTGTAAATTTTTTGTAATTATGTAGGAATGAGCTCCTTTCCCTGACCTCTCCTCTATGTAAACCTTGCTTCAGGCAATACTATACCGGCAAGCCGGCATCAGTGAAATTCAGATGGGGTAAACCGGCCCCTCCGATGACTTAGTCAAAAAAAAATATTAATTAACCTTAAATCCTAAACCCTAAACTTCCATTTGGTCGATAAAAAGCAAGCAGGAGGCATTGGAAAGTATAGGAACGAAATATGACGGACAAAACAATTTTGTGGCTTTGTTCCTGCCGTACATAAGGATGTGAGGCATTGGGAAGTCGTGATACCAATCAGGCAAAGTAGCTCGATTTTGCCCACTCATGCTGAAGTTAAGAATGTGTAGAGAAAATCATGGACAAGATGTACTATGTGTGCGATGCCTAAAACATCATCACCTACAGTACAATGATGCAGCTCATTGGATGAGAGCCAGCTAGCTAAGCAGCACATCCTCGAATGGAACAGCGCTGTTCTTCCAAGTCAAGCTAGCAAAGCAGCTCATTGTTTAGTTTACAACAAACTGAAGGGGTTAGAGATGATTGGAGGGGACTGAGTGGGATTTAGAACAATAGCAAATTAAATCTCGATCAAAGCCTAGCTAAGTCCTTTTTCTTAATTGTCTGTCCACACCAGGGAGGAGAAATCCCCGACCTCAATTTTCATGGATTTGTGGAAGCCAAAACATTACCGGGGATCGATCTTCACACTGTTTTGAGGCTCAAACACATGTAAGGGTGAGAAAATAGAGTATAGTATTGGGTATTACATGGATTGGATCAATGAAGAGCTGTATTAAACCACCAGGACTCCAAGAGGTATCGCAGTAGCCTAGCATTTTTCAGCCTAGCTACCAGTAGCAAATGAGTCACAAGCGATGCGTAGTGGTGTTGACCATCGATTAGTAACAATGAGTAACACACAATGCCTAGGCTTCAGGAGGATGGCTCGTCTGTGGATCCTCACACCACATCACTGAAACATGGACTGGGACATCTTTGTCATTGCTAAAGGATCGATCTGATCCAGATCGTACAGTTCAACTTCAGCAAGACAATATCAGACTGGAACATGACATGGCTGCAGCGTGCTACTGATATTGACTGTAGACACCAAAATGTGAAGGTTGTAAATGGGTGCTCAACACTTACATGGAGCAAAACTCCCGATACCTCTCAGCCCTATGATAGCAGCGAAGGCTCACCATGCTTTATTACATGAACTATCTTCACTCTTTGTATATAAAACTGTTCAGACTTCTTATTTATAGACCAAGTAAGCTACTCTGACCTTATAGCCCAAGCCAGTGGTACACGCGGTCCTATACTCAAATTTAATACATACGACTGATCAAAATTGATTGTTTCACACTTTCCCTTGATTTCCTAACACAAAACCAATTTAAATACTCCATAATTATTTAATTGTCTGTGATAAATTTACTAATCACTATGTTTGTGTATTCACCATTTAAGTTCTAGAGTTGTGTCTTCGCAATTAAACTTATAAGTCTTGTTTTACCTTTTCGTGACATCACGATTATATATTTCAACTCTGATTTGTGTTGATCTTATTTGTATTTAAATCTTGCCATCCACCTGTTAGCTTCAAACTCTTCATCTATCTATAGTTTTCTTAATGATGCTCTTTATATTTTATTAAAAATAGATTATATTCTCATGTGTTTGCTCGTGGTTTTAAAAATGGCACAACATCTCTGTTTCAACCAATACCACACCATTCACAATTAAACTTATAAGATTACCCACCTTTGGTTAGAAACGGTTTCGACATGACATAATTCTTTTTTTTGGAAAAGATATCATTGTGTCCCATTAGGGTGTCTAAATTACCTTTCCTACTTAACACATTTACATTGAATACATCCACCCACTCTTCATCGATTCGCCAACACTTCGTCCATCGCCGGTCAATCGGCACCAAAAGGTGGGGCTCCCCAATGCGTCCCTTGTCCACGAATGGAGATAGCATTGGTGGACACATAGGCACATATGGCAGTTGCATTGAGTCTACCGCAACATTATATTGAAAGCATCGACATTGGTGGACACATAGGCACATATACAGCCTGTGGGACTCTAAGCTATTCTATAAGCATGGGTCCTCAAGAAACAAGATCACATTCCAATGCTGAAGCTCCTGATGTCTTCTAAGCCTATGGAAGCAAACACTGTTGGTGCGAAATTCATGAACCACTCGATCATCTCCACAAGCCCAACATACTCTGTTTTTATAGACCAAAGGTAGTATATGTGCCTGTGCCAGTGGTGCCTGTGCCAGTGCAGCATCTGCATGCATTTCCAATTCAATAAATGCATCAAGCGCTACATGAATGTGTAATGAGCTTATAACATTTAGTTAGAGTGAAATTCCATAAATGTCCTTAAACTTGTTCTAAATTCTCGAATAGGTCCATGTATTCATAAAACCAGATTTCTAGGACCCTAAACTTTGCTAAATGTATGACCAGAGGTCCAAACCGGTTTTGGAACCCTGGTTTTGTAGTTTGCAGACATACGTAGTGTCATGCTGCTCTCGTGGGGAATCACATGTGCCCGATGTGTTCACCGGTGTCGCTGGTCCTTGGCGTAAAGGCGACAACTAGAGACATTTGTGCAGATGCTCATCGCGCAAATGGCCGTTAAGTGGAATCATGCGGATGCACGTTTGGGCCGATAGGTGACAAGAATCCCAGACCGCCGCCAGTGGTGGCCGTCATCATGCTCATCTGCGTGTACCAATCCACCTTCGCTGCTGTAACCACGCCATATTAGGAAGGTCGGGCCTTGATCCGCGCCTGCCACTGCTTGTCGCCGGACCACACCACACGACCGTTGAAGCGAGGGCATTGCGCCCCAGACACGGTGGCTTCCACGTGTGCATAAACAGCCTTCCAAAACCAGTTTGGACCTTTCCTGATACTTTTAGCAAGTTTAAGGATCTAAAAAGCTGATTTTAGAAGTACATGGACCCATTTCAGTTATGTACTAGAACGTTGGTTTAGGTGCACAAATAATAATTGACCAGTTCTCTTTCAAAAAAATAAAAAAAACACGTGTGAAATCTATGAACATCTCATTTGCATGCCATCATATCAGGTAGCACCTTATTAGCAAATAAAACTTGTGGACATTATTAGGATTGACCTCACTTGCACTGCCCCATACCAAGCACTGGATTATAAAAATAAAGGATAGCAACAACTTATATCTTTTAACAAAGCAGCTCCACACATGAAAAATGGAACTGAAGTAATACAAAATATTTAAGAATCATAAAATCTATTTTCCTGTAAAAGCACGTTCAAGAATTTGCATGTCTTTTCACTCCTTGTTAAGTTTCCCAACGTTATTCTATACAACAATTGGTGCACGAGAGTGCAGTTACCACTGGCTGATTGGTTCCGGGCGTGTGTTCAGTTTCTCTGCTCTTTCAAAAAGGATTGGATAACTTGGAACACTGTGACAAGCTGAAAATGGACAGTACCAAAAGTAACATATGTTGACCAACCAGCTTTCCAAAAATTTACTGGTAGACGAAAGTTAACAACACAGTATCTAGTCTGGAAATCTTTTTGAAGTCATTTATCACATTATGATTTTCAATCGGACTGATATAGAACTTGTGAAACTTTGTTGTGGTTCTTGTTTCAAGTGAATTTTTGGCAACTGGTTGCCTCTTCAAGTTATGCATCTAGCTCATTGAAATTTTGGCATCTTATTTGATACAGATTGCAGCTGAATTTTGATACAGATTGCAGCTGAATTTTGGCATCTTATTTGATACAGATTGCAGCTGATGGGTAACCACACATCAGTTACAGAGCTTGCGCTTTCAGGAAAACTACGTGTTTGTAAATTAGATTGTATTTCTTTGGTGAACCTGTGGTTTTTGTTAAGTTCGTGTTTTGGTACAGTGAGTCAGGCACCAGATGACTGATAAGCAGCCATTCTTCTTAGCTACATGGACGGTACCAAGTTAGGGTCACCTCACACCTTCAACAACAGAAGCGAGCCCCAACCTCTGTGACAGTCACAGCCGTGACACAGCAGCAGGAATCGCCGTGTTAGCGTTTAAGTCTGTTGCCGGGTACTATGTAAAGGCTAGCTATTTTCAGTTTTGCATTCAGTTAGCGTTAGTGTTTCACACTTTTAGTTAGAGTCCGTGCAACGTCGGCCACGTGTCGCGGCACGTCCCAGCGGTTTGGGATGGCAATCCGTGATCACGAGTGTGCCGCCATACTTCCCGGCCACGATATGGCTTGTAAACATCTCTTTATTACTGCAATCTCAACAAAAAAGTGCTCCAAGTCGACCGCACAAAAGATCATGCCTTCCAGAGTTCATCTTCCAGTTCACGTGGGAGGGAGTTTACTCGTGATCTTGATCCCGGAGGTTATTCCAACACTCTGCAGTTGGATGAGTGAAGAGGGCCAATTAGTTCTGGCTTGCTTGATTTTTACTGGTAAAATTTTTGCAGATGCCGGTAATGAGGAGCACCACGTTCGTGGTCTCCTGCACCACGTTCGTGGACACCATGCCCGAGCAGAGCAAGACTGCTGTGATTGCAGGAGATGTGTCCATACCCTATTGCTAGAGGTCCTGATGTCTCCTAAACTTATCATGTAGCAAAACTGGTGCCGTGGACTTCATGAACTACTCCATCTTCTGTCTCAGTCTAACAATAACATTCTTCTTTTATACACAAAAGAAGTGTGAGTGTCCAATGAGACAACATGCAACTATTGCAGCATCTGCTGCTCAGGAATTCATTGGGTGCACCTACCAAGTCTGCTACATGAGTATGTAATAACAAGCTGCTCACATTCTGGTATTTGGCAGAATGTTGCATCATTTAACCAGGTCCTCTGTCTATTTATTTACAGAGGCATCCTGAGAATTGCTTGTCTCCCAAAATAGATTTAGAAAGGTGACCAATAAAAACACTGATCCCCCAAAATTGATTTACAGTAAGCGGTCCGTCTCTAAAAAAATGGTGGCCATTTTCAAAGCTGGAACACCTAAAAGCGGCAAAGGCCAGCGGCCAAGGCCACATGCTAATTAATTAGCCTGCGGTGGAAGCCATGGACGAATCCGGCAATTGTGAATGTGTTTCCATAATTTGCAGATTCATAGGTTTACAGGGGAAAGAAAATATGCTTAGGATAACATCTTGGACAACATCATAGAATGCTTCAGTGCTTCATCATTATAGCTATGGAGTACAATGTGAGATAATGACATAATATTTAGCTGGACCGCACCAATTCGATAAATGTTGTAGTTGAGTAGAACACCTCAACCATCATTGAGATATCTTCCATTTGGTCCATAAAAAGCATGGAGGAGGCATTGGAAAGTATAGGGACCAAATATGATGGACAAAACAATTTTGTTGCTTTGTTCCTACAGTACATAGGCATGGGAGGCATTGAGAAGTCGTGATACCAACCAATCAGGCAAAGTAGCTCGATCTTGCCCACTCATGCTGAAGTTAAGAATGTGTAGAGAAAATCATGTCAACTTAAACAGGCCGGGTGGATGCACTAATTATAACCCTTGTGCCATGGAGCATTATGTCTGAGTGGCATCAGAAGCTTGATGTGGGTCCGATGGACAAGATGAGCTAGGTGTGGGATGCCTACAACATCAACACCTACAGTGAAGCAGTTCATTGGACGAGAGCCCTAGGCATCCTCGAATGGAACAGCGCTGGTTCAATTCTTCGAAGTCAAGTAGTGCACCAGACCATACGTGTGGCAGCTGTTGATGACTGGCGTCGAGTGGTTGTGCACATACTGTTCTTCCTTAGGATGTTGTATGCTGTTTCGATGTATTAGATTTTTTTTAGTCATTCTTTTGTTTTAGATAATGGATATAAATCACACCCGACTTCATTTACCAACAGGTAGAATCAGGCCAATTATTACAAAACAGGTGCAGCTGCAGGCAACAAGATCCACCCACCCCTGTTCTTGAGAGATCTCAAGCTAGAAACCAAGCCTAAACAACCATCGACGCTGCCCTGAACAGCTAGCATCAACCACGTCATGGATGGCCGGAGGCTCCAAGAACAGGACACTAATTATTATTGCTCTATATATACTCTTACAAAAGACCAGGCTGGATCCAAGTTCTTTTACTACACAGCCTGCCAATGCCAATACTGAAACTGTGGTACCAAAAACTGAGCTATTAGCATTGCCTGACCACAAAATAATATACATGAGATCCATGCTTGAACACCACAAAAACTCAGAAACTCAGGTGTCTCAATATGCAATGAATTCCAAAATGCGGTATATTATTCAACTAAACTTGTGACATGCACCATACAACATCTGGATGGCATTTCAGAAACTAATTAAAGAAAAACAGTTTCACATAGGAGTGACATTGTGACAGTTGATATAAAATAATGTGATAGAGGTAGACTATAAAAAAAAAAAAAAACCCAGAAGTCCACAAGGTATTGAGACTCCAGTGAGCGTTAGTGAACAATATGCAGGCAGCATAAGAGACTACATGTTTCTCTTAGGAAAGGACTGACAAACATGAATGATGCAACTTAGCATTTGATTCCTGAACATTTGGTGGAACCTAGATATGTATATGCTAGAACCACCACAATATACCCATGACCCTATCACATATCAGTATGTCACATGTTATTTACGGTGGTGATTTTTAAAGATAGCCGGCATGGTTAATCCGATTATCCATAGCGGTTATTTTTAAAAATCTTCCACCAAGGCGGTCTAAAAACTGTCGGGGTTAATTGGTGGATTAACCATGACCTTTGCTTGGCGGCGGTTAAAAAAACAGCGGCGGTTAATGAAAAAAAAAACCACCACGGAAAAAAAAAAATTATGTAGTATCCCCCCCAATGTCGTTTTAAGGGTTTTGGATCAGCTCAAAACCCTAAAAAATGGAAAAGATATGCAGAAGAAGAAGAGCGGGGGTTGCTTATATAGCTTTGGACTTAACTATGGTGGTTAATTAACAAAAGTGCCACAGTTAATTGATATTAACCATGGCGGTTATGTTATAATAAACGCCCACGGTTAATGGATTAAGCGATCTTTTAATGCAACGGTCTTAATGCAACCACTATGGTTAATAAGCATTAACCGTGGTGGTTATTTTACAAAACTGGCACGGTTAATGCTTTAACCGTGACGGTTATTTTACAAAAACTACCACGGTCAATGCTTTAACCGTGGTGGTTTTTTGCCTGGCCCGTGTCCTGATCGGGTGCCGATTAATGGTGATGGTATTCGAATAACCGCCACCATTAAACTTTTGAAAGTGCCATACAAAAGAAATTTTGTAGTATTGCTAATCAAACTCAAAGATTATGTATTCCCTAAACAAAAGATATCTTCTCCTAACCGAACTCGAATAGTATTAGATTCCTCAGCTAATTTCAGTTACCAAAATAACCACGGAAGGGTGGTGGCGGCCCGACCGCGTCTTGCTGTGGGTGCGCCCCCTCCTGGCTGCGCCCGTCATGGGCCAGTGGCTCCTCCTCGACCCCATCATATTGGGTTGTGAGATAGTTACCTAACTATGAGACTATGTGAGAGATTTACCAACTTGTGAATACTATGTAGTTCAACTTTGTCAATATGGTTTGAAAAATTTATGGCAAGATAATACAACCTTGTTATTATGTTATGCCAATTGTTTGATTTTTAGACACCTTTAAGATATTATTGTTTTTCGGTCAGAGAGACACCAAAATACATATAAGCATTTCCTTTGGTGCCAACCTTCAAAAAAAATCGATCACCCCCATGGAATTGATAATTTACTTGACGAAAAATCTTCTTTTTACGTCAAATGATTTAATCTGATGCGTGTCAATCTTCAAATAGCTACCAGTTTTTATTTCAATCTCGGCAGTCATCCGTGTCCACTAAGATCACTGCCGGGAACGAGTCAACCCAGTAGTGATGTATATCTTCACTACCGGTATTGGTCGACTACATGCATTTTCTAATTTTCCCGCACGGATTGGATTCCGTCAATGGTGCCGGCGGCAGTGATATGAATGAATCTATAGTAGTGTTATCAAGTTATCTCTAGTTATACTCTTCACAAAAAAAAAAAAAAACAGTTCACAAATGTACACACGACTCACGGCTCACCGCACACACGTACGTACGTACGTACACGGCAGATAACCACGCACATGTACACAGCTCACCATGCACGTGCACAAGATACGCAAACTAATCAGGAAAACAATAATGTGGCAACCAAAACATCTCAAAATTATAAAGTAAAAAGATTTATCGTATCTGTCGTGGACCACCAGAGATCGTGCGCATCAGTTTCCGGTACTGACGAGTCCACGATGACTGATTTATGTTGACAAAAACTAAGTAAAAAATAAGCCTAGCTAGTATTCAATTCGACACGCGGTGTGCACTCCCCAATTTATAGGCTTGGTAGCTAATTTATTCTCCAAACAATTTAATTTGTATGCCAAGTCAAACCAATGCATGCATGATTGTTTTGCATTATATGGCCAGTCATCTTGCCTTGGCAGAAGCAAATAGCAATCCGTGCCCTGGGAGATCGCTCTGTTTGCATTATATGGCGCTCTGGACCTTCTTCTTCGGGCGCGCTCCCGATCTGTTTTACACAAAACAATTTAATTTAGATCTTACTCTCGTTATTCACTTTGGTCATGCATGACGTCTGATTTGTGTTGACAAACTATCTAAATATAAGCCTAATATAGGCTAGCAGACAGCTAGTTTATTCACCAACCAATTTAATTTATATATATGCATGATTGCTTTGCATTATATATAGCCGCAAATAGCAATCCGTGACCAGCAGGAGATCGCTCTGTTTGCAGATATGGCGCTCGGACCTTCTTCGGGCGCTCCCGATCTGTCTTACACAAGACGCGCCTGCTTGCAGGAATGGCGACATGGTCCCCGGCGGCGACCATCAAGCAGTACACGGTGCGCAGGCGACCGGGCGGTGCTGGTGGCTCCGGCATCCCCCACGCCACGCGAACTGAAGCGGCTCTCTGATTTCGACGACCAAGGCCACATGCGTATCCAGGTACCGGTCATCCATTTCTACGGGAAGCGGAAGCACTCGTCAAATGACAAGATGCTAGGCGGCAGCGGCAGCAAGGGCGACCCGACCCTGCGGCGGTCATCCGGGACGCCCTCGCTAGGGCTCTTGTGTCCTACTATCCGTTCGCCGGACGGCTTAGGGAGCATGACGGAGGCAAGCTCGCCCGTTGACTGCACCGCCGGGGGCGTCTTGTTCGTCGAGGCCGACGCCGGCGTTAGCCTCGGCGGTTTGGGGACCCCGTGCTACCACCGTTCCCATGCCCGAAGGAGCTCCTCTTTGGCGTCCCGGCTCGCACTACAGGAATCCGCTTCTTTGCCGAGTGCAAAATACTTTGCCGAGTGGCAAAAGTCGGGCACTCGGCAAAGAGGATCTTTGCTGAGTGCCAAACTACGCACTCGGCAAAGGATTCTTTGCCGAGTATAACACCGTCGGCAAAGTTCAGCACTCGGCAAATCATGTTTTTGCCGAGTGCTTAGTCCTCGGCAAAATAAAACACTCGGCAAATCATAAAAGAGCCAAACGGCCACGTTGTCCGTCACCTTTGCCGAGTGTCCAACGTTAGGCACTCGGCAAACTATGCACCCTTTGCGAGTGCCACGCAGCGTTTAGGCACTCGGCAAATAACACGGTTCTTGGGAGTGCGCCACTTGGCACTTTCGGCAAAACATTAATTTTTTTGATTTTTTCGTCCCATATTTTTTGTGTGGCATTAGTACAGTAGTTACATGTCATGTGGAAAATTTGGGACAATTTAGTTGTTTTGCTATATTTCATGAATTATTTCTATTTCCTTGCATTTTTTGGACCACTCCAAATTTGAACTGCAGCTACATGAAATAATGGAATCCGCTGATTCGAAAAATGTTATTCATGATGTTTGGCGTATGTTTAGGCTCAATCAGGGACTCGCGTGAAATTAAGAACATTTATGTGTCAGAACATGACGAGTTACATGCGGGAGAAGTGTTTTTAAATTCTATAAAATCCAAACGAAGTTTAAAAATCACGAAACTTGGCGAGGTGTCTTGTCATCTCATGAGGAGGCTGTGGAAAAAATTTGAAAAAGTTTCGAGCAAGTTGTGACGCCGGATGCCTAAAACCCAAACATCCGGAGATGTCCGGGTTTTAGGCATCCGACGTCACAACTTGCTCGAAACTTTTCAAATTTTTTCCACAGCCTCCTCATGAGATGACAAGACACCTCGCCAAGTTTCGTGATTTTTAAACTTCGTTTGGATTTTATAGAATTTAAAAACACTTCTCCCGCATGTAACTTCGTCATGTTCGGACACATAAATGTTCTTAATTTCACGCGAGTCCCCGGATTGAGCCTAAACATACGCCAAACATCATGAATAACATTTTTCGAATCAGCGCATTCCTTTATTTCATGTAGTGCAGTTCAAATTTGGAGTGGTCCAAAAAATGCAAGGAAATAGAAATAATTCATGAAATATAGCAAAACAACTTCAAATTGTCCCAAATTTTCCACATGACATGTAACTCTTGTACTAATGCCACACAAAAAAATATGGGACGAAAAATCAAAAAAAAAAAATTAATGGTTTGCGAGTGCCAAGTGGCGCACTCGGAATCAGGGTTCTTTCTTGCCGAGTGCCTAAACGCGTGGCACTCGGCAAAGGTATTTTTTTAAAAAAATAAAACAGTGCCTTTGCCGAGTGCCGCTTTCACGGCACTCGGCAAAGCCACATAAATATCGAGGGGGCGAGCAGACCATTTGGTCATTCGCCCGCCCGCGCCCTACCCGCCCGCCCGCGCCGTTCTTCCTCGCCGGCCCCGGGCTCGCCGGATCCGGCCACCCGGCCGCCGCCGCCGGACCCGCCCGCCCCGGCGGCCTCCCGGACCCGGGCGGGCCGCCCGCGCCGGCGCCGCGCCGTCCGCAGCGTCGATCCGCGGCGCGCGCCGCGCCCGCCGGCGTCCGGCGTCACAAGACGCCCACGGCGTCCCGGCCGCCCGGCGCCCTCTCCCCGTCGCGAGCCCCTCTCCGTCCCCCCCTCTCTCCGCAGAGAGTGAGGAAGGGAAGGGAAAGAAGAGGAAGAGGGAGGAAGGGAAGGGAAGAAGAGGAAGAGGGAGGAAGGGAAGAAGAGGAAGGGAAGAAGAGGAAGGGGAGGAGGAAGAAGAGGGAGGAAGGGAAGAAGAGGGAGGAAGGGAAGAAGAGGAAGGAGAGGAGGAAGAAGGGGAAGGGGAGGAGGAAGAAGGGGAAGGGGAGGAGGAGGAAGAAAGTGCCTCTCGGACCGGTCGTCGCCGTCGTCGCCGACCGTTGCTGCTGCGGTGATCGACGCCGTCGTCGCCGACCGTTGCTCTTGCCGTTTCCGCGGCCAAGGTAAGCCCTATCCTTCTAGTAGTGGTTAGTAAATAGTTTAGTAGCTCTTAGTATTAGTAGTGTTAGTAGTTAAGTGGTTGCTAGTAGTAGTTGTAGGGTTACTAGTAATGTGCTTGTTATATTGGTGGTTGGTGGCCTTCGTGCCCATATTGGTGCTTGGTGGCCGTTGTGCCTATATTCGGTATATGTATGTGGTTGTGGCCTTCGTGCCATGTTTTTGCAGTTTTGGGAACCTCCCGTATAGGGAGGTCTTTGCTGAAATTTTGAGTCGTCACTAAATATTTTTTGCCCTTGTTTTGTAGGAGGACCTGTGGGAGGGACTCGGCGACCCCGGTCGTCCTCGTGGGTGCTGCGTGTCTTGCTGCACCGCGTCTCCACCGACCCCGTAGGTATGAATCACCTCCGTCCCGTCCTTGTAGTTGTCTTACATAGCGCGACCCGAGTTAGGCATCTCCCGTCCGAAAGAGATCTGGGCGTTGGTATGCGCATCCGGCATATCTGCGACCGTTTCTATTTCGGATTGTCCACGTTTTGGACAGCCCGTGGATGCGTAGATGGGTTAGCATCCATGCTCGCCTCCCGTCCGAGCTGGATTTTGGGCAACACCTCCCCGTTGTTCTCCGGATACACACTCTCCCCCGCGGGGACGTGTATCGGGAGAACGGCGGGGAGGAGGTGCCGAAATTCCGGCTTTCGGACGGGACGAGCATGGATGCTAACCTTGTCTACGCATCCTCGTGTGGGATTAGGACCTATCCCTCACCTATTAGATGGTAGGAACGCCGTGTAGATGCAATTCTTTGGTTATGTGGCTCGGCCGACATGGGCGTATGACAGAGGATGGATAACCGTGAGTGGATGTACACGGGGGCCGCAAGTAAGAGCCTTGAATGGGTTAGGGGGACCAATGCTTTCTGGAGCATGCATTTGGCCCACCGCTAAAGGGTCTATTCGGATGCCGTGTCCCCGCAAGCAAATGTAAGAACAAGAAAAAAAGCAACGAAAGGTTGAAATGGGCAAACATATTTACAACAACGGATTCGCCCCAAAATATAGCCGCCGGATCTTCCACGGTGAAGTCGATCGTATTAGAGAGGACGTGGTGAGGCCCCTCCTCGAGGAGTATGATGCGCATGCCGGGATGGCGACATGATGGCAGACTTTCACGATGCACGGTTCAATGGAGGATTGGAGGAGGAACCCGAGGAAACCGCAAAGGCGTTTCTACGAGATGATGGAGGCGCACAGCAGCCCCCCTTCACGAAGACAATGGTTACAAAGCTGGATGCCATTTCACGCCTTATAGCGTTGAAGTCGCAATTGAGCATTAGTCGAGACGGCCGACACCTCGTTGTCGATTGTTGGCAACCGCTTCTAGAGGGTCACGCCCTGCCGAAAAGAACACGCACGAGTCACAGACTCCTTCGTGGACTCAAGATGCCGTATGAGTCGTACCATGCTTGTCCAAAGGGGTGCATCCTATTTAGGGGAGACCTGAAGGAAGCAACGCACTGTCCAAAGTGCAAAGCGCAAAGCCTCTAGGTTTGTGGAGGTAGAATGTAGTGATGGCAGGAAGAAACAGTCCAAGATCCCCGAGATGGTCCTACGACACCTTCCTTTCGTACCGAGGCTCCAACGGCTGTACATGACAGAGGAGTCCGCGAAACAAATGACATGGCACAAGGGCAAAAGATACAGTCCTAAGAAGTTGGTACACCCATCGGATGGTGATGCATGGAAGCACTTCGATAATATGCATCTGAAAAAGCTATGGAGGCTCGAAATGTATGCGTAGCGTTTGCAACGAGATGGGTTCAACTCGTACGGAATGTTGGCGGCCCCGTACACTTGTTGGCCCGTGTTCGTGATCCCTCTCAATCTTCCCCCGGTGTCATGTTTGAGCTCAAGCACCTGTTTTGACGCCGATAATACCCGGCACCGGGCAACAATATGGGTGTGTTCATGCGGCCGGTGTGGGATGAATTGCAAGATGCTTGGCAAAATGGGGTACCGACGTGCGACCGAGCTACAAGGGCGAACTTTACAATGCATGTGTGGTACCTATATTCAATGCATGACTTCACGGCTTATGGCATATTCAGCGTGGTGTGTTCATGGGAGGTTCCCTTGCCCCACATGCAAGGCATTTGTGATGTTCACCCGGGCCGCGTAAGGGTGGCAAGTATTCTTCGTTTGACAAACATCGTCAATTCCGCCCCGAGAACCATGAATTCGGACTAGACAAAAAGCACTTCACGAAAGGTGTTGAAGTCACCGACCCCATCCCAAAGTTTATGACCGGTGAAGAGGTCCTTGTCGAGCTAGCCTGGTCTCAAAATCGATGAAAAGAAAGGTTGTTTTGTTGGATATGGTACCACACACATGTGGACTTATATATCGGGCTTGACTAATCTCCCCTACTACAAGGATCTTCTTCTTCCACATAACATCGATGTAATGCACACGTAAAAGAATATCTCCGAGGCACTCTTCGCAACAACCATGGACCTTAAGAAGTCAAAGGACAACATTAAGGCTAGACTTGACATAGAGATGATGTGCGATAGACCAAAGCTAGTGATAGAGACCCCTAGCCCTGGGAGGAGATGGAAAAAGGGCCCGGCCGACTACATCATCAAAAGGGCCGATAGGAAGGAAGTACTACGGTGGATGAGGACGTTATCGTTCCCTGATGGGTATGCGGCGAATCCGAGTAGGGGAGTGAACGTGCGGACTATGAATGTCTTAGGGATGAAGAGTCATGACTTCCACATATGGATTGAGCGGATCCTTCCGCGATGACTCGGGGATACCTCCCCAAGCCGGTGTGGCGGCCCCTGGCGAGTTGAGCTTTTCTTCAGCCCGGCTTTGTGTTAAGGAGTTATCTCGGGATGCGATTGTGCGATCGGAGCGTCTTTTTGTGTTGATCCGCAAGTTGGAGATGATATTTCCACCGGCTTCTTCCCGTCGATGCAGCACCTGATTTTGCACCTTCCGGCGAGGCACGTTTGGGGGCCCGTGCAAATTCCGTTGGTGCTATCCAATCGAGAGGGCTCTCAAGGTACTTCGGAGAAAATGCAGGAATAAAGCCAAAATTGAGCCTTCCGTGGCGAGGCATACATTCTAGAGGAGGTGTCGACCTTCACACAGCGCGTACTATACCGAGAAACTTCCCGGCGTCCACAATCCTACCCCTCGTTACAACGCCGACGAGAGTTCATCGAACCTCGGCCTTTTCGGAGGGCAAGTCGGAAGAGGAAGCGCAGCCTACCCACAAGCACTTGTCCTTTGATGAGTGGCGCATTATCATGCTCTATGTGTTGTTGAACCTTGACGAAACTGCTCCTTATCGCCATAACTTCTCAATGAGCTTGTTCCATACGCCGTCACTATCCTCCACCTATCGATCCGACCCACTTGCCTTGTTTTTTCGTGGGGAATTTATTGGTCAACACCGAGAGAGAATGGGGCTCCTACTTGCAACAAGAAGACAATCTTCTAAAAAATGGGCAGCCCGATTTTATTTCCCGGTTTACGCTCAAAGGTACCATCCAACTAACCTCGTTCCGACTTTGATATTCCACTTTGGTCCTAGTAACATATAATGTAACGATCTACGTGGCCTCACCTTGCGGCCCGCACGGATGCCGAAATGTGTGAAGATTTAAAATAGGTGGGCAATGGCTTCCCCGTAGGGTCAACTCGTTCACCATTTATGATGTGAATGGCTATCGCCGCACGAGAAGCTACGAGGAGAGTCGGCCCAACCAAGAAAACAACGTGCACCGGAGTTAAATGACGCCCGGCTTGGATAAGAAGGACTATTACGGCATAGTCGAAGAAATATATGAGCTCAACTTCGGGGTCCTAAAGAGCTCAAGCTAGTGGTATTCAAATGGCATTGGTTCGATCCTCGATGACACGAAAGTAGACCCTATGATTGGGCAAGTCGAAATTCGACAGATTCGTGATATGGAGGAGAGGATGTCTATATTGTGGCTAATATACACGCCACACAAGTTTATTACCTCCCTTGGGCGTGCCAAAAATACGAGGACCTTTGCGGGTTGGTACCTTGTGCAGCGGTATCGCCGCACGTGAAAAGCCGTTCGAACGATGATGATTACAACCTTGACCCAAACACCGAAGAGTTCTATCAACCCGAGGGGCTAGAAGGACGTTTGGAGATAGACATTCTTTCGCCGATGGGCATGGAAGTAGACAACGCCATCGATGAGGACGAGGGTGATGAGGTGTAGGATGCTAAGGACTTGCAAATTCTTGAACGATGGAGGATGGTGCGCGAAGGAGTTGTGGAGGGCGATGCACATGCCGAGGGCGTATACAGATGATGAGGATGGTGACATTGATGATTACAATAGTGATAGTGATAGTGATGACTACATGCCCCCGTTCTTTAGGCATTCGGGAGATAATTTCTAAATCATGTAATACTATTTTGTTATTATTGTTACCTTTCAATTATGTTTCGTTCATTTTGCAATACTAATTGGTTTACTCTTTGTCTTTGCGGGGACTCGACAAAATGCCGCGGAAGGCGGCAACGTCGACGGGGGGTCCAAATCCTCTACGCGAGGCCCCCCCCACCCTCTCCCCACGCCGACGAGGAGGAGGCCGACGAAAAGACCGACGGCGGTGGAGACATCGGAGGCGCCGCCGACGCCCCTTCCACGAGGAGGCTTGAGTTTGTGTCTTCGCCGAGCCGGCCGGGGCCGCCGTCGGGCCGGCCGCCGTCGTTGGGCCGGCCGTCGTCGGGCCACACCTCTTGGACTTCGGACTCCGGTGCGAAGAGACACCGTCGAGGCGTCTTCCTCGAGTGCCGGCCAAGGTCTACCGGCGTGGGGCCTCGTCCCCTCCCACGGGGGGCGATCCCTTTCCCCGCCGCCCGGTGATTCGACCCCCACGGTGACAAGTAAGTAGCCATTGATATTTTCACTACTTGTTCATATGACATGTTAAAATCGAACTTGGACTAACAAGTCGTCTTAATGGCTCGCAAAGAATCGGAAGATTGTAAGCGGAGGGGGCAGTTCGCGCCATATCAATGGCATCCGAGCCTCCTAATTAAAGAGAACTACCCACGGTGGTGACCGTCGGGGGGACGTCGGGGAGCCGCCCCTATACGTGGGAGCACTTTGTGTGCGTGGAGGAGGGCACCCTTGCCGGGGAAGATCAAGGCGGACTTCGGGTGAGTCTGTATGCGGGATTACTTCACGTTGTTTAAATACTATGTTTTTAAATAATAGAATGATACATGTTGTCCGTATGCGTAACTACTTCACGCGGCGAGGCGGGGCAAGAGGCGGTGGCCGCTAGAGTGCGGGGGCGTGGTCCGCCGAGACCGACTCAGGACCTGTACCACGAGGCACGTGTCCAGGTGCATCATCTCCCTCAACGCTAACGTGCTTAGCAAGGTGGTGAGGAAGAATGAAGCAAGGGAGATGATGCTCTAGAGGGAGACCGACCTCACCGGGGACCAGTACATCCAGGTTCGTAGAACGCGCATTTATTCCGATTCCTTCAATGGAAAATAAGCGGGGCTTCCATTCATCCTCCGCTATGTCATGCGAGATGTGTGGGAGTGGTGCGGCAAGTACAAGGACTGGCTGGGAGGCCATTGTGGACAAGTGGCTCTTGGCCGAGACGTGCGAGACCAAGAGACTTCGCCGGAGATGTCGCTTGGAGATGGAAGGAAGCCACACCACAAGGGAGCGTGCCCCTCCCGGTGTATATGGATAGATGGGTACGATTACGTTTGATTTTTTATTCAAGCGCTCAAATCTCTTCACTTCTAACCATCTACGTGTTCTCCTCGCGATCAGCTTCGCATGAAGGCCGGCACATCGTTGAGTACGCGGGGTTCGCCTTTGACTCACGGCAGAGCGAGCCGACCCGGCCAACGTCCACGACCGGGCGAAGGGGCCCGAGGCGTACACCAACGCCCGCGTCTACCCCTAAGCTTACCCAAGACGCCGGGCAAAGCGGCGCTATGGGGGCGACCGATCCAGCCACCGCGCCCTAGACACAGACTTTGGTGATGAGGTTGGGAGGAGGGAAGCAAAGACGGCGGTCTTGGATGGCCAACCGCGATCAACCCGTCCTCTCGTTGACGAGGCTAAAGCGTGATTCACTCAAGGAGCACGACCTCCACCGACATCCCCATAGCACCTCGGCAAAGCAGAGCTCCACGCGGATGATGCGGGGAGTTTCGTAATTCAGTTTCATTCGCCGTTCACTTTGGTTTTACACATGTCCGCTGCCTATGCATTGTTTCAACGTTACGGGTGTAATATTGCAGGCCCGGATGGTAGAGTTGGAGGCCAAGCGGGGCGGCCCAGCGGCAGAGTTTGAGGCGGGGCGGGCGGCCCAGGCAGAGGCCCATCGGCGGGAGTTGGAGGCATACCAAAGAATACTCGGCGCGTCCCGCGGGACGTGGCGGGCTACTTCCAGGGCCTCCAAATCCCGGGTGTGACCCCGCCTCCGTTGCCTAGCTCGCTGTTCGCTCCACCCCCGTTTCCCGTTCCTCCTCCTGTGGGGACTCCGGTGAGTATATGTTGTTGTTTATTTATTTGGCCCAGGCGGCTCACCCGCGGTACTAATGAGATCGCCTCTCCTTTGTGCAGCCACGGTCGGCGGGTTCGAACCCGACTCCTCCGGTGGCCCTTCTCCACTCTATCCGGTCGGCCCGACTCCACGATTACACGTGGCGGTGGCGTTCCTCCTCCGGGCACGCAGCAGCCCACACTACTGAGCTTCCACACGCCCCGCCTACACACCACGGGTGGGCGTACCAATCAGCACCGCAAAGCATGGGTGGTATCCGGGGCAAGGTGAGGGCACCTCACACTCTTCGCACCAGGGAGGCCACGGGTCGGGGTAGTGAAGTTGAGTTGGTGGTGATGGATTTATTTTGGATGTTGGACATGTTGCACTGTGATGGATCTAGTTTCGATGTTGGACATGTTACATTTCGTTTGGATGTTGGACATGTTGAATTTCGTTTGGATGTTGGACTATATGTGTGAATTTGTGATATATGTGGATTATATCTGTGAATTTGTGATATATGTGCAATATATATGTGAATTGGTGATATATGTGGTTTATGTGTATATATGAATGCTTATGGGTATATGTATGTGTTGATTTGCAGCAACAATCAACAAACAAAAAAAAATAAAATTCCCAGCTTTGCCGAAAGTGCCAAGACTCGGCAAAGCAAAATCTCGCAAAGCAAACTTGGCGGGTTTGCCGAGTGCATGGACGGCACTCGGCAAAATGACCATAACTTTGCCCGAGTGCCATTAGTATTGCACTCGGCAAAGTTTATTATTTTTTGGTAAAAATTAATATTTTGCCGTGCGGACATTTGGCACTTTCGGCAAAGGTTTTAAAATATTCAAATCTTTGCCGAGTGCGAACGTTTGGCACTCGGCAAAGAGAGGCGTCATATGTAACGTTGGGCGTTACGGTCGCCGAAAGACCGACATGGCACTTTCGGCGAAGCCTTTGCCAAGTGCCCGACATTTGGCACTCGGCAAAGAATGGTTTGCCGAGTCATTCTTTGCCGAGGGCGCCGCCGAAGTTTGGCACTCGGCAAAGGATTCGCCCAGTGCGCACAAGCCTTTGCCGAGTGCGCTCAAGACTCTAACAAAGCGACCGATTCCTCGTAGTGTCGCCCGACATCGTCCCACGCCTCTCATGCTTATCCGGTCAATTACATCTACCTAGCTCTCCTTAACTTTTCTTGTTCCTTAATTTGTGACCTACGTGCAGGTGACGCGACTTCGCCGCGGAGGATTTGTCTGGCGTTGCGCTTGAACCACACCATGGTGGGGCCGGGCCGACGCAGTTCTCGGGCGCCGTGGGCGAGCGGCGCGGGTGTCGAAAGCAGGCTCCCACCGTGCGGCCGGTGTGGGAACGCCACCTGCTGGAGGGGCGGCGCAACCCGCTACCGCAGCCATGCGACAATGGTGAGGACTTACGCTACGGTGATGAGGTGATCGGGCGATGACAACAACAAGGATAATGGCAGCTGCAGTATCATGCTTCCATTGACTTCGCCTCTACTAAACAACCATGACATGGAGCTCCAGTACTTCACCTTTGGGCCGGGATTGCGGCCATCCGTGACCAGCTCTCACCGGAGCTTCAGAAGCAGGCGTCGAGGTTCGACGTCATCGCGGGATGGCTGTGGAAGTGCAGGACCATGGCGCTGGCCCCGGACTTGGACTCCAACGAGCCGATGCAGATGTTCCCCTTGGTCAATGCCCGCGTCGCAAGGGGGCCACCGGTTCCGCGGGCATCCCCACCGGTACTATGGCAATGCGTTTGGGTGCCCGATTGCCGTATCGACGGTCGGAGACCTGTGCGCAAACCCTGTCAGCTACACTGTTGGTCTGGTGAGGGAGGCCAATAACAAGGTGGACATGGAGTACATGCGGTCGGTGGCCGACCTCATCGTGCTCCGTGAGCGGCGGAGCCGGCGCATCACCGCCGGCCTGTACTGGGTGGCGGACGAGACCAAGTGCAGGTTCGACCACCTCGACTTTGGCTGGGGCAGCCCCGTGTATGCTGGACCCGCAGAACCTGTCGTTGTCCAGGCCTTGCCCTGGGTGTCAGGCTTCATCTTACCCTTCAGGAATGCCAGTGGCGAGGTCGCTGGCGCCGTCGTGCGTGCCAGTGTGTCTGCCTCGCCCGGCTATGGGCAGGCTGGTCGACGAGATGGGCAAGCTGCGGCGGGGGTGTTCCCTGGCCCATGCGGCCACGCTGCAGGAGCCTCGTCATGGATTTCCAGCGGTCAAGAGGTTTGCAGTACTCTGATGTGTTGTCAAATCTCCAAGAGGTGCTTAAAAAATGAAGCCTCCTCATTTTATCATTTTAGTTCGGTAGATCTTACTCTTCCTCCCGTCCAGCTCACCGGCCCATTTTGCCACACTGCTATCTAAATTTTATATCTTAGTTTCAGTTGTCTTGTCTGTCCTACTCCACTATGTTGTTAATATACTCGTATGCACTCCTACATTGTAATGAAATTTTGTCGGTTAAATTAAATATATGGTACGCTTTGTGTGTGCACATATATAAGTCTAGTCTCTTTTTTCTTAAATGGTCTATCTTCACCGGGGAGGAGAAAATCCCCGACCTCTGTTTTCAATTTAACTGGATGCTACTTATTGAAGAACGCGCATGGCGTGTGTTTTGAGGCTCAAACACATGTACATGGACAGAAAAATAGAGTACAGTATTGTGTATTACATGGATTGGATGAATGAAGGGCTGTATTAAACCACCCGGGCTCCAGGAACTGGGATCGCAGTAGACAAGCATCATTTGCAGGCTATCAGTAGCAGAGAAGTATATATTAATTGCGCGACCTCAGGTTTCCTGGCACAAGTTGTCATGGACACATGACCTAAGGACATCTTCTGATCCAGCTGCTTGACCTTGTCATCGATCTGATCCCAGAGCGTGTACTTCAACTTCTGCAAGCCAGCACAGGCCATGGAGTGGAGCGAGACATGCCACAAGCGTGCTGTAAGTGGGTCCTCAACAGCTATATGGAACTAAAACTCCTGACACCTCTCAGCCTACGTACGATAGCAGCAAGGCTCTCCATGAATTACTGCTTGAGTTATCCTCATTGTTGATTCAAGTAAAAACTGCTCAAACTTCTTATTTATAGACCAGGTGGGCTACTCTGACCTTTAGCCCAAACCAGTGGTACCACCCCCAGTCATATATACTCAAATTTCAATTAGCTGGACCCATCAATCGGTATGGTGCTCCGAGTATTAAAGTTTCATAAATAAATTTTTTAAATACAACTAATCAAAATTGATTGTTTTACACTTTGCCTTCATTTCCTAACACAAAACCAACTTAGATACTCCATAGTTATTGAATAACTGTCTTTGATAAATTTACTAAACCACTATGTTTGAGTTGTGTGTGTTTATATGTATTTTGTTTTTTTTTTTTGAAAGCAAACGGGGGGAGAGCTTCCCCACCTAATTTCATTCTTATAAAAAACTCTTACAGAACGTTAGTCCACAGAGTTACAGGAGACGAAATACAGGCGCCAAGCATCCAGCTTGGGCGATTGATCGGCTTTTAGCCGTTTACGCCATACAAGAAGGTCGTCACAAATTCTGGCAACAATAGAGCGTGGCGAGGGTGTTCATTCCTGAAAATCTCGCCGTTACGCACGTCCCATAGACGCCACAGGATGGTGAGGAGGATGAAAGGCCAGAGCGATGCGCCCAGGGCCGGGGTGAGCTGGCATTCCAGACGTCGACGTCATCGAGGGCAGCAACCTCTGACAGTAGCAACCTGGACCAGACTGCAGCGCTTCTTGGGCAGCGGAAGAAAACGTGGTGCTGATCTTCTTGGTGGCTGGAGCATCGTTCGCAGGAGCTCGTGTCCAGGATGTTTTTGGCGCCGTAGGTTTGTACGAGTGCTCAAGCGGTCCTTGAAGTAGAGCCAAGCGAAAACTTTCACCTTGTTGGGAACCCGGGTACCCCAGATACGTTTCCCATGGAGGTCCTCGCTGCCAACATCATGCAGCGCTCGGTAGGCGTCCCGTGTTGTGTATCGTCCTCTAGTGAGTTTCATCCGCCGCTCATCCGGTTGTTCATCTAGGGTGATGTCCTGCAGACAAGAAAGGAGGGCAGCTAGCTCGGCACTAGCAGTAGTGGTCAACCGGGGGCGAAGGCACATGTCAAAGCTCGTCTGAAAAACGCGACGGACCGAGATGTCAGGCCTCAAAGTATGGGAGAAGAGGGCAGAATGGGTGAGGAAGAGTGGACCATCAGAAAGCCAATGGTCATACCAAAAGGAGGTGGAGGCTCCATCGTGAATGGTGACAGTGGTGAGTGATCGGTAGGTAGTCAGCTCCTCATTCAGAATTTTGGAGATGAGCCCATGTCCACCTAGGGGGATGGGTTCAGAGGGTGATGATCCCTGAAGGAGACATTGCTTCCAGGGAGTGTCATTGGGTGAGAAGAATTTGTCGATAAACTTCATGAGCAAACATCGGTTTTGGGTCTCCAAATCTTTAATACCCAGCCCCGCATGTGTTTTACTAAGCTTTGCGGTGTCCCAAGCCACCAGACACACTTGGAACCGTGGCATGTATCCTCGCCTGTCAAGAAGAATGCACGTATATGTCTGTCGATTGCAGCGATAGTTGTTTTGGGGATGGCCATGACATGTAGTGGAGTGGAATGGAGGTGAGGACAGCAGAAGAGAGGAGAAGACGGCTGGCACGGTTTAGAAGGGACGCGCTCCAGCCGGAGAGATGTCTGTCGATTGAAGAAATGAGGGGTAGGTAGTCAGCAACGCTGACCTTGGATGGGGTGAGAGGTAGCCCTAGGTATGTTAATTTGGGGGAAGGTGGAGACGGTTGTGCCAAAAGAGCTGGCGAGCTCTTGTGCTAGATCATCAGGAACAGCGACGGGCAAGAAAGTAGTCTTGTGGTAGTTATTGGCGAGGCTGGTGGCATCTTCAAACATACCAAGGACTTGTTTAGCCTGCTGGATTGCTTCAGGTGTGCAGCGAAGGAAAATCAGCGTGTCATCGGCGTATTGTATGACAGGGCAGGGGCGTCGTGAGCATGTGGGTGAACAAGGGCGGAGGAAAGGGTGGGGTGGTGCAGGAGTTTTTGCGGAGGACATCAGCCACGATAATGAATAGATACGAGGGGACAGCGGGTCACCTTGTCGAAGGCCTGTCCGGCATCTGATCCATCTTCCTGGCTTCCCATTTAGAAGGACGACTGTTTTGCCGAGTCGAGGAGGTCATGCACCCAAAAGCACCAAAGGTCGAGGAAGCCTCTATGCTTCATGATTTTAAGCAGGCTGTCCCAGTTGACGCAGTCAAATGCTTTATGGAAGTCCAACTTGAGGATTATGGTGGGGCTATGGCGGCGGTAGCAGCAGTGCAGGAGCTCGGCCGCATAGGCAAAACCCTCAGCAATGCATCGGCCAAGAACAAAACCAGCCTGGTCGCTACTCACGAGCTCCGGGATGTGGGGTTGGAGTCATGTGGTGAGAACTTTGGACAAGCATTTGATAGTTGTGTTTTGGAGAGCAATGGGCCGGAAGTCAGTTGCGGCGCGTGCTTCATTCTTTTTTGGCAGGAGCACTTGGTACGAACGGTTGATCCGTTCCAACTCAGCTAATCCTGTGTAAAACTCACTAAAGAGGTGGTGGAGGCTCGGCGAGGTGAGCTGCCACGTTTTTTTGAAGAAGAACAGGCCAAAGCCGTCCGGTCCGGGACTTGCATTGTTGTGCATATGCTGCATCGCCTTCTTGACTTCACAGACATCAAAGGGGTTGCACAGGGCATTGAGGTCGAGCGCACCCTCGGGGTACAGATCATCAAGGTTAAAAGACCGGGACGTGCGCTGGTGGTGCCCATGAGCTGCGAGATAGAAAGAGTGCGAGGATACTGGCTTTCTCCTCGTGGTTGAATACTTCAATGCCTTCATGCTCAAGCAGTTGAATCCTATTCCGGCGCCTACACTGCGTAGCCAATGAATGAAAATACCGTGTGTTCTCGTCTCCTTCAAGAGCGAAACGAGCTTTGCTGCGCTGCTTCCAAATAGCAAGCTTTCGCT
The DNA here is from genome assembly GCA_015847255.1 of Hyparrhenia diplandra. NCBI lineage: Eukaryota > Viridiplantae > Streptophyta > Magnoliopsida > Poales > Poaceae > Hyparrhenia > Hyparrhenia diplandra. The sequence goes on from JADLZK010001408.1 coordinate 376,217, forward strand.
TTGGTAGTGGCGTGAAGGTGCGCCACAATGACGGCCCTCAGTCGTTGCTCCGCTGGTGATAAAATTCGGTGCTCCTCAATGAAATCGAGCAGATCAATTACAATCCGGCAGTCCTTTTCTTGTTGTGAAATGTTGGAGAAATTCCTCCGCCAAGTCTTGATCGTGGAGCGGGTTTGTTTCAGATTGGCGGCAAGAGTGGCCGCGACTTGTTGCCCGTCCGCACGCCCGAGGCGAGAGGTGACACCGCATGAATCGGGGCAATGGGGCCAATAATTTTCGAACCGAAAGATGGACGCAGCGTGAGGAATGGTAGTGGAGATAGAGATGCAAAGAGGGACATGGTCGAGGTAGACCTGGTGAGGGAAGAAAGTACCGTGTTAGGAAGTGCATCATCCCAAGGTAGGTTAATGAAAACACGGCCGAGCCTTTCTAGGGTGGGGATGGCTCTCTTGTTGGACCAGGTGAAATTGCGATCAGTGAGTGGGAGCTCAATGAGGCACATGTCATTTACCCAATCGTTGAAAGTTTCAGCTTCAGAGAGGCGGAAGTTGTCGTTGTTTTTCTCGTGGGCATAGCGAATCATGTTGAAGTCTCCACATATCATCCAAGGGGTACCAGCAGGCGGGAGATGGAAGAGAGTTCAGCCAAGAAAGCCGGTCTGAGCTCGGGAATAGAAGGGGCGTACACATTGGTGAGGTAAAACGAAAAATTAGTGACCGTAGAGGTGAGTTGAACAGACAACGTGTGATCAGAGCAGCTGTGAGCAACAAGGTTAAAGGTGGAGTCCGCCCAGGCGGTGAGGATCCCTCCTGAAGCACCATCAGAGGGGTTGAAACGAAAACAGTTAAGGCGTCGAGGGAGGAACGTAGCTAGTTTGAAAGGAGAGATTGAGGATATGTATTTTGTTGAGAGAATGTAAATATGTGAAGTCAATTAAAGCTTGTAACATTCCTCAAACAACTCTAATTAAACTCAAGAACAAAGTTGTGAAGGGTTCATGTTGAGACAGTGATCGATTTCTGTACCTTCCTTTCAAAAAAGTGATTTCTCAGTTATCAGGTTTGAGCTTTAATAAAATAAAAAGTTGATGTTTAGTTTATGTGCAACAAACTTTGTTATTTGGACCAAGCCCTAATTCATGTCCAAAGTGTCTCAAATATTGATGCATTGCTGTTTTGATGGCCATCTGGAATCTTTCTCAGTCCCTTATCGGCAGCAGCAATTCGACATGTTCGCGACATTTTATCTTAAGGGTTGGGAGGTTGTGCAGAAGGTAGCGCTGCATGGTAAATTACCTCTTCCGAATGATGAATATTATAATTTGATTAACCCAAAACACATATGAAGGAGAGTTCTATCAAGAAGAGGGGTACCAGGGAGTTTTCTGATAGACCAAACTGCAGATATAGGAATGGAAGTAGACAATGAAATGGTTGATGACTACGATGACGGTGATGAGGTGTTAAATTTGAAGGACCTAGATATGCTTGAGAGATTGGGCACGATGGACAACACTAGTAACAAAATGATTTTTCCGTGATGGGCGATTTCGATTTTGCGTGGCGGGCATTTAAGCCCGTCACGCTGGAAAGGTCACAGTAAATCAAGCATTTCCCGTGGCGGGCTACACGTGCCGCCATGGTTAATGGATTAGCCATGGCGGGCGTATTACAAGTGCCCGTCACGATAAATGTTTCCAAAAAAAAAAAAAAACGAAACCCTAGGCAGGCACGCCGAGCCCATCCACAGCCTGTTCAGCCCATAAAGGGCTGTGGCGCGCTGCCGCCATCGGATGTAGTGGTTCCATCATCGCCGTTCGACCCGCCGCCGGAGAGGAAGGCCCGCTGCCGTGGCGGATCCGCTCATCACCGCAGCAACCTCGTCGTTCTCGTTGCTGCAGCCCCGCCCTCGTGCTGCGTTGCCACAGCCGCCTCGCCGCGGCACCCCGCTCGCCAAATCAGCGTCATGGTGGCCGCCGGGGCCGCCATTGCCGCCCAGGACCAGGGGAGAGAGGGGGGCGGACACGAGAGGGAGCGAGGCACCATGGGCCTCCATCGGAGAGAGAGGGGGCGGCGGAGAGAGAGTGGGCACGGATCTAGTCGCGCCGCTTGGGCCCGGGGAGAGGAGACCGGCGGATCTTGCTCAGAAAGGGGAGTGGAGCGGCGTGCGGGCGGTGTCTAGTGGAATCCTCCAAACCCTAAGGCATTGTATTTATATCCGGAGGCGGAATCGGGCTGGCTTGGGCTTGATGGGCATCGACCTTTTTCGTGGTGGTCTTTTAATGTTGCCCGCCATGGTAAAACATATTTTCTATGGCGGACACGTTAGGATGCCCACCACGTAAATTGATATTAACCATGATAGGCAATTTTAACACGCCCGCCATGGGAAATCGATTTTTACGTGGCGGGCAAAAAGCTCGTCACATAAAATGAAAATGTGCCCGCCACGGTTAATGAGGGCATTAACCGTGGACGGGCAAAAGAAGTGCCCACCATGGTTAATATTCCGGGGTGTGTCGCATAAAATCAATTCGTTACTAGTGCAATGAAGACAACATTCCTCCTTGATTCTCTTCATTATTTGGACAATGTTGACAGTGATGATGAGCTGACAAGCGTACCAGCTAATCTTAATGATGATCCCAGTACTTCTAAAACATGTAATAGTATGCTATTTTATTTATATTGTAATTATATCTTATTTATAGTTTGATTACAATGAATCTAGTTCTAATTATGCCTTGTTTATATTCGATTAAAGGAGGTTGTAGAAACATGGCGAGCACCCGTCGCGGAGGACCGCGGGTAGGGGGAGGACCCAGACTGGAGGACGAGGACCGGCGTCAGCTGCCCTTATCCACCTTTTTATAGCCCGACACAGGTGGAGGACCGTGGGGAGGGGTCGCACAAGAGGAGGAGTCCCGGCATCCGTCGTGCCGGGAGGGACCCGGTCTCCCATGTCGTTGTAGAGGATCGAGGAGGAGGACGACGAGGAGGAGCTGGCCGCCCGGACGCCCAAGCGGGGGTGAGCAGCGGGGCCACACCAGCGCGCCAGACGACGCGGCGGCGGCGGCGGCGATGATCATGGGGATGACACGTCACGGGGACGCCTCGGTGCGGGTTCGACGTGGCGGCGGCAAAGGCAGCGAAGGTCTACTTGCGAGGCCCCTCATGACTCCCTCAGCCTCCGTTCCTTCACAACTGCCTAGTGATTCACCCCCAAGGGACAAGGTAAGTAGATTTAGATGCCTTACTTCATTTACACTTTTGAGAGAAACTAATATTATGTCTTAATGTACAGGAGCTGGATCGTTTTGTCAGGCGGTGGCTCACGCAAACCTGCTGGCTCTATCGGGGGGTTGTGTAGGTAGCAGTACCCCGGCATCATCACGTACCACGGGAGGATAGAGTCGGGCAACTACTGGGGTGCCTATTACCAGGGCGCTGACCCGGTCTACACCCACAAGGCAGAGCGGGTGCTCATGGTGTTTTGGGTAACTCTCCCTCGCACAAAGCCTTTTCTCGAATATATCGCATTCTTGAAACTCATCGAGAAACAATGAATTTGACATCGTATTTGTATGCAGAATTTCTTAGCAATAAGAACTCTTGAGAACGCCCACAAAAAAACATGTCACCGACACGCTTCATGAGGTGAAGCACCAGGCCATCGTAACCTACTACGTGACGGTGCTTGGGTAGGAGGAAAACAAAGGATGAAGCAAGGGTGACGATGTTGACCCGTGAATAGTTCATAGAGGTACAGGAAGAACACTAATATTGCTTCGTTTTTGAGATCAAATATGTTTAATGTGATCTTCTAATCTGAAATTTTTTCATGATGTGTAGATGATTCCCTCTTAGTTGCGCCCATGGCCCTTCTTTGGGGAGCGGATCGTGGACAAGTGGTTCACGGAGGACAACCAAAGCGTGCATGAGGCTGCATGGGAACGACGTTTGTTGGTGCAAGGTCCAACACACCACCAAGGCAGCCGGAGCCATGTGGAGTCTGAAGAGAATTATGGTACGCGCTTTTCTTTTGTCGCTTCGAAGTCTCAATCTTCTTTCATCGCTGATCCAAAGACACTAATCCTCTTCCTTTATTTCTTGCATTTGTAGGCGCATCCTGGCAAGGACTGCAACGACTGGTAGGCCTACCGCATGTCGCACAAGGGCAAGGCGACGTCTTACGTTTCCTATGACATGAACGACCTGCCCGAGGTGTACAACAACTAGAGTGTCGGCACCTGGATTGTTGAGTACACGGTGGCGGCTAGGCAAAAATATAGGGAATATTACGATCCGGGCGCCCATGACATTGATACAGACATCGTCATTATCATTGAAGGAGGCAAGAAGCACGGGAGGTTGTATATTGGCAAGGACATCATCGATAGCTCCAACCTCAGACTATCCAATGTCCGAGCACGGAGGGCTGAGTCCGACATGCTGATACGCCCTCGAGCATGGCGATGGGCCAGGTCAGCACCCTTGAGGTTTGCATTACTCGTCGTACATTCGTCTTTAGACGCATAATAATGTTTGCATTACTGAAACGATGAAATTAAATATTGTAGGCTCAGGCAGAAGAGGAAAGGTGGCCGTTACGAGCATGCCAAGCAGCTAGTAGAGGAAAGGATGCGCCGTGAGGGAGGTGGAGGCCACACAGGGCGGCAATGGCGGTGAAGTTCGAGGAACTTACTAGGTTCCTTTCCATGTCGTGGTATGACTCGCCACTGGGCTCCTACCTGTGGTTACTCCATAGCTATTTCAGACTCGGACCGTTAAGGGTACTCCTATGAGTATGATAGCAAAAGGTTTCATTTTTCATTTTCATGTATCAAGTGAAAATGTCTAACAGTTGCAACTTTGTCTTCTTTGCGCACCCTAGATCGGCGGGTTCGAATCAGTTGGCTCTAGGTAGTGAGCATGTCTTCCCATCGCCCGGCAGCTCGGTATCCCCTTTTCCCACCTTACCCACCTCAAGAATGAACTTGTTGTTAGACTTGATGATGTGATGAGACTAGTTAGACTTGTGGAGTTGTCCGGACAATTTGATGCAGGGAGTGGACTTGATGTAGTGCAGTGATGCACTTGTGGACTTGATCTAGTGATGCGACATATGTGATATATGTGTTCTATGATATATCGATGTGTTTATGCGCCGTATGTGTGAAATATGATGAATATGATATATATGTGTTCTGTGATTGAATGGATGTGATATATGTCTTTGCAGAGGGGGTTGGCTGCCAGATGCCCACCTCCCTAGGTTTGCCGAGCGGATTGGATGAGACGCTCGGCAAAAAGAGGTTTGCCGAGAGCTCACCGGCGTAGCTCTCGGCAAAGAATTTCCTAAAAATAAAAAAAGCTAATTCTTTGCCGAGAGGGCATTGTTGAGGTTCTCGGCAAAGAATTTCCCAAAAAATAATAAACAGTTATTTCTTTGCCGAGAGGGCACTGTTAAGGTGCTCGGCGAAGAATTTCAAAAAAAAAAAGTAACTCATTGCCGAGCTCAGCTCGGCGTTACTCGGCAAAATTTGGTCACAAAAAAATACAAAAACCTTTGCCCAGAGCTCCATGGATGGGCCCTCGGCACGAGCAGTTGTAACTGTTTTTTTTTCTATTGCAACGGCTGTTAACGGCTACTTTTTCCTCCGACGGCAGCGCGCGGGTTCTCGGCAACGGCTTTGCTGAGCGTACTCCTAAAGCGGTGATCGGCAAAGGAGCTTTTCCATGGAAAATTTCTCTAGAGGTTCCATGCCGAGCACCGTGCTCGGCAAAGCCTTTGCCATGGCCTCTGCCGAGCGCCCCGCACGTTTCGGCAAAGGACTAGTCTCCTGTATTGAATCAGGAAAACAATAACGTGACAATCAAAACATCTCATTCACAAAATTATAAAGTAAAAAGATTTATTATATCAGTTATAGATCACCAGAGATCATGCGCATCAGTTCCCGGTAGTGACGAGTTCACGATGCCTGATTTGCGTTGACAAAAACTAAGTAAATAAGCCTAGTATTCAATTCGAAACGCGGTGTGCACTGCACAATTTATAAGCTAGGTAGCTAATTTATTCTCCAAACAATTTAATTTGTACGCCAGGTCAAACCAATGCATGATTGCTTTACTTTATATTGGCAGTCATCTTCTAGGCAGCAGCAAATAGCAATCCGTGACCAGGGAGATTGCTCTGTTTGCAGATATGGCGCTCGGACCATCTTCTTCGGGCGCTCCCGATCTGTTTTACAAAAAACGCGCTTGCTTGCAGGAATGGCGACATGGTCCCCAGCGGCGACCATCGAGCAGTACACGGTGCGCAGGCGACCGGCGGTGCTGGTGGCTCCGGCATCCCCCACGCCACGCGAGCTGAAGCGGCTCTCGGATTTCGACCAGCAAGGCAACAGCCGTGTCCAGGCACAGGTCATCCATTTCTACAGGAGGCGGAAGGAGTCGTCAATGGACATGATGGTGGGCGGCAGCGGCACCAAGGACGACCCCCCCCCCCGCGGCGGTCATCCGGGACGCTGTCGCTAGGGCTCTTGTTCCCTACTATCCGTTCGCGGACGGCTTAGGGAGCACGATGGAGGCAAGCTCACCGTTGACTGCACCGCCGAGGGCGTGCTGTTCGTCGAGGCCGACGCTGACGTTCGCCTCGAGCAGTTTGGGGACCCCGTGCTACCGTCGTTCCCATGCCTCAAGGAGCTCCTCTTTGACGTCCCCGGCTCGTCTGACATCCTCCACACGCCTCTTCTGCTTATCCAGGTTAATTACATCTACCTAGCTCTCCTTAATTTTTCTTGTTCCTTAATTTTTCTTGTTTCTTAATTTGTGACCTATGTGCAGGTGGCGCGACTACGCTGCGGAGGATTTGTAATCTGGCGTTGCGCTTGAACCACACCATGGCGGATGGAATGGGGCTGGCGCAGTTCCCGGGCGCCGTGGCGTAGCCTGGAGCGGGGTGTCGAGCAGCAGGCTCCCACGGTGCGCCCGGTGTGGGAACGCCACCTGCTGGAGGGGCGGCACAACCCGCCCGCAGCGGCGACAACGGTGAGGACTTCGCCCACGGTGATGAGGTGATCGGCGATGAAAACAACAAGGATAATGGCGGCGGCAATATCATGATTCCGTTGACTTCGCCCCTACTAAACAACCATGACATGGAGCTCCAGTACTTCATCTTTGGGCCCGAGGAGATTGCGGCCATCCGTGACCAGCTCTCACCGGAGCTTCGAAGCGGCGTCGAGATTCGACATCATCGCGGGATGGCTGTGGAAGTGTAGGACCATGGCGCTGGCCACGGACTTGGACTCCAACGAGCGATGCAGATGGTCCCCTTGGTCAATGCCCGCGGGCGCAAGGGGGCCACCGGTTCCGCGGGCATCCCCACCGGTACTACGGCAATGCGTTCGCGTGCCCAATCGCCATATCAACGGCCGGAGAGCTGTGCGCAAACCCTGTGAGCTACGCCATTGAGCTAGTGAAGGAGGCCAAGAACAAGGTGGACATGGAGTACATGCGGTCGGTGGCCGACCTCATCATGCTCCGTGGTCGGCGGAGCCGGCCCATCACTGCCGGCCTGTACTGGCTGGCGGACGAGACCAAGTGCAGGTTCGACGACCTCGACTTTGGCTGGGGCAGGCCCGTGTATGGTGGACCGGCAGAACCTGTAGCTATCGAGGCCTTGCCCTGGGTGTCAGGCTTCATCTTACCCTTCAGGAAGGTCAGTGGCGAGGTGGCCGGCGCCGTTGTGCCAGTGTGCCTGCCTCGCCCGGCTATGGGTAGACTGGTCGACGAGATGGGCAAGCTCCGGCGGGGGCTTTCCCCGGCCGATGTGGCCACGCTGCAGTAGCCTCGTCATGGATTTCCAGCGGTCAAGAGGTTCGCACTCTGATGTGTTGTCCAGCTCACCGGACCAAGTGGCCACGCTGCTATATAAATTTTCTATCTTAGTTTCAGTTGTGTTGTCAACTCTCAAAAGTCAGCGCTCCCTATCTGTCCTACTCCACTATGTTGTTAATATGCCGATCGTATGTACTCCTATATTGTAATGAAATGTTGTAATGAAGAACGTGCATGGCGCGTGTTTTGAGGCTCAGACACATGTAAATGGACAGAAAAATAGAGTATAGTATTGTGTATTACATGGATTGGATTTTGGATGAATGAAGGGCTGTATTAGACCACCAGGGCTCCAGGAACTGGGATCGCTGCAGGCAAGCATCATTTGCCGGCCAACCGGTACAGAGTAACAATTCCAGGCTTCAGGAGGATGGCTCGGCTGTGGATCGTCGCACCAACATGTCAAGAAGCACTGGCGAGCTCAGGGTTCCAGGCACAAGTTGTCAAGGATCTGATCCCAGAGCGTGCACTTCAGCTTCTGATGACATGCCACAAGCGTGCTGCTGATGATTGTAGCCCAAAATGTTAGGGTCCTCAACACCTATATGGAAATAAAAATCCTGACACCTCTCAGCCCTACGTACGTGCAATACTGCATGAGTTATCTGCATTGTTGATTGAAGTAAAAACTGCTAAAACTTCTTATTTATAGACCAGGTGGGCTACTCAGACCTTTTAGCCCAAACCAGTGGTACCCCCAGTCATATATACTGAATTTGCAATTAGCTGGACTCATCAATCGGTATGGTGCTCCGAGTATTAAAGTTTCATAAATAATTTTTTTTAATACAACTAATCAAAATTGATTGTTTTACACTTTCCCTTTACTAGTATATTGCCCGTGCTAACGCTACGGTGATATTAGGGGTAATACAAATCAAATTACTAAAGGTGCTATATAGATTTGGTAAACATTATGGTTGAAGAAAAATTGAAAAAAGATACAAAGACACACAAAAAAAACCTACTGTGGGGATCTCCCCACAGTCTTGCGTAAAAAAAAAAAAAAAAAAAAGACACACAAAAAAACAAAAAAGTCAACTATGTGTGCGCCAATGCATCCGCCTTTGAATCATTCATCTACTCCAAGCATCACAAATGCAATTAAACTGAAGTCTGTTATAGCTTGGAATTAAACTCCTAACCCTTTTCTGACCAGCTGTATCCCTGCAAAGAAAACAAAACATGCATAAGGTCATCTGTCTGTTGATCTCAAAGGGGCATACATGCTAAACCTCTCAACGCAGCTGCAAATAGAATAGAAAAGTGTCATAGTGATGTTCTTCAAATATAAAAGTGAAGAACTGAATGAAACACAACAAAAAAATCAAAGTACCTGATATTTTGATGTTCTGAATTCCTTAGCGCCAAACCAAATTCCATCAGATGTTAGATGAGACTAACTTGTTAAGCCCTTTCTTGAACCTGCAACATGATGTACCAACTACAAATTAGACAAATAAACTATAAATCTGAGCCATACAGTACGTATATATATTAAAAACAAAATGAATTAACAAATAGAGCAATAAAGGAGGGAGGAGAGGAATGGCAGAAGATATATAAGTTACAAAGGATGGTCCAGACCAGGTCATTAGTCATTCAGGCAAAGGAACTGCCTCAACTAACAAACAGATTGCCATTGAAGTTGTCATTATTAAAGTTAAAATCAATGACATTGTTCTTTGGAAATCCGAGATTTATTTTAACTTAATATTCACCACGGAAGATAAAATCAGAACCCCTCCCATTCAGAAACAAAAGTGAGATGGATAATATGACAAGTGATGTTCTTTTTCAAAGCCAAATCCTCAATGCTTCCACATTAGTGAGTAAAGATTCATAGTCCAGAACCCATATTTCAATTTTTTCAAGGTTTGTTCACGAAATCATTATTACATTTATTTAAAAAATCATGAGCCAAAGTGAACACCTTGTATCTCAGATGAAGAGGATCCTTCAGCCGGGTAGCATGTACTGAGCGAGTTGATAGAGGTGGCGTCTTGGGACAGACCTACAATCGCTGCTTTAGAACTGGTGGTGCAATATTAACACCGATGGTTGCCTGAGAAGGACCCTGTGGTTTTAAAAAATATCGAGAACATATTCTTGTAAATGAATAAGGTCATTGAGCACCAAAATAAAAGGAGTGTTTTAAAATGTAAAATGTTTTGGAAGTGTTGAAACTACAAGAACCTAAATTTGGGTGCTATGAAGCATGAAAGCTAGGGTATGGACTGAATGAACCAAGAAGCACGCAAGTACTATTTCTTCAAAAGAAAAGAGGAAACCAATCACATACTTCAGCTCAAGTGAAACTTTAGTTTACAACACCACTCCCAACACTTATGCTTTGAAATCAACAGAGTGAGTTCTACAAAACAGGGCCGTGACTGCTGTGCTGCAAGATGATAATCGCAAGTAGCTGATCAAATAGAGAAGCAGCAACAACTCCAGATGATGGGAAATTCAAAAATTGCTTTGAGACGTCACCTTGGTCGGCGTGATGGCCGTTGCATTCGTGCCGTGGTACGGGCGTTCTCTGGCGCGGCTACTCACCGCAACCATCGCGTCACTAGTGCCTTGGCGTCCCGATCGTCGCGTACACGCTACCCCGGCCTTGCCCGACCCACCTCCGACACCGGCGGCTCCGGCCCGGGCGGCGCCCGCCCGGACCCGCCACCTCGGCCGAGGGCCCGACAATTTCAGCTCCGCTGGCCGATCCGCCTCTCGTCTCCGAAAACCACATCCGGCGCCGGCGGCTCCGGCCCGGCCAAGGCGTTCATCGCCACACGCCGGGCTGCGCCACCTCGGCACATCCCTCGCCCGATCTGCGTTGCGATCTACACCGATGAGGAACCCTAGCCGTGGGATTGGGAGAAGGGCCCAAGGCGCTCCTAGCATAGAGGAACCGCCGCCGCCGACTTCGGGACTCGATTTTTTTTTTTTTCATACAAAAATCGGATGGAGAAGTTGGGTTGCGATCATGATTCGATCTCTCACCCGCGGCGTGGGGGTGGAGCGCGTGCGAGCGCGGGAGAGGAGAGATGTAAGACCCTGGACAAACTTTTCATCTCGGCCCTCGGTTCGTGGATCCGTTGGTTGGTGATCGTCGGCCCAAAAATAGAAAGAAGTGGTGCCTTATAGTAGAGATATTTCCTAACACAAAACCAACTTAGATACTCCCACTATTACAAATTCACACATCACTGTCGCCGGCATCACTACCGAATTTGAGAAAACCGCCGGTGATGGTGTATTTGTGGCTTTAAAATCGAAAAATAGCGAGGAGTCGCGACACAACCGATAGTGAAAGTCTACCTCACTCTCGATTGGTATAAAAAATTGGAAGTGAAATATATCATTGTCGGATGTATTATTAAACCCGGCATTGAAGTAGGGGTTCGAACCCGAAATTTCTATTCTTTCCGGTTTACTCCACACTCGCGTCCGTCCACTCTGCCCCCTCTCTCTCCACCTCGTGCTGCAACCCCGCAACAACCAAATCACTCCACCCCTTCAGTTCGCAGGCTCCACCACAAAGTGGCTGCGCGGGCGAGCGCGGGCGACTCCGGAGGTCACCAGTGCGAGGGAGACGACCCCGGCAGCCTCCACCGGCACGAGGACGGGCGGTCCCGGCGGCCTGCACCGGTGCGAGCGTGGGCGGCCCCCACGGCCGGCACAGGCGCGAGCGCGGCCGGCCTGCTCCTCCGTCCTTCTCCTTCTTGAGCGCGGACCGTGGGTGTCCTGTCCAGCATCGGGCTGCTGCTCCTCGTCCAGATCCAGCGGTCCTCGTGGAGATCCAGCAGCTGCAAGGTGGAAGAAGGTGCCCCAGATCCAAATCCATGGCTAGGTGTATTCCTTCCTCCCTTCCTAATCCCATGAACTCCTTCACCATTTTTCTTTGTGATGTTAAAATCTTTGCGACCAGCGGCTTGCGGGCGGAGCACTGGCACGCGGGGACGGCGCAGCGCACGGGCTCGCGGCGGATTCGAGCTCGTCGGATGGTGGTGGATTCGGAGCTCGTCAGATGGGAGCGTCGTCATCTTCGATACAGGGAGCTCCAACAGCCGCGTCTACCGTCTTCCGCTGTGAACTTTTTTTCCGTGATGTATAAACTTTTTCTTGAATGAATGAAGTGCTTGACATAGGGGATGGGGATAGCGGATGGGGATAGCGAGCATGCTCCAGTGCGGCATGGAGAGCTTGCTTGCTAGCCTTTTTGTTTGTTTGTTTAAGAGGATAGCACCGCCGGGTGAGTAACCGACGCTGATACTCATTGCACATCACTACCGCTTGCCCACTGTCAGTTCAAAATGCAGTAGTGAAGGGGTATTTTGAACCGGTAGTGATGTAAGAATCTGTAGTAGTGTCCATAATTATTGAATAACTGTCTTTGATAAATTTACTAAGTCACTATGTTTGAGTTGTGTGTGTTTATATGTATTTTGTTTACAACTAATTAACTTTATAACTTATATAAGTTTGGTTTTATATTTTTGTGACCTCACGATTATACCTTTTTTGAGTGTTGATCTTGTTCGTATTTAAATTATTCTATCCATCCAATAACTCCAAACTCTATTAATTTATTTATTGTTTATTAAAAGATTTCACTTATCATATTTTATTATTGAAATACATAGTGGGCCCTACTCGCCGCTCATGGTTATTAAAATGATACAACTTCAATTTCGGCCAATACCACACCCATTCATTAAGTTGAATATAATAGCTCCGGTGTTCGTCACCAGTTAAGCAGAGGTTTGAACTCAAACATGACAGGTTAAGGTGACGAAGGTGTCCATTTCATGTTCCAGACATCTACTTTCATCTACTTGAACTATGCGAAAAAGTTCTATGAAGTTTGGAATCAAATGTCACATGAAAAATTAAGTTATATTCTTGCTTAGATTGTTTTGTTGAGAGAATGTAAATATGTGAAGTCAGTTAAAGCTGGTAACATTCCTCAAACAACTCTAATTAAACTGATCATGAACAAAGTTGTGAAGGGTTCATGTTGAGCCAGTGATCGATTTCTCTACCTTCCTTTCAAAAACAAGTGATTTCTGTACCAGTTATCAGGTTTGAGCTTTAATAAAATAAAATTTGATGCATAGTTTATGTGCAATTATCTTTCCTCGTTCAAATTGTAGTTCACTTTGCCGTTTCTAGATTCATTTGTTTTGCTATGTATCTAGACATAGTGTATAACTAGGTGCATAGCAAAATCAATGTATCTAGAAGTTTCCAAAAGTGAACTACAATTTGGAACGGAGGGGAGTATGTTTTTAGGACCAAGCCCTAATTGAAGTCCAAAGTGTCTCAAACAGTGGCCTCAAATATTGACGCAGTGCTCAAAAAAAAAAAAAAAAATATTGACGCAGTGCTGTTTTGGTGGCCATCTGAAATCTTTCTAAGTCCCTGTCTTGTGCCAAAATAGGCCTCGCAGGCGCAGGCCCAAAGGGGCAGGCCGCGCATGCCGGGCTGGCCGGCCGCCGCCTGCCGCATCCGTCATCATCCCTTGCTTCGTCGTTAAATAATTATTATTTAGGGAATAAATATTCAGAGAAATAAATAAATTGCTTTGTGAAGAGGTATTACGGTCTATAAGGAAATCTTCTAGATATTTCTTAGCATGCAAGTCTTTCTCGGACTATAAATACAAGGGGGATGTCGGTTGAGGTATTCCGATCTATAAGGGAAACCTCCTAGATATTTCTTAGCATGCAAGTCTTCCTCGGACTATAAATACAAGGAAGCTGTAATCAGTTGAATCTTAATCAGAAAAGTTAAAGGGGTAACACCCAACAACTCTTGTCTTGGGGCTCTCCCTCTCTCTAACCCTAGCGCACATGCGCCGTCACCACCCCCGACGGGCGCGCCCTAGGGCGCCCGGCTGCCACCGCAGCGCCGCCGCCCGTCCTCATTGCGCCACCGTTCCCTCCTCGTCGCCGTTGGTGCTAGTGTTCGTCATCATCGTCGCCTCCGACCTCGCCGTTCGTCGTCGGCCTACATCATCTACGCCTTCACGCCGCGAGCGCCGCCCAAAGCGGCCACCACCGCCCGGCCGGGTGTCACGCCGGAATCGATCCGGTTTGTGACGGTACGGTATCCGGAGACCGATGCGATCCAACCACGCCGCCACCGTCAAGATTCGATGGCGGTCCCGGCCGCTGCCATACCGGAGGCGATCTTGGAGGCCATCTACGGCGCTTGGACCCGAGAATGCCGCCGACAAAGCTGCGATCTCCAACTACACCAAGGTCAAGTATATCTCCATTCTTCCGTCCTTGCACCATGCCATCTTCGTAGGCCACTTCTCCCGCATGAAAACCACCGGTGACCTCGACGACCTCTTCGACGCCCCCCCCACACACACACACCATGGGAGCCACCGACGACAACAGTGCTCCCACGAGCGCCGCCGACGTCGTCCCCTCCACGATCACCAACGCTGCAGGAAACGGGCACACCTACCCCGAGGACGCAAAGGGTGCCAATGCTCAAATCGGATCAGATCAGGAGGCTACCACCGACGTCCACTAGCTGCTCGATGAAAAAGCCTACCCAACTAGGCCAACGTCGCGAGGCCCCAACGACGGTGTAGATTAGTTCCTATGCCACCAACATCCTCTCGACACTAGGAACACCGGGAGCATCCACACCGTTACCATCAACAACAACTCAGCGGTGTCGCCGGACGTCGATGCTGACATTGTCGACCTCAACCACGACGTCATGAACACCAATGGCATCAACCACCTCGCAGATCAGAACATCACCAGGCATGCCTATCCCAACCAACATGGAGCCCCTACCACTAGCGTCAATGCTACATTGGCGACAACCGACGTCGACATCGACGTCGCCGACCCGTGCATCTGGACAACACCTGCGTCATGAACAACAACGACATCAACACCTTCGCCGACCGGGACATCACACGCTCCACGGTCACGGGCAATTCCATCTCAACCAACATGGAGCTTCTACCTCTACCACCCATGTTGCAATGACACCGTCCAACGTCGACTTCGCCAACCATGATGTCAACGGCGACACCTCCAAGGGAACAACCAGCGGCGATGACGCCCCTCCCAAAGGGCGCCACCATCGGCGACTTTGGCTCCATCGACAAAAGTCTTCAGCTCATCAAGGGAACGCACGCCAGCGTCGACATCACCAGCGATGCCCCCACGGGCGACGCCAGCGGCGTAATCGGCGATTCGCTGAATTCCGACAACTACATCAACCCGCTACACCTGTTGGGCGTTCCATGGACATCCACTACAGCGAAGAACATCGACAATCAAACTACGACCCCTATCGTAGCTTCAAGCGAACAAGTACAGACGGGCAACTCCACCCTCAAGATTCGACTTCGATGACACCGGCATCGGCTCAAAGATAGAAGGCACCCCCTTCATCACCCGCGACATCGAACATCATCACGGTCAAAGACATGAGGTATGTCGCTATCCACCTGATAATAGCGGTACTTCTTTGGTTCATCAACATGCCAGTCGGATGCCACTAGAGGGGTGGGACACCTCCACTCGATGTCTACCATGCAGCTTCAAGCTGCCCATCTCTGACAACCTCATCACCAACCTTGCACCAACTCATTCGGAAGAGGACCCGCACGACTACATCGACACCTTCAAGTTTGCCAATAGGCTCAGGTTATGCAGCGGGATGCACTACGGCGGGGAGGCGCCCGCGACGATAAGCGACTCGATGCAACCTCGTGCGCCTGCGCCCCTCCGCCCGCGTTCGTCACGCGGCTCGGCGATACCGGCGGACACAACACCATGGGCGACTTGGCTATAGCGGCGGGGCTGACTCGAGGGCGATCCGGCCCGGCTCCCTCGTTCCTCGGCGACATCAACGCCCGATTACGACTACACCAATGAGCTCTACAACAGGCTTTGGGGAACGTGATGCACCGGGGCGCCCTACATGTTGGGCGCGGCGATCCAACTTCGTCCACCGGTTCGATGCTCACTGTCTCCTATGAGGTCTTGAGCAAGCTTAGACCCGACCTCACGAGCTCCACCCAGACAACGACATGAGGTACAAACCACCGACATCGATCCCCTACCTCGTCGGCCTCGTCACTACCAAGGAGGCTCTCATCCTTCCTCAACTCGCCACACCGACCGACGACAAGCTACATGGCATCACCGGAACCACCGTGCCACTCAAGGTGATTGGCGTTCACCTCCCGCGACCTCACCAACCATACCGGGCTTCACAAGCACGGCTAATGGAGGAGCCCCCCACAGCTTCTTGCGATGGGTGCCAATCTTCTACCTCGACAACCACTTTGTTACTACGCCACGGGTTTATGCAAGGTGCTACGGAATGTTCTCCAACCAGGTGGGATCCTTCTCCACACTTTTGCGGTTAGCTTTCAGTAACACCCATATTTTTGCATCATTTTAAAATTCAGTAAAAATGTGAACTTTTTATAATTATCAACTAAAACTTATTTTATTTTCCACGCAACCTGAAAACCCATTTTTGAAAACCTTGCATTAAAACTCACCATATAGATTTATTTAAGAAATATGTTTGAATGCTTGATCGGTTGCTTGAATGTTTTTCTCGCTTGTTTGCCTTTCTAGAATTTATTTTGGCATCAAATAATATTCCTTGAAAACACCTATCGAATATTCTTCGACCATCCACCATCATAAACCCCTTGACCCCCTCCTTGAGTTATCAAATAATATCCTTTGAATCACAAGCATCACACCACAATTCCAAAATTCACAAATATGCTTAGTTTATTTATTTGGGAAATGGAAAGCCATTTTCTCTGTATACATATACGCATGTGGGAGTATACATATACACGGTGCTTATACTCATACATATATCGTGCATTCAAGTACATAGGTGTATGCGTATACTGGTCGACTTAGGGAGCTGAGCGCCCTCCCATTTCTTGTGCTCGCTCTCTCTTGCCGCAGTCTCGCCATGGCAGACGAGCTGGATCCACCGCCGCTGCTCCCTTTTCGGCCTCCCTCCACCTTAAGACTAACCACACTCATCATCCTTTAAAAACATTTTCTATCCATCCTCATCATCAATATTCTCTCCTATATGTTACTTTCTCCCGCACTCATCCATCCTCTACATCTCTATTCAATATCACAAGTGAGACCCACATGTCAATTTTTACCTTTTTTTCCTTCCACCCCATTCTCTCGCTGTCGGTCAACTTCTCGACCGTCGCCGCCGCCGCCGCTTCCCTCCACGCGCCGAGGCCACACAGCGCAGCTCGCCCGTGGCGACGCCGCGGCGCTGGCGGAGCTTCGAGCTCGTGATAGCCAGCGCAGCTCGTGAGTGGCTCTGGCAGTGGACGGCGCGCGGCGGTGTCCTCTTATCAGCAACTGGCTGCTATCCGGCGGCCCTCCTCTGCTCCGGCTCTCCCCGTCCCCTGCTCCACCTTGCCGTCCACGCCGCCCTGCGCACTGCCGGCACTCCTCTTGCGGGTGTGGCGTGCAGGCGCGGGCAAGGCACTTTGTCTCCGCCACGGTCTCCTTCTCCCCTGCTCGCATCCTCTCTCTCTCTCTCCCCACGTCATGGGTCCCGTGCCCTGCGTTTACAGGATGTCCGTTCAGGAGCCATTCCAGGAGCCAGCTGCGGCGCCGTCGTCTGGCAAATGCTCGTCCCGGATGCACAACCAGTACGCGCTGTAGTTAGTCTAACCAGCACGGTGCGAACGTAGTCACTTCCGCCAGTGCACGCGGCCAGGCCGACCTGGCCTGTCTTGGGCAAAGCCAAGGACAACTTATAATTTACAATCGATGAATTTTCAATGCCACTAGTATTTGATTTCTATAAAGAAATTATAAAAGGATATATTTACTACTCTAATGTGCATATATATTAGATGTATTTTTTAAATCGATGAAAACCTAATTAAGCCACCCGGAGTCCAGGACGATGAATATGCGCGCGATCCCAAGGCGATAGTTTAGTAGCATTTTTTTGCAAGCCATCATCACACTACCATAGTCCCAAGATTCTCATCTTATAGCTATACCAATTTTTTATCGCATTCATGTTACTTTTAAATAACATTTGAGATACTAATGATTGGAAAGATGCTACGAGCATCTCAAGATTTTTCTTACAACTCACCTCTAAATCCTCATTTGCAGAGTCCTTCCCAGGGCATATTTTAAGTCATCTTTGCACCACAACACAGCTGCAACGTGGGACTATATCTTAAAAGTCAAAGATGTTATCTCTATCAGTGTGAGTGCATGCGCACTCGTCCTCGCTACCAAGATCTGACGGTGATTCAGAGGATTAGCTTGTGGAACTGAGCCTGTCCGCACTCGTCGTACTTTAAATCCATCCTTTAAAAGGAATATTCCGTCCCGGTCACCGATATTCTCTTCTTTATATTCAGTTTTCCGCACCCATCCATACTCCAGTATTCTTGCTCTATCCCAACTACCTCAAGGCGGGCCCACTTGTCATGCACACGGTCTCTCTCTCCTTCCTTCTCCCTTCTCCCCACCTAGTCTCTCTCTCTCCTCCCGAACTGCACGCGGTTGCTCCCCCGCCAGCGAGTCGGCTGCGCCGCACCCTCTCCGCTCCCTCCACCGGCGGCCGGCCGTGCGACACCCCGGCGACCCGCGCCGACCCGGCGGCCCGGCGACCGCGCGACCCCAGCAGCCCGGCGCGATGGAGATATCAGGATAGGGCCTGCGGCCGGGGCTCGGCCTCCCTGGGCGCTCTAGGTCCACCTCGCTGCCCGGCGATGCTGGCGTCTAGGAGATGCTCGGCTGGCGCTGGCGGACAGCCCGTCGTCGCGTCGTGGGCGGACCGAGCGAGCGGATCTTGGCGAAGAGTACAGGCGGCTCCGTCGTCGCTCGTCGGGAAGATGCTCGGCTAGTTCCTTCATCGAAGAGGACAAGCAGCTCCTGGCCTCGCCCCTGCTCCAGCGCCGGCTTCCGGCGGCGGGGCACGCCCGCCTACGCTCCGGCATCCCCGGCGTCCACCCCTTTCGACCCCACGCCACGCTGGCCACTGGAGGGCGAACAGGAAGCGCGCTTGCTTTTTGGCGAACGAGCGGCTCATCCGGGGACGCCCCGTGTGGGCTTACAGTACCCGCTGCGGCCTTTTTTACTGGAGAACGGCAATGCAGTACCGCATCCAGTTTTGCGGTGCAGACAGCCTGAGCTATTTGGTGCAACCCAACGTGGCAGCCGACAGATCAATGATGAAACATCGGCATAGATACAAATAATCTGTGGGTGAAACACAGCAAGAATTATCTGTGGCTACACAACATCTAGATGTAACAAAAACTCCCGCTACCTCTCATCCCTATGACACCAAAGCCTCGGCATTACAGTCTGAGTTATCTGCATTTCTTCTCGAGTGAAAACTTGTCAAACTTCTTATTTATACGTAGACCCAGTGAACTGCTTCGAACTTATATACATAAATGAGTGGTACCGTTCCTATAATTGAATTTGCAGTTACTAGCCCATCAATCCATGCTCTAGTTTACCCCAGAATTATATGAGTATTAAACTTTGTAAATTTATTCATAGATACAAATAATCAAAATCAATTATCATATATACTTCTATTTGCTAACACAACACCAATTACTGTATATTTTAACAGTTTACAATGAAATATATTTACAATTACTATATACATCTGTGTTGAAATAATTTGCATTGCGTCGATGTGTGTTTTTAGTATGTATTTAGTTCATAACTAATAACATTAATGTCTTGTTTTATCTTTTTTGTGACATCATTATAATATAATTTGGATTTCAACTTTGGAACTAATTTGTTTGTTGAAATATTTCCATTCACACGTTAACATCAAATTCTAGTCATTTCTACACTTTATTCAAGATATCTTTTTATTTTATAACAATAGATTCAAGGCCCAAGTCTCTACATTTAGTTATTACATTGGTATACACAACAATTCATTACTACAAAATTTCTTTTTACGACGGACTTCCAAAAGATTAACCATGGCGGTTTTCTTTTATTAACCGTGGCGGTTAAACGAACGCTATGGTAAATATATTAACCGTGGTGGTTTTATTAAAAAAACCGCCAAAGCCCGATACTAGGCTTCAAGCCCAATAATACCTACTGCAAATAAATAGAACCACAAGCCCTAATCTCACCTCACTCTCTCCCCTCCCTCACTTTCTCTACCTCAGCCCGTACTTCTCTCTCTATCACGGCGCAAGCCGGCGGCGGCCTCCTCTCTCCACCGTGTGGCCTCCTCTCGCCCCCCACCGCTGGCCGGGCTCCTCCCTCCCCCCCAACGCGTCGGCATCCTCTCTCCCCCATGAGCGCAAGCCCGGCGGCGGCGCCCTCCAGCCGCGCCCGGTGGCGACGCATGCAGATCGAGGACCCGGTGGCAGCCCACGCGTGCAAGCCCGGTGGCGACAACGGGCCTCGGCGCCCTCCGGCGGGTAGCGGATCCCACCCGCACGCCCGGGCGGTGGATCCCGTGCCCGCGGCGCCCGCGGCGCGCCGGTCGAGGACCCGGCAGCGAGTGCCAGCGCGCGCGGAGCGAGGACCCGTGTTGCGGATCCGCAAGTGCGGCGTGGTGGGGCCGAACACGCCGGGCGGGCGTGGTGGAGCAGCAGCGGTGGTGGAGCAGCGTGGCGGCATGGTGGAGCAGCGCGCGCAGCACCCAAAACCCTAACGGGCCCGGTGGCCCAGATCTACGCCCATTAGGGTTTCAGATTAGATTTTTTTCTTTTCTTTTTATCTTCTTTTCGAACCGCCACGGTTAATCTACAATTAACAGTGACACTATGTTCGTGGCGGTTATGAAAACTGCCACCGGAAATCTTTTTGCCCGCCACCATAAATCAGTTATGTACTAGTGATTTGAACCAAAGCCATGTGATTTTTCATGATGTTGAATTATTACGTAAAGCCTGGTCTTTCCAAGGGTAAGTGAAACATGTACCGGGGCACAGGAACAGATCCTTTCTTGGTCGAGCTAGAATTTTAGCTGGATATGTAAAGGACTTGGTTGCTCTTGAGGTCATATTACATATGAAAAACAACAATGGGCATGTTCAGCACTATTTTAACTATGTAAAACAGAGGTAGAGAAAACAGATTACATGGTAGGTGACCTAAATCAATGGAAACGCTAAACACACCCAATGCCTATGCCAACCCTATCGGCCCAGTTAGGTGACTTGGAAGAGCGCGCGTGTGTGCAACTCAGGATCGCCAAGCTCACACCCTCTGCTACTAGCTCCCCAATTAAGATACAGTGGCCGTCTAGCCAAGTCTCATGCAGCAATCCCTGTGGTGCGAGCCAGTGCTGGCTCAACAATGTCAAGGACCTAGGGGCAAACAAGAAAATGGACATCTAGTACCTACATATTGCCCCCATTCAAGCTGCAGCTATCTTGTTCGTCGTAAGTTGATCCATTCATGTTTCTCATCTGAAACGTACTGTTCCGATTATCTCATGAGTGGCTAGTACAGGTTTCGAGTGCTACCCAAGACACTACGATGGTCGCTAAATAGTCTCCACTTTGACCTTTTCCTCGCTGCTTTCATTTTTTAGGGGCGCACATAAATTCCACATTCTTCTTTACACGTATTTTCTTGTTTTTTTCTAAGAAAGCACTGCTTTAGCTCATGTTGACACGAAACTAGGGCTTCGCACCGACACACCAGGAGGGCCTTGGACGCCCACGAAGGCCACGATCGACCTTGGAGCAGCGAGCACCGCAGCGTGGCCGCCCTAACCGATCTAGGGATCGGTAGGGGTGACGTAGAGCTCGGTGACGGCTGGAAGAACCTCTGAACGCACTTCCGGGAAGACCCGTCGGGAGGACGCACGCGAGGGGTGTCCTAGGACCAACGTGGCCGCCTAGAACGCCGACGAAGAACGCGGAGTTTGCCGCCGAACAGCAGGATAGAGGGGTTGAAGGAAGAAGATGACCTACAAACAGGACAGGAGGTAGATTGATTGTCGATTGGATGTAGGTGAGATCAAATCAGCCATGAACCTCTTTATTATATAGAGGAGGGTGGTTTTATCCTTTTAGGAAACCGTCCTTGGACGTTTCCAAGCCTCAAAAACCGACCTAAACACGATTGGAAACAAATCGGTTCGGATCTCGTACGGACACGGGCGCGTGTCGGCGACCGGACGCACGGAACAGGGCCGGGGACGCACGGTCACGGCCCGGTCGGTTTAACGTAAAGGTTCAGAAACCGATCGCGGCGCTGCGTGACCCGACCGGATGCTCGGACCGGTTGCTGGACGGACGCACGGTCGCGTCCGTCGGTTGCTCGAAACCGGCCTGGGACGCCCGGCTGATTGACCGGATGCATGAGGGACTGACTGGACGGTCCGGTCACCTGCGCCCAGTCTGGATTTTTACCATGACTTAGACCACGCCATTTTTGGGTGTCAACAGCTCAAAAAAAAAGGTTACATACCCCTCTACATGGGCCCTCTTAACAAAATGTGCACCAAAATGGTTGATGTGTGTGTCTATCATTACATATTCTTGCTTATCCAGGTTAATCACATCACAGAGTTCCTCCTTCTTAAGGCCTTGTTTGTTTGTACAACAAACCAAGTGGGTTAGAGAGAGGATTCGATGGAATTGAGTGAGATTTTGAGTTGTAGCGGATTAAATTCCCATTAGGCCTTGTTTGCATGCAAAAGTGTATTCATCTCAATAAACGTGTGTTGGAGTGGATTGGAGGGTAATTAAACTAAGTTTCACTCCAACACATGTGGGTTCAAGAATATACACTTACATCCAGACAAGGCCTCGATATAATGCCCTCTAACCCCCTCTGCTTTGGGTAGAAAGAAACAGAACCTACATCGTATTTTTCTTAATGGACTCCACTCCAGGTGGGAATCCCCCACCTCAATTTTCAGTTTAACGGGATTCTTGCATGCCAAAAGATTACTGGGGTTCTTGGAACTGTTTTGAGGCTGGAACACATGTACCGGTAGAGAAAATAGAATTCAGTATTGTGTATTACATGCATTGGATGAATAAAAGGACGTAGAAATCAACTAGGGAGTCCACGACTACCGTGCTGTCACACGACCATAGTTGGCATCACAATAGCCTGACATCTTTTTGCAGGCCATCAGTAGAGGAGTCAGCAAAAGCGATATCGTAGTGGTGGAACACGTAACCAGAGAGTAGCAATGTCTAAAGCTTCAGTTGGATGGCTTGGCTCTGTGGATTGTTGCACCACTGTACAGAGTGTGCACCCGTGACCAAGCTATTGAAGAGACTAAAATGCAAGGGCTGTCGTAGGTCTGTGCTCGACACCTAGAAGGAAGTAAAACTCCCAATATATACCTCTCAACCCTAGGACAGCAGGAAGGCTCGCACCAAGCATTACAGCATGAGTTATGCCTATTGTTTCTCAAAGGCGAAATTATTATTATTTACAGACCCAATGTGCTGCTCTCAATTTATAGGCCAAATCAGTGTGGTACCCTGTCTCATACATACTCGAATTGTTTTTGGAAATGACATACTCGAATTGTGTATTACACAGATTGGAAGAATAAACGGCTCTACAAAACAACCAGGAGAGTCCATGACTACTGTGCTGTCACACGGCCGTAGTTGGCACCACAATAGCCAGGCATCTTTTTGCAGGCCATCCGTAGCAGGAGTCAAAAGCGATGTAGCAACGCATAGGATTCAAAGGAGGGTGGCTTCGCAGTGGATTGTTGCACTAGTGTAACGAGTGTGCGCACACGTGTGCAACCAGCAAGGCGATCGAGTTTGGCCTTGTCATGCGTCTGATCCAGATCGTGCAATTCAGCTTCTGCAAGATCTGCCTGGAGTGGTAGCAGAGTTGGCACAAGCCTGCAGCTGATGACTTTAGAGACTAGAATCGAAGGGTTGTAGGTCGGTGCTCAACACCTAGACGGAACTAAAACTCCCGACACCTCTCAGCCTAGGATAGCTGGAAGACTCCCGCCAAGCATTTCACAGCATGAGTTATGTCTATAGTTTCTCAAAGGCGAACTTCTTATTTACAAACCCAACGTTCTGCTCTCAACTTATAGCCCAAATCAGTGCTACCTGGCCGGTCCCATACTCGAATTTGTAATTAGCTGTACCCATCAATCGGTGCTCAGATTATTAAAGTGTCGTGAATAAAATTAGTACATACAGCTATGGACATGTCAATTGTCTTCTGAATTTCTACAGGCATATACACATCCATGCAAAGCAGTTGCAGGTGCATAATTTACTAGCCAAAGGTGCTATGGTTGGTGAGCTGCGCCGCCGATCCTCCTCCCCATCACCTCCAAGTTCTCCACCTCCCAGTATGAAATAAAGAAGAATGCACTAGCTGAACAACCCGGAGGCGAGCGATGGCTTTTACCCAAGTCCGTCGACGAACCTTTCAAACTTTACATTCTGAAGGGCAAAAGGCAAAAAGGATCGGAGATCTTGCTATGCACGAGTGATGGATGGAATTGGAATCATTTTAGGTGCATTTGTAGCCTAGCGGGACGACTCAGCCACAGTTGATGAGCACCTCCAGCACGATGGGCACATAGGCGGAGATGTCCAGCACCTTGGCCTTGATGGTCGTGCACAAGCACTCCTAGGCGGCGGAGAGCCCGGTGATGCCCTTCACGAGCGGGCAGCACTTGACATTGGCGTCGCCAATGTGCACCTCATTGACGAGAACGTCCACGCATGCACCGAGCTTCAGCGCATCGATGGGGCACGTGTCCGAGGACAGCCTAGGCCTCACGGGAGACAGAGGCGGCAGGCACGCCTTCTGTGGCACGCCGGCTGGACGAGCGGGTGAGCGCGAGTACTATTCTTCCTTGTGTATCATAGAGAAAGATTTATTACATCAAAAGAAGCATTTCCTTTTGCCTAACACCTTAAGACCGTGTTAGTTTCTACAACAAACCAAGGGGGGTAGAGAGGGGATTTTGAGTTCTAGTGCATTAAATCCCCATCACTCTAAAGTTAGAAACGAACAAAGTCTATGTTTTTTGTTTTCCTTAATGGTCTCTTGTTACCGGGGAGGAGAAAATCTCTGACCACTGTTTTCAATTTCACTGGATTCTTGCAAGCCAAAACATTATGGAGATCTTGACACTGTTTTGAGGCAGGTGAGCGCGAGTACTATTGATTCAGAGAAGAAGCTCTTTATATGTCAAAGTACTATTATACCCTTTAAAATCAGTTCCGGGTCCTGGTTCCGGTCCACGACTTAAGATCCTCCTACTTTTAGACCGTCAGATCAAAGGAAATGAAGGGCTCATGTTATTTCCAAGCGTGGTAAAAATTCTCATTTATGAATGTCTTTTTAAAAAATAGGCCAAAAAACAAATTTTGGTTCTTTTTAAACGTATTTTATTGGGTTTTTCGACACTAGAAAGGACTGGCTTTAGCTTGAAACAACTATTATCATAGCCCTACTATTAACAAAATGTGCACGAAAATGGTTGATAAACTTGATATGCGTGCGTCCATCATAACTTATTCTTCCTTGTGTATCACAATGAAAGATTTATTACATCAAAAGAAGCATTTCCTTTTGCCTAACACCTTCCGACCGTGTTAGTTTCTACAACAAACCAAGGGGGGTAGAGAGGGGATTTTGAGTTCTAGTGCATTAAATCCATATCACTCTAACCCACTTGGGTTTAAGGGTAGAAACGAACAAAGTCTATGGCTCTTGTTTTCCTTAATGGTCTCTCGTTACCGGGGAGGAGAAAATCTCTGACATCTGTTTTCAATTTAAGGGCCCCTTTGGATTTTACTATACACAAAGGATAGGAAAAGGAAAATTGTAGGATAGGAAAAGGAAAATTGTAGGATCGGGTTGCCTGGTCGATCGAATCCTATAGGAACTGAAGTGCCCGCAGGAATAGAAACGACTGCCTTTGGCACCCACGCTACGGTGAAACAAAGGAATTGGATTAAAAAAAAGAAAACAAACAATGGAATTGATGGAGCCTTGGAGGGATGCACGGACGGCAGGCGCGTGGCGAACTGGAGAGGCACCTGCTCTTGCTATTTGGGTGGCCTCACATGGTGGGCCCCACTAGTCAACATCTCTCCCTCGCTCGTTTCTCTCCCCTACTCCCTCGCCATGGCCGCCGCATGAATCTCAGGAGCTCTCTGCCTCGCCCATCCCCAGGTCTCCAGCCCAAAGATGGCAGCCATGCCTTCCACTCCTCCCAGCGCTCGTGCTCGTGGTCGCCCTCCCTGCCCCCTTCTTTCGAACTCATACGCACGAGGCGTGGCCGCGTGGGCACCGCCGCCATTGCCAGTCGGGAGCCGCAACAGCCATGTGCGTCGCCTCCGCCCGACCTGCTCTGTGTGCGTCGCGTGCTCGGGCTGCTCACGCGCTTGACGACACGGTTCAGAGCGACCGCAGGAAATTTTCCATGAGATCGGAGCTCATGCTTTCTTTCCTCCAGAATGCAGGCGAGGATTCAATTCCTATGGATTTTTTCCTTCGTTTTTCTACGAACCAAAGGAGAGGTAACTGGATTCTTGCAAGCCAAAACATTACGGGGATTTGAGGCTCAAGCACATGTACGCGGAGAGAAAATAGAGAGTACAGTATTGTGTAATACATGGATTGGATGAATGAAGGGCTGTATTAAACCACCAGGGCCCCCGGAGTTGGCATCGCTGCAGCCAAGCATCATTTTCTGTTCTATCCGTAGCAGAGGAGTCAGAAGCGATCTCGTTAGTGAAACAGTCCAATAAACAGTAGCATGCCACCAGGAACAGATCGAGAGGAACAATCCCAGGCTTCTGGAGGATGGCTCGGTGGTGAATCCTTGCACCAACAGCACTGACAAGCATTGGCGAGCTCAGGATTCCTTGGTGGATCCTGGCACAACAGGACTGAAAACATCTTCGGATCCAGTCCAGCTGCTTGACCTTGTCAAGGATCTGATTCCAGAGCGCGCAGTTCGGCTTCCTCAACGGAGCAGAGGTGTATGGAGTGGAACGAGACATGGCAGAAGCGAGCTGCTGATGACTGTGGAACCCAAAATGTACGTGGGTGCTCCTGTTACTTGTATGTGGGTGCTCAACACCTACATGGAACAAAAACTCCTGATACCACTCAGCCCTACGATAGCAGCAAGGCTCTCCTTGCATTACTGCGTGAGTTATCTGCATTGTTGATTAAAGGAAAAACTGCTCAAACATCATATTTATAGACCAAGTGGTGGGATACTCTGACTTTATAGAACAAACCAGTGGTATCCCTGGTCACATATATACTGAATTTGCACTTAGCTGGACCCATCAATCGGTACTGTGCTCTGAGTATTAAAGTTTCATAAATATTTTTTAAATACAACTAAACAAAATTGATTGTTTTGCACTTTGCCTTTGTTTCCTCACACAAAACCAACTTAGATACTCCATAATACTGCTCTAAAAAACTTATATACTGCATAAATATTTAATAATAGTCTTTGATGATAAATTTATTAAATCACTATGTTTCATTACTACAGAATCCTTCATCACTGCCACCGGCATCACTACCGAATTTAATTTGTCCACCGGTAGTGTTGAACCGCGCCCGTCGGTGATGAACCGTTCAGCGCGGGAAAATCAGAAAATCCATGGACTGCCGACGGTGCAGATTTAGATCACCACCAGGTTGAATATTACACCGGCAATGATCTCGATGGACACCGATAACTGTCAGGTTTTAATAAGAACCGATAGTGATTTCAAGACGAGAGAACAATAAAATAAATGATAGAAAATGAAGATTGACATGCAACGGACTAAGAAATGACTAGTTAACTGTAACATGCTAGAACACAGATCGATGACTGTAGGGTTTGAAATAAAACCGCTAGCCATTTCAAGATTCACACGCATCATATTAAACTGGTAGAAGGAAACAATAGAACCCAAATTAACGACAGAAAAAAGAGATTGACATGCATCGATTAACCAACAACGGATTCATTAACAAATTAACCACACAAACTAAATGTATTGTATCTTACACATCCATACAAATAAGGCAATAGATAAATTAACATAAAAAAGATCCTAGGCCGCCTTCTTCACCTTATTTACCGCCTGCCTGGCCGGCTTCCTGGGGCGCCGCCTTCTGGCCTCCTCCTCCATCTCCTCTAGTTTGGTCGGTATCACCTCGGCGAGGATATCGGCCGGGGAGTCGATCTGGAGGGCATAGAAGTTGGCCTTCTCCTTTGGCAGGCCAACATCGTCGACCAGGCTATTGAGCTTGTTGAGGGCGGCGGCTGAGGTGCTCCAGCGAACGAACTTCACCTCCTCCAGGTGGCGGCCATGTCAATCGTTGTTGGCGGTGTGTCCGACTTTCTGTGAAAGAGGTGCGAAAGAGAAGTTAGTGTTGGACAACGGAAGGGGAGGGACGGAGTATAAATAGTGGAGTTTCCCAAAAGACGGTTCCATAAAAACGTTAACCGCGACCGCTGCGACTAATGGCCGTCTTCTCGGCACTCAACGACGGCTGCGTTTTCCAAGGCACCCAGAACTGAATGTTAATGGAATCAATTTTAAACGATATTTATTAAAATACCAAATTTTTTGCATATTTTTAATTTTAATCGCTCTTGAAGCGAGAGTAGTATGTGACAGAGGGAGCAAACACACAACTTTAATATATAAATAATATTTCAAATATTGACATAATATATACTAAAACAAAAAAAAAAAAAATACAGGATACATATTAACCTCCTCCTGCTCCTCCCCCAGAAAAGTCCTTCTTGGCGGCCTTCTTTCTTCGATAAGGCCTCCAAGAGGATCTTGGCCAGTCCACCACTTTCGGGCGTAGTGATTGATCTTCGCCTCCATAGGTGTTTCCACCATTGGGCCGAAAGAAGATGGTCGATCCGCCACTCCTTGAGCGTAAAGAAGGCCTCCTTGAGACGATCGAGGGTGAAATAATCCCTCTCTAGCGCCTCTCACATGAGAGGGTTATTAGAATTGGCCACCGCCTCCAACCTCCCCCCCCCCCCCGTAACGCCCAATGGTTCCGTCTTAGCGGGGGAGGCCAGGGACGTAGTTGTCGGTCGTCGTCGAGTCGGCCGCCACTTGGACCTCGTCGACGGCCATCGGCATCTCCACCTCCACCCTTGGGCGCTGGTTCGATCCAGGAGACCTCGGCATCATCCATCCCCTCCCTGGTGCGCTTGTTCGTTCCTCGAGCCCCGAAGCGGACATGGTTGCTTCGATAGTGTGCCTGTGGAGGCGTCGGCTCATGCGCCGAGCTAGGGCGGATCAGTTGCCGAGGCCAGTAAGTCTCGTTTCCAACAGAAACGACTATTAGCAGAACCCTCCTCCTAACAAAATGTGTGCGAAAATGGTTGATATGTGTGCGTCCATCATAACTTATTCTTCCTTCTGTAACACAGAGAAAGATTTATTACATCAAAAGAAGCATTTCCTTTTGCCTAACACCTTAAGACCGTGTTAGTTTCTACAACAAACCAAGGGGGTAGAGAGGGGATTTTGAGTTCGAGTGCGTTAAATCCCCATCACTCTAACCCACTTGGGTTTAGGGGTAGAAATGAACAAACTCTATGTATTTTGTTTTCCTTAATGGTCTCTCGTTACTGGGGAGGAGAAAATCTCTGACCTCTGTTTTCAATTTAACTGGATTCTTGCAAGCCAAAACATTACGGAGATCTTGACAATGTTTTGAGGCTCAAGCACATGTACGTGGAGAGAAAATAGAGAGTACAGTATTGCGTAATACATGGATTGGATGAATGAAGGGCTGTATTAAAGTTTTTCTAGTAGATCGAGTCTTCAAGGTTAAAGTTTCTCCGGAGATCTAATCGAAGAAATTGTCTACGGCGTAAGGCGTCGTCAAGATCATCGATGGAGCAGTGGAGCATGTCGTTCCTCAGCGGTGATGGCAAGACGAAGACATCACCATTGATGGATAATAAGGTACTCCGGCCCTTCCTTTGTCTCGTTGTGGTTCTTTGCAGCCATGACGATGGGCTAGTGAGATTTAGTTTTCCAACGATATCTATCTGGATGTCGGTTGGACTTGTGTTCTCTCATGACGAACCTGGTGAAGGCAACAACGATGAGTTTGACGACGTAATCGGTGGCGCCAATTTCATCATGTTCGCATGTGGAGTTTTAGCAGTTTATTCCTCTTTTACAAAAGTGATGGGTATGAGGATGACGACGGTGGATGGTGAGATGGCCCTGTTCGTTCAGATCGGAGCTTGCGTCCGTGGCATATCCGTTTGGGATGATGATCCTAGATGGTGGAATTTATGGCTTTTTCAATGTTTCTTGTCTCCCATCAATGAAGGTAGAATAGTTTGGTTTACTTTTGTAATGAGAGGATGTAACTTGCTTTTAGTGTTAATGGAATTTTTCCTTGTCGCAAAAAAAAAAAGAGGAGTCAGAAGTAATGCATTACAGATCGAGAGGAACAATCCCAGGCTTCTGGATGATGGCTCTGCAGTGAATCCTTGCACCAACAGCACTGAGAAGCATTGGCGAGCTCAGGATTCCATGGCGGATCCTGGCACAGCAGCGCTGAGAACATCTTCGGATCCAGTCCAGCTGCTTGACCTTGTCAAGGATCTGACTCCAGGGCGTGCATTTCTGCTTCCGCGAGGCAGCGGAGGAGTATGGAGTGGAACGAGACATGGCAGAAGCGTGCTGCTGATGACTGTGGAACCCAAAATGTATGTGGGTGCTCCTGTTACTTGCATGTGGGTGCTCAACACCTACATGGAACAAAAACTCCTGATTCCTCTCAGCCCTACGATAGCAGCAAGCCTCTCCTTGCATTACTGCGTGAGTTATCTGCATTGTTGATTGAAGTAAAAACTGCTCAAACTTCTTATTTATAGACCAAGTGGTGGGCTACCCTGACTTTATAGACCAAACTAGTGGTACCCCTGGTCACATATATACTCAAATTTGCACTTAGCTGGACCCATCAATCGGTACGGTGCTCCGAGTATTAAAGTTTCATAAATATTTCTTTTAAATACAACTAAACAAAATTGATTGTTTTGCACTTTGCCTTTGTTTTGCTAACACAAAACCAAGTTAGATACTCCATAAAACTGCTCTAGAAAAACTTAGATACTCCATAAAACTGCTCTAAAACGGATTATTTATAGACAACCAGACTACTGGGTGCAGGCATTCCCTTGCGTGCATTACATCATCAGTGACTGACATGAATAACAAGTGGTGAAGTGGGTCCTTCTTCCACACCATTTGAGGAGTACGTCCAACTAGTCCATCCAGGCATATAAAAGCGGAAGCTGCAGCTACATGCTGCATCCAACACAAACCAAAGGAACCTTACTTCTTCCTACTACATGAGTTCATCAGCTCAACAGTAGCTTGCTTGTCCTGCTGTTCTATGTACCCTAAGTTTCTTCATTCTCTTTTTTGGGCACTCTGTAGTTCGTCACCACACACACAAGCCCCAGGACGGACAACATTGTTGTGTTGGTAAACGCGTTCATGGACATAAAGATCTAGGCATGGGAGGTATCAGGAGCTATTGAACAACATGTCTTTATTGAGCTGGTGAGAGTATCAGAGAGAGAAAAAGGATAACCCGTAAGATGTTCACGTAACGTGAGAATGTTCTATGCTTTTTGACAGAGATTCGCTCATACATGATAGTTCTGTTGCTACATCATTGTTATGTATCGTACATTCGTACTGAAAAGCATCCTTCAATACGAATTTGCAGAACATATTGAGGTGAACGAAATATTAAAACAGAACATGCATGCATAGAAGTGCCATATCTGTCCGCCAATATTTATTTAATTATTTAAGCTTATATTCATGTGGCGGCCCGGGCACGGCCTGGTGCAGGCTTCGGGCCAGCCCAGGCACGAATTGGAATGGGCCATGTCGTGCTTGGTCTGGGCCACATCCCTGTGCTTGGGGGCTGGCCTCTGGGCTTTGGGCTGCATTCTCCGATATAGGCTCAATAGTGGTTATCTCATTAGTTGAAGAATACTAGCCAACAAAGGCCAAAAGTTGAGAACATCAGCCGAACTACACATTGGGCTTCAGGCAAATAGAACACACCTTGGGCTTCAGCCGAACTACATAACGTTCTAGATGAGCTTCTCTTGCTGAACCAGGTGATTTTGAAAATGATAATTTGAAACCGACCGAGTAGTTTTTAAATTTGAGCAACCAATCTCCTTGGCAACTTGTGGGGTCATAGAACAGTTGGCCTATAAAAGCGACCCGTTTGTTTAGCTACGTAGAGGCCAGTATGGTGGCCCCACCTCAATGAATTGCAGATAACAGCACGAATCTCTGGAGCTGGACATGGGTGGAAGAGGGACAACCTTATCTACAAGATAAGAGCTACGACTCCATGTCCATGGTCGAACTGTCATGGCAACACTTACTGCAGGCGATATGTAGCCGAGGCTTGCTTGATTTAGATGGGTGTGGTTAGAACTGCCATAGATACCAGCAGGCTTAAAACGAAGCACATTTTTTATGAATGCCGGCCAGGTGGAAGTCTGCTATATATGGTGTGCCCAAGCGGTGCAAGACTAGTCTATATGAATATGATTGCAGGATGTATGGTGGCAACATCTCCTAATATGCTGGAACTGCCGGTGTCACCTAAGCCTAATGTAGCAAAACTTGTGGCGTGGAGTCGTGGACTTCATTTACCATTCAATCTTCTGTCTTAGCCTTACATAATTCGTTTACTGGCCACAGCATTGTAAACATTCTTACATACCTGTGTTTGGATATCTGCTATTCTATAAACATGGGTTCTAGCAACACAGAATGACATTATAGTGCTGGAGCTCCTCTGGTGCCATAGCAGGGAAGGACCCCAGTCAAGGCGGCCACCTTGGTGCTTGCGCAGCCTGCAATGGGCTGGGAAGCCTGGGATCGGGATCCTCCACTCGTCGCCCTCGTCTCTGGCTCTACACTCTGATGACGAGGCCGGCGGCGGTCGTCCAGTAGGGCCGTGGGCGCCCAGATGAACAAGCCTATTGCAGCAAACACAGATGGTGCAGACTTCATGAACCACTCGATCATATCTCCCTCAGCCCAACATATTTGTTTTTACAGGCCAAAGGTAGTATATATGACTGTGCCAGTGAGGGTGTACACTTATATTCGATATAAATTCGTATAGCAGCATCTGCATTGAGTTCCAATTCATTGCATCTACCGCATTCAGTTATGTACGTATAACGTTGGTTTAGATGCGCAAATAGTAAATGGCTAGTTAGGTGAAACGTGAGAGAGTATTAGTGTTTCATAATACTGGCATTACCATCAATAGTGACAGTCATTGAGTACATATAGGCCATTAGGGGAGCCGCTATCGGCAGGCCCATGGTCCGTGGCTTTTACATTCTAACAAAAGAATGTTTGAACATCTCTTCTTTGACACCAAATAATGCTTTGTTTGCACTATCCGATACAAATATCTAGTTTATAAAATTAGCAACTTTATAACCTTTTATTTAAGAAAACAGCTCCACCTCACGAATAAATGGAACTAGGTTGTGATTCCAGACGCTGGTTGGACTTATGGGCATGTGTTTAATTTATCTGCACTTCCATGAAGTGTTTAACAACTTGGAACATGGTGATGAAATAAAAAGGGATAATTGCTAGACTGCCATTGTGCCGACTGTAGTTGAAATAAAAAAACCTGCTAGTGCGCTATGCCATGCAAGTGCCAGGAGAAACAAATGCCAGCAGAACAACTCAGCATCAAGTGTGGAAACCTTTTCAAGTCATTTTATCATTATGATTTTCAAGAGTGAGCCGATTCACACATTGCAGCCTAAAGTTCCGAATAACATGAGCAATCAAATCAACCAGATGAAATTGTAAGGATTGCCTAGAAATTGAATTTGGTATTATTCTGTGAGCGTCAGAGCAAGATATCAGTGTTTTTCTTTCCCTTCAAGAAATGTGTAAACGACACAATATAATATATTCAATCCAATGACGCTAACTCCAAACGATGATCTGCTGACAAGATCTGTGGAGTGTTGAAGAAGATAAGCGAAGTGTAAAATAGGCCATCAAAGATGATTTGGACATGGCACCCACTATGCAAACAAAATCAGTGGCAGCTGCTGGAACTTGCTGTGAGAGGGTTGGAACAAAAGGCAAACGAACCACCAAGGACAATCTGCATGTTGAACCTTGGAACTCCAAGGAGCTCAAATGGAATGGGGAACCTCCTCACTTTGAGAGATATAACAGCTTCTGAGTTTGTGGAGGACTTAGATCCTGAACATAATGCGTTTAATGTTTTAACCTATATACTGCTGGTGGACACCCCCTAGAATACGTTTTATAAACACCTTCACACTTGTTTGCACTTTGTTTCTTTGGAAATAAAGCTGGGGGACCTTTTCTCTAAAAAATATCTGTATTGTGAGTACAATGTGGGCCCATGCCTTCATAACAAATAGAGAGCGCTCCATCCTGTTACCCCTCAAAAACAAATAGAGGCCACCACGTACTGATGTTCCATGATAAATAAACTGCTCATTCATTTGAGTACTCAGTGTCTTTCAGAGTTAAGAGGTGGTGAAGCCGTCGAGGCCAATCTCATTGATCATAGAAACAATGAAATCAAGTTAAGTGATAACTTTGAAGAAACTGAAGTTATCCAGTAGCCCATGACTTCATAACATACATGCTCATTAACTTTTTTTGTTTATGTCAAGATGGATGTACCATTTGATTTCATATACAGAAACATTGGAGCAATTCTAACAGCCTCTTTATCCCACTCTGCATATGGAAAATTGTGAGAAAACATGCTCCAACAGCCTCGCCGACGTATTCTCCAAAATAACCAGCAGGCTGTTCTGCTTTTTGTTTTCCCACGTGGCCACGCATGCCTCTCGCGATAACATACTGCATACGCTTCTGCAGAGCCAGCACACATGTACCGCCACCACGGCCATCAAGAGCTCTGGTCGTGGTCGCGTTGTTTCATAGCGGCCGCAACTCCGCACAAGACACAACACCACCAACCATTGCGCTCGTCATCGCTGGAGGAGCTGGATGCAGAGCCACTGTGCCGGCTCGTCATCGTGGGATGCCACCATGACGCAGCACAACATCATATAATCTGGACTGAGATAGGGAGAGAAAGAGCACCGGGCTGGAAATTAAAGTAGATCAGATAATCCCGTGTTGTTCCCATGCAAATCGAAATGTCATTTCACTTCAATGCGGGTCATGGGGGTATGTTTCAAAAATAAAGTGCCAACATTAAAGAAGCTGCTGCAGAACGTTCATATTTTGAGAGGCTAAATTATCTTAGAGTCAGTTTAGATATCTAAATTTACCTATTTTTCTTGGAGAGATGCTCTCATTTAGCATTTGCAGTCTATCCTAAATTGATTTGGGCAGCTGATACTTCATGTTAATTCAGTTTTATGATATTTGATATTTTAGTTGAGGCTTGCTTGATTTCGGTGTGTGGTTAAACTGCCATAGAAACCAGCAGGGCTGAGAAGCATATTTTGATGACATCTCTTAATGTTGCAGCTGCCGATGTCGCCTGAGCGCCTAATGTAGCAAAACTGGTGGCGCATACTTCATTTACCATTCAATCATCTGTCTTGGCCTAACATAATTCTTTAATCGGTCAAAGATATATGACTGTGTCCTGTGAGGTTGTCTATGTTATCGCTCCTACTTAAAACATCCATATTGAATCCACCATCACTTCATTTCTGACGCATTCATCAATTTGTCCATCTCCTGTAAATTGGTATTGACAGGTGGGATATCTTGTGCCTCCCTCATTGTCTGTGAATGGAGATTACACTGGTAGAGAGATCGGCACATACATCAGTCCCATCTGGCCTTCCTCTAATTAAGATGAAAGCGATGATACTCAAGCAATTTGTGTTCTCACGAAATACTAGTGCTTTCATCTGGCTCCCGATGTCTCCTAAGCCTATTGCAGTAAACATAGTTGGAGCATACTTCATGAACCACTCGATCATCTCCCTCAGCCCAACATACTTTGTTTTTATAGGCCAAAGGTAGTGTGTATGACTGCCGGTGAGGGTGTTCCAATTATATTTGATGCAAGTATATGGCAGCATCTGCATGCATTTTGAATTCATTACATGCATCTACCGCTAAGCTGATCACATTCAGTTGTGTACGTAGAACATTGGTTTTGATGCAAGTACAAATAATAAATGACCAGTTAATTCGGTGAAACGAATGAACATCTCTCCTCTGCCACCAAATAAATTGCATACCATCCTATCAAGTAGCAACTTATCAGCGGCTTTGTTTGCACTACCCCATATAACAAGATCTGCATTACAAAAGTAGCAACACTATACCTTTTTTTTTGAAGTGTAACGCTATACCTTTTTTTATTTAAGAAAGCAGCTCCACCACCTTCCCTCAAAGGAACATGCAGGGTGTTTGAGAGGAGCGACGTCCACAGTCACCGAGATCCTGCTTCTCATAAGCCGATTGCTGGATTGAGGCGGGTGCAGGCAGACTGGAAGCTTTAGCGCGAGGGTAGTACTTTTGCTGCTGGATCTTAGGGAGAAAATTCAGAAATGTAGCACCAAGCTACGCTTCGGCGAGAAACTGCAATCTTGTAACATAAATATTCTCTCCTTCTAATACAAAGATATGCACACTCGTGCATATTTAGAAAAAAAAAAAAGACGAAGGTGTGTCCAATTCAATAGCACAGATCAGTCATACACACGAACACTCGAAAATACTGAAAATCAGAAAAATAGCATGAGTAGCAAATAAATAGCTGTTGACGCTTGGAGATCGCTGTTCGGTCTGTCCAGTCTCCTGTCCCCACAATACATCAGAGATGAGGGCATGTGATCGGATTCGGAGGACACGATCCCGACAAATGATGAAAGGATCCAGAATTGGCTAGGATGCACAGCAGCAAGTGCTCAGTGAGGACGTGAGCTAGAGCAAGATTGGCGAGGATGCGCAACGAACCAGGCTAAAAGCTTCATATGAATCTTCGTCTTCCTGCTGGAGAGGCAGAGGGACACAGGAGGAGTGGATATGGCTGGGAAGAAACCATAACTCTAGAAAAAATGTTCTGGAGGGGAGACAGATGTTACGGTTTGTGATCATTCCACCGATTTCACACAAGCATGGAGAAGGGAAAGTCATGTTCAAATCAAATTCACTACTACTTCATCTCCAATGCTTTATAACATTTAGAAAAACAATTGCAAGAGTTGGGGAATGCACGATGCAATAATTCTGGAAAAAAAAATTACTTCTTGATAGATGACAGGTCATGATTAACAAGTTAGCTAGGTTGGTTTTCATACACCTGACTATTCAAATCCGGTTTCTAGCCGCTTGATCGGAAACTGCAGCCCAATTAGAAGAAACGGCAGTTTGGAGCTTGAGCCCCTGCCAAATTACATGGATTCGTCTACGTAAAACTGCAAGCTCTCGCTGAGTGGAGGACCATGTTTGTGGTTGCCGATGAGGC
Organism: Hyparrhenia diplandra; assembly: GCA_015847255.1. Classification (NCBI taxonomy): domain Eukaryota; kingdom Viridiplantae; phylum Streptophyta; class Magnoliopsida; order Poales; family Poaceae; genus Hyparrhenia; species Hyparrhenia diplandra. Next base: position 413,676 of record JADLZK010001408.1, read on the forward strand.
AGAACAGGATGGCACCGCTTTGTAATGCTGGAGTTCCCGATGGCTCCTATGCTTAGAGTAGCAAGCAAATCTGTTGCTGCGGAATTCATGAATCACTCAACCATGGAACTTTGTTCCCTTTTAAAAAAAAATATCTCTCAGTGTAATGTACATCTTTTTGACGACTAAAAAGATATATATTACGGTGTCCCGTAATGGGTGTCCAACTACAAACTATATATATACTGTAAGCATGTCACACTCAGTCAGCGAAGTCGCTTTGGAATAAGCGGAGTAGCTGAATAATTATTATTGTATAGCTTTTATTAGTAAATTTATTTAGTTAAATTAAAGTTAGCTTGAAAAGACTGGGCTTGACGGTTAGCAATTGTAAACCCCTCATATAAATATGGGGACAACTATTGTGAGACAATCAATCAAGAAAAATTTAGGGTTAAACCCTACCTATTCAGCTTCCTGTGCCGCCGCTGCCCGCCTGCCGCCCGTTACGCTTCGCCGCGCCGCCGCCGCGCCGCCCGGTCCGACGATCTACGCCACGTCACCCCTTCTGTCTTCTCCCTTGCGTTGACCGAGAAAGCGGGTTGTGACAAAGCAGTTATAGGAGCACATATTGATCAGCAATTCATTCAGTGCATTTATCTGAGTGTTCTCCTTGGCCAAAAGCCTTTGGACTGTGGGTAATCGGACAATCAATACCAAAGCAAGCAGCAGAAGTGTAGGGAAACTGTACGGGATTAATAAATCAGCCTCTCCTGCTCATTCCTCTAGAGCTCTATAAACCACCAGATGTGTATACGCGACATGTTTGTGATGTATCTCTACGTTGCCACGTCTAGCATGTACATTACTACTTCACACAAGTGAATGGAGAAGGGAAGGTAAAATACAATGTTCACGGCATGTATATTACTATACGTCAGTTCCCAACGCTTTGGGACATCTACAAAAACAATTGCATATATGGAGAATGCACTATGTCAGAATTCAGGAAAAAAAATACTTCAAGACATGACTGACAATGTATTATGTTGGGTTTTCATAGCCTGACTAATCAAGTCCGGTTTCGCAAAGAAAAAATAACTGCTTCAAGGGAAAACCCAGCACACAGAAGAAAAAGCCATTTGGAGTTTGTGCCCTATCGAATTTACATGGATTTTGACATGTAGAACAGCGATTGCCGATGTGGCGGAACAGGGCAAGGCAGAGTATGGTACGCCATCCTAATGCTGGAGTTCCCAATGGCTCCTATGCTTACAGTAGCAACCAAATCTGTCGCTGCAGACATCATGAATCACTCGACGATGTCTCTCAGTCTAGTATACTTCGTTTAATCGACTAAAGAATATATGGGTTTTTTTTAGATAATGGAATTAACATTCCGGCCTCTGCGGTAACGCATTACGATCCTAAGGCCTCTGCGTGACCACACACAGCCAAACTTGTTACAAAAACTAAGAATAAAAAAACTTTAGTACATGAAGATATATGTACTAAAGATCTACTACATCCAAAAAGAATTGAGCTTACTACTCGATACAGTGCTAAAGATATCGATGTCGCTTCATGGCGGTCTTCGAATCAGCCACCACCTTTGAACAACGTGCACCAAAATGATCTTGAAAGAAACTCATTGGGTGTAGACAACCCCCACTGCAGCTGGTAAATCGACCCACGCTTGAAATCGTGTGAACTCACCGTTGCCCCTCCACCTTAATGTATCGGCGGCATTCGAGATAGCCACCATCGATCTTTTGTGTGGGAGGAAGACCCCAAACTGTCTTCAATCCGCCGTCTAGGGCGCTGCCTCCTCCGTAGATCTGGAGGAGTAGCGCGCCAGCGTGGAGCGGGAGTCGGCTCCGCACGTACAACGGGGCCCCACGCAACCATCTCCATGGGCGCCATCCTGCGTAGAATGGAGGGACGCGACCGACGCTCCAGCCATGGGAAAGGTGGATTTGGAGAGGGAGGGGTGGGCGTTGGCGGCGGACGTCTTGAGCTTCGAGGTGGAGGCCAAGTGAGGCAGCGATGTGGAATTGCTCGCTAGCGGATCGATGCTCAAGACGTCGGGATCGCGATGAGAGGGACGGGCGGAGGAGTTCGTCGGGGCGCCGATCGGGCGACGTCCGCGGCCAAGGCTGTGCGGCCGACAACCGGAGGCCATGCATCCGACCTCTAGGCCGCCGGATCCGTGAGAGGTAGAGAAGGGCCGCTGGGTCGAAGAGCGTACCAGCGCCCGGCGATTAGGATTGGCGCCGCCGCGAGCACTCGGCGGTGAAGGCCCAGCCGTCGCCATCACAGCCGTCCGCTGGGTTGTGCCGGGTTGGGCTCGGCGACGGCCGGGGAGGCGCAGGAGCGGCCGGGCGGCTGGTGGTGCTCTGTGGATCCCGATCCGTGTTTTCCGGATGAAAGAATAAAGAATATATGGTACGCCATTGTAATGCTGGAGTTACCCAATGGCTCCTATGCTTAGAGTAGCAACCAAATCTGTCGCTGCAGACTTTATGAATCACTCGACCATGTCTCCCAGTCTATAGCTAGTATAGTTCGTTTTATCGAATAAAGAAGATATATATTACTGTAACCGGTGTAGGTGTCCAACTCCAAACTATATATACTCACGCAGCTATAGAAGCATCTACTGTTCAGCAATTCATTCAGCGCATCTACCTCATTGTTGTCCTTGGCCAAAGCCTTGGTCAGTGGGTAGTCAAACAGTCAATAGCAAAAAGTTATCCAGTAGTTCACTACCGGACTCAGCTGCTTTTCAGTAGGGATGCAAATTGGTGACAATTAGGTGCACCTCCAAATCTCTTTAGTTCAATTATTTATACTATTTATCCAAATTTTTGAAGTAGTATAAATATTTGAAGTGAAGAGGTTTGAGGTGCACTAATGGATACCCGTTTGCACCCTTATTGTCAGTGCCCCGGGTCCCTGAAATTGCCTCCTGATACTTTCCAAGCCTACAACTACACTATACCACTGAAATTACCTCAGACGAACACCTCATCTTCCTCTCGCAGTTTGCACTGTGTCTTGCAATCTTGCTCCTTTAACTTGTTTTATAACAAGTGAAATCATCACAAGAAATGTAGGTAGGTACTAGCATTTGAGGGTAACGAACCGCTCACTCAGTTTGTCACCCTCAACAAACCTCACCACTGATGTAAAAGCCTTTGAGGGCAATCTTGTCGAGCGTGGTAGGTCTGATATCAACTTTAAGTGGTAACTGTTAACAGATCTTGTAAAATAAAATTTTGGCAAAAACCTAAGTACTCCCCCTTTCCCAGACGCATATCAAGTTCCAATAGGCATACACATTGGGTAAAAACGAACCAATGCCATGAACTTAATTAAAAGCCATCAACATGTATTTTCCATATACTTTTCGCAGAAAATTAATAATTGAAAATTTCAGAAGGAAAAAATGGTCAACACAGGCCATCCAGGCCAAAATATTAATTTAGACATCAACCACAAGACCTACGAAGCATAGAAATTCATAATGGACCAGTGCAGTCCTGATACTTGTTTAATTTTAGTTCAAATAAAGCATGCTATATTTAAATATTCTGTCCACAACTTGATGACCAGTGCATGCAGTGTTATATCTATCGTCTTTAGTGTACACCTAAAGTGAACAAGATATTATGTTGGATTGTACTCCAACTAAATTCCAAAATATCAGGCAACCTGGACCAACCTTTGTCAGTTATGAATTAATCCAATGGTCGCCCCACTTATCTACTTATTGCATCACCAAATTGTCCTTTTTATTTAGGTAAGCAGGAGGGTTAGCCCCTACTGAGATTTTATTTCATAAAAAGGAAACAAAGAAAATAAGCAAGATTATACTCAGCTGTCTAGCCATAATTGTAACTGATGCTTGATATCTTCCTTAGCCCTGAGCTCAACTCTAGCTAATTCTTGCTTGAAGACAAAATTGCAATTCTGAGAGATGGTGTCGAACAACATGTCTAAACGAATAAGGTATGCCAAACCCAATAAGTTCCAGCAGACATGGCAAAAGGTCAGTCCAAGAAAAAATGATGCATAGATTCTTGAGTGTAAGAAGCACACTACCAGAAAATGAAAAATCGCTGTCGGTTATTCTTGCACCGATAGGGAAAATAGTGTTTTTTTCCTTTCGGTTTACTATGACAGGAATGAAAATCTAAACCTGATGTGCCTGAATTTTCCTATCGACGTCATACCTACAAGAAAATTGTTGTACCGACAGTAAAATTGAAAACCCGACAAAAAAAAAAATTATATTTCACTGTCGAGCTATTACTTTCGAATTTTTCTATCAATAAACCAAAAGTAAAATTGTTTTCCTATTTTTCCTATCGTTAATAGCTATTTTCGCGTCATTTTTAACGACAGGAAATTTCTGGTTTCCAGTAGTGGCAGAGGACACAATTATAGCTTTGAAGATCACATTGTCTTTATAACGGTTTATGATAATTTTAAATGGATGTTTGATGATTAGTTTTGTCAAAATTGATGACATATCAATGTACATTTGTTCCATCAGTACATATTATTTTGAGGCGATGTACTGATTTATAGAATTGACAACCTATTTATAGAATTGACAACCTACAACTGTGGACCTCACCTTATCCTCCTCACACCTCCCTCTGCTGTTGGTATTTAGATGGATTGTTAGGGATGATGTCATCTGCAGAAATCAATAGCCAGCTAAAACTTATTGTTTAAAGCTTTATTAATTTTCCTAATATTTCCCTTTGATTATAAAATTGCAAGGGCAGCGTTGATCCTTGCAGCCAGCAAAATCGCAAGCCCTTGCAGGCAGGCAAGCAAGCGATGGTGAGCGTGGGCACAACAGAAGCCGACACGATCGTGCCTTGTGCAGGCTAGCACTCAGCAGCGATGCAAACACAAAACAAGCCCAACCTCGTTCACACCCCATTTCTACCCCCAGCTCTCCCCTAGGCCACACTAGCTGCAGCGTTCAGGCAGACCAAAAAAAATCCGGTGCATGAGAACACCAGCCACGAGTAGCTCAGGTATGTGATGATGGAGGAGGCGTCCCAGCTATGTGCATGTGGTCACCAGTTGATGCACGTGGAGAATACCACCAGTAAGCCATCGCAGCTAGCCACCGAGCTTCCTGATGCCTTCTAAACCTACAACTACAGAGCAATTGGCTCGGCAAACATCTCTCGTCTCTCTTTTCAACCAAAAACAAGACTTTCAGCTCTCTCAACTCTCATGTGTGCGGTGCTCTCGATCTGGTGGTGCTCCTTTACTTATAGAGTAAGAGAAAGAGAGGGAAGTATACATCACACAAGAAATTAAATGCCGGTACCAGCATTTGACTTGCATCAGGTTATTCATGTGCCTGTGATTTCATTTCATTGAATGGACATGTAACCCCACAGAGCAGGCAACCACTGATGTTCTATGATAAACTGCTCAGTCAGTTGGGAACTCAGAGTCTTCAGAGTTGAGAGATGGTGAAACCTTCGTCTTTCTTTCTTTCTTCGTTTCTTTCTTTTGAGAACATGTGTCTGTCAAGATGTGTTTCAATAAGCGGCATGGCTAGCGCCCGGAGGTTCAAACTCTAGCTCTCATCGTGCCCACGCCTGCCGCCTGCTGCGTCTGCCCCGCACGCTACACTTGCCTTGCCTGAAGTGTTGTGTCGGCACAACCCCAATCGGGCGGTGACTGCACAGGCCCATGCCATGCCAGGTTAGACTGTCACGCTGGACATCAATAGCGGCGTGGTATGGAAGAGATGGCAAAACAGAAGAGAGGAACATGTACACGCTATCAAGTGGGACCCTAGTGCCTTATCTTGTGCACGTCAATGAATCTGCCCATCAATAATTGCTAAATGGATCAGATATGGAGTAATTTCGATAGTTGGATGGTCGAAGATTTCTGTTTTTTCATCATTTTCATGACCAAAATCAAACCCTTCTCATTAGCTAGATTATTAAAAAGTGAACTCAATTTTTTCAAAAGAAATGGAATTCTCCTTTTTTTTAATTTCACAACAAGTCTAGAAAGTTGAAATGAAATTGACACTTAAAAGGCTTTTTTTTCTGAGGAATCAGGAGGAACCAACTATAAATTTATTAAAAGAACAACAACAACCACAAACGAATACAAAACAGAAGTTAGAGGTACAGCAGAGGAAGGGATCAGGGAACTAAAAAGGAAAAGCAGCACCAGCAAATCACAGATTGGAAGAAAGCCATAGATCTAAAAACAGGAACTAGAGCAGGCTTGATTCTATGCAGCAACAGAGAGAATTCCAGAGAAATATATCTTGGCACTCTAAAACTTTCCGTGCTTTATTTCTGAAAATTGCATCATTTCTGACCATCCAAATTCCCCAACAAAAGAGAATGAAGATATCCAGGGCAAACTGAACATTTGTGTGGGTCTTCCATTCTTGAAAGATTAGGTTAATTGGTAAACCATCATCAAACTGAAAATTCAGTATGCGCCGGCATTGCTTTGAGAAAGGGCACTGGGAGAGGAGATGTTGAACTGTTTCTTCTGTTTGCCGTTGACAGAGAACACATTGTAGATCATCTAGGCGCATGCCCCTTCTTTTCAACTTATTTTCTGATGCTCAGCTTGTCCCTTGACAGGAAGTTTTCCAAACCCACTTAAAGATAGGATCAGCTTGTTGTTGACCAGACAAACGCATATACCCAGCTTGTACAAAATCCCTCCTGACGCCTTCCAAGCCTACAACTATAGAGCAATTAGATCGCCAAACATCTCTCTTTTCACCAGAAACAACAGGGTTATCTGTGTCATGTTGCCACTGCTGATGTTGTGCTCCTTCAACTGTTGTTATGCTCCTTTATTTATAGAGTACAAGAGAGGGCACTTTTCACACAAAAAAAAGTAGGTGGGTACTAGCATTGGATTTGCATCAGGTTGTTCAGTGCCTGTAATTTCATTGAATGAGCACTCACTAGAGGTCGCCGCAGATGTTACATGATAAAATGCTCACTTAGATGGGTACCCATGTCTTCAGAGTTGGAGATATTACTTGTCAAGCCTTCTATGCCAATCTCATCGAGCATGGAAAGACAGAGATCAAGGTAACTGATAACTCTGAAGAAATCTCATCCAGCATGGTCGGGGTGACATAGCTAGAGAGACTCAAGAAGACCAAAGTCTTTGTAAGACGGTTATAGTCAAGAAGTTTGAAATCTTTGTGCTCATGTAGTGTCATTTCGAATTGCTGATGTCTCCTAGTTACAATCGAACTCAGTGTAGCACCTACCACTGTATGACGATATTTGTTCAATTGCCTGCAGCTAACACTTCATGTTTGTGTATTCAGTTAATCAATTGTTTAGTTCAGAGCAAGGGATCTATATTGCTTCTGCCATTTGGTAGCATCAGGTACCATCAACCAACCTTGGAAAGCTAAAATCAAATTACATTTAGTTAATGTTATGATTCATTGAAAGAACAAAATGTACAGATGATAAAGAGTAAACCATGTAAATATATGCATTAACTTGTCGAATGTGTGCATCTGCAGGGTCATGTATTCAGGTTGGGTTTCGTGCTGCAGGTGGTCATCGTGGAGCCAGCAGTGCATCAAGGTGTCCCGACGCAAGTATTAACTATACGATCAGTGATCACACAGTGTCAGTCACACCCTGATCTCACTATAACAAATTATACCATTACATCACATTAGTGTAACTGCTGCTATGATCATAAGTAGTAGACTAGTTGATGTTACTGTTTATGCAAGTGTTTGCACAGTCATGTGGTGATCGACGATGGTAAACGGCCAATAGCGCTCGGTACCCTCGGTAAAATTTTGCACGGAACCGGCGTTTACCAAGAGCTCATAAGGCACCGCCGGTAGAGTATCAACCGAGGGCCACCCTGTTAGCAACCCCAATCCTGGGCCACTAATCTCAGTATCTAGAAGGCTCTAGAAGGAGCCAATCTGGGTACAAGGGATAGGAAGGAGGGGAGAGTTGGGGAAGAAGAACAGTAGACTACGATACATGTAAGGTAAAGGGTAAAGTAAATGATTTCTGATAATTTGATTGATGATGCTTGCTTTGGCCTCCTGGTCCTTTTATGTAGCATGGAGCCCTTCCATGCCAGGCTGGCCCCACATGGCAGCAGTACCGGGTCCCACATGGCAGCAGTGCGACATTCCTCCCTCCTTAAATGGCGGCTTGCCCTCAAGCCGCTGCAGTCATGGTGGTTTCCAACAAACAGCGACAAATAAAACAACAGATTGCCCAAGGTGAAAGATGGCCATGGCTGTAACTCAATGAAGTCATTCCAGCTCTGCATATTGAATTCATATTGAACCCCATCACTCAACATCTCAAGCTGAATAGGAGGTGGCCATGGAGGCCTGTCTTGCACAAACAACCAAAGCGAAACAAGGAGTGACCGAGAAACCCATTCTTTTCATCAGATTTGATGGAACTGTAGCACGCCATTGTCAACATACTCAATGCCCAACTGAATCTCCTTATCCACAATGCTCAAGAAGCTATATGTACGCTGAGCAAATCCATCTTGCATGGAGCCTCCGTCATCAATGAATGGAAATTTGCCATCACAAAATTCAGATATAGCATGCATGGCAGCAGTATCATGATCTGAGTTGAAACTGAATGTGTGGACATGATGGCCATCGAGAGAAGAACATCACTTATCTTGAGCATAGGGATATGAATCATACGACTGTTGTCACCATTATGGACTGCAGCAACACCAACAAGAGCTTCTGGTTTCACAGGCCATGGGGGCTTCGGAGTTGGCCAAAAGTAACAGAGCAACCATGCTGAAGGATGGCCATGGAAGAGGAGGAACAACAACACTCCCAGAATCGAACTCAATTTGCATAGATGGTGGTGCACAAGGGAGGCTGTACGGCTCAGCAATCCAGATAGCTGATACAGCAAAGATTTCCATATCAAGGGAGCACCTCAGTACTGCACCATGCACCTCACGCCCAAAATCAAGAACAGATTGTGCTGCACATACCGTGAGGATGCTGATGACGGATGGGCAGGTTGGACAGATTCCAGTGTGCAACATCTCACCCAAGGTAGACAGTGCCTCCATCACAAAATCATTCTCGCACGTATCTATCATCTCCCTCACACATCCTTAGCTGAATACCAGGACGGTGTGTCTCCAACTGCACACTTGTGGTGACTGTCATCATAGCAACAACATAGCTCATTGCAAATACGTAAACTCTATTTGTGTAATCCTCACGAACACTTCCACCACCGACAGTCCCAAGAAAAATCGGATGGTCAAGGAGAATATCTATTGCTTTGACAGGGGCTGCGTAACCACAGAAAAATCGCCAAGAGATTGGCCTGAGATGGACTGCATTACCCTCGATCTCAATCAACATAAATGGCGACCATGAAGCTTTGACATCCACTTGAGCTAAGAACAAACGTAATTGCTCCAGGAAGTGACTAAACAATCTCTCAAACTCCTTTCGACCACCATGTATCACGGTACTGAATAGAACATAACAATACCAATGGAGTATGCATGGGTAAAGTCGGTGTTGTACCTCTAAACATTTGGCCAAGTTTCCCAAGAGTGCTCACAGGTTGTAAATGCTGATACCCCCTGTGCTCATAGCTGTTGCGGACTTGCATCGAACACTTGGTGGTCGGTACTGGGTGCGAGCTTCTTTGCATGAACGGAGGGAGCACATGACTTGCTCCAAGCAGCAGCGAGGTCCAGCGAGGATGCTAGTGTTGGAGTAAGGATTGGTGAAGCAGTCACATCCCCGGGAGTATGCGAGCTGGTGCTTCGGCGTGGCGGCGAGCACGGACGCGCCGGACAACCCCACGCTACGAGGCGCAGGTCGGAGGAGTCGAGCCGCCGACGCTGCTGGCCCCTTGAGGTGGTGCCCGGCGTGCTCTCTTCTCCGGCGTGCTCGAGCCTGCGCTGCGTGCGTACACCGCCGTCTCGCGGCGTGCGCAGCGCTGGGCACGCGCGCCGGCGGAGACGAACCGCTTGGCGAGGATGGAAGGAACGCCGCTGGTCGGGCTTGGTGGAGACGAGCTCGCGGGGGCTCGATGTCGCAGTCGGCGACCTCGAACTCGATCCAGGAGCCGTGGAGGACATCCACGCCGACGCGCAAGAGCTCGGGCGCGTCGGGGAAGCCGGGGACGTGGTGGAGCTTCGCCGCGGACATCGGAGTCGAGGCCCCCCGCCGCGGTCGACGGAGTCGCGGCGACTCGGAAAGACGCCACGAGGGCGAGGCCCACGCGGACGCTGACGCGGACGGGCTCGGCAAGGAACGGAGAGGTTTCCCCACGAGGCGGTCGAGATCTCCAGCTCCTTGTCGGAAGGCGAGGGACGCTCGGGCTCGACGGACTTGGTGGAGAACGCGATAAATGACGGGCGGAAGTCCAGAAGCTTCACCGGCCCGCCTCCCTCGAGCCTGTGATGCAGATCCGACGGCTTCCCGCTTGAACGACATCACGAGGGGAGAAGGGCCCCGCCTCGATCGGTACCTTCTCGCGCCGACAATCTTAGGGGAAGACGCGGGTTGATTCAACGCGATGGTCGTGATCCCACAGCCGCGTTCTCGCGTGAAGGCAGCCGCGGGAGTCGCTATCAACTCGGCGGAGCAATCCGCGTGGCGGGGACGCCGCATCGCGTGTCGAGGGCGATGGAGAGAACCTTTCGCCCACCTCTTGCTCCTCACGCGCCCTGGATCCGAGCGGAAACTCCTCGGGCTCCATGTCCTGGTGGCCGCAGGCGCCGAGGGTGGACGAGGTCGAAGTCGAGCGGGGGCGAAGAAGGTGGAGTCAGGCGTGGAGTCGAGGGAATCTGTGAGGCGACCGCCGGGAAGTAGTCGAACGCGGGCACGGGCTCGCCGGAGACGCCGTTGAAGAGGTTGCCCCGGTTGTCGGCCACGACGTGAGCGACGACGACGAGAAGCTGCTCCTCCTCCGGCTCGAAGACGCCGCCGTCCGGACGGAGTCGAACAGCCCCCCCCGATTATCGGCAGCCACCATGGCATCGAACTGCGCCCGCGGGTGCCGTGGGCGACGAAGGGGAACTCGACAGCGGCAGCACGCCACCCCGGTACTTGAGAGGCGCTACTCCCACCGGGACTCGTCCTCCTCGAACCTCCGCAGGAACTCGTCGAACGAAGGCTGGAACGGCGAATCCATGCCGTGAATCGACGGAGCTGATACCCTTTGTTAGCAACCCCAATCTGGGCCACTAATCTCGGTATCTAGAAGGCTCTAGAAGGAGCCAATCTGGGTACAAGGGATAGGAAGGAGGGGAGAGTTGGGGAAGAAGAACAGTAGACTACGATACATGTAAGGTAAAGGGTAAAGTAAATGATTTCTGATAATTTGATTGATGATGCTTGCTTTGGCCTCCTGGTCCTTTTATGTAGCATGGAGCCCTTCCATGCCAGGCTGGCCCCACATGGCAGCGTATCGGGTCCCACATGGCAGCAGTACCTGACACCCCCCACCTCTCGCCAAAGTATAGTGGACATCGACGGTGTTTGCCTTTGTCGACGTCAACTTCAGCGAGAGCCCCCACCCCCCACTCGGTGAATTTGTATTTCACCGAGTGCCACTTCTAGCAGGCGCTCGATGGAACATTGAAGGACCGAAACAACGGCGACAGAGGGAGAGGGGGGGGGTGTGAATGGGAGCCTCAAATTTCTTTCGAAATTATGGTCCTTGGCTTAACACCTGATCCCAAAAAGCAAACTCACGCAAAATGAAGAGTAACACACGTGCTAGATGTCACATGCGAAGTATTGGGCACACGAAGTCTAACGGAACAGATGGAAAGTTTAATCGGAGTTCAGACGCACAAAAACACGAATGATACAGCGCGGCTGAAAATGGAACTGCACACCACCACACGCAACAAACAGAGACAAGAGATCGACGATGAGAATAGATGAGCTGCGCTCTGTGCTGAACCAGAGAAATTAAAATACCCTCACAACCTTAAACGTCATCTCAAGAAAAAGAATCAATTTAATACTTCATTTAATGTCAGATTGTTTTGGTCAATCACGAATGCAAGAGAAAGATTTCTGTACCCACCTCTAGCACGAGCTGGACTCCAAAAATTAGGAACGGGAGAAAACTGGAGGGCACCTGGAAACTGGACTGCGGCGTTCGATGAGAAAAAACTGCAGGGCTGCGCGCTGCCTCGATCTGTGACCTGGGCGCAAAATGCCTGCTGCGTTTGCAGCTGATCAGGCTAGAGACCTTCGAAGCAGTATGAGTGACTCGAACAGCCAAAGAAATAAAATAAAATAAAATAAACTAGGGTCTGCAACATCTGCTGATTTTCTTGAAGAACGAAATGAGCACAACCCCACAAACTTGAGAATGAATCGGATGGCAGGTGTGCTTGCCGAGATGAGAAAACAAAATCAAATAAAATAACCCGATTAGATATTTAGCCTTTGCACTTGATAGCTGATCCTGTACGAAGGGCAAACACCAGGAGGTGATGGGCACACGACGTCAGATTTCAAGACCAAAACCACGACGAATAAGGGACGGACAGATCAGGCAGCCAGACAAGGAACAGCCGTCCCTGAAATCTGAACTAGCACATGCAAAACTGAAACGCATAGAACCGGTCATCGCCAGAAGGCTCCGTGCCAACCATAACTGCAAGAAATCGACGCCCCGACGCACGAACAGAAATAGACGGACTGGAAATCTCTCGATTTATGACCCAAACAGAAAACCAGTTCCCATGAAATTTAACCCAGTCAATCCTGATATAGAAGATAGGCTAATCTGAGAAAATCATCGCCCAAGGTTTGGTCAATCCATGGAAAAATCAGATCACAGCCATGGACGAAAATAGAAGGGAAATTAAAACAAGAACAAATTTAAAAATGATTAAAAATATTTTGGCGAATTTCTCTACCAGGCGCCTTGACTGCAAGGCTCTCGGTGACCTTAGGTCAATTCACCGAGTGCCACGTCTAGCCAGCCCTCGGTGAAATATAAATTTAAAAATGATTAAAAACATTTTGGCGAATTTCTCTACCGAGCGCCCTAACTGCAAGGCTCTCAGTGACCATATGGTCAATTCACCGAGGGCCGAAGAGGCTCTCAGTAAAGTGACCATTAGGTTGCCGAGAGCGCCCTATACCGAGCGCGTTGTCGAATACGCTCGGTAAAGCTGGAAAACTGTGGTTCCTAGAACCCAATTTCCCAAGCTTTACCGAGTGTATTGTGAATTGTGCTCGGTAAAGGACCTCTTTGCTGAGTGCAATACTTGGCAAAGTGACCATAACATCACATTTGTGAAACTGCTGCTATGATCATAAGTAGCAGAGTAGTTGATGTAACTATTTATGCAAGCGTTTGAACAGTCATGTGGTGATCGACGATGGTGAAGGCATCCCAACTATCAGGTTTGTGAATACCATTGGTAAGCAACCGCAAATAGTCACCTGGAACTTCAGTGTGAAGACCCTCCTGACGCCTTCCAACCCAACAACTACAGAGCAACTGCCTCGGCAGATGTACACCCTCGTCTCTCTTTTCACCAGAAACAAAACGGTCATCTCTCTCATGTGTGTCGTGCTCCTTCAACTGCTGCAATGCTCCTTTATTTACAACAATTCTAAGTAGGTCCTAGAATTTTATTTGCATGAGGGTATTCAGTGCCTGTGATTTCATTTCATTGAATGGACACGTACTCACCAGACGCCACCACTGATGTTCCTTGATAAACTCCTCTGTCAGTTGGGAACTCAGTGTCTTCAGAGTAGAGAGATGATGAAGCTTTCGAGGCCAATCTTATTGAGCATGCTGTGAGTTCTGGTCATGCTCAACAAAAGCCACATATGTATATGCAACAACGCGGGCGTCCCAAGTATCCGGATGTGCACACGGTGAATACCACTGGTAAGCCACCGAATGAGTCCATCCAGCAACAGTGAAAAACCCTCCCGACTCCTTCCAAGGCTAGAACTACAGAAGAATTGCCTTGGCAAAACACCTCATCCCTATTATCTCCAAAAGCGAAATGGCAATCTCTCTCGCATGTATGTCGTGCCCCATCAAATGCTCTAGTACTCCATTATTTATGAAGTAACAAAAAGAGGACAACAAAAGTAGGCACTACACCATTTCATTTGCATCAGGTTGTTCGATTGCATGAAATGGCACCGGCCATAGCCATCACCGATGTTCCATGATAAATTGCTCAAGTTTCTAGGCCAACCTCATTGAGCATGGTAGGTGAGATCAAGTTAAGTGATAACTATGAAGAAAATAAAATCCAGCAAGGGATGAGATGAATTGGTTTCAATTTTTTGTGCTCATTGTAGTGTATTTCAAATTAGCAATGCCTCCTAGCCTCACTCAAAAATGACACTACTAGAGTTATCCAGTAGCCTAAGAGCAAGTCCAAGAGACTAGCCAAATGACTTTCTAAAGCTCAATCTCACAATCCGGCCGGTTGGCCTCTCGCAAAGCGGACTTGATGAGCGGAAGAAATGCCCACCGCCGCGATGCGCCACCCCGCCTATCCGTAAATAGGCGAGGATGTGGCACGATTGAATATAGAGAGTTCCCGGTCCTTAGCACCGTTGCTTCGACAAACTTGGCGAGCAGCTCTCCCAGAAGCCTTGGCAGCAGCTATCATCACAGCTTGATAGAGCCACCACTCTTTGCTTGAGTGACTGCCATCTGTCAAGACACTTGCCATGCAAGCGTAACATGATTCCCGAAATTACCTCCCCGATGCATTCCAAGCCTACACAACTACACCTTGCCACTAAAATTGTCTCAGACTTAACACCTCATCTCCCTCTCGCGACAGATTGTGTCTTGCAATCCTCGCTCCTTCAACTTCTTTTATATCGAATGAAAGAAATGGCAATATCATCACAGGGAATTGTAGGTAAGTAATAGCATTAGATGGGCGCATCAGGTTATTCAGTACCTGTAAATCCATTGAATGGGCACCCACCAAGAGACCACAGCACCACTGTTGTGGTGTTAAACTGCTCACTCGGTTTGTCACTCTCAACAAACTGCACCACTGATATAAAGCCTTTGAGGGCAATCTTGTCGAGCGTGGTAAGGCTGATATCAAGGTTAAGTAGTAACTGTGAACAGATCCTGTAAAATCAAATTTTAGCAAAACCCTAATTACTCCCCCTTTTTCGCAGACCCTCATGTCTTGAGTAGTATCTGTGTCATGTTGCCACCGCTGATGTTGTGCTCCTTCAACTGTTGTTATGCTCCTTTATTTATAGAGTACAAGAGAGGGCACTTTCACACAAAAAGAAAGTAGGTAGGTACTAGCATTGGATTTGCATCAGGTTATTCAGTGCCTGTAATTTCATTGAATGAACCCTCACTAGAGGTCGCTGCTGATGTTCCATGATAAACTGCTCACTTAGATGGGTACCCTTGTCTTTAGAGTTGGAGATATTGTCAAGCCTTCTATGCATATCTCATCGAGCATGGAAAGACTGAGATCAAATTTACCGATAACTCTTAAGAAATCTCATCCAGTATGGTTGGGGTCACAAGAATAAGTTAAGATAGCTAGAGACTGAAGAAGACCAAAGTTTGTATAAGATGTAATATCTAGTTACGGTAAAGAAGTCCCAAATCTTTGTGCTCATATAGTGCATTTCAAATTGCATTCAGCGACATGCCCGACCTCGTTTACACGCCGTTTCCACTTCCTGCTCACCAGCCACCGCGTTCAATCAGGTCGACCTCAGCAAAAGCTCCTGCATGGGAACAAGCCGTGAGCCAAATAAGCACAGGTATGTGGTAATCGACGATGGTGGAGGCGTCCAACTATCAGGTTTGTGAATACCACAGGTAAGCCACCGCAAGTAGTCATTTGAGGACTGTGACGAGCCCTCCTGACGCCTTCCAAGCCTACAACTACAGAGCAACTGCCTCGGCAGATATACACCCTCGTCTCTCTTTTCACCAGAAACAAAACGGCCATCTCTCTCATGTGTGTGTCGTGCTCCTTCAACTACTGCAAATGCTCTGTTATTTATCATGGATTAGTAAAGACATGGCACTATATATATCACACAAGGATTGTAGGTAGGTACTAGCATTTGATTTGCATCAGGGTATTCGGTGCCTGCGATTTCATTTCATTGAATCGACATGTACCCACTAGAGGCCACCACTGATGTTCCTTGATAAACTGCTCTGTCAGTTGGGAACTCGGTGTCTTCTGAGTTGAGAGATGATGAAGCTTTTGAGGCCAACTTTATCGAGCATGGTATCGCTGATCAAGTTAGGTGGTAACTCGAACAAATCTCATTCGGCATGGTAGGAGTGAGATGAATGAGTTTCAAATCTTTGTGCTCATGCATAGTGTATTTAGAATTGCAGATGCCTCCTAGCTAGCCTAACACAGGAAAGGCACACAAGTTATCGTAAGTCAGATAGCCTATGCCTCCATAACATCTATGCTCATTCACCTCTAGCCACCACTTCATATAGTCAAATATTGTTTAGCATATGTATCCTATATATCCCTGAATTGATTTGGGTAGCTAATACTTCATTTTAATCGGTTGTTTGATATTTGTAAATGATGAACTGTCTTCCGTTCATTGTGTGATATTCACTCGGTTGGGAGCAACCGACTTCATGTTTATTCAATTGTTTAGTTCAGGCCGGGGTTTTATTTCATCGATCTAGGCCCTAGAAGGAAGCCCATCTTGTTTTAAAATACATCATCGTATTTTAATTTAGCTCGATTACATATGGATACTAAGTATTGGCACCAAGCATTGGCTATTGCTCAGTATTCCTTTGGCGGCCGCCTCTTCCATAACGTGGCATCGGCTTCTATCGGTAGAGCAGTTTTTGCGATTGTGGCCTCCTCTCTCGAACACAACACTATTCCTCCTCCGTTTCGAGGCGCCGTAGCAAAATGCCATGAAAGTGCTGAGCAGCTGCCTTGGGAAGGTCGGCGGCATTGGACATCAATGAATCGTCTTCGGGCGGCTGATCCTTTCTTGGCTGTCCTCACCGCCATCCCGCGCATTTCATGGCAGCCATGTCAATTCCTAAAACCGTGATCCAAGGTGTCGACCGCAGGAGGCGTGCCTTCTTTCGGATTTGGAGAAGACAAGTGTCATGGATCCAAATGCCTTGTAGCTTGGGATGATATGAAACTCACAAAGAATAACGGCGGCCTTGATATCAAAGACTTGGAACTACAGAATAGATGCCTCCTCATCAAGTTTGTAGACAAAATCTTCATGGGGTCTGATGTCCCTTGGGTCCAGTGGGTGCTGCAGGAAACACCAGAGTTTGACTCTATTTGCACTAGGAATGATTCCTTCATTTGGAAAATTGTTAATGCTGAACTCAACACCTACCGCTCCCTCACCACCGTTCATGTCCACAACGGTGCCTCCACTTCTTTTACGGTTCGATCACCGGCTCCCTGATGGCCCCCTCTTCACTACTCACTCTGCCCTCTTTCCCCATTGCATGAGGCCTAATGTCTCGGTTCAAAAAGTTTTCCAGGCGAGTTTTGATTTGTGCCTACGTCCCCGGCTAACTAGAGCTGCTAGTCAAGAACTGGCTGCACTACTTTCATGCTTGCAGGAAATACAACTTGACGACCAACCGGATCACCGTCTCATGAAGGCGACAGGCAAGCGGTACACAGCTCGGGATGCCTATCGAGCTCTCAATAATGGCGGTTCGGACGACCAACATGGCAGGGAAATCTGGAGCACGTGCCTACCGAACAAAGTGAAGATCTTCTCCTGGCTCTATTTCAAAGATAGACTCAGCACACGGGCGAACCTGCATTCCAAGCACGTCCTCGACCATGCTGACTGCGAGCGCTGCACCCTCGGAAATGAGGATAGGCATCATGTCTTTTTCAGGTGTCCAGTTAGTGAAGGAGTCCGAGTCGGCTTAGGCTGGCCGATATCGGCCTTGGCCGATTCAGACATCTGGACAGCTCCTGTTCCTGACTCGGTTGATGCTTCCTTGTGGCCATCCATCCTGCAAGCTATCTTATGGCGCCTCTGGGATGCAAGGAACGGCAAGATTTTTAGACAAGAAAACCCTAGTCCCCGATCCATCATCTCAAAAATCTGTAATGATCTTGTAACTTGGCAGGGCCGCTTCAGGCCTGAACAAAAACCCAAGCTTGATGCTTGGCGGGTGTACTTCCTTGCTTGTAACGGTTCTGACTGAGCTCTGTCCCAACAGAGTGCGCGCGATATATAAAAGTTTGGTGGGGAAACTCCCCACCCCCCCCGTTTGCTTTCAAAAAAAAAACCAACTGAAGCTGTAAGAGCACACACCTCGATATCAACCTCATAGGAACACATGATGCTTAAATCTGCCCAAACTGTGCCATTGGGATGATCATTTTGGACTCCATTGTAGCCTTTTGGATCTTCCTCCTGATCGTGTGTTGCTAGTGTTATGTAGCAATGTTAACATAAACATGTAGATCAAACATGTGAACATATGATTTTCTTCTTAGCCTAACACATGAATATTGTTTGTTGGACGTTCCTACAGCCAGCGGGCTCCAGCCGATGGAGTTATGGTGACAACGCTAGCTGCCAAGTTTGACACCCTGCCTAGTTCGACATCGACGGACTTACGGATACTGCCACCGGCGGAGTAGTAGTGGTGCTCGCCGGAGAGGACCTAGGGGGCGGCCTCTGGATGTGTACGTCCACCATTTCTCAAAGGTCATGGATACACTAATAAAATCGAACTTACATGTGCAAAAATAGAAGAATAATTATGACCCATAATCAGACGAAGTCCATCTTTTTCTTGTCTCATGGCTCCACTAATTGTCAATGCAAAAGTTGGGATGTAAACGAAGTTATAACTTTTCCTGGGCGTATCCGGCTCTTCCGTTCTGTTGATTGATCCGGTGGAAATGTCTATAAAGAAGATTGACTTTATTTGACTGGACAGTTCACGGTGTATACTTTCATAAGGCGGCGGCCTCTGGACTGAACTCTCATACAACAGATCGATTGTCCTGCGATGCAAACACAAAACAAGCCCAACATCGTTCACACGCCATTTCTACCACCAGCTCTCCCCTAGGCCACACTAGCCGCAGCGTTCAGGTAGACCAAAAAAAATCCGGTGCATGAGAACACCAGCCACGAGTAGCTCAGGTATGTGATGATGGAGGAGGCGTCCCAGCTATGTGCATGTGGTCACTAGTTGATGCACGTGGAGAATACCATCACTAAGCCATCGCAACTAGCCACCGAGCCCTCCTGATGCCTTCTAAACCTACAACTACAGAGCAACTAGCTCCGCAAACATCTCTCGTCTCTCTTTCAACCAAAAGCAAGACTTTCATCTCTCTCAACTCTCATGTGTGCCGTGCTCTCGATTTGGTGCTGCTCCTTTACTTATAGAGTAAGAGAAAGAGAGGGAAGTATACAGCACACAAGAAATTAAATGCCGATACCAGCATTTGACTTGCATCAGGTTATTCATGTGCGATTTCATTTCATTGAATGGACATGTACCCCCACAGAGCAGGCAACCACTGATGTTCCATGATAAACTGCTCAGTCAGTTGGGAACTCAGAGTCTTCAGAGTTGAGAGATGGTGAAGCCTTCTTCTCCCTTTATGTCTTCCTTTTGAGAACATGTGCCCATCATAATGTGTTTCATTAAGCGGCGTGGCTAGCCCTCGGACATTCAAAAGCGTAGTAGCTCCCATACGGATGCCGCCGCCTGCCGCCTGCCGACCGCTGCGTCCGCCCGGCCGCACGCTACACTTGTCCCGCCAGACCGGTATGCTGATAAAGCGTGCCCATCCATGCATCCACTAGTGATGCCTGCGATGCATTATATGGACACAGTTGTGTCAGTTCAAATACTGTATTACTGTATGGGCTGAAAGAAAAGTATGCAATGCATTGTTTGAGTTGAAAAAATATGAATTGAAATAAATGGCTATAAAGTTTACTTGGTACATTGGATCACACTCCTAACTACTAGTAGCATTTGATTGCATCAGGTTGTTCAATGCCTGTAATCTCATTGAATGGTCAGTTGGACACCCAGTCACCCTACAGGACACGACAGCACCACTGATGGAACTGGAGCTGGCCTCGTGTCAAAAAAATTATTGAAACCAGAGCTTCTACTGCCTTGGAAACCTACATCTCCACGGAAGCGCCTTCGCAATCGCAGTACAAAAAGCCCTCCTGACGCCTTCCAAGCCTACGACTATAGAGCACTTGGCTCGCCGAACATCTCTGTCATGTTGCCACCGCTGATGTTGTGCTCCTTCAGCTGTTGTTGTGCTCCTTTATTTATAGAGTACAAGAGAGGGCACTATCACACAAAAAAGGGTAGGTAGGTAGTACTAGTATTTAATTTGCATCAGGTTATTCAATGCCTCTAATTTCATTGAATGAGCACTCACTAGAGGTCACCGCTGATGTTCCATGATAAACTGCTCGCTAGAGTTGGAGATACGGTCAAGCCTTCTATGCCAATCTCATCGAGCACGGAACAACAGAGATCAAGTTAACTGATTACACTGAAGAAATCTCATCCAACATGGTTGCGGTGACATTAATAAGCTAAGATCGCTAGAGAGACCGAACAAGACCAAAGTTTTTGTAAGATGTAGCATCTAGTTACATTCAAGATGTTTCAAATCTTTGTGTTCACGTAGTGCATTTCGAATTACTGATGTCTCCTAGTTACAATCAAGCTCAGTGTGGCACCTACCACTGTATGATATTTGTTCAATTGGGAGCGGCTAACACTTCATGTTTGTGTATTCAATTAATCAGTTGTTTAGTTCAGGGCAAAGGATCTGTATTGCTTCTGCCATTTGGTAGAATCACATACCATCAACCAACCCTGGAAAGCTAAAATCAAATTATGTTTAGTTAATTTCTTGAAACTTTTTTACAATGCTTGGGGAAAATTTGATGGCTCACAGCGACCGACCAGACGGCTATTTTTAATGGCATTTTCGTAAGAATGCCTTTAAATAACAAGAAACTAAGGAAATTTAATAAAAATGCCTAACCAAATGTCTTATGTTAAGTGACATGTTGTAGTGGCGGTGGCTAGTGAGCAGGCGGCGGAAATGGCATGTAAACGAGGACGGGCTTGTTGGAAAATGCGTCGCTGCCTTGAGGCTTGAGCAAGTACGTCGTGATGTACCCAGGAAAAGTCTACATAACCTCATTGACATGCCTTGAGCAAGTACAAGTAGCGCCGGATCAATTAAGATCAGTGACGGTGCATGCCAGCTTCAATATAATAAGCTGTTAGACATGTCCACAATTGTGTAACCCATGCATTATTGCTTCAGAAAAAAAAAACAATCAGAGCAATTGACTGAATTTTTCATCATTAGTACTAGTAACTAGCAAGTACTACTATTTCTTTCCGTGATTTTACATTTTTCATGTTGTCAATTTGTAGTCCATTGTCAAACAAGATTAGATCGAATTACAGTTCATACGCTTGCATAAACAGTTACATCAACTAGTCTACTACTTATAATCATAGCAGCAGTAACACTAATGTGATGTGATGGTATAATGGATCTACAGCTACAATCTATCCAATGAGCCACCACAATGTGTTGAAGTGATCGAGATCGGGGTGTGACTGACACTGTGTGATCGTATAGTTAATTCTTGCGTCGGGACACCTTGATGCACTGCTGGTTCCATGACCACCAGCATGAAACCCAGCATGATGTACATGACCCTGTAGATGCATAAAACGCTTCAATATATAGTCTGTAGTAAAGTAGGCGTTTTCTTCAAAATGCCTTTGTAATCCTCTGCAGAAATAAACGACGACCATTTACCTTTTTTTGACATCCATTGATCATTTGGGCCTCATTACTCACGCAGAGGCAGCAGTCACGCGGACCGACGAACACATGTACACGGCACCGACTGGATCCTTCCCCAAAATTCGCGATTCCGAGACTGGTGGAGGAATCGGCTGCGTTTTGCCGAAATGCCTTCTTTCTTCCTGTCTGATCATGTACTGAGATCAGACTCACTCAGCATCAGCAGCCCCGGCCTCTTTGTGTCTTCCGCTTTAAGGCATGACAAAAGCCCGTGCATGGGAACAAGCCGTGAGCCAAATAAGCTCAGGTATGTCATGATCGACGATGGTGGAGGCGTCCAACTATCAGGTTTGTGAATACCACTGGTAAGCCACCGCAAGTAGTCATCTGAATACTGTGACGAGCCCTCCTGACGCCTTCCAAGCCTACAACTACAGAGGAACTGCCTCTGCAGATGTACACCCTCGTCTCTCTTTTCACCAGAAACAAAACGGTCATCTCTCTCATGTGTGTGTCGTGCTCCTTCAACTACTGCAAATGCTCTGTTATTTATCATGGAGTAGTAAAGACATGGCACTATATATATCACACAAGAATTGTAGGTAGGTACTAGCATTTGATTTGCATCAGAGTATTCAGTGCCTGTGATTTCATTTCATTGAATGGACACGTACCCACCCGAGACCACCACTGATGTTCCTTGATAAACTGCTCTGTCAGTTGGGAACTCGGTGTCTTCAGAGTTGAGAGATATATATAGTGTATTTAGTCTTCGAGGAAAATGAGTTTCAAATCTTTGTGCTCATGCATAGTGTATTTAGAATTGCAGATGCCTCCTAGCCTAACACAGGAAAGGCACACAAGTTATCCAGAATTCAGATAGCCTATGCCTCCGTAACATTTATGCTCATTCACCTCTAGCCACCACTTCATATAGTCAAACATTGTTTAGCATATGCATCCTATATATCCTGAATTGATATGGGTAGCTAATACTTCATTTTAATCCAGTTGTTTGATGTTCGTAAATGATGAAATGTCTACCCGTTCATTGTGTGATATTCACTCAGTTGGGAGCAACTGACTTCATGTTTGTTCAACTGTTTAGTTCAGGCCAGGGTTTTATTTCATCGATCTTGTTTTAAAATACATCACTGTTTTTTTTTAATTTATCTCAGTTACATATGGATACTAAGTATTGGCACCAAACATTGGCTATTGCTCTGTATTTCTTTGGCAGCCGCCTCTCCCATAACTTGGCATCAGCTTCTATCAGCCGAACAGTTTGCCTGATTGTGACCGCCTCCTCTCTGAACACAACACTATTCCTTCGTTTCCAGAGACGCCAGTAGCAAAGTGCCATGAAAGTGCTGAGCAGCTGCCTTGGGAAGGTCTGTGGCATTGGACATCAATGAAAAGATCAACTGAATTCGGCTGGTTGCTGTTGTTGCCAAAATACATCGGGTTATTCAGTGAATGGGAACCCACTGTTAGATAAATTGATGCAAGTCCAATGTAATCTTTTTGTTCAGTTAGGTGTCTAGGGGTGAGTTGGTTAGGATCGAGCATAGTTGGAGTCGTGCCGAGCTACGACACGATCGGTCAGGAGTCTGTAATGTGTACGCGTCGTGGCGTGCAGAGCGCGCGAGGCAGACATCGCGGTGAAACGGTGTTTGCACTCGATACGAAACGGCGTGGGGATGAGGACGTGATCCTCAGGTGTCTCATATATACATGAATGCAGAACTCAAGGACTGTCGGTTGGCAGTGCCTAACAATCTCCTTTATTCCAAGTTTCAATCTATCTTGCTCTAGAATGCGTCGTAGTCACCACGTCGTCGCCGGCGTTCACGTTCCCGGTGTTCCAGGCGTTCTGCTCTAACACCCACCAGATTCCACCACAGCACCACTGATGTTCCAGGATACAAACCACACTCGCTCAGTTCGGCACTTCAATGTCTTTTCAGAGTTGACAGATGGTCAAGCCTTCGAGCATGGAAAGGCTGAGGCTGACAACAAGTTTAAGTGATTTTTTTAGATAAAAGGATATTAAATCCAGCCTCTATATCCACTTAAGATGTACACAGCCAAAAATGACGAGCTCTAAGGCTCACCTCAAAATAGAGGAGCAGAAACAACAACAGAGCTTATAAGGATCAAAAAAGCTACCAACACAAAGTTTCAGAACTTCTTCATTGTTCTTGCTTTCAACCTCTTCGATCTAATCTTCTGTAGAAGTAACTCCATCTTATACGTCTTCAATCAGCTACATTCTTGTAGTAAAGATACCACGCATAGTAGGAGCAATTCTCCACCATCTGAGATGTTCGCTAGTGTCTAAGAGCTCTTGGACCTCATGCGCGTCTATCGGGTGAGAATGTGGTATAGAAGCCACCATGCCGAGTTCGTAGGCGGAGTGCAGAACACAGCGTGCTGACCAATGGCAGGGAACATGACAACGCCTCCAACAAGGGGATGACACCCGTAGGCATTTGTCCAATGGCATGCAACTCCACTACATCTAATTGGTCTATAGCTCAAATATGTAGTGCAGTAGTGCAGATTAGGCATACTCTGCTACTTAGGCTAGTAAGCCACTAAATTTCCCGGGCTCCCACATTGTTTAGGGTCTGCGCTACTATCTACAGTGAGCCGGCCGGCAGAGTGTAAACATCCTGACGCCTTCCAAGCTTACAACTAGCAATAGTCTCAGTGAACACCTCGCCTCTCTTCTTACCAAAAACAAAACCGTCATCTCTCCCATGTTGTAACATAGTGTCGTGCTCTTTCAACAGATCGATTGATCTGGTGCTCCATTATTTATGGAGTAAAAAAGAGGGCAATACCATACAAGAATCATAGGTAGGTACAGCAATTGATTTGCATCAGATTATTCAGTGCCTGCAATTTCATTCAATGGGCACCCACCAAAGGCCATTAATGATGTTCCATGATATCCTCCAGATCGGCCTACAGGGCCCTACACCAACCGTCCCACCCGATCCCGGGTTGCAATCGGGTCTGGAGCACTTGGGCGCTGTTACGTGTCAGGATCTTCCTATGACTGGCTCTCCGTAGGAGGCACTGGACCGCGGACAGTAGGCACCGCCACGAGCTAGATGCGCGCGACGAGTGCTACCTTTGTGATCAAGACCCGGAGACCATCGACCACATCATCACCGCCTGCTCCTTCTCCAGACACATCTGGTGGACCATCCTGGCGACGCTTAGGGTTGACGCCTCACAGGTGGGTGGGGGATCCATCCTCGACTGGTGGGAGTGGTGGAGACGTAGGTGGCACGGAGAGAAGAGGAAGGGCGCATACACCCTCTTCGCCCTGGTGGCATGGGAGCTTTGGAAAGAGAGAAACGCGAGATTCTTTGAGAACGAAGCGGCCACTAGCGCGCAATTCCTCACCAAAATTAAGCAGATCGCCGACCAATGGATAGAGGCACCTAGGAGAATTAGCAAGCGAGTAATCGCCATGTGTAAAACGACAAGGGAGACAGTGCCTATTGTAAATCTTACCCTCCCAAAAACGCCCGTCTGTAAAAACTCTTTTTCTTAAATACAAAGATGCGCAAATCTTTTTACGATTCGAGAAAAAAATGCTCCATGATAAACTGCTTCAGTAAGTACGATACTCTGCGTCTTCAAACTTCAGAATTGACAAACAGTAGGGAAATCTCATTGAGCGTGGTAGGGGCCGTAGGGCTTACATCAAGTTAAGTGATAACTCTGAACTAAAGCTCATCGAGCATGGTATGTAGGGGTGACAAGATTCTTTTTTTGAATGTAATGGGGGCGACATGAATCTGTTGGGCAAAAGGCTTCACCGTAGTTTATGTACAGTCCATAGTCAAGTTCAATGTAGCACCGACCACTGTTTATTTAGTTGGTACTAGCGGACACTTCATGTTGTTTTTTTTTATTTATTTAGTTCAGCCAATCTTCATATATTGCTTCTACCATTTGGTAGCATCAGGTACCATAAAGTTAACCTTTGGAAAGCTAAGATCAAACTATGTTTAATCAGTTTCTTACATTCATCGAAATTAAAGAACGAAATCAACATCTATTTTTATATGAAATTTAGTAAAAAAAAAATGTCCATCCGATGTAGATTGACCACCTAAGAGGTCAAGAACTACTGAACTTAAATCCCAAAATTTTTGGTCTTGGTATATATTTCACAAACTATGCTATACACAAGAGCAAGAGAGCATGATCGAGCATTGTTCACGTGTAATGTGAATGTGATGTGCTGATGTTTCATCTTTCACATTCTTCTTTCACGAACAGTACCGATTCAAATTAGTGTAAACTACCGCTATTTATGATCATAAGTAGTATACTAGATTGGTCTAACTGTTTATGCAAGCAATTGACCAGTCATTCAATATAATCATATTTTTATAAGAGAACTGCTCCGGTACTCCTTTTCAAAAAAAGTTGCACACATCTCAAAGCAGCTTATTAAATGATTAAACAATTTTTTTAAAAAAAAAGAATCACGTTTAGGCCCAGCCGCCCAGCTCATCCAACCCAGTCCGAAGTCCATACCCTGACCCGATCCTAAAGTTGGGTCTCCCATCCCCTCTGTTCTATACGAGTCCGTTGAAGGAGACGGCGCCGCTGCAGCCACCATTCTGGAGCAGCAACAGTCAGCGCGAACCGAGCGAAAGGCAGCGCCTCCATTCCCCCTTCTCCAGCTCTGTTTCGTCGTGTGGCGATAGCCGGCATGGAGGTCCAGCCGTGCGGTGAGGAGGTCCAGACTCCATACCTCCATCATCCACGTTGTCCTCGAACATGTGCTGGCAATTCTCAATTCTAGTTTGGCGATCATCTGCATGGGGCCAGGCCAAATCTCGCAAATAAGTTGGCTCTTACGATCCGTACTTGAGTTGTGAGGATCACAATTCACAGATGGAGGAATAGGAGGAGCTTGATGTTCAACATTGAGGAGGCACGGAGGCGTCGTCGTCACGCACCGCCGGTAAGAATCGAACCTCCGTCGAGGACAAAGATGGAGGCGTGACCCTGCAGACCTCCACGCGCTAAATCTAACATTGGCGCCGGACCTTCTTGCCGGCTGCTAGAACATGACGAAACCGGATTAAGGCAGGAGGGGTTGGAGGTGCCGGCTCGGTCTTCAGTCCGCCGGTTGCAGCTGCTTTGCAATATGGAATGGTCCGCTCGTCGTCGTCGTCACATACCTGTAGATGGAGAAGCACGGAACATACGGGATTGGGGACGAGTTTAGGTACGGGTTTAGTCTAGACTCAGGACTGGGTTGGACGGACGGGCTTGCGTTACCCAAATCCAAACAAAGGATATTAAGAAAATGTTTAATTAGCTTAATAGGCTGCTTTGAGATACGTGCAATTTTTAAAAAGAGGTGTACCGGAGTAGATGCCTTTTTATAATGCCAACGGGCTGCAACTCACAACATGAAAAATGAAAAATCATGGAACGAAACAGTATTCTGCTTGCTTGGGCATATCACGGTGTACTTTCTCATGGATGGCAGACTCTGGTGGACCGACCTCTGGTCCGGCATATTATCTCGTGATGACAAGCCCAATCTCGCTT
Organism: Hyparrhenia diplandra; assembly: GCA_015847255.1. NCBI lineage: Eukaryota > Viridiplantae > Streptophyta > Magnoliopsida > Poales > Poaceae > Hyparrhenia > Hyparrhenia diplandra. The sequence goes on from JADLZK010001408.1 coordinate 441,126, forward strand.
ACACGCCATTTCATCCCGCTCTGCCCTATGCTAGGATTCCACTAGCTACAATGCTCGGGTCAACATCGACAAGCTCACCTACATATGTAGTGTTTGACGACGATGGAGGGTCGATGGAGGGTGTTCCAGCTATCCAGATGCATGTGCACATGGTGAATATGTAAGAAGCAATAGGTACACAGGAGAAGAATTTGGGAACGAGAGGAGGAAGACCAAGTAGGAGGAATGATAATTGACGACAAAGGCAACTATCTGGAAATGCGGTGCGGTTACCACTTGTGAATACCACTGGTCTTCCACCTCAGACTGTGAAAAGCGTTCCTGACTCCTTCCAAGCCTAGAACTACAGAGCAATTGCCATGGCGAACACCTCATCTCTCTTTTCACGAAAGACAAAACAGCAAACTCTCGCGTGTATGTGGTGCCCCTTCAAATGCTGTAGTGCTCCTTTATTTATGGAGCAAAAGAGAGGGCAGTAAATGTAGGTAATAGCATTTGATTTGCGTTCAGTGCTGTAATTTTCAATGAATGGGCACCAGGCCACCTCTCATGTTCCATGGTAAAGTGATCCAGCGTTCTAGGCCAATCTCACTGAACATGGTGGGGCTGAGCGGTCAAGTTAAATCATAATCACTACTACCTAAAATTAAACTTAACCATGGCAGTTAGTAAAGGTCACAGTTAATCGTGCGATTAACCGTCGAAAACCACCATGATAAACGTTAACCATGGCGGTTTTTAACAATAACCGCCACGGTTAATCATAAAAACAAAAATAAAGAAAAGCCCAGACCTAACCCTAACGGGCCAGATCTGGGTCGTCGCTACCAAGCTCCACCACGCCAGATCCGCACACCACCACCACGCCAGCTTGAGACCGAAACCCAGACCTAACCCTAACGGGCCAGATCTGGGCCGCCACTACCGCACCGAGCTCCACCGCCGCGAGATCCGCTCACCACCATCGCCGGGATCCGGCCACCATGAGGGGAAGGGACGCTGCCTAGCTCGAGACCAGCGCGCCGCCGAACACGTAGCCGCCACCGCCATTGCTCCTAAGCGCCCACGCCGCCGGTTGGAGCGACGCCGCCACCAACCCGCGTGTCGCCCACCGGCAGTGCTCACGCTAGGGAGAGAGAGAGAGAGAGAGAGAGAGAGAGAGAGAGAGAGTGGTGAGAGTGCGGCCAAGAGAGGGATGAGAGGCTGAGGGAGGGATGAGAAGCTAAGTGAGAGAGTGAGTCCGATAAGAAACCCTAGGTCACCAATTTATACTTCAGCAGCTATCGGGCTGAGTTTGGGCCGCTTTTGGGCCTGTGATGAATAATCGTGACGGTTTTTTTAAAAAATGTCACGGTTAATGAATAAAAACCTCCATGGTTAATGGCTATTAACCGTGGCGGTCATTTTAAAAAAACCGCCACGTAATCGACAACCGTGGCGGTTTTCTTACCTCGCGGATTGGCCTAGCTGGCCACTATTTACTGTGGAAACCACCACGATTAATAAAAAAGTGAAGTGCCTTGTAAATTATTTTATGTAGTAGTGAACTATGAAAAGAAAATATCATCTAGCACGGTAAGGGTAAGAGATGAATGAGTTTCAAAATTTTGTGGTCATTTAGTGTATTTCAAATTCACAATTCCTCCTAGCCTGACTCAGAAAATTAAAGACACAAAGTATTATTTATCCAGTAACCTAAACCACCAAGACGTTTATATGCTCATTAACTTGGGCTGTTATGTCAAGAAGTATGTGCCGTTTGATTTCATATATATACTCAAACTTTATTTAGCATCTGCAGCCTATCCTACCTTGATTTTGGTCAACTCATACTTCATTTTAATATAGTTGTTTGATATTCGTCATAGCTGATGAATTTTCCCGTTTATTTTGTAATATTCATTAAGTTTGGGATCAACTGACTTCATGTTTATTCAGTTGTTTAGTTCATACCAAGTTTCATATATATTGATGTTGACATCTAGAAGGGAGCCGCCTAAGAGGTCTAGAAGGAGCAGTCCGACCGTCCTAGTGTACTGATGCTCCATCAACGTTGAAGGCCGATAAGTATCGTCACTGTACTGATCTGGCACTAGTCGAACTTGCTCAAGGCGTGCAAATGAGGTTACGACTTTGCTTGGGCAAATCGCACGTAGTAGCTGAAGGACGCAGCCAGGCAGGCTCTGCTAGACTGACCTCGTATGGCATATTGTCCTGCGACGCATTCACCAACAAGCCTGACCACGTTTAGACATCGTTTCCAACGCCTTCTTACCAGCCACCCTGATCAATCAGACCGGCCTCAACAAAAGTCGGTGTGTGGGAGCCAAACAAAAGTCGGTATTTGATGATCGACAATGATGGAGGTATCCCAACTGTCAGGGTTGTGCATGGCACTAAGCACTGGTAAGCTAACACAAATGGTCACCCAAACAATGTGAAGAGCACTCCTGACGCTTTCAAGCTCACAATTACAGAGCAACTGCCTCGGCAGACGTACACCTCGTCCGTCCTTGCACCATAAAAAGAAAATGGTCGTCACTCTCATGTGTGTCGTGCTCCTTCAAATGATGCAGTGCTCCTTTATTTATCATGGACATGGAGTATTAAAAGGCATGGCACTAAATCTACAAAAAGACATGGCTCTATATATATATCACACAAGAATCGCAGGTAGGTACTAGTATTTGATTTGCATCAAGGTATTCAGTGCCAGTAATTTCATTTCATTGAAGGGAGTTGTACAGACTTCTGTTCATTTTCAATAAAATCCCAGTAGGGATCGATCCATCCTGCTGCCCCTCATAAACAAATAGAGGCCACCACTGATATTCCTTGATAAACTGCTCATTCATTTGTATACTCAGCGTCTTCTGAGTTGAGAGATGGTGAAGCCTTCGAGGCCAATCTCACTGAGCATAGAAACACTGAAATCAAGTAAAGTGATAACTCTGAAGAAACTGAAGTTATCCAGTAGCCTATGCCTTCATAACGTGCATGCTCATTAACTTGCTTTTTTTCTGTCAAGATGGGTGTACCAGTTGATTTCATATACACAAACATTACTTAGCATTTGCAGTCTGTCCTAACTTGATTTGGGCAGCTGATACTTCATGTTAATTCAGTTTTTTATTATATTCATAACTGATGAACTGTCTTCCAGTTCATTGTGTGATATTTGTTCAGTCGGGAGCAATTGACTTCATTATGTTGATTCAGTCGCTTAGTTCAGGCCAGGGTTTCATATATATATTGTTCTGCTATTTGGTAGCATCAGGTACCATCAACCAACCTTGGAAAGCTAAGATACAAATTATGTTTAGTGAGTTCCTTATGTTTCATTGGATCAACTACTTGTGTGGTTGTTTCACTTTGATCCCGAAAGCTATTGTGTGCACCGAAGACGAAATCTACTACTAATAAAGAGTAAATTACACCGACTATACAACAACTTGTGTGGTTGTTTCACTTTGATCCCGAAAGTTATAAAACACATAAGCATATGCATCAACTTGTTGAATGTGTGCACTCTGATCTCACTATATGACATAATGATCATTTCATACATCATAATTGTACCTCCATTATACCATCACATTAGTGTAAACTCCAGCTATGTATGATCATAAGTAGTAGATTAGATTGGGGCAAATTTTTATGCAATCAATTGACAGTTATTCAATCTAATCCTTTTTTTTTTGTGTAATGCCAATGGGCTGCAAAAACAGTAGCCTGGCCTACTTGCATGGGCATATCACGGCGTGCTTTGTCTAGCTAGCAGGCTCTAGTGGACCGGCCTCTCACGTAGCATCTTGCACTGCAAGGCATTCACGCACAAACCCAACCTCATTTACACACCATTTACGCCCGCTCTGCCTTATTCCAGTATGCCACTAGCCACCGACCATTTTCATGTCAACCTCTACAAAAGCCACATATGTATATGCGACAGTGGGGGCATCCCAACTACCCATATGTGCACAGGGTGAATACCACTGGTAAACCACCGCACGAGTCCATCCAGCGCAGCCGTGAAGAACCCTCCTGACTCCTTCCAAGCCTAGAACTACAGAAGAATTTCGTTGGCGAACATCCCATCCCTATCTATACTATACTATATCCCTTAAAGTCGTAGATGCAACAACCTCCGATCATAGACTCATTTCACTGTACTTTCTACAGTGTCAATCCTCATCCATCGGATTTCCACCAGGCTCTCCACAACCGTACGTGTGTCCAGGTTCCATAGACTTCCACAGACTTCCCCTCGCTCCACCCTCCGGACTCGCCTCCCCACCGTTCGCTGACTCCACGCCGTACTCGCGCGCTGCCTCGCCCCCTCCGCGCCGCCCAAACATCCCAACACCGGCCATCTCAGATCCACTCCCCCCCTCCTCCGCCGCCGCTTACGCCCACCCACCTCACGCCAACTCCTCACCCTCCCGTCTGCGCCGCCTGCCCAATCCCTGCACCCCTGACAGCAGAGCAACGCCGTCACCGGCCATCTCAGGTCCGCCCGCCCACCGCCATCACCTCTGCGCCCGGCGCTCCATTCGATTCAGGGAGCTCGATTCGACCAAACGGCCGCAACCGCCGGATGCAGGAAGCATTTGTTAGGCTTACATATAATCTGCTAAACCAGCACAGTATGCCTTCTTTGTGTTCAGTACAATGCTAGGGTGGTGCACGTTGTAGTGTCTTAATCCATGGCCTTAATTTCAAATGCACATTTAGTTAACCAAAATTATATGTGTCCTTTTGGTTAAGGTCAGCCATGAAATATGATTGCCATCATTCATCCCATCCTATTATTTCCCTCATCTTTTGTTCGCTCTTCCTTACAATTAAAAGCTTCCATTCACTTTTTTTGTTCAACAGCCAATGTACATTACTGACTCTATGTACAAACAAGGTCATATCCATGGAAATAGGCCACAGGCGACGGCGTGTTCATCTCAGCAATCCATACCAAGGTAAAATTTTAATCACCTATGTTGTGCATAAACAGGTCTACCATTTCATTTATACGTGACATAACCCCTTTAAAATGTCTACCTGCAGCTGCACACACTACTATTGATGACCACATCAATCAAACCAGCACACATAGACGTATGAGGTATACACCGCCTGCTGCTTCTGAAAAACACCGAAGCCGGCACCTCCCGATCTGTGGACTGTACGTCCCTTTGCTCCAAACATTTTTCTTCCGAGAAACTTATTATCAAATGAGAAGATTACAAATATAATGTCCACATAAACCTTCCTGCATATTACTCTCGCACAACAACAACTTATACTCCATCATACTTTACTTTCATCTATCATAAATTTCTTTTAAATATTTCCATTGAAATGGTGTACCTATGCTATGCAGCATTTTGACGTTTAATTGTTTGGGACATTAGAGGGCTATTGCTAATTTGGCCCACTCATCAAGGTTCAGCTTCGGTTCTCTTTTCAAGGCATTTCTTCATCTTGCTGGGATTACTAGGAAAAATTTTACAGAGGCTTTTGATGTCCCATGCTTCCCTCTTTTTAAAGTTGTTGGTAGAAGGTGATTCAGACAGTGACCACCAAAACTTTCTTGAAGTTGCACGCTATAGCAGCACTGAAATCAGGTAACCCTATAGTCTGCTCATGCAACTAGATTTAATACAAGTTCACAAGTCCATGATTGTCATCAAATTCAGATTGTACTTAGATGAATACAAAACCTTCTGCACTACATTATTTACTTTTTTGTAGAAAATTCACGGACGTAGCCACAGTACATCTGTCTCATGCTTAGTCTTGATTGATATAAATATTTTCTATTAACAAACATATTATTATTCCAAACATTCAATGTTGAAAACATATTTTCCATAAAAGGTTGCTAAATTTGGTAATTTGTTCTCAAAAATTAATTATTTTGTTCGTTCAATGATTCATAAGTGTTGTTCCATAAATTTAAGGATATACACAATCGATGTACTCACATTAATTGGCTAGATTTTCTCACTACCATCAATTTTTACATGCTTTCAATCATCTCTAATTTGTTACTCTACTTTTCAGGTCCCACTCGTATAAGATTCACTCCATAGTCTATGCTACCATCAGTGTCGTGGTATCCTCACCTAACAATTCAGGTCTTCAGCCTGTGCCAAAATAAGCTTCCATATTCAGCTAACAATCCATGTATTACGGTGGCATTATCCTACGAATACCTGAAATAACATCTCATATGTAACTAATTTTACTAATATGTTCTATCTGTAATCATATGATGGATTCTAAGTTTGTTTGCTTGTTCGCAAGAAGCACGGGAATACCTCGCTAGTTTTCACCAAATGCTCTAGTGCTACATTATTTATGGGAGTAACAAAAGAGAGGGCAATAAATGTTAGAGGGAAATAAATTGCTCAATCCACCACTTCATTTGCATCAGGTTATTCAGTGAGTGAAATGGCACCATCCACAGCCACCACTGATGTTCCATGATAAATTGCTCAAGCCTTCTAGGACAACCTCATTGAGCATGGTAGGCTGAGATCAAGTTAAGTGATCACCGATGACTATGAAGAAAAATCAAATCCAGCAAGGTAGGGAGATCAATGAGCTTCAATTTTGTGTGCTCATTGTAATGTATTTCAAATTGGCAATCACTACTACAGGATTGATTTTGGGAGGTGTTCAGTTTTTGATTTTCCGTGGCGAGCATTTCAAAACCGCCACGGAAAATAGGTGGCCTGGCAGCCCCCGGCCGGAAAAAAAACCGCCACGGTTAATCGATTAACCGTGGCGGTCTTTTGTAAAATAACCGCCACGGTTAATCCCTATTAACCGTGGCGGTTTAATAACAATACCCGCCACGGAAAAGGCTGGGCTATAAAAACAGCCCCAACCTTCTTCTTCCCCACGGGATTTCTCCATTTTTTAGGGTTTTGAGCCTCAAAACCCTAAAAAACACCATTTCTAGGGGGGGAGGTTTTGCCCTTGGATTTATTGAAGTTTGGCACCGCAAGGGGGTATTTCTCCTCTTTCTCTCCCTCTCTCCCTCTCTCTCTCCCTCTCTTTGCATATGCATGGTCCTCCCTCTCTTTGAGATTTAATTGAATGTGGTGTGTGCTCTCTCTCTCTCTCCCCTCCCCTCTCCCCCCTCCCTCCCCTTATATCTCTCTCCCCCTCTCTCTCCCTCTCTTTTGAGATCTAGTTGGTCTCTCCCTCTCTCTCTCTCTCTCTCTCTCTCTCTCCCTATATCTCTCTCCCTCTCTCTCCCCCTCTCCCTCTCTCTTTTGAGATCTATAGTTGGTCCTCTCTCTCTCTCTCTCCCTCTCTAGCTAGCTCCTCTCCCCTCTCTCCCCTTCTCTCTCCCTCTCTCTCTCTCTCCCTCTCTCTCTCCCTCTTTCTCCTCCCCTGAGTGTACGTGCTCTCTTTTCCCTCTCTCTCTCCCTCTCTCTCTCTCTCGTATTCCTCTTTTGCACTTAGTTAACTCTCTCTAATCATTGATACCTTGATCTCTAATCATCGATCGCTTTCTTTGCTCTGGTTTAATTAATTTGAGCAGGCTGTCATGGCGCCGAACAGGGATTGGATGTACAGGCCGAGGATAAGTGTGGATTTCGTTGATGATGTGCGAAAGAAGTTTATGCCCGTGGCGGGCAGGAAACCGCCACGGTTAATCGTGACGATTAACCGTGACCCTAGCTCCGTGGCAGTTTCAATGCCCGCCACGGAAAATCAAAAAAATCGCCACGGAAGTTCAATCACGTACTAGTGAATGCCTCCTAGCATGACTCAAAAAAGACACTACTAGAGTTATCCAGTAGGCAGTAGCCTAAGCCTCCATAATGTGACAACTATTGATAGTGGAGTTAGTTGCTTTTGTTGGTTTTCAGGGTTCATTATTTTCAGTCGTCGTCATTGTTGTAGCTCTATTGTAGTACTCGGTCTGGGTTTTTCTTTTTCTTAATATAATCGACAACTCTCTGCTTGATTCGTTTTGAAGACAGTTACCAAAACCCTAAGTAATATGTAAGACAGACTGAAGAAGACCAAAGTCTTTGTAAGATCCAGTATCTATAGTCACCTTGTGTGCATGTTAAATACTAGTGATTGTCAAGTACAAAATATAGAAACCAAAAACATAGATTTAAATAGACAGAGTCCTCAAATCTGCATTCTATCAATTCAATTCACTAACATGTACATGCCTACATCATGCCCAAATGGTAAATAATTTTGTTCCAGATTTGCCACGAAAAGGCAATATGTACCTGAAGTTTTGGTATTCCCTTGATCTTTTATTTTGAAATCCATCTTTCCTGATTATTTTCATTATAGTTCACAAATTAAGCAGCCAAATTATGTAATGGACCAACAATTTTAAACAAGACAAGACAAGAAATTAACAAACCGAAATGGCGCAGTTGTGTGTCGGTGTCGCTAGTGCAGCATCAATATACCAGTGGCCCATTAGAAAGGGGCCCATGTAGCCTTTGTGTGGAAATGGGAACGTCAGCCCAGATAACAGGTTGTTCTTCCTCCTCGGCAAGTTGGCATATATCGACACGATTTAGACTTCTAGAGCATATTCAAAACATTTAATGTGATTCAGTAGAATTACAGTTCCTTTCTTTCACCGTAACAAACACAAAATACTTCTTTTACAGAAAAGATGAGAAGAAGACATAATATGGCCACAGTAGGAAATGGCCACCCAAACCGTCAATCGTGACAGCAGGACCGGGACTAAGACTGATCCATGTCGCAACTCTTGATGTGTATGAACTTGGAAGGCACACCAGCAAATTTGGCTCTGCATTCTCATTCCCCCACAAGATGCAGCCAGCATGGTAGGTACTGGCATGGTTTTGATTTATTGCCACTTCAGTGATATATCAACGAATGCCACCCAGTTCGAGTGAAACAAACACCCATCCTGATGCTTTCCAACCCTACAACTACACTACGCCACTCCAATTGCCTCAGGTGAACACCTTATCTCCCTTTCGAAGTCTGCGCTGTGTATCTCTTGACCCTTGAACTTCTTTTATATGTGGAGTGAAAGAGATGGCAATATCATCAAAGGAAATGTTGGTAGGTACTAGCATTTGATTGCCACTACCTGTAAATCCATTGAATGCTTGGGCACCCACCAGGAGACCACTGCACCAATATTGTGGTGATAAACCGCTCACTCAGTTCGTCACTGTCAGCAAACCACACCACTGATGTAAAGCCTTTGAAGGGAATCTCGTCGAGCGTGGTAGAGCTGACATCAAGTTTACGTGGTAACTGTGAACAGATCTTGTAAATTAAAATTTTAGCAAAACCTTAAGTGCTACCCCTTTTCCTGGAGGCAAATCACGTTCCAATAGGCATACACATTGGGTAACAACTAACCAATGCCTTGAACTTGAAACCCATCAACATGTAATGTCCATATACTTTTGAGGAGAAAATTAATAGTTGAAAAATTCAGAAGGGAAAAAATGGTCACCAGTCACCGCAGGCCATGCTGGCCAAAATATTCATGAAAACATCAACTACATGACCTTTATACGAAGCCATAGAAACTCATAATGGACATGTTTCAACTTGTTTAATTTTAGTTCATATAAAGCATGCTATATTTAAATATTCTGTCCACAACATGATCATTAGTGCACAGTATTATGGCTATCGTCTTTAGTGTACACCTGAAGTGAACAAGATATTTTGTTGGATTGTCCAACTGAATTCCAAAATACCAGGACTTTCAACAATGGAACAACCTTTGTCAGTTATGAATTAATCCATGCCCGCCCCCCCCCACACACACACACACACACCCCTTATCTACTTCTTGCATCCACCGGTAAACACGTCTGGCCAACATGGCTGAAAGTGTGGTAGTAGCACTGACATCAGCAAGATGCCACTTCATTTGCATCAGGTTATTCAATGAGTAAAATGGCACCGACCAGAGCCAAAACTGATGTTCCATGATAAATTGCTCAAGCGTTTTAGGCCAACCTCATTGAGCATGGTAGGCTGAGATCAAGTTAAGTGATCACTGATGACTATGAGGAAAATCAAATCCAGCAAGGTAGGGATGAGATCAATGGGTTTCAATTTTGTGTGCTCATTGTAGTGTATTTCAAATTGGCAATGCCTCCTATCCTGACTCAGAAAAGACACTACTAGAGTTATCCAGTAGGCAGTAGCCTTAGCCTCCATAATGTGATAACTGTTGATAGTTGAGTTAGTTGGTTTTTAGGGTTCATTATTTTCAGTCGTTGTCATTGTTGTAGCTCTTGTATTGCCAGCATGGGGAAGATCTCCTGGACAATGTAACACCCTAATTTTGATTTCTGAAATTTAGTAATTAATTTGAGCTTTTATTTAATTTTTGTGCATTTTAACCTAGGTCAAATAATAACTTTTGTGTAAATAAAATTAAATATAAGGTATAGGAACATGTTTGTTGCATTCATGCCGAAGAATTATGTTTTTGGTTGAGTGTAGGATAGTTTGTTTGAGGTTGAATTCAAATTTTATTTGAATTTGACCAAGTTTCAAAGCTTTGGAAATTAAAAAGAAAATTTCTTTTAATCCCTTCCCTTTTGGCCACCTTCCCACCACGTGTGCACGTTGGGCCTCACCCTTGACCAGATCGTGGCCTGCTCTGCTGTTTGGCAAGCCACAGCACAATATCCCTTGTTTCTCTCGCAACCAGGACCGACAGCCAGCGCCGCCATCTCCAACCTCGAGCCGGGAATACCGCGTCCTGCCATAATCGCTACCTTCAATCGCCCGGCTTCAATCCGTTTCAATGACCATCAACAGAGCGCCTTCAACCTCGCAATGACGGCGGGCGTAATATGCCGCGCCGGTTACCCTGCTCAGTCCGCCTATAAAAGCCCTGCCCGATCGAGCTCCTCTGTCTCCCTTCCAGTAGTACTCGCCTCTGCCCTCTCCGTTTCGCTGTCCGAGAGCTCGTGTTCTGGAGAGAACGTTCACAGGAGCTTCACTGTGCCCAGCTGCGACCGTAGGTACCCTTGGTTTTCCTTTTCATCGTAATATTGCTGAACCCGAGCTCATCGTCGTTGGTTTTGTTTCTCCAACTGCAGTCGCTCGTCGCCTGACCCTCTCGGAGATCTCCCGGACGACGAGATCACCTTCGTTGAACCCGCCGTAATCCCCGCAGACTTGCCTTGCCTGTTATTTTTGTTTCCCCCATTCGACATCGTGATGCCAGTAAGCTTCGCGTCGCCGGCCATGCTGATGCCGTCGGCATCCTCTCCTGTATCGGCAACCCTCGGCACCCTAGCACAACGCGAACGAGCAGGCCTCACCATCCCTGCACTCTCTGAACTGAAGCACGCACGGGCTACTCGCTGTGCAGCTGCAGCACAGGCGGCCGGTGGCCATGTGGCCATGCACGTCGGCCATACTTGCTAGCTTTTTGTTTAGCTTCCTGACATCAGCATTTGTTCAGGATGACATGCTTCTGTTTTTCTTGCCGTTTTCCTTTACAAAATCAAATCCAATAATACAATGCATATACATAGGATCGTACACAGCAAGCACGTTCTAGTCCACGTTAGATTTCAGAGTTATTTGTTCTAATTCGAAATTCAGATCGGTTTATTTACAGAACTCCCTTTGTATCTTGTTTCATGCATAACTTTCACGTTTTAAGTCCGATTAGAGTGATCTTTGCGCTCACGTGTTCATAGAAACGTGTAGATCAGTTTTATAAACTTTTTAACCTCTGATTTTACTGTTTGGTGTACTGTTCTAATAGAGATACTTTTTCTTGCATGTAATGATTGGATTGGATGCTTGAATGGTGATGTGGATTTCTTATAGAAGGTGATCAGTTCGAGATTGTTGAAGAACTAGCAAGTGACCAGCAGCAGTTCGAAAAGGAAACTTTTTGAGAAAGGCAAGTGTAGTAAAGGCCCCCTTTGATTCCTATGAACTTTTATAATTCATACATATGCATGTGTCTAAATTTGATATACCATTAAGGACTTTATCTAGATGATTCTTGTACCACATACCCTTGTCACCTATGGTTTTGGGTTGCATTTGGGATAGATGCTGCAGCGCATAATCTAACACTAATTAATTTTGACTAATGATATATGCAATGATGATATAAAAGAAATGCTTTTTAGCAACTTGTTTAGAGGGCTAAGGTACATGGGTTTTTAAGTGCCTTGGTTTCTCTCCATAAGGACTCAACATGAAGCGGCCACCCAGGAAATCCATACAACCCCGAGTGTCATGTGGCTCTGGCTTTAATCTTGTAACTAGTATGTCTCTAGCTTGTTAGTAGTTACCGAAAGGCGCAAAAGGGGTGTGCCTCGTGGTGTATAGCGGCGCCCCTACTTGGTGTGTACAGTACCGCGACTACATGTGCCTCTCGAGGGGTGCACCTATACACACTTGCCACGGAAACCTAGCGGCTACTAACTTGTTAGGGTGACTAGCGAAGGGTTATGTAGTGAAACCCTGTCACGCTTCCTTGGTTGAGGCGGTGTGGGACTTGCAAACCCCGACATATGGGAACCACGGCTCGGTTGGGTAAAGTTGTAAAATATCTGCTGATATCTTTTAACCTGTTATAACAGCCGTGCTCACGGACATGAGCGCCTGGATCCTTCTTGGTTATGGTTACTTGGGTTACATGGTTGGTTTGGGAATGATGTTAATCTTGACTAATTATTTATGCAACTTGGGTTGGTTCATTCACTAAAAGTAGTATGCAGGTTTAATAAAACTTGACCAACTAAAACTGCTAACCGTAGTCAAACCGTGTCAGCCTTTTGAGCCTTCATAGATCCCTTTACTATACTTGCTAAGCATGGTGCGCTTACACTTGTTTAAATTCAATGAAAAATCAAACAGATGGCTATGATGAGTATCCCGAGGATGTCCAAGAGTTCTAGATGATGTCGCCCGCTTGGAGTCCCCGTGGCATGTGGCTCATTTAGTTTGTTTAATAAAGTTCTTGTTAAGCAAGACTTGTGTAATAATATGATGTGAGATACGATGTAATAAAGTACTTTACTTTGATATTTATGCAATTTGAGATTATATGTGTGTTTGGACATCCCTGGGCGCACATATATGAGTACCTGTATTTGCTTTGCAAAAATTGGTATGACAGACAACCACCCGCTTGTGAGATTGGAGGACGCCATTCGTGAACTAACTACGGAATCTCACCGCAATCGTGGGATCCGGTGTGGTCGACGGCAAGCCGGGCCGGGCGGCCCTCCCACTTGTCCGAAGGACATGGCGCGCCCGGGGTGCTCGGGTTGAGGGTCACGGAAGGCCGACTTCACCGTGAGGCGGTCACCGCGCCTTTGGGATCCAGCCCTCGCTGATCGTGAGCGGACGCCTTTGGCGCGGAGTCTTGATCAGCCGGCTGCTCAAGGGGAAGCGTGAGGGACTCGATGAAAGCCGTAACATTGGCCTCAGTCGGCGGCCCCGACCTCCCCCTAGGAGCGACGGCAACGGCCACGGCGGGTGCCGTAGGCGGCGAAGGAGGAGTGTGACGGAGAGTAGAGCCGGCGGCTTAGGGACAACGTCCGTCACGAGAGAGCGGCAGCGTGGGGCGTGTGGGCGAGGCTACCCGGCATCCCGGGCAACGGGCGGGAGAACCACGCCGGGTCGGCCCCGTTGGACGACGGGTCAAGGAGGGGTCGATCCCGGCGGCATGGGCCTCGTAGCGGCCGCCCGCCTCCGGCGCTATAGTATCGCGGTTGAGCGCGACCACACACAACGGTGAAGGTGGCTCCACATACACTGTTATGCGGGAGACCGCCACGGTAGCCGGGCACGGGAAGAGGGAGACCATGAGCTCATCAAGCATTGGGTCCACCCAAGTAGGAGACTCCACACCCACGCACGGCTCGAGCGCGAGTGGGTCTGTGGGTGAGTCGGCGTTGCTCATGTCAATGTTGACCACCCGATGGCGCGCGTGTGGGGGCCCTCCCCAGTCGGAGCAAGGCCGACGCCAAGGGCGCCCGAACAAAGGATTTGCCCAACGAAGAAAGGAGCATGCCCAGCCCCTAGAGCATCTAGGCCACCGCCATGGACGTCGACGTCACAGCGTTCCTAGACACCATGTCGAGGCTCCTTGGCGCCGTGATGAGGTCTCTGCGCACAGCTCGAGGAGGGGAACCATGGCGGGCGATGGTCAGCATGCTTGCTGTATCTAGCTCGGTGCCTCGTGCTGAGGCAGAAGAGGCAGTGGGACCGTGAGGGGCATCGGGCGGCGACGTGATCCCCGGCCAAGCAGTTGAAGCAGAGCCTGATAAGGGACGGCGGCACAGGCCGCCGACGATGAGGGTTGGGTGTGGCGTGCCGCCCATGCCCACGCCTCGAACGAAATCGCCACCGCCGAGGGGCGGTATGTGTCGACTGTGGCGGAGGGCCCCCGACCTCCGATGATAGCCCAAGACAGGACTGACGAAGGCGGCGACGGCGACCAGCATGCGGCGAGGGTCGATGGTTGCAGCCGAGCCGTTGATGTGCGGTGGACGCCGCGCCGCTGGCTGCCGGCCGAGCCGTTGGGATGCGGGCACCCTAACGGACAAGTAAGGAGGCACCATAGGGGAGCCGACGGCGTCACGGACTTTCGCCCTACAACGAAGACAGTGTTGGGTTGCTTGCTGCAACGCGAGTTCAGAGTCCACCGTGGAGCTGGTGAAGCAGTGGAGGTGATCGTTTGAATTCAAATACTTGCAATAGGCGGGAACAGTTGAGCGGTAGAACGCGGTGAGCGTGGCGACGACGCGTCGAGCGATTACCATGTATCCTAGCCAGTTATGTGTGTGTGTTCCTAGACAGTTATGTGTGTGTGTTTAAATTTGAAAATTGTTGTAGCCTACTTAGAATAAGTAGTGTGGAGTTGTGTGAGCGCATGTTAGTGCTTGTAATCAGATTGTATTCACTCAGTTATTGTGAAGGTGAAAAGGGGCACGCTCCCTGGCGACATCGGGCGGTTTTAGCCGATCCAATCTGTGTTCTTGCGTGTTCTTGTCATAGGTTTGGTTCCCTAAGAGTTCAAGAACTACTAAACCTTAAGTCCCAGAAATCTGGGGGTTCTAGGTGTATATTTGAAAAACTATATATTATACACAGGAGCAAGAAAGCATGGTCGAGGAGTGTCCACCTGCAATGTGATGCACTGACTACTGATGTATCATCTTTCACATTTGTTTTTATTATAACAAATAATTTAACAATAGGTATTATCTCCATCTAAAGAAATCAGCTCCACGCATAGCACTACTACAAACAAACAAAAAAAAAATGGGGAGACTGGCCCCAAACATCTTTTTTTGATATAACAGGAGGGGCAAGGAGTCCCTACTGAAGATATATCTATACTATAAAAGAGCGAAAGAATTGGGTAACATGTGTCGCGATCTCATCCGTTGGATTGGACTGATCATCCCATCTGATGCTTCTCAGATATGGACTGACCATAGGTTACAGTGGTGTTTCCTAGCCTACTCGGCGCACAACTCGCACAGAAGAACGGGCCTCCGAAACATCGTACACCATCCTGAAACATCGTGAAGCTGTCGCGCGAAACCGGTGAACGCGACGCAAACCTTCGACCTCCGCACAGCTCCCGCGGGCCTCCTCTTCTGGCCCTCCCGCTGCATCAACTCCCTCGGACAGATGCGACATGCTTCGGCCGGCCAGGCATTGAGAGCCCCTTTTGGCCACAACCGTTCAGACGCACGCCAAAGCCGTCATCCAAGGCGATCATGGGCGGCGCCCTATTCTTCTTCGTGACATGGACGAGGAAGGACCTCCCCTTCCAAACCCTCGGAATGTGACTTTACAATTCTGCCCTTCACATATTTAGGGAATATCCCTTGCAATCCTCTTGGCTAGTAGGGGCGCCATGGTCTTCCTCCATTAAGTTCCTTCGGCGTCACCCGATCTCTGGAGGAGTCCCCGGAGCGTCGCTCCTCCAGGCCTCCGCCTGCGCAAGCTCCGCGCGCAGGCTCGAAAGACAAAAGGGGGTGAAGGCCCATATGCTGGGCCCGTGGCCTCCCTCTGGGACCTCTGCCCGGCATGAGGGTTATGTTGGGAGCCTTTCCACGTGTCTTGCCTTCATCGGGGGAGACATCGTGTCTCGAATGTCCTGAAGCTCCACCTCAGGACGTCCGCTAGCTTTGCGGGCCCCTGTTGCGATTGCGACAACCTGCAAAACATCTCCGGCACTTAGGTTAGCTTATCAGTTTCATGTCCTTGCCAGAGGTGGACCTCCGCCTACTGTCGGGACCATATCCCAACAGGTAATACCAACCAGGAGTACGTAAAAGTGCTTGACAGGCATGTCGCCTACCTGCACCTTTACTCTAGGTTGGTTTAACTGGGAGTAAAGATTGACATCTACTCCAGTTGGCTCCAAAACCTTTACTCCTCAACTCGTACTCCCGGTTGCATAACCGGGAGTAAAGGCGGTTTGGAGCCGGGAGTAAAGCTCAATCCTGTACTAGTGTACTATACCAAATTAATGACTAAATCATACAGATTTTGTAATAATTTCTAGGATTCATCTTGTATCGTCACATGCGTGTGTGTAATGCCTGCTCCCTTTGATTCGTTCTAGCTATAAATAAAAAGAACAGGTAAACGAGGAGAAACCATGACATGTTCAAATGAAAGGATGCTATTCGAGTTGACATGGAAACCAGAGTACCAGACTAGGGACCTACATGGTTTATCTCTTCCCTGATCCTGGAAGCAGCTCAAAACATTTGATTTCAGAGGCAAGAGTCAGATGTGGTGCCAGGCCACATATGCACTTGGGACAGGATGGAAACCGTACACGCCCTCGCTGCAGCCGATAGACTTGGGAAGCATCAGGACATCTCTGAACGCTGCATTTTCCAAAGCCATATACCAGACCCTACTCCTAACCTTCCCAGCGCCAGCTACCAGAATGCTTCTGGTTCTCGCCTACCGGCCCCTCCACTTCAGCCTTGGCCTTCTCCTCCACGGAAGAGAGCGGACATTAGGATGCTTGTGCGGAGATGCAGCTGATAGCACCATGCGCACCATGTGGGTCATCAGCCTGGTGCTTGCACGGAGTGAAATGGACATGAATATGCATGTACCCATGAAGTGACTCGTCAAGGACAGAAAAACAGAGGATGACTATGTGTTGTTCTCGTCTAGCAGAAAAAAGATGATATATAACAAACTCGTTATGTACTGAAACAATTCTAAAGATTAGACGTTCACGCTGTGCTAGTTCGTCAGTCCAATCAGATTCTTTTAGATAATGCATTGACGTGCTTGATTCGTCTGCTATTGACGTGCTTCACAGGTATTGCGGAGGAGGCAGCGGGGGCAATGGATGCGTGGTCTTTCACACGATCCAGGATGTCACACGCGGTGTTCTATGCAGTAGTGTCGCGATCAATTTCAACCAGAAAATCGCTTTATCACGCAAATTTTGAATTCCACCTTTCTCTGACTGGTGATCCTGACGGCGGGAGTCAGGCCTTGGCGCCTCGCTGGCCGGCGGCGGCTTCTTGCCGACGGGGTTGCTGATCGCGTAGGTCCTGCTCGTCCGGCATCCGCCCTCAAAACTCTTTCGTTGTTTGGGGCGGCGACGGCAACACCTCGACGAACGCTGCGACTGAGGGCGCTGCCGTCGCTCTGTGGATCCAAGAAGGCTGGCAGGTCGACGCCGGTGAGCCCGCAGAGTGTAAACATCCTGACGCCTTCCAAGCCTACAACTAGCAATAGTCTCAGCGAACACCTCGTCTCTCTTCTTACCAAAAACAAAACCGTCATCTCTCCCATGTTGGAACATAGTGTCGTGCTCCTTCAACAACTCGATTGATCTGTTGCTCCATTATTTATGGAGTAAAAAAAGAGGGCAATATCATACAAGAATCATAGGTAGGTACAGCAATTGATTTGCATCAGATTATTCAGTGCCTGCAATTTCATTACCACAGGCCATTAATGATGTTCCATGATAAACTGCTCAGTAAGTATTTATGGAGCATGGTAGGGCTTACATCAAGTTAAGTGATAACTCTGAACAAAAGCTCATCGAGCATGGTATGTAGGGGTGACATGATTTTCTTTTTTTTTTTTTTTGAACGTAATGGGGGAACCTTGGAAACTCCATCGTCGTTTATGTACATTCCATAGTCAAGTTCAATGTAACACCGACCACCGTATGATATTTTTTTTTTTTTTTTTTTTTTTTTGACGAAACTGAAGGGACTGAAGCCCCTGCTGGCATTTTATTAAAAGCCAAGAAACATTACAAAAAATTTACAACAATAGAAATAAAGGATAAAAAAGACCAACTTAGGCACCAAAAAAAAGAAACGAAAATGTATGATATTCGTTAAGTTGGTAGCAGCTGACACTTCATGTTTATTTAGTTGTTTAGTTCAGCCAAGCTTCAGATATTGCTTCTACCATTTGGTAGCATCAGGTACCATCAAGCAACCTTGGAAAGCTAAGGTCAAACTATGTTTAATAAGTTGCTTACATTTCATTGAAATTAAAGAACGAAATCAACATCTATTTATATGGAAATTTAGTAAAAACAATTAAAGAACGAAATCAACATCTATTTATATGGAAAGTAAAAACATGTCAATCCTATGTAGATTGACCACCGAAGAGGTCAAGAACTACTGAACAATTCCCTAAATTTTGTGTTCTTGGTATATACTTCACAAACTATGCTATACACAAGAGCAAGAGAGCATGGTCGAGGGTTGTTCACGTGTAATGTGATGTGCAGATTTTTTATCTTTCACATTTTTTCACTACAAAGAATTTGACAATAAAATTATTAGATCGTGTCTCCATCTAACAAAGAACTTAACTCCACAAATGAACAGTTCGAGCTAGTAATCAAAACCAACTGTACTTGTGATCCTCTCCAGCTCACTGTGCAAAACAAACCAGCTCAAGCTAGTAATTTTTTTTTTTTTGAAGAAACAACAAGGGGGTTTGAACCCCCTACTGGGCTTTTATTGAATTAAAACAGGAGTAAAGTTACAAGCAACCATTCACGATACATAAAAAGTCAAAAAGAAAATAAGTACAGTTACATGTTGGATCTTAGAGATAAATCTAATCTTGGGATTAACCCCTTCTTTGCTCTAAGCATAAGCAGAGCAAATTCTTGACAGAAGACCTGTTTACATCTTTGAATGGAGTGAGGCAAGCTTCTGAAGATGACATCATTACGTAGCATCCAAATCGTCAAGCACATTGAGATGATGATTTCCATAAAAAAAAAGGAACATTTAATTGATCTTTGATGGAAAGAATGATTAGATCCAAGTTGTCTGAAGTTGGGATAAGGATAGAAATCTGATTCCAACAGGCCATTGCAAAGGAACAGTGAAAAACAGGTATAAAAGATCTTCATCAATACTGTGAGGGCATAGAACGCAGGTGTAATCAGGTAAGAACATATTTCGGCGTCTCAGAAGAGCTCTAGTGCTTAACCGATCTTGCATAATTAACCAAAAAAAGAATTTTTCGTTTATTTTGGCAGGCTGATTTCCAAATTCAAGCAGGAGAAACTTGCCTGTGTCCCACCAGAGTTATAAGCTTTATGAGAGGAGAAAGATTGCCCCCACCGATAAGCCCAACTATCTGGGCAAGCTTGCAAAGACAAAGCCTGCATAATGTCTGTTAGATCCTGAAATTGCTGAAAGGCTTCAGCAGACAAAGGCAAAAAAAAAGCTCGTGAAGTTGAGTAGTAGTAGCAGCCTCTGAAACCTTAATAAGACTGTTTCAAGCTAGTAATCAAAAGCGAGCTGTGTTTTTACTCATTTATACATTGAACAGCGAGCGAGCTCGTTACCTAAACAAGCAACAGAGAAAAGAACTGAGCTTGCTCAATATCCAACCAGGTACTTTGCGTAGATTTTTTTTTTGGTTCTTCGCTGTTGTCTTAACGAACAGTAACCTTTCATACTGAAACAAGCACACCTGATGCTTTCCAAGACTACAATTACACTAAGAAGCCCTTTGCAATTACATCAGACAAACATCTCATCTTTCTTTTTGCGAAAACAAAACGCTCATGTGTCTCATGTTTGCAACACTTTACCCTGCTCCTGCAGCTTCTTTTTATATAGAGTGAAAGAGATGGCAATATCACGCAATAAATGTAGGTACTCGTAGCATTTTATTTCCTGTAATCTCATTGAACGGCCAGTTTGCTTTCTTAAAAGCAGAGGTTTTACTCCTTTAAAAAAAAAACACAAATTGAGCGGCCAGTTGGCCACCCAACAGGCCACCACACAGCACCACTGAAGTTTCATGATATAAGGAGCTCACTAAGTTCATTACTTTTTTTGTCTTTTCAGAGTTAAAAAGATGATCAAGCTATAAAGGGCAATCTCATTGAGCGTGGTAGGAGTAGGGCTTGACATCAAGTTTACATGATAACTGTTGATAGTTGAGTTAGTTGCTTCTGATGTTTTTTAGGGTTTGTTGTTTTCTGTCGTCGTTGTAGCTCTATTGTATTGCCCAGTATGGGTTCTTTCTTCTTTAAAATAATCAGCACACTTCTGCCTGATTCGTTTTAGAAAACAATTACCAAAACCATAAGTAATTAAGTTAAGATATAAACCCAAGAAGACCAAAGTCTTTGTAAGATCCAGTATATGGTCGTTGTCAAGAGTTTCAAATCTTTCGTGCTCCTCCTAGTCACTGTCAGGTTCCGTGGGTAACACCTACCACTGTATGATATTCGTTCAATTGGGAGCAGCTAACACTTACATGTTTCTGTATTCAGTTGTTTAGTTCAGCACAGGGGCCTATTTTGCTTCTGCCATTTGGTAGCATAGGTACCATCAACCAACCTTGGAAAGCTAAGATCAAATTCTGTTTAGTGAGTTGCTTATCATTCATTAATTGAAAGACAAAAAATACAAATAATAAAGAGTAAATTAATTCAAAAAAATAAAGAGTAAATTACACCCAATTTACAACAACTTGTGTAGTTGCATCACTATGATCCAACAAGTTATAATGCGTGTAAACAAATGCATTAACTTGTTGAATGTGGCACACTAATTTCACTATAACACATAATGGTTCATTTGATAGATCATAGTTGTAGCTCCATTTTACTGTCACATTAGTGTAAACTACTGCTATTTATGACCATAAGTAGTATATTAGATTGGTCTAACTGTTTATGCAAGCAATTGACCAATCATTCAATCTAATCTTCTTCTTTCTGTAATGCCAATGGGCTGCAAATTCACAACATGAAAAAAAAAAAAAATCATGGAAAGAAACAATAGTCCTGCTTGCTTGGGCATATCACGGCGTACTTCCTCATGATTGGCAGACTCTTGCTGTGACAAGCCAAACCTCGTTTACACGCCATTTCCGCCCACTCTGCCCTATGCTAGTATGCCACTAGCTACCATATTCAGGTCGACATCGACAAGCCCACCTACATATGTGATGTTTGTCGACGATGGAGGGTGTCCCAGTTATCCACATGCATGTGCACATGGTGAATACCACCAGCCACCACAGATTTTTACCTGCAAATTGTGATACTGACTGTGAAGAGCCCTCTTTGTCGACCTCAACTACAGCCGGTGTGGGAGAACCAACCATGACAAGCTCCCGTGCATATGTTATAATTGACGACAAAGGCAACTATCCAGAAATGCAATCACCTCTGGTGAATACCACTGGTAAACCACCACGAGACTACTCGATACTGTGAATAGCGCTCCTGACTCCTTCCAAGCCTAGAACTATACAGATCAATTGCCTTGGCGAACACCTCATCTCTCTTTTCACCAAAGACAAAGCAGCAAGCCCTCGCGTGTATGTGGTGCCCCTTCAAAAGCTCTAGTGCTCCTTTATTTATGGAGTAACAAAAGAGAGGGCAATAAATGTAGGTAATAGCATTTGATGTGCGTCAGGTTATTCAGTGCCTGTAATTTCAATGAATGGGCATCGGCCAGAGGCCACCACTGATGTTCCATGATAAACTGCTCAAGCCTTCTAGGCTAATCCCACTGAACATGGTGGTGCTGAGGTCAAGTTAAGTGATAACTATGAAAAGAAAATACCATTTAGCATGGCAAGGGTGAGATGAGTGAGTTTCAAAAATTTGTGGTCATATAGTGTATTTCAAATTTGAGATCAAGTTAATTCACAATTCCTCCTAGCCTGACTCGAAAAGACACTAAAGTACTTATCCAGTAACTTAAGCCTCCATAACGTTTATATGCTCATTCACTTGGGCCATTATGTCAAGAAGCATGTGCCGTTTGATTTCATATACTCAAACATTATTTAGCATCTGCAGCGTATCCTAACTCGATTTGGGCAGCCGATACATCATTTTAATCCAGTTATTTGATATTCAAAGCTGACGAACTGTCTTCCCGTTAGTTTTGTAATATTCGTTGAGTTGGGAATAGTTCAGGTCAAGTTTCATATATTGCTTCTGCCATTTGGTAGCATCAGGTACCATCAATCAACCTTGGAAAGCAAAGATCAAATTAACTATGTGTGTACAATAACGAAATGTAAGTGAACACCTAAACATTTATCCTTAAAATGTTGTGAAAGACGCCATTGGTTCCCTAAGAGTTCAAGAACTACTAAACCTTAAGTCCCAGAAATCTGGGGTTCTAGGTGTATATTTGACAAACTATATATTATACACAGGAGCAAGAAAGCATGGTCGAGGAGTGTCCACCTGCAATAAGATGCACTGACGACTGATGTATCATCTGTTTTCATTATAACAAGTAATTTAACAATGAGATTATTTGGTATTATCTCCATCTAAAGAAATCAGCTCCACGAACAGCACTACTACAAAAAAAAAAAATGGGGAGACTGGCCCAAACATTTTTTTTTTTTTTTTTTTTTGATATAACAGGAGGGGCAAGGAGTCCCGACTGAAGATATATCTATACTAGAAAAGAGCGAAGGAATTGGGTAACATGTGTCGCGATCTCATCCATTGGACTAGACTGATCATCCCGTCCGATGGTTCTCAAATATGGACTGCCTTAGGTTACAGGGTGTTTCCTAGCCTACAGCGTGCACAACTCGCACACAGAGAACGGGCCTCCAAAACGTCATACACCATCCCCGCGCGAAACCGGTGAACGCGACGCAAACCTTCAGCCTCGCACAGTTCCCGCGCCTCCTATTCTGGCCCTCCCGCTGCATCAACTCCCTGGACAGATGTGACATGCTCCGGCTGGCCCAGGCATCGAGAGCCCTTTTGGCCACAACATCGTTGGTGACGGACGGCAGGCTGTCATGCAGCAGTGATCATGGGCGGCGCCCTATTCTTATTCGTGACACGGGGACGAGGAAGAACCTCCCCTTCCGGACCTCCGGTATGTGACTTTACAATTCTGCCCTTGACATATTCGGGGAATTCCCCTGCAATCCTCTTGGCTATCAGGGGCACCATGGTCTTCCTCCATTAAGCTCCTTCAGCGTCACCCGATCTCTGGAGGAGTCCCCGGGGCGTCGCTCCTCAAGTCCTCCGCCTGTTCCAGTCGGAGATCTCGGGAGCTCCACGCGCAGGCTCGAAAGACCCAAGGGGTGAAGGCCCATATGCTAGGCTCGTGGCCTCCCTCTAGGACCTCCGCCCGGTATGTGGGTTATGCCGCAGCCTTCCTCTGCGTGTGTCTTGCCTTCTTCGGGGGACACGGGTCTCGAAGTGTCCTGAAGCTCCGCCTCGGGACCTCCGCTAGCTTCGCGGGCCCTGTTGCGACAACCTGCAAAATAGCTCCGGCACTTAGGTTAGCTTATCAGTTTCATGTCCTTGCCAGAGGTGGAACTCCGCCTACTGTCGAGACCATCTCCCAATAGGTAATACCAACCGGGACCAGGAGTACGTAAAAGTGCTTGACAGACACGTTGCCTGCCTACACCTTTACTCTGGGTTGGTTTAACCGGGAGTAAAGACTTCTACTCCTGGCTCCAAAACCTTTACTCCCCAACTCGTACTCCCGATTGCATAACTGGGAGTAAAGGCGGTTTGGAGCCAGGAGCAAAGCTCAATCTTGTACTAGTGTACTATACCAAATTAATGACTAAATCATACTGATTTTGTAATAATTTCTAGGATTCATCTTGTATCATCACATGCGTGTGTGTAATGCTGCTCCCTTTGATTCGTTGCAGCTATAAATAAAAAGAACAGGTAAACGAGGAGAAACCATGATATGTTCATATGAAAGGATGCTATTCGAGTTGACATGGAAACCAGAGTACCAGACTAAGGACCTACTTGGTTTATCTCTTCCCTGGAAGCAGCTCAAAACATTTGATTTCAGAGGCAAGAGTCAGATGTGGTGCCAGGCCACATATGCACTTGGGACAGGATGGAAACCGTACACGCCCTCGCTGCAGCCGATAGACTTGGGAAGCATCAGGACATCTCTGAACGCTGCATTTGCCAAAGCCATATACCAGACCCTACTCCTAACCTTCCCAACGCCAGCTACCAGAATGCTTCTCGTTCTCGCCTACCGGCCCCTCCACTTCAGCCTTGGCCTTCTCCTCCACGGAAGAGCGGACATTAGGATGCTTGTGCGGAGATGCAGCTGATAGCACCACGCGCACCATGTGGGTCATCAGCCTGGTGCTTGCATGGAGTGAAATGGACATGAATATGCATGTACCGACGAAGTGACTCGTCAAGGACAGAAAAACAGAGGATGACTATGTGTTGTTCTCGTCTAGCAGAAAAAAGATGATATATACACTAGTAATGAAATGATTTTGCGAGACACCCTTAAATATTAACCGTGGCAGTCACTTCTTTTGTCCGCCACGGAAAATGCCCCCGATTAACCGTGACGGTCGGTTTTTTTGTTCGTGACAGGCACATTTGCCCGCCGTGAAACATCTATTAACCGTGGCGGGCAACTTAAAAATGTCCGCCACGGTTAATATACATTTTCCGTGGCAGGCACGTTAGGATGCCCGCCACGGTAAATAGGTTTCCGTGGCGGGCGCCTTTAAAAGCTTGTCACCATGGATCAAAGCCCAACGGGCAGCTCATTTGGGCCTGTTGCCGCCGGTTTCATATAAATATAGAAGTTAGGGTTAATTGGATTCACTCGTCCTCACCCACTCTCTCGTTCTCAGCCGCCACCCCTCTCCCCTTCCCCACCCGGCCACCCGCACGCGCCCTCTCCCTACTCTCTCACTAGCGTTCATTCCCCTCCTCCCACCGCCCACGCTCCGCTCCGCTCCCCGCCCGCCGGCGTGAGGTGCTCCCCCTCCCCTCCCGGCGCGGTGGCGCAAGGTGGCCCGCATCCCCGGTCGCGATGGCATGAGGGCGGCGCTGGCGCTCCCTCACCCGGCCATGGCTACACGTCGATCGGCGGCGTGGGAGGCCTGGCGTCCCCGGCGGCGCCCCCCCCCTCGGCCGGGCGGATCGGCGGCGCGAGGGACTCGCGGCGTCTGGCCGGCCCCTTCCTCCTTCGACTTGGTGGATCCCGGCGTAGGAAGGCGTGGGTCGGTGCCTCCCCTCCTCCCTCGACGGTGGCCAGGGCGCCCGATCGGCGGCGGTGCTCCTCCTCGCCGGGCGGATCCGGTGGCGTCGCTCCTTTCGGGCGGCGGTCGGCGATGGATCGAAGGGAACCGGTGGCGGCCCTCCTTCGGGCGGCGGATCCGGCGATGGATCGGACAGGATTTGGCAAAGTGGATCGACGGGATCGGGCGCCGGGCGGCGCTGCAACCCTAGATGGGCTCGACGGGCCCGTGGATGGGCTCAACGGGTCTGTCTAGGGTTTCTTCTATTTTTTATCTTTTTGTAAACATTTACCATGACGGGCACTGTAATACGTCCGCCACGGTTAACCGTGACCATTGAAGGGTGACGGGCTACGATTGCCCACCACGCAAAATCTAATATGCCCGTCATGTAAAAGATTTTGGTTACTAGTGATAACAAACTCGTTATGTGTATCTTACTGAAACAATTCTAAAGATTAGACGTTCACGCTGTGCTTTTGTCAGTCCAATCAGATTCTTTTAGATAATGCATTGACGTGCTCGATTCATCAGCTATTGACGTGCTTCACAGGTATTGCGAGGAGGCAGCGGGGGTGATGGATGACGATCCAGGATGTCACATGCGGTGTTCTGTGCAGTAGTGTCGCATAAAATCGGAATCTGACTTCAGACTTTTTAAAGAAGAGAAATCAACCCAAAATCTATCATCACGCTCAAATCTGCATTCTATCACCACCAATTCACTAACATGTACATGCCTACATGCACAAATGGTTAAAAAAATCCAAATTTGTCTCGTTCAAAAGGCCAAATGTACCTGGAATTTTTGCATTGCCCTTAATCTTTTATTTTGATATCCATCTTTATATAATTATTTTCAGTATGGTTCACAAATTAAGCAACCAAATTAAGTAATTGACCGACAATTTTAAACAAGACAAGTCAAGAAATTAACCAGCCGACATGGCGCAGATGTGTGTCGGCGTCGCTAATGCAGCATGAATATACTTGTGGCCCATTAAAAAGGGCTCATGTAGCCGTTGTGCGAAAATCCAAAGCCAGCCCAGATAACAGGTTGTTCTTCTTCCTCGGCAAGTCGGCATATATGGACACGACTTAGACTTCGAGAGCAAAACTATTGCTAGCAAGCATTTTTTTTTTTTGAATATTATAGCAAGCATATATTCAAAACATTTAATGTGATTCGATAGAATTACAGTTCCTTTCTTTCACTGAAACAAACAGAAAATACTATTGTTACAGAAAAGATGAGGAGACATCATGACGGGGACTAAGACTCATCCATAACCACAGCAGAAAATGGCTCCCCACACCGTCGGTCCTCACATCAGGACGGGGACTAAGACTGATCCATGACACAACTCTTGATGTGTATGAATCAGCCCTCCATTCCCTATCTGAGGGCTAACAGAGTGACAGTGAGCTTCGTGGCTCTGCTTTGTCATCTACGACAAGATGTGGCCAGCATACTTGCAGGGTTTTCTTGCCTCTTCACTGATGTAGGAGTGTCAAGGAACGACACACATTCAGAGTGAAAACGAAAACTCGTCCCGATGCTTTCCAAGCCAACAACTACACTACGCCACTGCAATTACCTCAGGTGAACACCTCATCTCCCTTTCGAAGTCTGCACTATGCCTTGCACTCTTGCACCTTCAACTTCTTTTATATTGAGTGAAAGAGATGGCAACATCACACAAAAAAATGTTGGTAGGTACTAGCATTTGCTTTGCATCAGATTTATTCAGTGCCTGCAATTCCATTGAATGGGCACCGACCAGGCGACCACTGCACCACTGAGGTTTTTAAGACAAAGGATAGAAACTATCTAGCTTCATCTACACGTGGGTAGAATCAGGCCAAATTATTACAATAGAAAAAAAATAAAAGAAGAAACTGATGGAAAAAACTACATCCCCAACAAGGGGTTTGAGTAGTCTACGTGACAAACAGGCTTGCTACATGATACAAGTCACCAACCAACGTCAAGTCTAAGCCGCAAAAACATGTTTATCAGACCTTAAAAAGGTACTGAAAACGCTGGACACCGACCACCATTGAAGATTGGATGCTTCTTCCAAGGCAACAAGTACAAAGACTTGGTGCAGATACAAGCCTACCAAACAACATCCGGATGCCACCTCCGCCGGCCTTGAACTCGACCACACTGAATAGGGCGACCACAAGGGAGAACCGCCCGGCCTTAGCGAACAAGAACTTCGACGACACACTTGCGCTACCGCCGCCGGCCTGGATAAACTAGGCTCGATTTTCACCCAGTTATTGAACACCCGCGTTCAGAGCGCGGGGCCGGATTGACCAACGGCCGGTGGCGCCCTCAACAAGGTATGTGGCACTTACGGTTCCCGCCAACGCCCCGCGAAACTTCGCGGAGGTAAGGTTCTCACCCAAACCGCCGTTGCCACCATCGACACCGTGCCCGGCCAACGGGGAAGGCCGCCTTCACGGAAGGTCACCATCGCTTCGCCGAAAGGCGGGCAGCCCACGACGTGACCGCGGATCGATCCAGGCCAGGGGGCCCAAATCCAACCCGCCCGCCGCCGCCAAGACGAGCGCACGCGGCCGCCGCCGACGAACCACCACCACACGGCGGTACTGCCGGCAGAGGGCAAAGACCGCCCCCGGACGGGGGCGCCGATCCATGCACGAAGGGACCAAATTGACCCCACTACCACAACAGCGGCATCGCCGAGGACGGAGATGCCCTCCACCGCCACACCGCCTTTGCGCCTACCTAGGCCACTGGTTGGCGTCGCCGCAATCGTGGACGGCAACTTCACCGACCAACGTGGCTCGACGAGTCGCCCCACGGTCGCGCCGCCCCGCGCCGCCTCACCATCGAACGAGAGGACCCTGCCGCCGCCATTCGGCCCGGCCAGCGGCCTTGCCGGTGGCCCGCTCCAGCGGCGGCGTGACCGGGGATTGGAGAGGAAGAGGGGCGCGGTGGCTAGGGATGGCCGCCCGAGCCGCTGCGTGGAGGCGGACGCAGGCGGCGGCTAGGGGTTATCCCTCGAGTGTCACGGTCGGGTGAGCTGTTGGCACCTCGTTTGAACAAGCAAATCCCCCTTGCTATTGCCATTGCGCCAATGAGGTATTAGCACCAAACATTTGCTATTTGCTCTGTCTTTCTCTCGGTAGCCGCCTCTCCCACAACTTGGCATCGGCTTCTATCGCCCAAACGGTTTGCTTGATTGTGGCCACCTCCTCTCGAGAGAACACAACACCATTCCTCCGTTCCCGAGAGATGCCGGTAGCAAAGTGCCATGAAAGTGCTGAGCAGCTGCCTTGGGAAGGTAAGCGAGCATTGGGCGTTGATGAAACGATCAACCCAATTCGTCAAGTCTCGTTGAAGCCAACTTGTTGCCAAACTACATCAGGTTATTCGGTGAATGGGAACCACGAAAGGTCCTAATGGCTAGAGGGGGTGAATAGCCTATTAAAAAATTCTTGCAACAACACTAAGCACCGGATTAGTAAATAAGGGCTAAGCTAAATGAGCGGTGCTACAATCTATCTATGCAAGCCACAAGCAAAAGATGATATTTCTAATATCTCTAAGTCCACACAAATGCTAGGTCGCTATATTACTCCTAGGTGAACAAGCGATTCTAACTAGTTTACCAACTAGGAGCTAACAATTCTAGCAAGATAAGCAACTAAACAACCTAGGCAAAACTACACAAGTATATCAAGTAAATCCTAGAGAGGGTGATCGATATACCGACGATGAAGTGTAGAGGGTGGAAGCCAATCACCGTGATCAATATGAAATCTCCAACGAGCAAGCACACAATTGACACGATGATTTTTTACCGAGGTTCACGTGCTTGCCGGCACGCTAAGTCCTCGTTGTGGCGACACACTCACTTGGCGTGTGCTAAGCTTAATGGCGGTGCCAAAACCCCTATGGGCGCTCAAGCAAAGCGATCACAAGAGAGGGTCCAACAAGCCACGAGCAATCCAATAGTGCTCCTTTTCGCGAATCTCCGCGAGGTAAGGAACGACCCCTCACAATCACCACCGATGTGGCCTCAAACAAGCTCCACTTGAGCTCAACACCGCCTCTTGCTCCAAGCCGCTAGGGAACCAGGGCAAATTCCCAAGAAAAAACAAGAATCCCGCGGCTTCTCCAAGGATGAAGTGCTTCTAAATGCAACCGATGCAAGCAATGCACTTCTATCTCTCTCAATCTCACCAAGAATCGAATTAGTGATGAGGAGATGAGTGGAGAGGAGTCTCACAAGCTCACTAGCAAGTTAGAGTGTTCAAATGTGCATGAGAGAGCCTAAGGAACTAGCCAACCAAGTATATATATGGCTCCTCCTCGAAATGGAGCCGTTGCTCCAAAAATTTGCTCTCTGGCAAGACCGATGGGGACGCCTTGGCCGGAACCACCGGCGGGTCGGTCGAGGGTCCCGGTCGGTGCTTCCCGGCCGCTTCTGAGACAAGCATCGGGCCCACAACCGGGCGCCCTTCCTCCGTCGCGTCCGGTCACCGGTTCGGTCGACACGGAAGCGTCGGTCCGGCTTCGGCCGGCGTGTCCGGCTAAATCTGGCTCGCTGCGATTGCTCTCGCCGGGCCGCGGCCGGAGCCACCCGGTCGCAGCGTCCGGCCGCCACGTCGTGGCGTCCGGTCACCACTGTGAAAGCTAATTTTTCACCTTTTTTCTTTGCTCTTTGCTTCAAACTTGCTTCGCCTCTTGCCATGTGTTGCCAACACGTCCAAGATGATCAAGTTATCACCAATGTTAGCACGTCGAGATGTTAGGCAAGATCGAGTTAGTGCTCTCATGTCCTAAATGCAATATGCAAGTCGATATGGACCTAGAAGCACTTCATGCAAGGATTGTCGCGGCATCCCTTCTTGATAGTCGGCTATCTATCCTATAATGTGATCACACGCTCTATCGTATCTTGATCACCGAAAGGAAAACCCTATCAAGATACCTTTGCCTTGATCTCCGGGTTCCTCTCAAGCCGATCACCGAGCTTGGCGATCCATCAAGTCCACCGACATTGTCCATATTCATGATCATTATGCTCCTTGTCATCAACCTAATCCTTTCTCAAATCATCCACTTAGAGCAAAGGATTAGTCCACAAGTGTCGTCATCAATTTCCAAAACCAAACATGAGATTTCAATCTCCCCTTTTTGGTAATTGATGACAACCAAACTCACAAAGATTTGAAATAATATTCAATTGAACTTGAATTGCTTGCCCATAGGAATTTGATCATGAATCAAAAGATTGGACAAACATTTCAAGGTTCGGTTTTGGTAGTAGTAGCTCCCCTACATATGTGCTTCCATGTGTTTGGATCAATTTTGGCACATATGTTGGATAGAAACTTTGGGGAGAGATACTCATACCAAAAGAGATGCTAAGGTTCTAGAAATTGGACCTTTGAAGCGTGAAACCATCGGAGTCCTTAGCATCATGTATCTAGACATTCATCAAAAACTCAACATACCCCATGAGATCAACATTATAGGCTAAAATGTGAGCTTTGTCGAGATACATCCTATGCATGCTAGTTGGTCAATCACCAATCAATTTTGCAAAAACTAGCATACACCAAGCAATCATGTATATTGAATTTAGATTGCCAATGCAACATCACATTATGATCATGCACATACAAATGCACAAATAGTCTATGAGCTTGCTCCCCTATTTGTGTGATCCTTTCCAACATCTTTATGACTTATTTCTCCCCTTTGTCAACAATCACCAAAAGGTGTAAATGAGAGAAATCAAGTCAATCAAAATATCACATGTGGTCTCATCTAGATCACTTGCCTTTCCATGTATTCAAGTTTGAACCAAGGACAAGCTTTTTCACACCTCATATACATAAGGGTTATCTTGCACCATGTTAGAATACACATCAATAGCGCATTTTCTAGAGTTGACACTAGGATTGCAAGCACATAAACATGTCATATGCCACCACTAGTTCATAAAATCATTCAAAGCTATAGTGGTGCCACACATATATTGAAAACATTTTATTTTCCATGAATGAGCCTATTAAATTGCATGATGGCTAGATGCACTAACAAGTCCTTAGCTATATATGAATGCCATGACAACCAACTTTTACCTTGGGGTTTGTCGAAGGAGAGGCATGTCATATAAGTGGGGTGCATCAACTCAAGTTGGAGAAGTCAATAATGTTCAATTCTCCTTTAGCATGCAAAACCTCTTCTCATCAAGTGGCTTGGTGAATATGTCGGCTAGTTGATCTTCGGTGCCAATGCCTATGATACAAATGTCACCCTTTTGTTGATGATCTCTTATGAAGTGGTGTCTTATATCAATGTGCTTTGTTCTTGGATGTTGAACCGGATTTTGGGTCATCTTCCTTGCACTTTCATTGTCATAATACAATGGGACTTTGTCAAATTAGAATCCAAAATCCTTCAATGTTGACCTCATCCAAAGCAATTGAGTGCAACAACTTCCCGCACTAATGTATTCGGCTTCGGCGGTTGAGAGAGCAACACTATTTTGCTTCTTTGAAGACCATGAAACTAGTGACCTTCAAGGAATTGACATGTGCCACTTTCGTGCTCATTCTATTGATCTTGCACCCTCCATAGTCGGAATCGAATATCCAATCAAATCAAACTTGGATCCCTTTGGATACCATAGTCCTACATCTTGTGTGCCCTTCAAGTACCTCACAATTCTCTTTGTTGCCTTGAGGTGACTTTCTCTTGGATCGGATTGATATCTAGCACACATGCCCACACTAAATGCTATGCGGTCTTGATGCGGTTGCATAGAGCAAACTTCCAATCATAGACCTATACTTCTTTTGCTCAACCATCTTGCCACTAGGGTCGGGGTCTAAGCTTCCATTGGTTCCCATTGGTGTGGACATTGACTTGGCATCTTGAAGATCAAACTTCTTGATCATATCCTTGATGTACTTGCCTTGACTAATGAATGTGCCATTCTTCAATTGCTTGATTTGAAGTCCAAGAAAGAATGTGAGCTCTCAAGCATTGACATCTCAAACTCATTGGCCATCATCCTAGCAAACTCTTCACAAAACTCTTGGTTGGTTGACCCAAAGATAATGTCATCAACATATATTTGTAACACAAACAAGTCTTTGCCAATCTTCTTGGTGAAGAGAGTGGTGTCCACCTTGCCCATCTTGAACCCTTTAGAGAGGAGAAAGTCTCTCAACCTCTCATACCATGCTCTTGGTGCTTGCTTCAAGCCATACAATGCTTTCTTCAACTTGTAGACATGGTTGGGATACTTGTCATCTTCAAAACCCGGTGGTTGCTCCACATACACCAACTCATTGATGAAGCCATTCAAGAATGCATTTTTCACATCCATTTGATAGAGCTTGATGTCATGAGCACATGCATGAGCAAGCAAGATTCTTATTGCTTCAAGTCTAGCAACCGGTGCATAGGTCTCTTCAAAGTCAAGACCCTCTACTTGAGTGTACCCTTGAGCTACTAGCCTTGCCTTGTTTCTCACAACAATTCCATCTTGATCTTACTTGTTCTTGAAGACCCACTTGGTTCCAATCACATTGTAGTCCTTTGGCCTTTCCACCAATTCCCATACATCATTTCTCTTGAAGTTGTTCAACTCTTCATGCATGGCATTGATCCAATCTTCCTTCTTGAGTGCATTTTCAATGTTCTCCGGTTCTTCTTGTGCTACAAAGGCATGGTGAGCACAAAAAGATGCTAGTCTTCTTCTAGTAACCACTCCACTATTGATATCACCAACAATTTGATCAATTGGGTGATCCCTGGCAATGTTGGATGGTTGCATCACTTGCACTTGATGACTAGGATGAGGAGATGGACTAGCTTGATGCTCTTGTTCTTCATCTTGAGTACCACTAGTGCTAGCTTCATTTGCATTGATTTCAATGGTAGTGGTAGGCATTGGGGTGTCATCATCATCTTCCACTTGTCTTGGACGAATGTCACCAATATCCATGTTCCTCATTGCATTCTCCAGGTTGGAACCACTCACATCATCATGATTTTCAACTTCATTTTGAGAGCCTTGGGTTTATCAAATTCAACATCATGAACTTCTTCAAGCTTGCCACTACTCAAGTTCCAAACTCTATATGCTTTGCTTGTGGTTGAATATCAACAAGGAACCCTTCATCACATTTCTTATCAAACTTGCCCAATCTTGTGCCTTTCTTGAGAATGTAGCATTTGCAACCAAAGACTCTAAAGTAACCAATGTTGGGCTTCCTTCCATTTAGCAACTCCTAAGGTGTCTTGCCAAGCATCCCATGGCAATAGAGTCGGTTGCTACAATAGCAAGCGTGTTGATGGCTTCGGCCCAAAAGGAATGGCTAACATTGTATTCACTAAGCATTGATCTTGCCATTTCAATCAAGGTTCTATTCTTCCTCTCAACTACACCATTTGATTGTGGAGTGTAGGTTGGTGAGAATTGATGTCCAATTCAAGCTCATCACACAACTCTTCGATTCTTGTGTTCTTGAATTCACTACCATTGTCACTCCTAATCTTCTTGATGGATGTCTCAAACTCATTTTGAACCCTCTTGACAAATGTCTTGAAAAGCTCAAACACATCATTCTTGTCATGTAAGAAGAACACCCATGTGTATTTAGTGTAGTCATCAACTATGACAAAACCATACTTATTTGCCACCAATGCTAGAGTATGATGTTGGCCCAAACAAGTCCATGTGTAGCAACTCAAATGCCTTGCTTGTACTCATTGTGCTCTTGGTTGGATGTGCATTGCCATGTTGTTTGCCGGCTTGACATGCCCCACAAGGTTTGTCCTTCTCAAACTTCACATCATCAAGCCTCTAACCAAGTCATGCTTCATCAACTTGTTCAATTGCTTCATCCCAACATGACCAAGCCTTCTATGCCACAACCACCCTTTGCTAGCCTTTGAGAGTAGACATGTTGTCAACTTGGCTTCTTTTGAGTTGAAATCAACAAGATAGAGATCACCATATCTAAAACCCTTGAAGATCATGTTTGCACCATCACCACTAACCACTTCAACTTCTTGACTTGTGAATACGCACTTGTAGCCATGGTCACAAAGTTGAGAGACCGACAATAGATTGTAATCAAGATGATCAACTAGCAACACTTTTGATAAGCTCTTCTCTTGAGTGATAGCAATCTTGTCTAGTCCCAACACATTGCCTTTCTTGTCATTACCAAATGTGATTGATTCATATTCATCAATGCCCTTGATGCTAATAGACTTGAACATATTAGAATCCCCGGTCATGTGTTGAGTGCACCCACTATCCATTATCCAATGCTCTCCTCCGGCACGATAATTGACCTACAAGCAAAGATCAATTCTTCTTAGGTACCCAATGTTGCTTGGGTCCTTCAAGGTTAGTCACCAAGGCCTTTGGTACCCAAATGGCTTTCTTCTTTGAGCCCATCCATGGTGTACCAATGTACCTAGCACGAACACCATTGTTCTTCTTCACAAGCATATAAGAATGATCAAGCTTGATAGAAGTAACATTGGTCCTCTTGTTCATGCACTTTTTGCTCTACATGACCAACTTGCTTGCAAGCTTTGCAATAGCTACCATTGTTCTTCACAAAACGAGTCTTGTGAGTCACATAGGCGGCCTTGCCTTTCTTGGGGATATAGCCTAAGCCCTCCTTGTATAAGGATGCCCTTTGGCTACCCAAGCACATAAGCAAGCGGTCCTCACCACCATAGGCCTTAGCCAAGGAGTGATTGAGCTCCTTTACTTCCCTCTTTAAACAAGCATTCTCATGAATAAGCATAGGGTTTTCATTATCCTCACTAGAGATGGATATGCTAGTGATAGAGCTAGTGGAGGTCTCACACTTGGGGGTTGATTCATCAACTAGAATGTCACACATGATGCTTGCATTGGATGTATCAATATTTTCAACAACTAAGCACAACTTGTACTCTTCAAGTAGAGAGGAATGAGCTTTCTCTAACTTAGAATGAGTTTTCTCAAGCTTCTTATGGTCTATCTCTAGACTCTCATAAGATGCCCGAAGCTCACCAAGTTCTTGCTTAAGGCTCTTTGTTTCCTTACGCAAGCCCTTGCATTCCTTTCTACTTTGCTTGAACATGACAATGCAATCATCAAGCATGCTTTGCAATTCCTCCCTAGTGAGTGTTTTCTCCTCATCATCACTATCACTATCACTATCATCATCATCATCACTAGTGATAGATTGTACCTTGGTGGCCTTAGCCATGAAGCATGAGGAAGGAGTGTCGAAGAGGGAGATCTTGTCATGCATAGCAAGGTGAGCTTGTCCCTTCTTCTTGTTCTTCTTCTCCTCTTCTTCATCACTCGAAGAGGATGAGCCATCACTATCCCACATAGCCACATGTGACTCATTCTTCTTCTTGGGCTTCTTCTCCTTCTCATTCTTGGCATCATTCTTCTTTCTAGCTTTCTTGATGCCCTTCTCATCATCACTATCATATGGGCATTCGGCAATCAAGTGACAATCATCATGACACCGAAAGCATGTCATGTTGCCTTCGTTCTTGCCATCCTTGGTCTTCTTCTTGGATGATTGTTTCTTCTTGTTCTTGTTGATGTATGTCTTCTTCACATATTTGCCCAATCTTCTCACAAAGAGGGCCAATTGTTCATCAACTTCACTCCCACTTGTAGAGGTGCCATCCTCTTCATCACTTGATTCTTCCTTCTTCTTCTTGCCCTTGGATGATGAGCTAGCCTTGAGTGCCAAGCTCTTCTTGTCCTCTTTCTTCTCTTCTTCCTTGACCTTCTTGTTTGCCTTGTTGATGAGCTCTTGCTTCTTCTTATCATCTCTATATGAATCATCGGTCATCACCTCATCAAGCAATTGGTTGGGAGTCAAATCCTTCAAGTTTGTCCTCACTAGCACGGTGATGAACATCCCAAACCTCTCCGGCAAACACCTCAAGAACTTCATGTTGAAGGTCTTGTCCTTGATCTCTTCTCCTAGAGCATTGAGATCATTTACCAACACTTGCATGCGGTGAAACATCTCCGAGACGCGCTCTCATCTTCTTCCATCTTGAAGCTACTTGAATTGCTCAAGCTTGATATATGCTTTGGCTTGCTTGACGCGCCGGTACCTTCATAGCATTCTTCAAGCTTCTTCCAAATCTCATGAGCAATTGTGAGAGACTTGACTTGCTCAAAGACTCGATCATTGAATGCTTCATGGAAAGCACTCACGGCCACATCATTGGCATATAGTTTCTTCTCTTCGGCGGCGGTTGGCTCATTGGGCTTTGCAACCTCAAACTTGTTCTCCGTGACAACCCACACTTCTCTATTGATTGACTTGAGGTGTGCGGTCATCTTAACCTTCAATAGGCAAAATTTGTGCCATCGAAAGGTGGCGCCTTCTTGGTGTTGTTGACATGAAACATCGTTGCCATTTTGTCACCGTAGGATGTTAAGCCTCACAAATAACGGTGCATAGCTTTGATACCACTTGAAAGGTCCTAATGGCTAGAGGGGGGGTGAATAGCCTATTAAAAAATTCTTGCAACAACACTAAGCACCCGGATTAGTAAATAAGGAGGCGAAGCTAAATGAGTGGTGCTACAATCTATCTATGCAAGCCACAAGCAAAAGATGATATTTTTAATATCTCTAAGTCCACACAAATGCTAGGTCGCTATATTACTCCTAGGTGAACAAGCGATTCTAACTAGTTTACCAACTAGGAGCTAACAATTCTAGCAAGATAAGCAACTAAACAACCTAGGCAAAACTACACAAGTATATCAAGTAAATGCTAGAGAGGGTGATCGATATACCGACGATGAAGTGTAGAGGTGGAAGCCAATCACCGTGATCAATATGAAATCTCCAACGAGCAAGCACACAATTGACACGATGATTTTTACCGAGGTTCACGTGCTTGCCGGCACGCTAAGTCCTCGTTGTGGCGACACACTCACTTGGCGTGTGCTAAGCTTAATGGCGGTGCCAAAACCCCTATGGGCGCTCAAGCAAGCGATCACAAGAGAGGGTCCAACAAGCCCACGAGCAATCCACTAGTGCTCCTTTTCGCGAATCTCCGCGAGGTAAGGAACGACCCCTCACAATCACCACCGATGTGGCCTCAAACAAGCTCCACTTGAGCTCAACACCGCCTCTTGCTCCAAGCCGCTAGGGAACCGGGCAAATTCCCAAGAAAACAAGAATCCCGCGGCTTCTCCAAGGATGAAGTGCTTCTAAATGCAACCGATGCAAGCAATGCACTTCTATCTCTCTCAATCTCACCAAGAATCGAATTAGTGATGAGGAGATGAGTGGAGAGGAGTCTCACAAGCTCACTAGCAAGTTAGAGTGTTCAAATGTGCAAGAGAGAGCCTAAGGAACCAGCCAACCAAGTATATATATGGCTCCTCTCGAAATGGAGCCGTTGCTCCAAAAAATTTGCTCTCTGCGCAAGACCGGACCAGGGACGCCCGGCCGGAACCACCCAGCGGGTCCGATCGAGGGGTCGGTCGGTGCTTCCGATCGCTACTGAGACAAGCATCGGGCCCACGGTGGCGCCCTTCCTCCGTCGCGTCCGGTCACGGTTCCGGTCGACACGGAAGCGTCGGTCCGGCTTCCGGTCGGCGCGTCCGGCTAAATCGGCCTGCGGTGCTCTACGCGAGGCCGCGCGGCCGGAGCCACCGGTCGGTGCGCGTCCGGCCGCCTGCGTCGGCCCGTCCGGTCACCCTGTGAAAGCTAATTTTTCACCTTTTTTCTTTGCTCTTTGCTTCAAACTTGCTTCGCCTCTTGCCATGTGTTGCCAACCGTCCAACATGATCACGTTATCACCAATGTTAGCACGTCGAGATGTTAGGCAAGATCGAAGTTAGTGCTCTCGTGTCCTAAATGCAATATGCAAGTCGATATGGACCTAGAAGCACTTCATGCAAGGATTGTCGCGGCATCCCTTCTTGATAGTCAGCTATCTATCCTATAATGTGATCACCGAAAGGAAAACCCTATCAAGATACCTTTGCCTTGATCTCTCGGGTTCCTCTCAAGCCGATCACCGAGCTTGACGATCCATCAAGTCCACCGACATTGTCCATATTCATGATCATCATGCTCCTTGTCATCAACCTAATCCTTTCTCAAATCATCCACTTAGAGCAAAGGATTAGTCCACAAATCGTCATCAATTTCCAAAACCAAACATGAGATTTCAAACCCACCAGAGGCCACCACAGCACCACTGATGTTCCATTAGAGCGTCCACGGTCGGGGTCGAGCTTGGTTCTATGCAATAAATGCTCCCTTGGTACCCGGTTCGATACTTTGTGAGCATGAGTCGATATAGACTCGAGTTCGTAACATCGCACCCGCTCCTATCAGAGAAAAGTAACCGTGCTCCACCTCTCTCTCCTACAACACTCCTGCCCATCTCTCTTTTTTTTTTTTTGTGTGGGGCCCAAAATAGAAGCGACCCTGCTCCTTCACACTGCAGCCTCCTCACTAGGACCGATCACATCAAACGTGGTTCCCGGGGAAAGGGCGACCCCGCTCCTTCACACTGATGTTGCTCTTATACAAACCACACTCACTCAGTTCAGCACTTTGATGTCTTTTCAGAGTTGACAGATGGTCAACCCTTCGAGCATATGGGAGGGCTGACATCAAGTTTAAGTGATTTTTTTATATAAAATGGTATAAAATTCAGCCTCTATATCCGCTTAGGATATACACAACCAAAAGTGACATGAGCTCTAAGGCTCAAAGCCTCAAAATAGAGGAGCAAAAATAACAACAAAGAGAGCTTATAAGGACCAAAAAAGCTACAAATACTGAGTTTCAGAACTTCGTTGTCCTTGCTTTCAACCTGTTCTAATCTTCTGTAGAAGCAACTCTCCACCTTATACGTCTTCAAGCAGCTACATTCATGTAGTAAAGATAGCACCCATCATAGGAGCAACTCTGCACCATCTGAGATGTTCTCTGTGTGGGGATGTGGTAGGCGGAGTGCAAAACACACCGTGCTGTCCGGGAAGGTGCAGAAAGGCAGAGAACATGACACCAACGAACACCTAGTCTCTTTTTACCAAAAACAAATATATGTAGTGCATGCGCATCTATCAGCACGGGACTCCGCTACATCTAATTGGTCTATAGCTCAAAAATGTAGTGCAGTAGTGCAGATTAGGCATCCTCTGCTACTTAGCCTAGTAGGCCACTAAATTTCCGGGGCTCCTACAATGTTTAGGATCCGCACGCTCCCATTGCGTCGCACTACTGTCTACAGTAAGCCCACAAAGTGTGAAGATCCTGACGCCTTCCAAGCATAAAACTACCGAGCAAAACAAAACAGTCATCTCTCCCATGTTGCTACATAGTGTCGTGCTCCTTCAACAGCTCGATCAATCTAGTGCTCCTTTATTTATGGCGTAAAAAAAGAGGGCAAAATATATACAAGAATCGTAGGTAGCAACTAGCATTTGATTTGCATCATGTTATTCACTTATTCAGTGCCTGCAATTTCATTGAATGGGCACCCACCACTGGCCATTACTGATGTTCCATGATAAACTGCTCAGTAAGTATGATACTCTGTGTCTTCAGACTTCAGAGTTGACAAACAGTAGGGAAATCCCATCGAGCATGGTAGGGCTTATATCAAGTTAAGTGATAACTCTGAACAAAAGCTCATCGAGCATGGTATGTAGGGGTGACATGATTCTGTTTTGAATGTAATGGGGGCGACATGAATCAGTTGGACAAAGGGCTTCAGCGCCGTTTATGTACATTCCATAGTCAAGTTCAATGTAGCATCGACCACTGTTTATATATTTAGTTGGCACCAGCTGACACTTCATGTTTTTTTAGTTGTTTAGTCCAGCCAATCTTCATATATTGCTTCTACCATTTGCATTTGGTAGCATCAGGTACCATCAAGTTAACCTTGAAGAGCTAAGATCAAAGTTGTTTTGTCAGCTGCTTACATTTCATTGAAATTAAAGAACGAAATCAACATCTAGTTATATGAAATTTAGTAAAAAAAACATGTCCATCCTATGTAGATTGACCACCTAAGAGGTCAAGAACTACTAAACTTAAATCCCGAAATTTTTTGGTCTTGGTATATATTTCACAAACTATGCTATACACAAGAGCAAGAGAGCATGATCGAGGGTTGTTCACGTTTAATGTGATGTGCTGATGTTTCATCTTTCACATTCTTCTTTCAAGAACAGTATCCTTTCATAGTGAACAAGACCAAGCGAGCTCGTTGTCTTTCACGAACTATGCCATGCTAAACAAGAGAACCATACCTCTTTTCATAATGAAACAAGCACACCTGATGCTTTCCAAGCCTACAACTACACTAAGAAGCCACTACAATTACATCAGACAAACACCTCACCTCTCTTTTTTGCTGAAAACAAAATGCTCATGTCCCTCATGTTTGCAACCCTTCTCCTGCAGCTTCTTTTTTTTATATAGAGTAAAAAGAGACGGCAATATCACACAATAAATGTAGGTACCAGTAGCATTTGATTTCCTGTAATCTCATTGAATGGCCAGTTGGCCACCACAGCACCACTGAAGTTTCATGATATAAAAAGCTTACTAAGTTACTTTTTTATCTTTTCAGAGTTGAGAGATGATCAAGCCATAAAGGGCAATCTCATTGACCGTGGTAGGGGCTTGACATCAAGTTTAGTGATAGCTATTGATAGTTGAGTTAGTTGCTTCTTTGTTTTTAGGGTTTCTTGTTTTTAGTTGTTGTAGCTCTATTGTATTGCTTGTTCTGGGTTCTTCTTCTTTTCACTTCTGCCTGATTCGTTTCAAAAACAATTACCAAAACCCTAAGTAATATGTTAAGAAAGACCGACGAAGAACAAAGTCTTTGTAAGATCCAGTATCTAGTCGTTGTCAAGAGTTTCAAATCTTTCATGCTCTTGTAGTGCATTCTGAATTGCCAATGCCCCCTACTCACGGTCAGTTTCGGTGGGTAACACCTACCACTATATGATATTCGTTCAATTGGGAGCAGCTAACACACTTCATGTTTCTGCATTCAGTTGTTTAGTTCAGCACAGGGGGCATATTTTAAAATTACACCCACTTCAACAACTTGTGCGGTTGTATCACTATGATCCAACAAGTTATAATGCGTGTAAACAAATGAATTAACTTGTTGAATGTGGCACACTGATTTCACTACAAAACATAATGGCTCATTTGATAGATCATAGTTTTAGCTCCATTTTACTGTCACATTAGAGTAAACTACTACTATTTATGACCTGAAGTAGTATATTAGATTGGTCTAACTGTTTATCCAAGCAATTGATCAGTCACTCAATCTAATCTTTTTTTTTTTTTTTTTTGTAATGCCTATGGGCTGCAAATTCACAACATGAAACAAGAAAAAAATTATGGAAAGAAACAAAAGTCCTGCTTGCTTGGGCATATCATGGCGTACTTCC
Source organism: Hyparrhenia diplandra (assembly GCA_015847255.1). NCBI lineage: Eukaryota > Viridiplantae > Streptophyta > Magnoliopsida > Poales > Poaceae > Hyparrhenia > Hyparrhenia diplandra. Next base: position 483,169 of record JADLZK010001408.1, read on the forward strand.
TCATGGATGGCAGACTCTTGCTGTGACAAGCCCGACCTCGTTTACACGCCATTTCCGCCCACTCTGCCCTATGCTAGTATGCCACTAGCTACCATGTTCAGGTCGACATTGACAAGCCCACCTACATATGTGATGTTTGTCGTCGATGGAGGGCGTCCCAGCTATCCACATGCATGTGCACATAGTGAATACCACCAGCCACCACAGATCTTCACCTGCAAATTGTGATACTGACTGTGAAGAGCCCTCTTTGTCGACCTCAACTACAGCCGGTGTGGGAGAATCAACCGTGACAAGCTCCCGTGCATATGTGAAAGGCAACTATCCAGAAATGCAATCACCTCTGGTGAATACCACTCCTGACTCCTTCCAAGCCTAGAACTATACAGAGCAATTGCCTTGGCGAACACCTCATCTCTCTTTTCACCAAAGACAAAACAGCAACCCCTCGCGTGTATGTGGTGCCCCTTCAAATGCTCTAGTGCTCCTTTATTTATGGAATAACAAAAGAGAGGGCAATAAATGTAGGTAATAGCATTTGATGTGCGTCAGGTTATTCAGTGCCTGTAATTTCAATGAATGGGCATCGGCCAGAGGCCACCACTGATGTTCCATGATAAACTGCTCAAGCCTTCTAGTTCTAGGCTAATCTCACTGAACATGGTGATGCTGAGGTCAAGTTAAGTGATAACTATGAAAAGAAAATATCATCTAACACGGCAAGGGTAAGATGAATGAGTTTCAAAAATTTGTGGTCCTGGTCATATAGTGTATTTCAAATTTGAGGTCAAGTAAATTCATAATTCCTCCTAGCCTGACTCCGAAAAGACACTAAAGTACTTATCCAGTAACTTAAGCCTCCATAAAGTTTATATATATGCTCATTCACTTGGGCCGTTATGTCAAGAAGCATGTGCTGTTTGATTTCATATACTCAAACATTATTTAGCATCTGCAGCATATCCTAACTTGATTTGGGCACCTGATACTTCATTTTATATAATCCAGTTATTTGATGTTCAAAGCTGATGAACTGTCTTCCCGTTAATTTTGTAAAATTCGTTGAGTTGGGAGCAACCGATCTCATGTTTATTCAGTTGTTCAGTTCAGGCCTAGTTTCATATATTGCTTCTGCCATTTGGTAGCATCAGGTACCATCAATCAACCTTAGAAAGCAAAGATCAAAATAACTATGTGTACAATAATGAAATGTAAGTGAACACCTAAACATTTATCCTGAAAATGTGGTGAAAGACGCCCTATCATGTAGATTGGTTCCCTAAGAGTTCAAGAACTACTAAACCTTAAGTCCCAGAAATCTGGGGTTCTAGGTGTATATTTGACAAACTATATATTATACACAGGAGCAAGAAAGCATGGTCGAGGAGTGTCCACCTGCAATGTGATGCACTAAGGACTGATGTATCATCTTTCACATTTTTTATTATAACAAATAATTTAACAATTGGTATTATCTCCATCTAAAGAAATCAGCTCCACGAACAGCACTCTCTCTAAGGCAGAGGCGGATCGCACGAGCACACACTCATGGTGGTACCCAGCACAGATCTAGGAGGAGAGCCCTGCGACGGATCTGCAAGTGAGCTTACTCTCTCTCTCTCTCTCTCTCTCTCTCTCTCAAAAAACCTCTCTAAGGCAGCAGCGACAGATCTAAGGAGGCGGTACACGATGGCGGGGCAACGTCAGATCTACAAAGGCCACGGCGGATGCAAGGAGGAAGCAATAGATTCAAAAAGCATGCGCAGACTAAGCAGGTGCAGCATGATGGCGGTGGGATCTAGTATACCTTGGCCACCATGCCTACGTAGGCGAGGTGGCATGGTGGCCAAGGTACTAACCTCGGGCGCCAGGTCTGGTTGATTAACAACAAGTGGTGGAGGATGATAATTAATTAAGGTATGGCAAGTAAATGACATAAAAGGCAAAATATTATTCAAATTAAGTTCCTTTTATGAGAAAAATAGTATTTTGTGCAATTAAATAGTAGTGATTGTCAAGTAAAAAATATAGAAATAAGAACATAGATATAAATAGAAAAAGAGATGCCAACATCTTTTATATTGAGCGAAAGAGATGCCAACATCTTCATGCAAAGAAATGTAGGTAGGTAGCATTTGCTTTGCATCAGGTTTATTCAGTGCCTGTAATTGCATTGAATGGGCACCCACTAGGCGACCAATGCACCATTGAGGTTCCATGATTAACCGTTCACTCAATTCTTTACTGTCAACAAACCACACCACTGATGTCAAGCCTCCGAGCGTGGTAGTGCTGACATCAAGTTTAAGTGATCATTGTTGGCCAGGTAACACACACAAGTGGGGAATTGGACTCTGGATTTAGAAGGCAGCAATAATCATGGCTGCCTTTAGCTTCATTACATAGGAAATAGTAAACTTGGTACATAAGAAAACATCCCAATTACTAGACCTTATTCTAATTGCATAAAGCATATTCTACATGCTAAGATAGAAGGTGGGTACAGCTTTAACAAACTCAGTAATTAACTAGATACATAGGTAACTTAGAGAGGAGTAAGGCTTAGCTCTCAATTCTCCCCCTTAGGCCCTGTGCTAAGCCTTAGAGGTGATTCAAACAAGTCCAATCCTTCCTCTCATCTCCAGGAACTTTGTTCTTCTCAGTGACTAATCAGAAGTTTTGATATGGTTGGCCTTCACACTCCCATCTTCCAGGCAGCTCCTAATTTTTAGAAAGGCGGCAACAGTTTTGCCGGATTTTTTATTAGACGGTTAAGAAAACAAAATTTTACAACTTGAACTCCACTCAACTCAACTCATAGACTACTCCTACTATGTCCAAAAAAAAAGGCAAAGAACAACACCCCTCACACGGTTTTCTACGGGCACACAGAGCGTAGCCAGCTCCTAATGAAGTGATACATTATTTTGACGTGCTTCATCTCTCATGAAAGACTGCATTCTTGGCCAGAGCTCGAGCAGGCTTTGGTATTGTGTAATTTTTATTTTTATTTTTTTGGAGACCACGCCGTTGCGTGTTTTTCATTAAGCAAAGGAAAGTTCAAACAAATACAAATACCAACGGTAAGCCTTGGTTACCGAAGTTACCTACTACTACTGGATTTTGAAAAGAAAGCTACATCGTAACAGGTTTGCACATTAGAGAGAAAACAGCTAGGAGAGCTACAGCTGGAAGGCTATGCGCCCAGGCCATGAGCTCGGCCAAATGCCGGTTGCCCGCGGAGCACCATGCATCCGCCTCAGCCTTCATGCTCGCAGCCAGCTCAAGTGGGGCGGCTGACTGCCTGTCGAAGGTTCGCGCATTCCTCTCCTTCCAAAGACGCCATCCCACAAGGAAGAACAAAGAATCGAACCCTTTCTGAAGCGCTTTGGTATTGTGTAATGCTGGAGTTCCCGATGGCTCCTATGCTTAGAGTAGCAATCAAATCTTTTGCTGCAGACTTCATGAATCACTCAACCATATCTCTCACTCTCAGTCTAGTATACTTAATTCGTTTTATGGACTAAAGATGAAGATACATATTACTGTGTCCTGTGTTGGTGTCCAACTCCAAACTATATATACTCCAGGCAGCTATAGGAGCATCAATTGTTCAGCAATTCATTCAGTGCATCTACCAGAGTGTTGTCCTTGGCTGAAGCCTTCGACAATGGGTACTCGAATAGTCAATAGCATAGTAATTAAGGAGCAGAGGCAGAGGGAAACTGTATGGGGTCAATAAATCATCCTCTCCCGCTTCATTTCTCTAGGTCTCTATGTATACTGTCCTTTTTTGCTCCCAGCAGGTATAAATATAGATGTCCAACGGGGCGGCCCGGTGCGGCCCGGTCCGGTGTCGTGCCATGTCGGGCCCGAGCCAGGCGGCGGGCCGTGCCTCCACCGTGCTCGGGCCACACCCTCGGCCCATGGCCCGGTCCGTGGGCCGTCGGGCGGCTCGAGGCACGGCGTGCCCTGCGTGCCCGGCGGCCCGGCGTGCCGGCCGACGCGAAGAGGTGACGAGGAGATGGGGCGCGAGCGCCGCAGCCCTGACCGGAGCGCAGCCGGGTTGTGCGGCCGCCGAGAGGTTCCGTCAGCGGGGCGGCGGAGCACCGCCGGATCGCGTGGCTGTCGAGAGGTCCCGTCGTGGGGCCAGGGCACGAGCACCGCAGCTTGGCTGGAGCGCCGCCGCCCGGTTGGCCGCAGGGCGGGCTACTTCCATGGCCGTCGGCCGCGGCTTTGCCGGAGCGCCGCAGCTCTCTCTCTGTCTCGGGCGGCGTCGGCAGCAAACGAACAGACCATTAAACTACCTCCTTGCTTCCCTTGTTAGCTTGGCAGCAGGCAGGCCGGCAGCGCTCGGCGCCCAGATCCATCACGTGGTCGACGGAGGCACCAGGCCCACCAACGCTAGGCAGTCTTAAGGCAAAGCCAGTTAGTAATTCTCAAAAAAAAAAAAGGCAAAGCCAGTTAGCAGGCCGGCTGACGGGCTGCCACCGGGCCACCTCTTTGACCGGGCGGGGCCGGCACCGTGCCGCGGGCGAGGCAGCGGCCCATGGCCCGGTCCGGCTATCGAGCCGTGCCGCTCGTGGCCCGCTGTCAATGGACGGGCCGTGCACGGTACCGGGCCAAATTACCGGGCCTCGGACGGGCCACCGTGCCCGCGGGCCAAATGGACATCTATAGGTATAAAGCACTCGTACCAGTCACAAGTATACAGAGACTATTTTTCACGCTATAATGGGTGTCACTATTCATTTCACTACAGCCGATACAACGTCAGATTTGGACCGCTGATAAGCGGTCTCCTTTGAGTCAGACTTCATTAGAACAATTGTCAGACTCTTGTGAGTCCTGCTTGCAACCCTTGCGACACCGCGGCCTTCACACAACACAACCAGAATTCCGTGCTTCGCCGATTGTCAGATGCTTTGCCGAGTGCCTTCTGTCAGGTACTCGGCAAAGTGGCATTGTGCCGAGAGCCAGCCAAAATATACTCGATAAAAGAAAAAACTCTGCGAAGACGCACCTTTCATGCAGGATTTGTATGCCTCCCTAGTGCCTAGCGAAGAAGGCTTCCTTGGTTCCTTTAGTGCAGGAGATCGAGTTTCGCCTTTCTCTTGTCATTTCATGATAAGAGGATTCCTACTCCCTGTAAAAAAAAAACATATAATTTCGACAGATTTGGAGGCTTTGACGAGCCAAGCTAGCAAGGCGGAGCGAAGAATGTGGCCCCTAACAGTAACCCCTTGCAGCTGAGTCTTATCGACGCCAAGCGAGCTCGCAGATTCTTCTTCAGCACCCTTTGCTTCAGCTAGCATATGCCCATCGGCCATTGCCACGAGCCCACTCATCGCCCCCGTAAAGCTCGCAAAATTGTCATGGAAGCCTTAATGCTCAAATCTTCACTTTTGTATTGTTTATTTATTTTGTAATTGATGAAGAATATTTCTTTGGGCACACTCGTGGTATATGTCGGTCATTTGACGAAATGTGTGTAACTCTTTATTTGATGCCAATGCATGTGTTTTCCAAAAGCTTTGAATCCAATCCATCTTGGGGCAGCTCATTGGAGGAAAGATTCTTTATATAAAATTTTGTCCTAACATTGATGGTGGAGGTGAGCTATGGAATAGAGAAATCTTCATAAGCATGGTCACCATGGCTGCTTGTATTATTATAAGCATAGTATGTATACGTGATTTGCAACTCATTACCCTAAATTTCACGTATTTCAACAAAAAGTTTCTAGAAACAGATACGATAGTGTAGTCGTCCCACAAAATTTCACACAACCAAATGGACAAGGGGAAAGTAAAATGTTCACGGCATATGAACTAGTTCATCTCCCAACGCTTCAGCACATCTAGTCTAGAAAACAATGCAGAGATGGGGAATGCAAAAGGCAAGAAGTCTGAAAAAATTACTTCCTTGACAAGACAGGATAACTGTTTTTGTTTGGTTTTCGTAGCCCTATTCCAGTAGTGGTTGGGTCTTGCCTCGGTAATTTTTGGTTACCGCTAGACTTTGTTTGTTTGAACTTTATTCTGCTTAATAAAAACGCGCAAAAAAAAATAGCCCTATTCAAATCTGGTTTCTAGTGGCTTGATGGGAAAACCCATCCAAACTCAATGATGGAAAGGTTGAGGCAGTTTGGGGTATGGTCCCACCGCATTACACGGATTTCAATGGGCGAAAGTTGCAAAGCTTGGCAGCCAAGCAGCAAGGCAGAGGAGCACAGCTCTGAGTAGGTCCCAATGTCTCCTATGCTTATTATGTGTAGCAAGCAAAACTGTTGCCACAGACTTATGAATCACTCGATCATCTCTTTTAGCGAAACACGCCTACTTCTTTAGTTCTTTAGTTCTTTTTGTTGACGTTTTATTTTGAATGAGGTGCATTAAAGTTTCTCTAAACCAAGCCAGTACCTGTGTCCATATATATGCATGGATGAATGGATGAATATGAACACTTTATTGCAGTGCTAGAACGTCTTCAATACTGAGACAGAGGGAGTACATACAAAATAGTGACCATCTGTGAGGTGAAACGTCTAAAATCTGTGACTCACTGCTTACGGGCATGGACGTGTTTCTCTGTTTGCTTGGGTTGGAGTATGGTAGCGAAATTAATGAAAATGGACAGTGTACCGATAGTGAACATTTCTGACAAAACATCTTGCTTAAAAGGTCCTTAAAGTGCTCTGCCAAGTGCCAAGGAAACAAACGGCAGCAAAATTACTCATCATCAAGTCAGAGAAATATTCATTATGGTTTTAAATAATGAGCCGATTCATATAATTGATGCCTAAAGTTTCTAATAAAACACGCACTTGAATCTGCCAGCCAAAATTGTAAAGAATGACTAGAAATTGTAAAGAACCCCTTTTGACTCTTTTGAGGGAGAGTAACATCATATCATCTAGGCATATCATCTATTATTCGTAGTGACGATGCTAGCTGTGGATAATCCATCTCAGTGCAAAATCCAGTAGTCCAAAACTAACTAAGCTCATAAACCTCATCAATAATCCTATCTAGTGCATGTGTTTGGTTGTTGCTACAAATCCAGTCGTCCTAGCAGAGGGGCGGTAGGACAATGAAGAAGTGGATATGGCTTCGAAGAAGTCAACAAAATGTTTCTAGAGAGATCCTATACAGTTTGTAGTCATCCCACAGAATTTCAGAGAAGCCAACGCCCAAGGGTAAACTAAAATACTCACGGTACATCTCCCAACGCTTTAGAACATCTATAAAAAATTGCATAGATGGGGAATGCAATATATGCAAGAAGTCTGACAATTTTTACCTCCTTACAAGACATGACTTACAACTTGTCTAAGTTGGGTTATCATAGCCCTATTCAAATGCGAACAGTGGCTTGATGGAAAACCCAGAGAAGCAAAGGTTGAGACGGTTTGGAGTTTGCTTCTGTTGATAGTTGAGTTTGCTTCTGTTGTTTTTAGCGTTCGTTGTTTTCAGTCGTCATCGTTGTTGTAGCTCTATTGTATTGCTCGGTCTGGGTTCTTCTTCTTCTTAATATAATAAATCAGCAGCACTTCTGCCTGATTCGTTTCAAAAACAATTACCAAAACCCTAAGTAATATATTAAAATAGACCCAAGAAGACCAAAGTCTTTGTAAGATCCCGTATCTAGTCGTTTTTTTTTTTCGAAAGCGGGACCTCACCCGTCATTGCATTAAGAGAAGAGGCCAAAGATAGGATGAAGCACTGAAACAAAGGGCTCGACAAGTAATCCAAGGATTACCAACGGACCCCTGAAACACGAAACAACACACAAACAAACTGCAAGAATACATGGGGAGGGGAGGAAGAGGACCCAACACCTAAGTCCTACTCCCTCCGTCCCCACTCGAAGTTTGTCACCCCTGGATTCCGTGCCATCTTTTTCGATGCTCCGTCTTATTCAAATTTTTGCACAAATATAATTTATTTTATTACGACTTATTTTATTAATAAAGATACTTGAATATTAATTAATTCATTTTATGATTTGCATAAATATTTTGAATAAGACGGATGGTCAAACATGAAGTTCAAAAGTCAAAAACAACAAACTCCATGGGACAGAGGGAGTAACCGACTAGACCTGCATAAGAGAAACCAACGTAAAGGTTGCCTGCTCAGAAGACGAAGCCGCGGTGGCAAAGCATCCACCAAAAGGAACCATCAGCAACTCCAGCAGCGACTAGAAAGTTGCCACGAGCCGGCGAAAAAGGGAGCATCAGCACTCCAGCAGCGACCAAGAAGTCGTTGCGAGCCGAGTGAGAAACCATCGGCACTCCAACCGCGACCGGGGAAGACGCTTTCGGTCGGCGAAAGCAACCATCGGCACTCCAGCAGCGACCGGGAAGCCGGCTGCGAGCGAGCGAAAACGGTGGCAATGTCAGGCGAGGCGGGGGCAAACCTAAGCGAAGAGAAGATGAAACATAAGTAGGCCAAGTACGAGAGAGGGCCGACTCCAGCGGCGGTGCGGAGGAACCAGAAACCAACGCGACGACCAAGGGAGGTGGACTGTAGGAGTGCTCAAGCGTTGCCTTCAAGGAGGAGATAGACGTCCGCGGGCGCCGACAATGCTAGAGGGAGCACTTAAAGGTCTTTCAACCTCAGCCTGCATGATGAACCACATGTGTGCGCCCTTCTTCACAACGGCCACGCCCGGAGAGGTGGCCCGGCATGCCTACGGTGCCACCCACAGAGCCATAGCCTCATGCCCGCACTTGCTCGCGAAAGACGCGGCCAGTAGACCACCTCGGCCCCACCACCACGGTGGTACCGTCACCGCAACGCCGTCCGAACAAAAAGAGGGAGCAAAACGCCGGCCACTGCACACCAACCATCCGCGCGTGAACGACCGCCGAGGTGTCAGCCACGAAGTCGATAGGGTCCAGCACGGTGACCAGGGCCCGTAGCAGCGCCGCCCGTGCAGACCCAGCGCCCAAGCCATGCCAGGCCTGGAGCAGCGCCGCCCGCGCAGACGCCACGGTGGGCCCAGAACCGTATCTAATCGTTGTCAAGAGTTTCAAATCTTTTCGTGCTCTTGTAGTGCATTCTGAATTGCCAATGCCTCCTAGTGACGGTCAGGTTCCGTAGGTAACACCTACCACTGTATGATTTTAGCTAACACACTTCATGTTTCTGCATTCAGTTGTTTAGTTCAGCACTGGGGCCATATTTTGCTTCTGCCATTTGGTAGCATAGGTACCATGAACCAACCTTTGAAAGCTAAGATCAAATTCTGTTTAGTGAGTTGCTTATGATTCATTAATTGAAAGGCCAAAAATACAAATAAAAAGAGTAAATTAATTAAAAATATTGAGTAAATTGCACCCACGCTTTACAACAACTTGAATCACTATGATCCAACTAGTTATAAAGCATGTAAACATATGCATTAACTTGTTGAATATGGGCACACTGGTTTCACTATAACACATAATGGTTCATTTGATAGATCATAGTTGTAGCTCCATTTTATCATCAAATTAGTGTAAACTACTGCTATTTATGATCATAAGTAGTATAGTAGATCGATTGGTCTAACTGTTTATGCAAGCAATTGACCAATCATTCAATCTAATCCTATTTTTTATAATGCCAATGGGCTGCAAATTCACAACATGAAAAAATAAAAATCATGGAACGAAACAGTAGTCTGCTTACTTGGCTGCTTGCTTGGGCATATCACGGTGTACTTTCTCATGGATGGCAGACTCTGGTGGATCGGCCTCTGGTCCGGCATATTGTCTCGTTATGACAAGCCCAGACTCGTTACACGCCATTTCCTCCTGCTCTGCCCTATGCCACTAGCTACCATGTTCAGGTCGACATCAACAAGCTCACGCTGTCACGCACATATGTGATGATTTACGACGATGAAGGGTGCCCCAGCTATCCAGATGCATGTGCATTCACCATGCTACCACAGATTTGAGGAGCCTTCTTGGTTGACCTCAACTACAGCTGGTGTGGGAGAATCAGACGTGGCAAACTCTCTTGTGAATACCACTGGTAAGCCACCGCAAGACTTGCGCCAGATTCTGTGAAGAGCGCTCCTGACTCCTTCCAAGCCTGATACTGTAAACTATACAGAGCAACTGCCATGGCGAATACCTCATCTCTGCTTTCACAAAAGACGAAAAGAGCAATCCCTCACGTGTATGTGGTGCCCCTTCATATGCTTTAGTGCTCCTTTATTTATGGAGTAACAAAAGAGAGGGCAATAAATGTAGGTAATAGCATTTGATTTGCGTCAGGTTATTCAGTGCCTGTAATTTCAATGAATGTGCACCACTGATGTTCCATGATAAACTGCTCAAGCCTTTCTAAGCCAACCTCATTGAACATGTTGGTGTTGAGGTAAAGTTAAGTGATAACTATGAAAAGAAAATATCATCTACCACACGGAAAGGGTGAGATGAATGAGTTTCGAAATTTTGTGGTCATATAGTATATTTCAGATTGACAATGCCTCCTAAGCCTGACTCAGAAAAGACGCTAAAGTGCTTTGTTTTTGCGACCACGCCATAGGCGCGTATTTCATTAAGCAGGAAAGAGTTTTGAGACAACAACCGCCCACGGTAACAACAGTTACCCAGCAACACACGCACGAGCCTGCTGAGCACCAAGCTTGGCTTTCATCTTGGATTTTGACGACAAGTTGTGCAGCTGTCGACGTGACTCCATCGAAAGTCCTCTCATTCCGCTCCTTCCACAGCATCCAACCAATGAGGAAGAAGAAGGAGTCAAAACCTCGCCTCAGAAACTTTGGCAGGAGCTTTCGCGTTCTCAGCCACCACTGCAACGCATGCTCTTCAGCCACAACGATCAAGTGCTGAAGGTGCAACTTCACCAAGCAACGGTGCCAAACTTCTCGACTATACACACAGCCCAACAGGATATGATCCATGGTCTCAGGCGACTGATCGCACATGATGCAAGTGGGCGTCGCCTGGAGTCCATGCCTGAACCTACGATCTGTTGTCCAACATCGACCATGTGAGATAAGCCAGAAAAAGAACCGTACCCTTGGAGGTGCCGCCGTCCTCCAAATTTCCTTGGCCCCCAACCTAGGCGAGGATCCAAGGAACATGGCGCCATACGCCGAGGCCGCTGAGTACACATGGTCTGCAGAGAATTTCCAGTCGAACGTGTCCGGCGTTGGAGTTAGCTGTACTGTGTCGAGGAGGTCGCACAGCTTGCTGACCTGGACGAGCACCAGCGTAGTAATAGGCCCAATGATGTGGTGCAGCCATGCATTGTTCGCCATGGCTTGGGCCACCGTGGCCCTCTTCCTTCTTGTATTGACCGCTGCAAAGACGGCAGGGCAATATCCTCTATGCACGATCCATCCAGCCACCTATCCGTCCAAAATAGGGTGGATGATCCATCTCCAAGCTTGAATACCGTCGCCGCTTGGAACAAAGCTAGCTAGCACAGAACGCTCCTTGGTAGCCGACCATCTTCCTTCACGCCGGTCCTTCCAAACCCATCTGACACGGAGCGCAATACCAGTACGACTGAGGTCTGAGATACCAAGGCCCCCCAGCAATTTAGGCCTACAACACGTCTCCCAGGCTACTTTGCAGCGCCCACCGCCAACGGAGTCTAATCCCGCCCATATGAAAGCACGCATCAGCCTGTCAATAGCATCAATCGCCCATGGGGAGAGGCAAAGGGCAATCGAGGTGTGAATCGGGATGGCCGACAGGGTTGCTTTTACCAGGGCCGTGCGGCCCGCCTCGTTGAGAAGTTGCCCCTTCCAGCCTGGGATTCTAGCAGCCACCTTGTCCACAAGAGGTTGCTCATCGGACCTCTTCAACTTGAACACCGAAAGAGGCATGGGAAGGCCCCAATCTCACAGGCAAGCACTTTGGTAGTAAGGTGCAGGTCCTGCTCCGAGCAGCAAAGTGGCAGAGCAACACTTTTTTCGAGATTAGAGAACAGTCCTGAAGCAAGGCCGAAAACCTGCAAGACCGCCTTGACTGCCTCCAAGTCCTGCTGCACTGGCCTGACAAACAAGATTAGATCGTCAGCATATAAGCTAACTCTCACAGTGATGTCCTCATGAATCGGTGATAGGAGGCCACGCTGCTCAATCCAGCCCAGTAAGCGGTTAAGAACTTCCATTACTTATCCAGTAACCAAAGCCTCCATAAACTTTACATGCTCATTCACTTAGACTGTTTTGTGAAGAAGTATGTGCCGTTTGATTTCATATACTCAAACATTATTTAGCGTCTGCAGCCTATCCCAACTTGATTTGGGCAACTGATACTTCATTTTAATACAGTTGTCTGATATTCATATCTGATGACCTGTCTTCCCGATCATTTTGTACTGTTCGTTAAGTTGGGAGCAACTGACTTCATGTTTATTCAGTTGTTTAGTTCAGGCCAGGTTTCATATATTGCTTCTGCCATTTGGTAGCATCAGGTACCATCAACCAACCTTGGAAAGCGAAGATCAAATTTTTGAGAGAAAAAGCGAAGATCAAATTAAAACACCTCGGATGTAAAGGCCGGATATTGTTATCCATTATTTAAAAAAATAAATTAAACACCTAAACATTTATCCTAAAAAATGTGGTGAAAGACGCCCTATCATGTAGACTGGTTCCCTAAGAAGTCAAGAACTACTAAACCTTAAGTCCCAGAAATCTTGGGATCTAGGTGTATATTTGAGAAACTTTATACTATACACAGGGGCAAGGAAGCATGGTTTTTTTTTTTTAGCACGAGGAAGCATGGTTGAGTGTCCACCTGCAATGTGATGCACTGATGTACATTTGTTTTTTATAACAAGTAATTTAACAATGAAATTATTTGATATTATCCCCATCTAAAGAAATTAGCTCCACGAATAGCACTACTTAGGGAGACTGGCCCCAAACTTTTATTTATATATAACATGAGGGGCAAGGAATAAAAAACAAACGAAATAGAGTACATCCAACAAGTCAGGATACATTACCAGACTAAAAAGGGAAAGAAAAAAAGAAACAGGAAAGGGACTAGAGGTCTCCCCGGCCCCAAACATTAATGGAGACGAGCGCAGAGTGTTCATATAAAAAAAATATGCGTGTTGTGGTTTTTAGAGGCCAGCAACCAGAGACACTCAAACCTAATCTAAAATCAATAAACAAAGGTGGACCTAGCTCTACCTCTTACGAGGTCTACCTCTATGAATGTGGATCATTTACAAAGCTGGGCGTGGAACCTGTTAAGAGGTCCGCCTCTGAAAATAGACCCAAAGCCCGTGTGAATCGATCGGCCAATCTCAACAAGATATCACTGTCAAACTATATAAACAAGAAACCCGAAACCCTAGTTTGCACTCTTTCTCTAGTCCTCCGCTCTGCATCTTTCTTTTGTGCACTCTCCCCCAGTGGCATCCTCCACTCCCTCTCTCACCGCCCCACTCTCTCTACCCACTTCATCCCCTCATAGTTGGCTGCTAGGGCAAGCGCTTGCGGCGACGGATCGCATGAGCACACACTCACGGTGGTGCCCAACACAAATCTAGGAGGAGAGGCCTGCGACGGATCTGTGAGTGCTCTCTCTCTCTCTCTCTCTGACTCTCTCTCTCTCTCTCTAAGGGTGGCGGCGGATCGCACGAGCACACACACTCCTGCGGTGGTGCTCAGCGTGGATCTAGGAGGAGAGGACGGCCTGTGATGGATCTGCGAGTGCTCTCTCTCTCCCTCCCTCTCTCAACCTCTCTAATGCAGTGGCGGCAGATCTAAGGAGGTGGCGGTGCACGATGGCGGGGCAACATCAGATCTATGGAGGCCGCGGCGGATGCGAGGAGGCAGCAATAGATTCGAGAAAGCATGTGCGGATTGAGCATGTGCAGCATGGTGGCGGTGGGATCCAGTATACGTGGTGGCATGGTGGCCAAGGTAGTGACCTTGGGTGGCAGGTCTGGTTGATTAACAACAAGTGGTGGAGAATAATAATTAATTAAGGTATGGCAAGTAAATGGGCAAAATATTATTCAAATTAGTTCCTTTTATGAGAAAAATAGTATTTTTCACAGTAAATAGTAGTGATTGTCAATTTAAAAAAATATAGAAATAAGAACATAGATATAAATAGAATAAAGTCCTCAAATCTGCATTCTATCAACACGAATTCACTGAGATGTGCATGCCTACATCATGCACAAATGGTAAATATTTTTGTTCCAAATTTGCCACGTTCAAAAGGCGATGTGTACCTGAAGTTTTGGCATTTCCTTAGATCTTTCCTTTTGAAATCTTTATTTAATTCTTTTTGGAGAATTATCTTTTTTTTTTTAGCAGAAATTAATTATTTGCTAGTGCATCATCAATATACCTGCGGCCTATTAGAAAGGGCCCATGTAGCCTTTGTGCGGAAATGCAAACGCCAGCCTAGATAACAGATTGTTCTCCTTCCTAGGCAAGTCGGCATATATCGACACGAGCAAAACTATTGCCAGCAAGCATATTCAAAACATTTAATGTGATTCAATAAATTACAGTTTCCTTTCTTTCACCGTACAAACAGAAAAAAAAACTTACGGAAAAGATGAGAAGGAGACATAATATGTGGCCAGCATACTTGCAGGGTTTTCTTGCCTGTTCACTGGTGCATCAAGGAACGCCACCCATTCAGAGTGAAACCAACACTCGTCCTGATGCTTTCCAAGCCTACAACTACACTACGTCCTTGCAATTACCTCTGGTGAACACCTCATCTCCCTTTCGAAGTCTGCACTATGCCTTGCACTCTAGCACCTTCAACTTCTTTTATATTGAGTGAAAGAGATGGCAATATCACACAAAGAAATTAATGTAGGTAGGTACTAGCATTTGTTTGCATCAGGTTTATCCAGTGCCTGTAATTCCATTGAATGGGCACCCACCAGGCGACCACACTGCACCACTGATGTTCCATGATAAACCGTTTACTCAGATCGTTACTGTCAACACTGATGTCAAGCCTCCAAGCGTGGTAGGGCTGACATCAAGTCTAAGTGATCACTGTTGGCCAGGTAACACACACAAGTGGGGAATTGGACTCAGGATTTAGATGGCAACAATAACCATGGCTGCCTTTAGCTTCATTAGATAGGAAATAATAAACTTGGTAAGATAGAAGGTGGGTACAGCTTTAACAAACTCAGTAATTAACTAGATACATGGATAACTTTGAGAGGAGTAAGGCTTAGCTCTCAATTCTCCCCCTAGGCCCTGTGCTAAGCCTTGGAGGTGATTTGAACCAGTTCGATCCTTTCTCTCATCTCCTGGAACTTTGTTCTTCCCAATGACTAGTCAGAAGCTCTGATATGGTTGGCCTTCACACTCCTATCTTCCAGGCAGCTCCTGATGAAGTGACACTAGGCCACTAATGTTGTCTCTCAGACGAACACCTCATTACCCTCACGCAGCCTGCACTGTTTTCTTGCCTCTTCAGTCTTGCATCAATGAACGCCAACCATTCAGACTGAAACGAGCACTCCTCCTGATGCTTTCCAAGCCTACAACTACACTGAACCAATGCAATTACCTCAGGCTCAGGTGAACACCTCGTCTCCCTTTGGAGGCATGCACTCTGTCTTGCACTTTTGCTCCTTCAACTTCTTTTATAAGGAGTCAAAAAAGATTGCAATATCACACTAAAAGAAATGTAGGTAGGTAGCACTTGATTTGCATCAGGTTTATTCAATGCCTGTAATATTTCGATTGAATGGGCACCCACCAGGCGACCACTGCACCACTGAGGTTCCATGATAAAACGTTCACTCAGTTCATTACTGTCAATAAACCACACCACTGATGTCAAGCATCCAAGCGTGGTAGGGCTGACATCAAGTTTAAGTGATAACTGTTGGCCAGGTAACACATGCATTTAGATGGCAGCAATAAACATGGCTGCCTTTAGCTTCATTATATAGGAAATAGTAAACTTGGTACATAAGAAAGCATCCCTCATTAGGTCCTTATTCTAACTGCATAAAGCATATTCTAGATGCTAAGATAGAAGATGGGTGGTACAGCATTATCAAATTCAGTAATTAATACTGTAGATACATAAGTAACTTAGGAAGGAGCAAGGCTTAGCTCTGACTTCTCCCCCTAGGCCCTGTGCTAAGCCTTGGAGGTGATTTGAACAAGTCTAATCCTTCCTCTCATCTCCTAGAACTCTGTTCTTCTCGTTTACTAGTCAGAAGTGATGATATGGTTGGCCTTCGCACTCCCATCTTCCAGGCAGCTCCTAATGATACTTTATCCTGACGGGCTTGCTTCTCTCATGAAAGACTGGATTCTTAGCCAAAGCTAGAGCAAACTTGTTGTCCACCCTTATCGCCATTGCTTCAACATCCTTGTCCAGCAGGTCTCCCAGAATCCTTGACAGCCATAGAGTTTGAGTAGCAGTAGCTAGCTTGACAGCTTGATAGAACCACCACTCTTTTACTTCAGTGACTGCAGGGTGATCAGACACTCGCCGAGGAAGAACATGATTCCTGAAATTGCCTCCTGATGCTTTCCAAGCCTAAAACTACACTACACGAAAATTGCCTCAGACAACACCTCATCAGCCTCTCGCAGCCTGCACTGTCTTGCAATCTTGCTCCTTCAACTTCTTTTATAACGAGTGAAAGAAATGGCAATATCACAGGGAAATGTAGGTAGGTACTACCATTGAATGGCATCAGGTTATCCAGTGCATGTAATTCCATTGAATGAGCACCCACTCGGCAACCACTGCGCCACTGATGTCACATGAATAAACCACTCACTCTGTTCATTACTGTCAACAAACCTCACCACTGATGTCAAGCCTCCGAGGGCCATTCCATCGAGCATGGTAGGGTTGACATCAAAGTTAAGTGATAACTGTGAACAAATCTTGAAGAATAAAATCATCAAAACCCTTTTCCCAGACGGCGGATCAAGTTGCCACAGCTATACATCGGGTAAAAACTAACCAATGCCTTTGCAATTAAAACCCATCAACATGTAAGATGCTATTCTTCTGTAACCTTCCCAAAACCATGTATCTGGCACAGAGCTCTCTACATTATCATGTATAACCATTTCTCAGCCCAAAAGAGTTAAAACAAAGCAAATGCCCTAAACATTCTTTTACCCATATCCCCCTAGAACCAACCGCTACATGTCACAGGAGTAAGACTAACAAGAACACGGGGATTTACATGCACAGCTGCGGGTAACAGCAGTCATCTGAAGTCAGAGAAATCGGCTTGGGATGAAGTCATGAACCCTGATTGGGAAGCTATAGAACTCGTCGTTCCTGGGGTCCGAGTAACCCTTATGACGATGCAGGAATGGCTGAAACCATGTGAGCCCACGGTCAGACTCGTTGCCCCTGAACTCCAATGTGTTATCCAGGACAGAAGCAACAATTAGCGCCACCGTTGGACCGGAAGCAAACACGGTGTTTATAATGTCGTTGAACTGCATAAAGACATTTAGATGTCAAAATTCTGGCATAGTTGTATAGAGTCCAAGATGCAACCTGACAACTGACATAATTGTAGCATCAAGTTACAGACTCTTGACTGTACTAATGTGGCATGCAAAAAATTTAACACACGGAGATGATAGATGGGTGATGCAAACTATACAAAACTGAATGTAACATATGTAAAAGGAGAAGCTTCAAATACCCATCCAGCATTTGTCCGGGCAGGTCCATGGCCGTTAGCTGAAGAAGTGTATTCATTGAAGTATTGAGGGATTGAGATGCCGAGGAACAATGAGAGTCCAATGATATAGATGTTCCTCATGGAGTTTTTGTTGGCAAACTGCATGAAGGAGACTCCCACAGCAGCTGGCATCAACAAAAATTTCAGTGATAATAATTAGCCTATGAATGACAAATCTGCACTAACCTCTAGAATTCATCTATAGAACTATGTAAAACCACAAGAAAGAAGTTTGACTCACCTACAATGCCAAACAAGATGCAGTAAATTGCTGCAAAGATTGGCAATGGAATTGATGCAAAGAAGGCACCAAACTTTCCTGCAAAAAAATGAGTTCACAATTTGAGCAAAAGAGTTGCAAATCTCTCTCCTGGCAACCAAATGAAAAAACAAAATTACCAAATAGGGAGAAGAAGATCATAAACCCAGTTGATATCTGGATCACTCTCCTGCTTCCAACTTTGGTCAGGCCAAGGAGGCCAATATTTTCACTGCATTGGAGAAAAGAAAAAGGAAAAAGAAGAATTTTTTTCAGAACATAGTTGAGTCTTCTGGGATAGCATGTTCTAGGTTCAACTATAAAAATTTTACATGCAGTGCTAGAATCTTATCTAGAATGAAAATCCTCACAGACAGGGGAGAAAGCTCAGATTACTTACACTGATACGGATGAGCCTGCTGGACAACTAAAGAGCCCAGCCAGGAAAATTCCAAAACCCTGCATTAGAATATTTTATCAGAAGGCTCAAAATTTTGTAAGCACAAGAAATGATTGAATCACATTAATGTAAGAAGCTACACTAGAATAGAACATATCCCACCAGTCAAATCATTTTGGTAAGTAACAAAGGAAAATTTAAGAGTATTTACAGGACCAAATTTAGAATCTCATTTTGAACAGAAAGTATCTCCAGGATCCACATTCAGATAGAAGGACAGCAATAAACGATGTAACAATATGTTAGTAGCACTAGTCTTTCAATAGGAAACTCTGGTATAGATCAAACCTGCAAGCCAACGCTCCGACTAAGGATATGAGCTGGAGGTGGTGTAGCACCAGCTAGACGAGCAGTAGCAAAGTGTGCTCCAGTTGACTACAACAGACATAACATATTCAAAAAAGAATACCAAAAAGAAGATAAAAGAATGGTCTAGAGACAGAAAAACATGAGGCTTTTAAGTCTTAACCTCAAAGGCTGCAACAACTACAGCACCCATCATCCCAAATGAATGACCAGCAGTGAAGATTGGAGCACCCCATTGCATTGGCAATGGAACTTTAATCCTATAGGAATATGCATGCAGGAAGTAGATTAAAATGGCTTCTCCAAAAAAAAATGATGGTCTTCAAATCTTGACAGAAGAATCATCTTTATGGGCATACCATGGTGCCGATGACATGAGGAAAGACCTATCAGTGCGGCAGTGCTGCTGTGTCTTAAGTGAAACATTGTTGTATGCACCCGCAGCAGTAAGGATGGCTGCAAAGGCCCACACAATGCCGATGCAAAGAAGCAATGAATACCTCTCAAACAAGAAGGTAACCCGTGGATGGATATAACTGAAGTAATTTGGCACATACTGCATACACAATATCACATCATTGATCTCCTAGCTAGTTTTATAACAACAAATAATGCAGGGCTATGCTAGGAATAAATGTTTCACTTGAAATACATTTGACAGAGATTAAGCCATTACCTGTTGCACAATCACCGCAAGAATTAGCATTGGAAGCCCAATCTCCACACATTTCCCAACCTAAATTGACAATCAAACATTATAAGGTTCCTTTCCTTTTCTTTTTCTTTTTTCCTTTTTTGTCCTCATGAACTGCTCTGTTTTTCTGAAGAAGTACAGAAACATACCTGGGGAAAGCCTAGTTCGAATAGTCCAAGACCAACAACACAAACAACAGGTGTCATTATTACAGGACTGAACTTCCTGCAAAGAATATCATTTGAGTGTTAATATCTTGGCAAATATAACATGCAAGGACTATTATTCTCACCCTAAGAGCAAGTACAATAAGATCCATACTTGGCATATGCTGCCCATATCGTGCTGAAACCAAGAATCATGTTGACGATGGAAGCCACAATCAGCGCTCCTTGTGCTGTTCTTATTGTGTGTTTAAATCTCTGCAAATGCCATAATAGGTTACAATTATTTGTATTACGAAGTAAAATATACTTAAGCAGTCAATCGTAAAGAACTGATTATGCTCCAAACAAATTTACCGACACCCCAATAAGAAAAATGTATGTAAAGGCCCATTTCAAACCCAAAAGTGTAAGTGCAAGCAAATGAGCACCATTGTACCTCGTGATTATTCAGAAAGTCATTATTTGATTCGATCTCTCTTGCTATTGACAGCACTGGGACAACAAATGCAAAAAGAGGTATTCATAACTGTTGGAAGTCTCGTTCCAACAAGTGTTTGCAGCAGTGTATTTATGCCACTCATAAAGAGTAATGATTGAATAACTCGAGCCTTGTCACCCTGTCAGTAACAAGCACAAATGTGAGGTATAAGAATAATAATCCTTCAAAAAGGAAACAAATAACTGCCAGCCAAAGCACTGAACACTTACAGCGTTACCACCCATTGCAGGAACAACAATTGTTGCAAACATGACAGTAGAACCCAACATCACAAGATAGTGAAGGAATGCAAGTGCTGCCACCTGAACTGAAGATTAAAACAACAATAACGAGTTAGTAAGGACAAAGTTTCCATAACGTAATCATGTATATGGGCGCAGAGTAAATCAATTTCTAGCAGTTCAGTTCATATCTAAACATCTAAGGTAACCCGTACATGATATCCAAAGAGAACTCAATACTAAAGGGGATGCACCATCAAAAAGTGGAGTAATATTACATCTACAAACAAGTTATATGGAAACTATGCTTATGTGCTGACATGGCTAACCACCACCACTACCATGTGAAACCTTTTTAGTTGGTAAGTTCAAATTAGCATGCATGGCTGCTACTATCCACGTAGCATTACTTTAACAAAAAAAAACATTTAGGTACAATATTTGCCCACTTGATTATTTAAATACGGAAATTTATGATCTGCGCAGCTTCATTTGATAATTTATCAATGCAGCAATTAATAGCCATTTGTTTCTATTGCAATCACCGAATGGCTCAAGCCATTATGTTCCATGTCTAAATGACAAAATCATTAGGTTCCATGTCTAGTGACCAAACTACTCTATTCCAATCAGAGACTACATAATCCATTCTGCGTGTGAATAGCTACTACAATAGCACGATAAAAAAAGGTAAACCACAAAGTCTTAGGTAAAACAGGGGCTTGCACAACATCACTACTGTCAATTCAACTTAAATATATACCAGAGGGAATTCGCAAAACCCTAGACTAAAGAGGTCACAAACAAAAAGTAAGAGAAAGGAAATATTTATTAGCATGTCAAATATAACACGATCATCACAAAAGTAGCGGAAACTCGCCACTCAAAATTCATGCAATGTGCCAATAACAAGTGCAGACAACATCTAACTGGCAACAAAAAAAAAAACAAATCTTTGAACCGACATAGTCAAAATTACTATCCAGATATGTTAGATAATAAGAAACATCATTTACAGTAACAGAGCAAATGTGACCTACATATATACACATAAAAGCACAGAGCTCCCTGACTCTAATCTAGTACACTACACCAGTCTGATCAACTTAAATATGACAGAGGAAATTTGTAAAACCCTAGATTAAGGAGGTCGAGAATGGAAACATTTCTTAGCATGTCAAGTATAATGCGGACATGGCACAAGTAACGGAAACCCGCCCCTCAAAATCCATTCAGCGTGCCAATAGCATGTGCAGATAAAATCTAACCGGCAACAAAACGCCAAATCTTTGAACCGACATAGTCAAATTACTATCCAGATATGTTAGGGGATAATAAGAAACGCCATTCACAAGAACAGAGCAAACATACCTATATGTACACATAAAAGCATTGAGCTCCCTGATTCTAACCTAGTACACTACACCAGTCTGTCAATCAACTAAAAATATAACAGCAGGAATTCACAAAACCGTAGGTTAAGGCAGCAGCAAATCAAAGTAAGAGAACGGAAACATTTATTAGCATGTCGAGTATAATGCAGACATGACACAAGTAACGGAAACCCAAAACTGAGAATCCATTCAAGATGCTAATAGTATGTGCAGATAAAATCTAACCGGCAACAAAACGCCAAATCTTTGAACCGACATAATCAAATTACTATCCAGATATGTGAGGGGATAATAAGAAACGTCATACACAAGAACAGAGCAAACATACCTATATCCCTGATTCTAATCTAGTACACTACACCAGTCTGTCAATCAGCTAAAAATATAACAGCTGGAAATCGCAAAACCCTAGATTAAGGCGGTGGCAAATAAAAAGTAAGAGGACGGAAACATTTATTAGCATATCGAGTATAATGCGGACATGACAAAGGTAACGGAAACCCGAAACTCAAAATCCATTCAAGGTGCCAATAGCATGTGCAGATAAAATCTAACAGGCAACAAAAGCGGCAAATCTTTCAACCGACATAGTTAAAATTGATATCCAGATATGTCAGCAGATTTGTCAGCGGATAATAAGGTAACGGAAACCGAAACTAAAAATTCATTCAAGATGCCAATAGCATATGCAGATAAAATCTAACCGGCAACAAAATGCCAAATCTTTGAACCGACATAGTCAAAATTACTATCCAGATATACCAGCGGATAATAAGAAACACCATGTACAAAAACAGAGCAAATGCTACCTATATGTACACACAAAAGCTTTGAGCTTCCTGACTCTAATCTAGTACACTAAACCAGTCTATCAATCAACTAAAAATATACCAGCGGGAATTCACAAAACCCTAGATTAAAGCGGTGGCAAATAAAAGCAAGAGAACGGAAACATTTATTAGCATGTCATGGATAACGGAAAACCGAAACTCAAAATCCATTCAAGATGCCTATAGCTTGTGCAGATAAAATCTAACCGGCAACAAAGCGCCAAATCTTTGAACCGACATAGTCGAAACTACTATCCAGATATGACAGCGGATAATAAGAATCGCCATTCAGAAAAACAGAGCAAACGCCACCTATATGTACACATTAAAGCATTGAGCTTCCTGACTCTACATCCAGATATGTAGTGCCGTAATGAGAATAACAAGAAGCACCATTCACAAGAACAGAGCAAACATTATCCATATATATACAAAGAGAAGCACTGAGCTCCATGACTCTAATCTAGTGAGTACATACATACACTAAAACAAAGCAGGTCAGACAGAGTGCCTCTGCTCATGCCCTTACCCCAGGACGGATTCAGTGGACGCAGTAGTTGAGGTGGTTGAACTGCTCGTGGGGCGGGTGGATGGCGCCTACGCCGACGGCCATGGGCATCATGGCCTGCATCGGCATCATGGGCGGCGGCGCGGCCACTGGCGGCGGCGGCAGTTGCTGCTCGTTCGTCTCTCCCATTTGATCAGCAACGCGAGGCGAACTTCCGCTTAACGAACTGCTGCAACAGGAGAAAGAGGAATCGAATTACAAACCTAAAATAAAATGCTCCACCTCTTCTTTCCTGGAAGCTTCCTTCCCACTACTGATTAATTACTCGATCGGATTTGAGGTGGCGTAGCTCATAAGGGCAGGAAATTAAAAAGATGCAAGTAATTTCAAGCGATTCATTCACGAGAGGGGGTGGGAGAAAGCAGCACAAGAAACGGCTCCCCCGATTGCCAGAGCGGCACTCAAAGTAAAGTTGGACACCTTTTCTTCCTCATCAAATCAAACCATTCAGAAAGGGGTGGAAACCAGAAATCGGCGACATTTTCTGAAGAATGCTTAGCGAAGAGAACACAAGTAGTGAAGCATACTTCAACTGTGCCGCTTCTAGCGTCTCTCTCGCGCTAGACTGAACTCACTCAGATGGAGTGGCGGCGGCACGCAGCAAGAGACCGACTCCATGGAGTCAAGGCCAAAAAAACAAAGATTCAGATTTCCGGGAAGATTCGTTGGGAGGCAAATCTTTGGGAATCAAAGACACCAGACCTTCACCGATTCTTGAACCGGCGAGACAGGGACAAGCAGAGGAGAGGACTGATGGATGGGATGGGAGCTTCACTCCAAAGATTTCCAGCAGTCGCTCGCTCGCTTGTTCGAAGAACTCTCCTTGCGGTAAAGAAAATAAATAAGAAATGCAGCGAGCGAAAAGGATGCAAGTATTGAAAACCCGGAGAGCACATCACATCACATCATGAGCGCACTAGAATAAAGAGCAAAATCGCATGAAAACGAAACCCGCACACAAAAGAAAAAAAAAATCCAGGAAACAAGACACTGTGTGGGGAGGGCGCGAGTTGAGTTTTTCTCTCCCATCCCATCCCACCACACCACACCCACCTCTCTCTCGAAAAGCAGGAGGAGGAGGAGGAACGAACCTTCCAGAGGATCCAGGGAGGAGATTGAGGTGGTGGGGCGAGGGCGGAAAAAGAAAAGATGTGTGCGGCGTGCGCGAACGGGTGCGAGAAGCAATCGGAAGCAAGAAAAAGACCTCACCTTTTTATGCCCCCCTTTTTCCTCTGCTGCCTGCCTTCCTGTGCTGTGCTCTTATCTTGTTTATATGGCGGGGGGTGTGGGGTGTGGCCCTCCTCTCTGAGCTCAGCGGTGGCTGGCGGCGGCGCGGCGGGGTTGGGCTGGGCGCAACAGGACAAGCAGCGGATTTGTAACCTTGCCGGAGATGAGGAAAAGATTGCGAATTCGAAAACACCTACCACCTGCCGCTTTACAACTGTGTTTTGATTTGCTGCTGCCTTGCTAATCACTCTTTCTACTCACTAATCACAAGCGTCCAAAAGGAAAGAAGCGAGGCACCGGCTGACCGGCCGGCACCGCTCTCTGCTCCCTCGCCGTGGAGGGCGGCGAGAGGAGAGGCAAACGGAAACAGCAACAGCGGTGCGGTGCGGTGCTGTGCTGTGCGAATTGGCTGTGGTGGACTGGACCTGGACCTGGTTTGATGGGGTGGATCTGAGCAGGACTGGTGAGGACAGGGGTGGACTGCATTGACGGTGCTTGGTTTTGGGAAGGCGTATTGAATGCAGCCAGCGGATTCCGAGGATGGTGACGCTGTCTGTGCTGTGTTGGCCAGGGATTGATTGCCGATGCCGTTGCCGTGGTGATCACTGCTCGGATTCAGGCACTGATGAGGAGCTCAGTTCCAAGCTGCTTCCTCCTCCTCCCATTCATAGTATTAGGGCACCTCCAGTGTATATCGAACCGTCTGTCTGACACCGTGGGGACAGAGAAAATCGATTTTCACAATGGTTCGACGTCTCCAGTGTAACGAACCGAGCAGCGACATTCTCTCTCCACCTTTCCCCATTCTATCGCATCCCCTTCGTCGGGACGGGCGCTCGCCCGGCGGGAATCGGCGAGGAGCAGTAGCCGGGCTCGCCCGCGACTGGGGTCTCGCGACGCCGGTCGAGGGCCATGGAGTCGCCGCTAGTTGGCGCGAGGGCGGATGGCGGCGGCGACTGCGGCGGCCGGGCTTGCTCTGCGGCCCTAGGGCCTCGCCTGGTCGGTGCCGAGTCCGGCGTCGGCGGCGCGTCCGGCGGCGGCGGTGGTGGCCCGGCGGGGCGGGGGCGAGTGCGGTGGCGTGTGGGGAGCGAGCATGGCGGCGGGGGCATGAGAGCGGGTGTCGGCGGCGCGGCGGGGCAGGTGGCGGAGGGCGGGCGGCGCATGGGAGCGAGCATCCGGGCGGGCGCATAGGAGCGGGGGGCGGCGTCCCGGGGAGCGGGCGTGGGAGGAGGGGCGGCGGCGCGCCCCGGGGAGCGGTGCCGGCGATTTTTTAATCCCTCGGTTCGAACCGAGTTGAGGAGTCGAACCATCAAATTTTTCCCCCTCGGTTCGATGTCTCCGGTGTAAAAGCGAACCGTCGTACCTTTCTCTCTCCCCACGGTTCGCTTCTGCGCAACTTTGGAGGTGCTCTTACAACAATGGACTACGTATATGTTCAAAAAAAAATAGACTACGTATACGTCAGCGTCTCCAAATCTCTTCTTGTTTTTTTTTTCTTTTTTTCTTTGTATTTAGAAAACAAGAACATTCTAGTTCTTGACCTTTATCAGTAGCGTGGAGTATGGACGTGCACGTTTGTGTGTCTACATGTGCGTACCATGTGAGTGTAGAATGTGCAAATTATGTGCGTCGTATTATACTCTTTGAAAAAAAATTGACAGCGTATACGTTTGCCTGGATACAAGCCGGCTAATTTCGGCTGATTGAATAGTATTATTATATGAGAAAAAAAAACTAAACTAAGCTAATTTCTGGGTGCCATGTTTGACCATTTGAAATTGGGATTGCAATTGGACACCCCAAGATCAGACATAGGGACATCTGTTGCAGAAGATCAGGAACCCATTACCGTTTCCCTACTGACAGGTTAAGCATGAGCAGCACATTTGTTTAGTGTGTTTGACCTACCCAAAGCAAGCCAGCCAGTTGACGCCTTGCTGGCTACTCTAATCAATACAGTAACCGTTAAACAGGCCTGATTTGCATCCAGGTTAGAATTAGCAGTGGTAATCATCATCATAATCAAGAAGGATCAACAACACCCCATGATCCTGGGTGATACAGCTCTCTGAATGGTGGGGTGAGGGTGCTACTCGTAAAGTATTATCTGTTCCATGCACTTTCGATCATCCATGGAGCCCTGGGCCCACGAGCTAGCCTTTGTGCTGTGTTCGAGCTTGTGGTGCCAGGTCGGATGAGGTGTGAAGATTTGGCCATTTGCTATGCTAGGTCCAGGAGTGTGACCGTGGAAAGGGGGGAAAGAAAGGAAGGAAGGAGACAGGCAGAAAGGTGGTGGTGTCTGTGATCTCTCACTCCAGACAAAAGCATGGTCCTCCTTAGCAGGTGCCTATTTTTAAAAAAGCATGGTCCTCCTTAGCAGGTGCCTATTTTTAAAAAAAAGCATGGTCCTCCTTAGCAGGTGCCTATTTTAAAAAAAAAAAAGAAAAGAAATGGTTTTGTGTTTCTCTAATAAATGATATTCACTCCAGTCTAAATATAATATATATGGAGATAATTTTAGCACAGTGCTAAAGCAAGCTGTATTATTAAGTTCTCACAAATTTGTATGAAGAGATGCAAATATTTTGTCATACTGAATAGTGAGATGAAGTCGTATCAGATGATTTAGAAGGGTGGATTGTTTTCTATTGAATATTAGAGGAGCTGAAATCACTTCCAGATCCGTTCTTTCTTTATTTATTTATTTTTCTTTTTTTTCGTTTTTCATTTTTTTTTTTTTTTTTTGGCTAATGGATCTAGGGCTCCCCTGAAAGAGGAGAGTAATAAATGTTGTTCATACTGTACTTGACATAATTTGCCGTGTACCTGATTCAAAATTACATCTCTTTTTATTAGCAAAAAGTTTGTATCCTCTCAAAGGAAAAAAAAAAAAACAGAAATCGTTGCTAATAGAATACTAGAATAGAATATTGGTTCAATTTAGAGGAAGCAATGCAAGGTCGGCACCGACCAGGTGGCGAGGGCAACGGTGTGCGGTGACATATTGGACTCTGGGCAGGCAGTCTAGTAATTCTAAACTGGCTATTATTTTATTTTGAAAATCAATAAAATATTGTTTTATTATTAGGACGAATTAATTAGGTTTAATAAGAGCAATTATTATACTACGTGAATTTCTTGGCTATAAGGATCCTTAGAGCAAGTCTGATAATGCCTAGTCGTACGGCGAAATGTACGTCCATGTCACAAAAATCTGATCCGGCACGCACGATCAGAGAGAGAGTGCAAGGCGGCGCTTCACTCTTCGCGGTGAAGAAAGCACAAGATACGAGGAAGCGGCTGGCGACCAGTAAAATCGATGTTCGCTCGTCCACCTACCGACATTGGCTATTAAATATTTATATAGCCCGGGTCCAAACAGCCAACTTATTGTACGATAGTTTGCTAGTGTTGGCTTCAAGCGGCGTGGCATGAGTATTTCCCGGCAGCGGGCGAAATCATTACTCTTGCTCTTAGGGCACTCCTAATGGTGTATTAATGGTAGTTTTTATCTCTATTAAATGGCTTGTCAACTAAGCAAAATGATGATGTGGCGGCGTAATTAATGAGGAAAGAGAGCAAAAATCATAGAAATGGTTTCTTCATGGAGAAACCATGTCTACTCTTGACCCAATGCACAAGAAACCATGAATTTGCCATTGGGGGAGAAACCACTAGTTTCTATGGGGTTAATGCAACTCTCCCCATTGGTGGAATTAGGAGAGAGAAAGAGAAAATAATTATTACTCAAAGAAACTACCCTTTGTGAAGAATGGTTTCTATAGGTGATTTCTTTTGCTATGGAAAACGTGTCAGTTTCTTCCATTGGGACTGCCCTTACAGCCTACTTCTCAGCCCACATGTACAATGGTTAAGTCTTGACATTTAATAATGGGTCCGGTTAATGCGTCTCATAAAGTTTTTTGGTTCACGTATCCAAGCATTTGTATATAATAAGACTCTGCCGTTTACGCTTACAGGCTGCTTCTCCTCTCTCTCCTTCCTTCTCTCCTACACGTCATCATTTAGTCGACTTACAGCCTTCTATAATACTTGCTCTAAATGAGACATCCTACCCTACACATCATAGGGGGCTAAAGCAGGATAGGACTCTTGTACTGCACTTTACAAAGTACTGGTGGTACACGTTTCTATTGAAATCTGCCGTGAGAGGTGACCAAAGAAAAATTAAGAAAAAGACTTGAGCAATGAAGTGCAAGAGGTGACAAGAAGAAACGAGTGATGAAGTGCAAGAGGTGCGTCCCTCTCTCATCTCCTTCAGCACATATCACCGACACCACCTCACAACACTGGAGTGGAAGGAGACACGAGAGAGGATACAAACTGTTTGGGACCACGAAAGCACTGCCAGTTCTAAGTTCAGTGGTAGTATATAATAAGGCCCGGTTTAGTTGGCAACTTTTTTGCCAAAAATTTGCTACTTTTTCAACTCTCTCTCCATCACATCACATTAAATACATCAAAAGACATATGTTCGGAGCAGTAACTGTAGGTAAAAAAATTAACTAATCACACGGTTTTGTTGTACATCACGAGGCGAAACTTTTGAGCCTAGTTAGTCCATGATTGGACAATGTTTACCACAAACAAACAAAGCGTCTTCTGGTGTATTGCTCTGAGGAGTTCAAAAAGTTACTTTTGCT
The DNA here is from genome assembly GCA_015847255.1 of Hyparrhenia diplandra. Classification (NCBI taxonomy): domain Eukaryota; kingdom Viridiplantae; phylum Streptophyta; class Magnoliopsida; order Poales; family Poaceae; genus Hyparrhenia; species Hyparrhenia diplandra. The sequence continues at coordinate 512,166 of JADLZK010001408.1, forward strand.
ATTTTTTAGCCAACTAAACAGGGCCTAACTTTAGCGGCACCTTGGCAAGTTTGAGGGCCTAGATATCCCATGTTAAGAATGTGGGACCATGATTGTGTGGCACCCTTTAGCAAGTTTGGGGACATAGATATCCAATGTTAAAGAATGTGGGACCATGATGGTACTAGAGTGTAAGTTTAAGTATACGTGACCCAACAACATGTCATATCCATGTAAGCGTTGAGCCAGCATGAGCGTGTCTGGTGAGTATCCATCGGTCCAAATCTTGTTTCGACCAGCACTGATGCCTAGCTAGAACATGTTTGGAGACTAAAACCACAAAATGAGAGTTTGACATACATTACTAAAAAATATTTTACAAGACCTTTCCATTTATTAACTAATGTCTTGATTAACTGTGCCGGTCATTTTTTTTATTAATTGTGGATGTTATAAAAACCGTTGTGCAAAATCTATTAATCGTGGTGGCGCCACGTAAAATCTACTAAACACCCTCTTAATTTATTTAGACAATCAATAAAATATTTGTTTATTATTAGGACGAATTAATTGGGTTTAATAAGTGAGACTGCTGGACTGCACTTTACTGAGTACTAGTAGTACACGTTTCTATTGAAATCTGCCGTGAGAGGTGACAAAAAAAAACTAAGAAAAAAACTTGAGCAATGAAGTGCAAGAGGGTACACACTGTTTGGGACCACGAAAGCACTGCCCGTTTACCAAGTTTGGGAACTAGGTACATATTCAATGTTAAGAATGTAGGACCATGGTGTTATTCTTGGCGTGTAAGTTTAAGTATCATGGACCCAATAATATGGTATATCCACATAAGCGTTGAGCTAGCATGGCGTGCAGTCGATAAGGTATGGATCGGGCCAAAACTTAAACGGGGTATAGGGACTAAAACCACAAAATAAGTGTGGGATGCAGATATTACGGACATTCTAGAAAGGGCCTAATTGAAACGAGGAGGCGGCGGAAGGAAGGCCCCCAACGCGCATAAACAAATGACGGGACCGAACCCCCTCGCCTCGTCGGGGCTCGAGCTCGACCCGTGAGCATTTCTCCGTGTCGAGCGAGGCTCTCCCGGGACGAGCACGCCTCGGCACGAGTTCGAGCTCGGCCCACCGGCAACTCTCCGCCTCGAATGAGCTCTCGCCGGGGCGAGCTCTCTCCACCACGGCGTCTGAGCTCGAGCTCGGCTCACGAACAATCTCCGTCTTGAGCGAGCTCTCGGGACCGTCTGAGTTACCCTCAGAGAAAGTTCGGGCCGCCGCGGTGCTAATCGATGGGCGCGTGGCTGTCGGGAGCCGCGACCCTCACGACGAGATATCGCGGGGGGGATCCCCCGAGGCACGCCGCGGTATGGGCTGTCGGATCACGCCGCGCCACGCCAAAGCACAACGGGCGACAACTACGAGACAAACGCGACCTTGGCGAGCTCTCCTACCCACACATTTTCTGCGATGAACAATATCCGCATTTACGCCGGGCGGCGCGCGCGAGCTTGACGCGCTGGACGATGGCCCGTGCACGGTGGTTGATAAGGCGTATTGTCGATGATTACGGCGCCAGCGAGCTCGGTGTTCCTCCACGTCCGACCGTCGAGCTCAGAGCTCGGCAACCAGGCGTACGGGACATCGAAAAGCGGAGGAACGCCCTCTATGTACTATCTGAACAACCGCGAAGCGAGACTACAACATAGGGCGATGACGGCGTCGCACGCCCGGCCGATCCGGCGTGCCCCGCAACGGCACTAATTTCCTTTTCACCCCTTCCACTTTGTCTTCCTTCCCCTTCTAAGTCCTCCTCCCAATGGCCTCGGTACCCCCTTGCGGCTATAAAAGGGGACCTTGGCCATCGGAAGGAGGCGACTTCATTAGCTTTCAAGCATACTAGCCCTCAACACACTCACACGCCTACAGAGACTTGGAAGCTCATCTCCCTCTCTCGCCTGCTTGTACTCGCCCCGGTACGAGTTCTTGAGCTCGGATAGTGCATACACTGGACTAGCTAGAGTGCTCGATCTTGCCCCGAACAAAGTATAAACCCCGTGTCATTGTCTCTTGAGCTAGCCCATCGTAGCACACATTAGCCGGTCGATCATCGTGGACCCGGGTGGTATACGACCCGCGACAATAAGAGTTTGGCATCTAGATGACACACCATCGACTAAGTTTAAGAACCATCGGTGTATTCTTCTTTTGGTGCCCTACAAATTTCTCGGTAAGTTCAACCTCACGAGTAATTCAAATGAAAATGGAATACATGTTAATTAATTAATAATAATAGCATACATGTTAATTAATTAATAATAATAGCATGATGTATCAATCATCAGTTATATGATTCCCCTCCACTGGTAGGTTGCTCGTTGCAAGGCAGAACATGGGCTGTTTGGATTGTACAGGAATTACAAAGGAATTCCACCAAAGTCATTTAAATATGATTCCTCCATTAGGTTTTTCCGCACGGCTAGCTTCTATATGATTTCTCTACTAGTGGTTTAATTAAAAGCTCTACTAGATGAACTCATGAACACACTACAACGGTCTTTGAAGCTAAAAACAAGTTAAAAACAGCAAAATCGAAGCCACCAAAGCTTTTTTTTTTTTTTTTTTTTTGGCCGCAATAACATCACGACGTATGGGGACCGGGTGAGTTTTGGACATGAAATCTTTTTTATTTTTTAGCAGAATTTATTTATTAATGGTGACGAGGGGCGCCAGATTTTACTTTTTTTTTTTTAGAAACATAGAATTAATTTTTTTTTTTAGTGGAGTAGCAAGCGCCAAAATTTAATTTGCTGCGTTCTCGTTTCACATCGGAAAAAGTCGGATTCACTCCCCAACTATCACAAAAGTTTACTTTTCCTCCCTCAACTTCGAAAAACCGGACATATCCGTCCCTCAACTTTTCAAACCATGCAAATTACCTCCCTCGGCGGTTTTAAAGGTGGATTTGCTACAGATAACCGTGGTTTTGCTACAGTGTCAGTGGGTTTGCTACAGTCACAGTGTCTTTGCCTTTTTTTTTTAAAAAATTCGATTGAATCTTTAAAAAATCATAGTAATTTATAGAAAAATCATAAAATAAAAAATCCAATTTTATTGGAGTCCACATGATTAGATCTACATAGTGAATATATAATATGATATGCTTCAGTACAAAGTTTTTTTGCTACGAAGGTTTTTGTCTTTTTCTTTTATATTTATAATTCGTAGTTTGCAACTTCTATAATTATTTTGTTAGACAAAAGCACACCATATTATATATTCACCGTGTAGATCTACTCATGTGAGTCTAACAAAATTGGATTTTTTTATTTTATGATTTTTCTGTGATTTACTATGATTTTTTAAAGATTCAAACTAAATAAATTAAAAAGAAAAAGATAAAATCTTTTAGCAAAAAACTTTATACTAAAGCATATCAAATTATATATTCACTGTGTAGATCTAATCATATGGAGTCCAACAAAATTAGATTTTTTATTTTATGATTTTTCTATGATTTATTATAATTTTTCAAAGATTCAACAAGATTTTTAAAAAAAGAAAGGGTACTGGTACTGTAGCAAACCCACCTGTACTGTAGCAAACCACGGTTACTGTAGCAATCCACCTTCAAAACCGCTTCGAGGGAGGTAATTTGCATGGTTTGAAAAGTTGAGGGAGGTTATATGTCCGGTTTTCGAGTTGAGGGAGGAAAAAATGAACTTTCGTGATAGTTGGGGAGGGAATCGATCTAATCAATAAATGAAAGGCATAAAAGTAACTAGAGAAGATAAATATATTAAAGCATAAGTCTTATAATGAAAAGATACAAAGACATACCAAGCGGCGAAGACTTCTCGAGGCCTAACGCAGCTCGCTCTCCCTAACTCTCTAGTAGATCTATTCTACTACATTGTAATATCTAATCCTAATTCTCTAATATTAACGAGAGGCCATCCATTCATGGGACAACTCTCAAGTCAATCGGGTACATGGCTCCTAGGGGTTTAGGGTTACATATATAGGGGTCTCTGGCCTCCCTCCACCTTTAGCAAGCAATATGGTACTAAACCTTCCACCATATCTAATTATAATGCACATAGCCTTTATGGGCCAAATTCAGTTTTAGGCCCAATTAATCCCGCAGCTCTTGTTTCTAGAATATTCCATTATTTGTAAATTCATATCTTCTCATTCGAACTCCAAATATAGCAAATGATATATCCGTTTTCGATCGTCTTGACGAGCCCGTCGTAGATGGTGTACTCAAATCCATCATTTGACATCGTCTTGTGTGATGGCATTTGGCTTCTCTTTATTTGGTGCTTGTAGGACTAGATGTCAAGGCCCATTTATCTTGTAGATTTGGCCCAATTGTAGCTGTTCTCGAGAATCACTCTCTAAAATAAACAAAACACCAAAACTTGTGGAACTCATTAGTAGCAAACCCCTAAGTCTATGTTGATATTCATTTATGCCATTTTCTATGCTTAGTTGATTATTTAATATTAACGTTAACAAGCGTCAACAAACTCCCCAAGCTTACCCTTTGCTAGTCCCTAGCAAAGCTATATGCTATAGTAGGATCGGGGAGTTGCTACTACGCTTTCATACCTCGGAACCTTTGTGTTTATCGAAATAAATTCTCCTCTTAACCAGATTGCTCTCTCATACTTTTACCATGGGGCGTAGCCTTTTCATGAGCAATTTGAAAAGACAGAACAATCAAGTTAAGTACCATGTCTCAAGCTCTTCGATCAACTATCATCACGGGGTTTTGCAATATTTTTTAAAAGAAACTCAGAGATCCTATGTATGACCCTCTTAAGTAGATGGTGGTAGTGGAGTTACACATGTGGTAGGACATACATAGTGGGATGATAGTGGTGAAGTGGATGAGGATGAAAGGTAGTAAATAGCCCTTAGCCTTTTCTCGGTATTTTTTCTTCTCAAGCATCTTGGACTATATCTCTCTTTCTAAAAATTGCTAAGAACCTTTGGGCTGTCCATTCTTGGAGAGGTGGGCTTTTGCCCCGGACTTGTGTCCATTTTCTCTCTCCTTAGAGATGTGGGCCCTACTCACCCTCGGACACATGTCCATTATTCATCTCTAAATATATTTTTATTATTAGGGAGGTAGGCCCTTCTCGCCTAGTATGACTTTTTGTCCGTTACTCTCCCCTCTCGTCTCACTTTTCTCTCTAAAATATTTATTTTTTTTTTCTCTTTCTTCTTCTTTTTTTTTTGAATGTAGCCCAGCCTCTATTTGGCATAAAAACACCGAGAGAGACATATCCAAAGATTGCAAGAGTTTATTTTTAATTATGGCTAACGGTGATGGATTATGGGGAAGCGTACTTAGGGTTAGAAGCGGCGTATTTGGTGGAGTGGGATGATCTTGATGCGAAAGATAAACTCTTAAGGGTCATAGCTAAGGAACTCATCATGTAATATTTTGTAATTTTCAAAGATAAAAAACCAGGAATCAAGTATCTCTAGGAATATGATAAACTTGGTAGCTCAACTTTTCATGTATTCTTTATCCTTCAACGCTAAGACTCAGATTAAGCATGTGCTTCCCACAGGTGTTGGTTTTTAGAGCAAATTAAGCATTTAAAGCTTTGGGAGAATCTAAGTCCAAAGTATAAGTACTTTTAAGAGGAATTAAGGCGGAGCAACTATTCATCATTTCCTTAGCATATATCATCAAGATCATAATTAAAAAGGAAGAAAGCAATCTAGCAAAAGATCTAGCATTTATTAGACTCTTAACACTAAGACTTTTATTTAAGACTCATTAACTCTAAGCAAATATATAACTAGCTAATATTTAAGACATAAGATAGTGATACTTATCGGGGTAAGCGGGGTGCTCTCCCCAAGCTTGATCTTGTAGTAGTCTTTTGTTTGTCCTTGGAATTTGCTCGTCTTCGGGTTCTTCCTTAATTGTTCTCCCCTGTAAATATTAATTTCGCACATACCCGAAGGAACAAATTCTAGGATTATGTTGTGAGCCTTCATGTGTTCACATCTTTTTGATTTTTTCGGAGAAAGCGTGGACCTTCATGTGTCCACATTTTTTTTTTTTGAGATTTTTTTTTTGTGCGAGAAGGATGCAAATGCAAAAACAATTCATCATATCCATGCATAGAGATCATCTTCAATGTTCATTTTATTCTAGCAAGCAACTCTAAACACACTCCCTACTTATTTATCTTTAGCGAATTTAAAGATCACACTATATATATAAGCTAAACTTTTTATTTGATTTTCTATAGTTATGCATCTTTTTATATCTTTTTAACAAAGCAGACATACCACACTAGTAATAAGATAAAATATAAGAATACTTACGGATAATGGGGGTTACACTCCCCAAGATGGATCTTGACAGTCTTCTAAAGATGTAAAAGTGAGGTAGGCTGTGGTGGTGTGGTAGGTTCATGCTAAACAATGAACGTGCACACCGATGATTCTTTCTGCAAAATATTATTGGACGTATACCCGAAGGATTGCAACTAATTGAAGAACGGGTTGTTGTCCAAAGGTTGTTATAACCTCATCTATGCTAACAAAAGGATGGTTCATTGATTACTTTAGCACGAGATATTGTTGTCAAGCAATTTATTATTATTATTTATTTTTTTATGGCTGCACTTTAGCATGGCTCAAGGCAAAGGTAACTTTTAGCAAAAGACAAAATAAATGATGTGATACTTTACAGATCTTTCTTCCATGAGGAGCGATCCGGATCTTCTTTTGCACAAAGGTGTTGGACTTCATCATATGCCTTGCTTCATCGTGAGTTGATCTCTTGACTTACCCGAATTGGATTTGAGAATTTTTTTTTTTGCGGGGGTTAGTCCAACAATAGCCAATGTCTACACAAGCAATTATTAGTTCAATAATTAAACTAGACTCCATGTCTAATTTAACTAAGGAAAGCGATATAACCTAAGCACCACGCTTACGTTTAAAAGCCAATGGAAGTATGTCGAATACTTCCAAACCAAAGCATGCATGAGCAAACAAAGATAGCATGAAAGCACTATAGAGATTCACTTAAACGAGAGATTAAAGAGCATGATCATGGTGAGGATAATATTTTTATTTATTTATTATTTTTATATGCAAACGACATGATGGGTGATTGCAAGGAATTAAACATGCAATGGATCTACGATGAAAAAAAAAACATAAACTAAGTGGAGTGAATGCATGGATTATTCAAAGTAAACATGCAATGCAATGCAACAATTGAAAAGATAACTACTCATAAATTAAAGTCCATGAGCAAGACTTTCTCACCTTTGATCATACTTACCATGACTCACTAATAGAGTTTGTGAGTTGTGCGGCTTCGACTTTCGTCACTTGAGATGTGCTTTGAATTCTTGTGACGGGCGACCTTTTCTTCAATCTACACATGGTTAGAATAATATATATAAATGTACCTAAGAGATGGCGGGGCTCTTGTGTTGATGGATCTTCTTTGTTCAAACTCCCCTGGTTTCTCCTTTTCTTGTGGAAGCTTGCGGAAGGTCGCGACGGCATCAAATGTCCTGTCTATTCCACACTCAACGAGAACAAGGGTAATCCTACTAAAGCTAATTGATACACTAAATTAGCGAGATATCAAGATCATTATCGAGAATCTTTTTACGCCGAATGCTTCCCGGCAACGGCGCCAAAAAGCTTGTTGGTATTTATTAAGTGCAAAAATAATATAAAAGGATTCATAAGTTTACAGTAACATATACCATTGTAGCTTTTACCGGGGAGTATTTCAGAGTATCGTTATTTATATTTTCCACGAGGGAAGCAAGGGTAAAGACTATGATAAATTACCATCATGTATCTACTAACTTATTATACCAACTAAACTAAAGTGAGGGGGTAAATGATATTTGATAAGATAATTAATGGCACATAACCCGAGAGAATATTATAATATAGAATAGATAGCTAGGTCGAGAGGACAACGGGAGAGATCTAGGTTCCTATATTCTTCTCTAGTACTTTGGTTCTATGATAACGCATGAAAAGGTATAGCGATCATATAAGAGCACTTCGGGACATCGAGAACACTAGCCGCGGAAAGGGATGAGAAGGGGGCTAGGAAGCTCCGACTACGGTCCTACAACACCAATCCGAGCGTGGTGGAATACGTCGGCCGTCGGGACTGTCACTACACAGGGCTACCACAACTATCCGTGGGATTGGGTGCAATCTAAGGTAACCTCTAGTCTAGACACCACGTGCGCACTATTAATTACTACTCTAGTCACAATTTATAACTAAAGCACTCGATGCGGCGAAGATCCCATGCAAATATATAACAACTATATTCTAATCAATAAATGAAAGGCATAAAAAGTAACTAGAGAAGATAAATATATTAAAGCATAAGTCTTATAATGAAAAGATACAAAGACATACCAAGCGGTGAAGACTTCTCGAGCGGAACGCAGCTCCGCTCTCCCTAACTCTCTAGTAGATCTATTCTACTACATTGTAATATCTAATCCTAATTCTCTAATATTAACGAGAGGCCATCCATTCATGGGACAACTCTCAAGTCAATCGGGTACATGGCTCCTAGGGGTTTAGGGTTACATATATAGGGGTCTCCTGGCCTCCCTCCACCTTTAGCAAGCAATATGGTACTAAACCTTCCACCATATCTAATTATAATGCACATAGCCTTTATGGGCCAAATTCTGGTTTAGGCCCAATTAATCCCGCAGCTCTTGTTTCTAGAATATTCCATTATTTGTAAATTCATATCTTCTCATTCTGAACTCCAAATATAGCAAATGATATATCCGTTTCGATCGTCTTGACGAGCCCGTCGCATGATGGTGTACTCAAATCCATCATTTGACATCGTCTTGTATGATGGCATTTGGCTTCTCTTTATTTGGTGCTTGTAGGACTAGATGTCAAGGCCCATTTATCTTGTAGATTTGGCCCAATTGTAGCTGTTCTCCAGAATCACTCTCTAAAATAAACAAAACACCAAAACTTGTGGAACTCATTAGTAGCAAACCCCTAAGTCTATGTTGATATTCATTTATGCCATTTTCTATGCTTAGTTGATTATTTAATATTAACGTTAACAAGCGTCAACAATCACCATGAGGGTTCCGTGCTTGAAACCACTATTAAGATAGGAAATGACTACCCTGTTGGCCCGGTAGACGTGTACAGATTCGTCAAACAATATATGCACTACTGATTATTGTGAGTTCTATCAACCAGCACGTGATTGATGTGCCCAACGAAAATCACTAATTTGTTTTCTCTTGCGTATCTGTAGGAAAGGAGGTTCATCAGTTTGTTTTCAACTGATTTGAGACGAAACAAGCTTCGGATTCAATTTGAGTTGGCAGCATCAAACAGCTACTGAACTATTCCAATTTCAGGTGAATTTGAATAGATTTTCATATGAAGTAGTGTGCTCTAAGAAATAAATCACGCGTTGCTAGCTACAGTTGCAATTTGTGAATAATTTCAGACTTGTGCTAATACTCAGGTTTGGAGTCATTTGCACAGTCACTTGCTGATTGTATGTCATGGCATTCCCAAAATTATTTCACACTCTAAAGGCGTTTGTGCACAGTCACTTGTTGACCTCTATTTTTTAGGATTTGCTGAACGATGAACTAATCAATAACACGACTTTGAAGGATGAGGAAAGAAAAAAACTACTTGGTGAAACATTTGCGCGTTGGCCTCGTATGCAAAATGATCCCTCTCGCTCTAGATTTGTAAGGCTTCTTTTCTTTTCATTTTATATTATATATACTCTAATTTAATGCTACTATACTATAATAATTTCGTAATTCCTATGGTTCTATAGGTCTTTCTCCCATGGTTATGCTTAGAAAACACATATATGCTTTATGTGCTCGACCATGACGATTTAACTATGACTATACTTGATACCACACCACTTCCGGAATGGATGAAAGGCGATATACCATTCAAGAAGTATGCAAAAACAATTATTCAAATGGAGCATTCCTATAGGATGGGTATGCTTGCTCAAGGCTCTGGATGGCATAAGAAAAGCATTTTCAATTGGAAAAGTATAATTCAGATTGCATTCCAATTGATACAGATACGTAAGTTCCTTTGAACCGCCCCATAAAACGATATACTGACTATATTATTTCTCTTGTAATATAATGTATTGCTAAGGATTCATTTCTACTACAGAAATTTGTGCGGGTTCCATGTTCTACAACTAATGTCAGCTTGGAATAATGGGAAAATCACACGGATCAACATGGTAAGTGAAACTGCTTTTTCGGTTAATAATTTATTTAGATAATGCTATTGATTATACTTTCTGGTTCTATTTTTGACTATGAACAGGATGGCCAAAGAATGCGAAAATGACTTGGTGATCAAATTGTTGACATACAAAGGGAATTCAAGAAAAATGTTAATTCCTAAAGAAGTGCAAGAGATTGTCTTTTCGCGTATCGAACACATGAGTTGATTATATATGTTCTCACATTATGTACAGTTTGGCATTGATATTTCAATTTAAGTAACAAACATTAGAGTTATATTTTAAATACATAGCTTTCTTAAAGACATATGTAATATTATATATGTAATATTATATTAATGTTTCCATCATAAACTGCGGTATAGGTTATTACATTATGGATAATTAAAGTCGATGTTTCATATTTAAATCTTTCTTGTGCTTGTACATATGTTACCATGGTATTTGTGTTTGCGCTTGTACATATGTTACCATGGTATTTGTGTTCCCGTTGCAACGCACGGGCATTTAACTAGTTTTAACGAGAAGAGAAAAAAAAACTAGCTCTTGAGCTAGACTCATACACAAATTTCAAAAAAAAAATGTGAGTGTGTTATGTAGACTTATTCATGCTACCAGACATTGCTAAAAGCTAGCACAGTTGAAAAGGTTGGTTTAGAGACAATAACTTTGGCGTATACCTTACCGTACCCTAGTTCAATGCATGTCGAGCGAACTAGTTCACTGCAGGTAGGCCCCCACTTGCATCCACGTCACCGTCATTTCGATGGGCATATTGTTTCGATCAGGAGCACGCTAAGTCCCGTGCTGCCGTGCAGCGTCGTCAAGCTCAATTGGTGTGCCCCAACCCCAACCCAATTGACCCATTTCCATTTGCTTGTTTTGTTTCCTTCATCCATTTCACATCCTGCGTGTGCTGCCGCGCCTACACACGCCTTTTTACTGGGTTAACGTGCCAAGGCCCAGCAGCCCGCCAGCACCAGCACAGTCGCCACACACTTCCTTAGACCGTCTCCAATGGTTAACTATTTCGCTATCTAAATGTGACGTGGTAGAGAAAAAAATAAGAGAGAGAATAATCACCAGGTACATGCAAATAGATAGACTATTTCATGTAGCCCAAAAACATGAGAGGAGCATGTGGGTCCAACAATATAAAATAATCGTTATTGTTGTCTCGGCCTCCCGCGTCAACCCGACTACGTAGATAGTACTAGCTATTACCATTGCGGACGTTAAGCGTCGGAGCCCGACTCTGTCGCCGATCCCATCCCACGCACACTAACCGAGGTTTCTGGTTTGTGTGCTGTGATTTGCCACAGCAACACGATGAAGACGGAGCAAGAGCTGGTTCTTTTAAAAAAAAATATTGCCTTATTCGTTCCGAATTTGAATGGTTTTTCCTAGAGATTTTATCAAAACGCACGACGGCACTCAATGCATTTCATTTGGCTCTCAGCTCGGGCGTTCAGAAATGGAAACTTGTAAGGCAAAAGTCCACCTTTCCTCCTCCAGTTTCGGTGAAAGTTTGCTTTTTCCTCCCTAAATTCTAAAATCATGTTTATGGGCCTATCAAATAAAGTTTATGGGCCTATCCGGCAAACACAATTTTGGGAGCTCCCACAACAAGATTGGGTCAAGCTAAACGTGGATGGCTCTTATCTTGAACTAACTGGTGAAGCTGGTGTAGGCGCAATTGCAAGAGATAGTAGGGGGGCGGTAATTTTTACTGCATGGAAATATTTTGAAAATTGCGGAAGTGCAGCAGAGGCCGAAGCCATTGCCTGTGTTGAAGGCCTTCGTTTGGCAAATCGCACGGGTCTGTCCCAGGTTATAATTGAATCGGATTGTGCAAGAGTCTTATCTTCTTTGAAAAATCAGATGACAGATAGGTCGGAGATTGGACAAATTATAGAGGAGGTGAGAAGCTGGACCCAGTTGATGAATGAATGGAAGTGTTCCCAAGTAAAGAGAGTGTAATCAAGTTGCAAATGCATTAGCTTCATTAGCTAGACGTTGTAAACATTCTGCGGTATGGCCGGGACAAGTGCTTGCGTGCGCTTCTCCTTTCTTTCATGCCGATTGTAATTTGTCTATGTCTAACTAATATAGCTTCTCTCTTTGCAAAAAAAAAAAAAAAAAAAAAAAAAAATCATGCAAACCATTTTCCCTCGACTTTTCAAACCATGTGTTTTACCTTCCTGGAGCGGTTTTCAAAGGCGGTTTTGTATTTTATTTATTTCGGATGAACCTTGAAAAATCTTAGTAAATCAAAGAAAATGATAAAATGAGAATTCTAATTTTGTTAGACTCCACATTAGATTTGGGCATGTAAATTCTAATTTTGTTGGACTCGACAATAGATTTGGCCATATAACTAAATAAATTTTATTGGCCATAGAACCAAATTCAAATAATAAAGGGCCAAATACCTAAGATGAGTTTTTTAGGACCATACACCTAATTCTCCCCATTTTTAAAACCGAAAACTGAAAAGTGAGGATTATCAATTGACGATGGGATGGAATACGATGCAAATTCAACAACCACTGGCAAATTAATTAAACGAGATCGACGCGTGGACAAGTTCACCAATCACCAATCTCCAGGACTCCACATCGAGTGCGTTGAGGCGTCTTGAGTGGATTAAGAGGCGTGGACAGGTTCACCAATCACCAGTCACCAAACCTACTCCATTGCCTGCTTCTTCGATCACACCATGCATTGGGGCTCCCTCCTGATGCATTGGGTTTGCGTGAGGAATGAAGACGTAAAAGCAGAGGACGCAGGTCTTGCGTTGCATGTCCACATCACCTAGAATTAATTAGAGGAGCAGAGGTGATTTTTCGTTTTTCTTTGTTAAATTATTGTTATTATTACATGTTATTATGATGAATAAGAGGGTGCAGACCCCTCCAGTCAATTCCACAATCATGGCTGACGACACGACTCACGCGCGATCCACATGCATGTACCACGGAGAACGTACGATTACGTACCTAGGAAAAATCCACCGTCAACGTACCGCGCGCATTCCCACTGCCATCGGAGATCCCGAAGGAAGCTTCGTCGTGGTCGGCTGGTCATCGTTCCACTGCCGTTGTTGCTGGTTGCGCGGCATGGCGACGGACGCGCGTGTGGCGTCGACGTCGACGACGACGAGAATGGGATTCGGTCAGGGCTGGTAAATATATAATAATGCTATTGTACTAGCTATGCGATGGTGATGGATAGATATGAAGGTGGTTTTGCGCCTCTTCGTGCTGGTGGCACCAAGTTTCCACAGCGCTAGTATATATTACTATAACGAAAACGATGTAGCTTGACTCAATCGATCGAGTAGGCGAATATACTACTATGGATCCCATTAGCACTAAAACTTTGTAGCTAAAATTCGTACTAACTGATCCAACAGAATTGCTAATAATAAACTTATTAATTATGTACTTCCTCCATTCTAAATTGTGATTCACTTTAACTTTTTTCGATGCATTGATTTTGATATGCACCTAGTTATACACTATTTCTAAATACATACGTATAAAAGAAATGAATCTAGAAAAGCCAAAGTAAACTATAATTGAAACGGAAAGAGTATATCTCTATTCTTCTAAATCAGAACCAAGCTCTCATTGGGCCACGTCACCGAGAAAACATGACCGCTCGATCCCTAACACGGTGATATTAGCACCGTCAGTCCAGGATATAGCTATAGAGGCTTCACGAGCCCAGCAATACCTCTCTACTACTTTATCAGGTGTTTCTCGAATAAAAACAAACATAGTGTCCTCAGCCCTAGCCGAGACATGCGCTGTAATTCTTTAGTGCCAATGGATGGTTGTCTTCAAAATACATTGGTCATATTTAGCTTGAACCTTATTTGATTTGTGTCGTTTGGCAAGACTTTGTAATAATTGGTGCGATTACAGTATATGTTGATAGATGAAGCGGATTTGTCATCCATTATTTTTAAAAAAAAAAACTAGCGAGGCGGTTCGGCGCAACTGCAGAAGTAAGTGCGCCGCACTTGCTAGCCAGACCACATTGGCTAGCGGCCTAAGCGCTGCCCCCGCCTATGAACATAACCTGGGCCTTGTTTAGATGTTAGAAAATTTTGCAAAAGCATTATTCGAACTCGCGTGCAGCACGTTTCGTTTGTTTGTGGTAAATATTATCCTACCATAGGGTAATTATGCTCAAAAAGAATCGTCTCGCAATGTACATCTAAACTGTGTAATTAGTTACTTTTTTACCTACATTTTATACTCGAGCGTATGTCTTTTGATGTATTTAATGTGATGTGATGGAGAAAGAGTGTAAAAACAATTAGAAATTTTAGCAATCTAAGAGTGTGTTTGGTTGTGGTGCTCATCCTAGCATGGCTAGAATTAGCCTGGCTAAATCTAGCCGCATGTGTTTGTTTGGTTACTTCTGATTTTGGTGGCCCATCGTAGCTTTGGTTAAGAGCTTGAGTGTTTGGTTGGCTGGTTTAAATTGCATACGGTCACCTCTTCGAGTTTGGTGAGTTCACCTCCTTTGGGACATTTTATCGAACATTTGGTGGGCATGCTTGCCATGGTGTGCGATTAACAAATCATGGTGCAAATCAATACAAATTGATGAAATCGCATGGAATCGAATCAAATTGAATGGATAAACAAGTCAAACGAATTCGCAATATCTTACGAATGAGGATCGATGGATAGGACCATGGCGATGCCGTTGGGGGTGGGCACCGGGGACGGTCTTACGGATGGCGACCGGGAGTGGGAGGACGGCCGCGGCGAGGTCTTTGGACTGGAGGAGGCCCTCGGCGTGGGCGACGAGGGGCAGCGTGGAAGCGGCTGGGAGCGGCTGCGCGGCGCCGGAAACGAGGTCGGCAGGTGCATCTCGCCACCTTCAATTCGGAAGCGGGGGGATCCCGGCGAGAAGGCGTCGGCGTTGGTGCCATGGCCGGACGGACTTCAGGTCGTGGTCGTGGGAGGCGACGCGCGACCACCTCAATCGAGCGCGTGACCACCTCCAGCAGTGCCACCGCCACCGCTGTGGTGGTCGCGACGCTGCAGCGCGGGACCTCTCGGCGCGCGGCGCACTTCTTCGTCTCGTGGTCGTGGGAGGCGGGTGCGGGACTCTGGCAGGACATTCTCACGGTCGTGGGCTTGGGAGAGGAAGCCGGCTGCGGGCGCCCACCAACACGGTCGCGGGCACGAGGATGGGGATAGATCTACCGGCCGCGATCTCCACTAGCATGCTTCCTTCTCCCTCCGGTGATTCCTCCCTCTTTGCTTAGGCCCTGTACCGCCCCGTCGAGGGAGAGGAGGCGGCGAGTGGGATGGCCGGGCGCGGGGCGGGGCGTCGATGGTGGGAGCATTGGAGGAGGACCGCGTGACCGAGCGGTGACACGACGCGGTCAGATCGGGAGCCAGCCGTAGCCCGGCCAGGGATTGAATCACCACCCCTGCGATTCGATCCTGGCGAGTGCTAAGCTGGCGTCACGGACTCGAGACGGATGGCTCATGGGAACTGCTCGCATCGAATTTCAGCAACCAAACATCTAGAAGGGAGCCCAGTGTAGCAGTGCCAGCCCAAATTTCAGCAACCAAACACACCCTAAACATGGCCCTGGTGAAGCTGCTGCTGTGTTCTTGAAGGTCAACCTCGGTGAACATAACCAGCCTGCGATGATGAGGTATGCGACAAGCTAGATAGTCGTAGCTAAGTGAATTGTACAACATATACTAAAGATTGACATGAATATTCTCTCCACGTTTTCATCTTTCAAATAATTGGCAGAACCCATTCCACAATCCTCAGTGATTAATCAGTTAAATTGATTAAAAAAGAATATTCATACAGTTTTCTTTTTTTGAAAACAATGGCAGGAGTGTTGCCTTTCAATTAAGAAGGAATGAAAGAGAGTTTATGTACAAGCATAAGACACACACCCCAAAGTGGAGCAAAAAGGGGAACACTCTCCACTAGGGGAGGCAACTAGGGGCAGCTTGGAGGTGTGAATGCAGCTCAGTGAAATCCTCCCAAGAGAGGATTTGGCTCCAAACCGCCTTTGTGAAGGGACAACACAAACAAAGGTGTGGACATCCTCTCTTTTATAGGTTGTGCGTCGTAGAATCCAGGCCGGCGAAGATCTTACATTTGTTCTCCACTTCTCTCCGAATTTGGTCACTACGAAAAACAGCGAAGGAGCCTCTCAATTGGACCCGGTAAGCTGAGCGGGTGGAGTAAGCACCATCCAGGGTCCTTCGCCAGGTGATGGAGTCTCGGACTCCTTGCTGCAGGTGTACGTCCTGGATCCTTATCGACAGGGACACAAATTCTTCGATATGAACAGCGAAGGTGATTCTCCCTCTTAGTGAGCACATCCAATTGTTGTATATTCATACCGGTTCAGTCAGTAAAATCATGATAAGTTCCTTCATCCTGCATCCTAATCCACTGACACGCTCAAGTAATCTAGTAAGGTGCGGCGATTTTTCTAGTGTATCTTTAATCCAATCTCCGACCACCTATTAACTAGTAGATCCAAATTCCAAACTGTCTTCTACTAAACGTAAGCTTGCTAAAATTTATTCAACTTCGGCCTCGCAGCCGTAAACAACAGTGTGAGCTGTCTGACTGTCTCCACCTCACGACTTTTGCACCACAGCGAGGAACGAAGCGGCGAGGGAGAAAGCTACCATTAGCCATAGTCAAACAACAAACTAACCGAAGCACAGGCACAGGCGACCGGTCATCGATCAGTCGCTCTCGATCCGTCTGGACCTTGTGCATGGAATCGAATTCGAAAGTATACAGGTGGCAGCATCTTGTTGGGCAACATCAGCGTGGAAATAAACTGGAAGCCCCGGCCAGAAACAGCGACGGAGCCGCCTACCGTTGCTGGAGCGAGCGAGTATATATAGACCTCCGACGACCTCACGGTGCGTCGGTGAGATACACAAAATCTTGTGGCTAGCTCAATCCGGCGGTGGGATTTTCGGCGCCCATCAACAACGGAGTATCGACGGAGGTCCCACATACATCTGCCTCCTCCCTCTCGTCGCCGGTACCGACCAAGATCCGGTCACCTCGGAGCCGGTTGGTTCATCAGGTAATAATAAGAAACCCAGATGAAGCCTGATTTTAATTAGTTTTCCTCTCGGATTATATATATTCGTTCGCTGGAAGCTAGCATCAGACTTGTTTTTAACTTTCCCATGCGGCATGGGCCATTCTGATCGAATTCGTGGGTCGGGGGAGCTCTGCATGCTGCAGCGGCGCCGCACCGCGGGCGAGCTGAAGGGTGGCTCCGATCGAATCGGTCAAAGGAAAATATCGAGACGGCCTTGCTGCCATGCATGGATCCCTATAGCTAGTTGCTGACTTGTGGGATGCACGACGGCCTCTGCATGCTGATGAGCAGGTCGCTTGCAGAGGCCGGCGCCGGCGTGTGGTCGTCAACGCGTACACCATGGCGCCTGCATGCGCTCCCACTTGCTGAAGATCCTTCTGGACGTACGCCCTCATCCGCGCCCTCATCCGCACCGGCCATGCTCGGATCCAGCCCGTGGCCGCCGTGGCATCCAGCCGGTGACCGGAGCCGCCGCTCTCCGTCAACGACGACTAAGAGTGTGTTGTCAAAAAAAAAAAAAAAAAAAAAAAAAAAAACGACGACGTAGGGTGACTCCGTGAGGAGACCCATATATACCGTTGGACACTTTCTATATTAAAGTCGCTGTTGCTATCAACTGCCCTCCATGTCCAGGATCCTCTGTGATAGATACAGCATCACTGTGGGTGTATGGGTGTGTGCAGCGGCGCAGAAGATCCTGGCGACTAGAAGAGGACAAATAGGGGCTAATTAATTGTGAACAATTTGATATACTTTTCCACCTTTCCTATTTCGAAACTCTTTCGAAAGACATTGGAAAAAAAATCTTACTATGATAAAATTGTTCAAATCTATATTTTATCATTTGTGTTAGGACACCACCATCTTTTGTTTTTGTTTTTCTATAGAAAAAAATACTAATTGTCTTTTGTCTATTATGATAAAATTGTGCTACCTAACACTTGATGACATATCTCACTATTGGATGATGATCAAGGATCTAGCAGGTTCTAAAAAATGTTGGTTATTTTTTTTGTGAAAAAAAGATATAGCAACTCCCATATTTCTTTGATGTCTACAATTTAAATGGTTCTTTTTATATATTTTTTCCCGTAACCATAACTTTATCACACCACAAGAGTATCGCATAGAATGGAGTTTAGGGTGTAAACACTGTGATATTTTGGAGTAAACCAATAATAATTTCTCACTAACCGCCGTGGTTTGTTTTAGTGGCTGTTTTTCAAAAGTGATCCCGCGCCATGGACAACACCATGGACACTGATGCGCTCATCGACCACGGACCTGGTGTTGCGCGCAGCGTCTCCGAGATCCCGCTGATCCCGCTAGTTGGCAGCATTTCTCGTGGCCCCAACAGCTTGTCATCTGTCAGTTCGCCGCCCCCTCGTGAGCCAGCCGCCGCCAGCAACCCCTCCGGCGGTGGCAATGGCAATGCTGGTCCGGCCACCGCCGGACCCATCGGGACGACCAGGCTCTCTGCTTCTCCTCGTCCTCGTTCCCCTGTTCCTCCTGCTACTGGCGCACCGATAAGTACTGAGGAGGTATGTCCTGTCTTAATTTGTCTTTGAATCTACACTCCGTACCAATCATGTTTCACTGATTTTCCAGTTTGCTGAGGGATAAAAAAAAATGATGTGTGCTTGTGTGTTCTTCGTTTCAGGATGTCTCCAAGCTTGACCTCGCGATCATGGCGTGTAGTATTTCTTTTGTGGTGCCAGTGACCCTGTACATCAAAGATCTCACCAGCAGCTGGGAAACTCCGTGGAAAGTGCTGTACGGCGTTCTGTTGATACTGTCCCTAGCGTCGACGGTCACCGGCTTCTTCACGGCCTGGTGCCCCGCCGTGTCGTGGCGCAGGAAGCTCTCCCCACCTGCGCCAGGTTTGGCCTGGTCGACGCTGCCGCGCTGTTCGTCGTCTTCCTCTTTTTTGCAAGCTGGGGCGATTCGGATGCGCTGCCGGGGTCGCGGCGGCCGCTCGTCGTGGTCGTCTTGGCCGTAGTCTGGGCATGGAGCGAGCGGCCAGCAACGACAGGCCGAGCTGAGGCCGCAGCCGCGGTACAGGGCGGTGCCGGCGGACTTTCTCACGACGTGCCGTGAATCTAGCTTGCAATGTACAGTAATCCTCAAGCAAGGTATATAACTCCCCGCACGCAGGTCGTCTCTACATACAGCGAGCCTTCTTGTATTTTCCTCTAGGAGTCTAGGATAATTTAGTTGTACAGATTTTAATTTGCTGTACCACGTGTATATTGTTGTATATGGTCGATAGGTTTGATGAATGTCGTAACTATTATACTCCAAGTATCGTAGCTAGTACACATACCGTCAAGAATGTTTTAATTGGCCACATATGGACACGCAACCACACGGGTACTAGTGCTAGCTGCATATGCATATCGGAATCCCGTTCTATGCCCACTGTCTAGGGCTTTGCCGAGTGCCTAAAAGAGAAGCATTTCCCGGTAAGGCCTACACCGAGTGCCCTTTTGCATAGGCGGCACTTTCGGTAAAACTTTTGCCGAGTGTTTTTAAGGCTTCGTTGAGAGTCCGGTAGTGTAACCCGCCTCCGTTTGTTGCCGGTGTCTATATGAAAGTGGGCATCGATGAGCAAGGTCATCCCATCACTCATCACGGCAAGCTCGGCATATGATCCGATGGTAATGTTGTTTGTTTTCATCACCGCTCGTCTGACATATAATCCGACGGTGACGTTGTTTTGGTCACCGCTGGTTCGTCGTACACTCATCATCATCGCCGGTGCGTTGTTCGATCTGACAATTTTTTTGGTCATCACAATGGGTGCAACATTTGGTCTTACAATGCTTGTCGAGAGCATCGCTTCTGGTTTTATCATATCTTTTGACGGTGATACTGCATTTTCATAATACTAATTTAAATGTAGCACAAGGATTAATAGCAATAGCATCGGCAATGTGGCTACATCAAACCAGCAATCTATTTACCTACACAACGCATCAAAATATACAGCCAGCCTAGCACAATGTCCATCACCTAGCATATCGTAGGTCATCTTCAGCTCTCTACGACTACCAAGCCATTGCCCTGTATCTACCTCCTCTGCAGCATATCTCTTCTCCCCTATAACAGCAACCAGAGGAGAATTGCATAGCAGCATAGCTCAACCCGACTATTGTAACAACCATGATTGTTGCATACATGGTTAGTCTCATGTTTGAATTGAGTTTGGAGTGCCTTAAACCTGGGTTTTTATATAGAAAAGGCTCTTTTTTTTTTGACAAAGTATAGAAAAGGCTCTTTGTTTCTCTCCTTCCTTTAGGACCAGTCCAGTTTTTTTTTTTTTTTTTTTTTGAGGAGAAGGACCACTCCAGCTTCCAGCCCACCAGAAAAGCCTACGCACGCCTCGGCGCTAACGGGCCAAGGCCCAGCAGCGCGCGCCATGGGCTGGCATGTGATGACTTATGAGCATGCCGCGCATGACGTCCGTTGCAAAGTAAAATCCATTTCCTAGGCCGACATTGGGTCGCAGTTGCAGCCCATGGAGAAGAGCAACGTGCGCAGATGACGGAATACAATCGGCAGGAGCTAGATTAGCTATAGCAGTTGCACGGCGGAAAGCGCGGAACACACGACGGCCAGACCTGCCTCTGACCCGCCTCAGCAGTGCAACAAGCTAGATTAGCTGGTTGCTGTCCGGAACTCAAGCGTGCGCCGTGCACATGGACAGGCCATGCTATTGCTATAGCTGCCTGGCTGATTGATGATGATGAGCCAATGCAACGAGTGTGTACGCGCAAGCACTCGGGCACAAATTGACCGGCTTGGCTCTCTCTCGCCGCGGCGCCAAAAGCAAGCACGGCGCGACAAGTCAGCTGAGAGCCTCCTCCTCCTCAGGTAGCGAGCGGAGCGAGCTCCTCTGCCCTCTGCATCTCCACTCCAGCACCGACGTTTCTCCATTATTTACTGCTCGATCAAGAGGCCGGAGAACCAAAGGAGATCAGATCGATCGATCGAGCTGGCTTTCCTCAACATGGAGCTGCAGACCTGGGCCTTCACCGTTGGTATCCTAGGGGAGAACTGCAGGCCCAGTTTTGATCTGCGTTCCGTGTCGTCCTCACCTTCTCTCATTCCTTGTTCACAATTCTGTACCAAAGCTGCTTAGCGCCTAGGTTCAGGTAATAATTAATAGTTGATCCAGTCAATTAGGATTATGCCTTTTTTAGCCATGATAGAGTGTGAGTAATATTGTTCAATTCTGCTTATGTATCTGATTCAAACAAAGGGAAATTGTTTGCTTTAAGCACATGGCCATATGCAATACTATCTGAAAAGATATATACAGAATGAACACATTTTGTGATATAGATAAGGCAGGTTAAAACTATAAAAATCAATGAACACCTAAAAGTCTCATAACACATATGCAAGCTAGCTTAAGGGCAGAAAAAACCTTGAGTTACGTGTAATTCCAGAATCGTATGCTTTGTTCGGCGGGCGAGCTCGAGCGCTCATTGTTCTAGATGCCGAGCATGCGCTCTGTTCAAGGAGCGAGGTGGAAGAGGAGAGGACATCCGGCGAGCTAGGTCGGTGGCCATCGTGCCAACTGCCAAAGCCGTCGTCGTTGTCTGAGAGAACGGAAGCAGCGCCATGCTGCCGTCCGCGCGCGCCGCCTTCATGCATCACCTCAGCTGCGCCCACGAGCACGCGTCCTCTCGACTTCTCGAGGCTATCTCTGGCTGAGGTGGCGACGTGGCGTTGGCCGCAGCCGCGGATCGAGTGGCACCGCGACGACGGGTCTGGGGGCTGGGCAGTGAGCACAGGCGCACAGCACGCCGAGCTCCAGTTGTCCAAACTCCAGAGGTGGTCTGCCAACCTCTGCGTTGCCTGATCAAGTTTAGGCTATGGAAAAACATAGAATGTGTTCAAACCAAATCAGTGTAGCGAACAATAATAAAAATCCGTGGACATGGAGGCAACGACGGCGTGCGCGACGACGAAGGCCATGTCGGCGATGTGGCGAAGCCACCGTTTTAGCGGGCAGCGCGGCGGCCACGATGCGCACGGCGATGTCCACCGCGGCGCCGGCGCCGGCACCAAGTACGCCCGCGTACAGCTGCAGGCACGACCACGCGGTCGCCGGAGGCGGAGGACGAACACGGGGAGAAGTCAAGCAGCCTCGATGCCTTCCCTGGCAGGCCTGGCGTTGTCGGCCGCCATCCTGGCTGCGAGCGCCCCCACGGCGGCGCTGACGCGTCAGCGCGGGAGCACGGACAGCAGAGAGGGACAGCGTCACGTAGTAACCGCCCAAGCTCCGGCAAACCTGGTCCAGCGCCGAGGCATGACGGCGCTGGTGCCGACGTCGACGTTGTCCAAGCCTCACCGATGCCGGCGACTAGACCGACCCTGTTGGCTTTCCATGGGCCCACAGGATGGCACCGGACCACTATACCGTGCAACGTTCTCATGCCATGCATCCATGAAGCCGCGTTGACGGCCGACTGCCAAGAGACCCGATAAACAATACCTCACCTCACCTCCGTTGGCCATTGCGATATATGACTTCATTCCAGACGATGGGTAAGTTTTTTTTTTTTTTTTTTGGTTGCTTTGTGCTTGTTGTTAATTAAGTGCTGATTGGGTTCTTAAATGTCAGTACTTTTATGGTGTTACTTAGTATATGGAATCCTATATTGATTGCACTGGAAAGAGAGCAAAGAAGAGAGATTTCTGCAAACACTCTCACCAAACACAAGGCTTTGAAGATCACAAAAGTCACTTACCGCTTACAACGAGATCTAGCCTCACTAAAAAATCAGCTAAAATATCCAATGAAACAACATTAGCAAAACGATTCCTCTAAAAAACACATAATTCTTACACCATTCCTTCCATTCCAAAATGATACATGTTGTTTTGACTTTTTAAGATTCATAGGTTTTACTATGTATATTTAAACAAGTAGACATATTGTACACCTCTATGCATAACAAAAGTTATATGCATCTAAAAAGGTCAAAACAACTTATAATTTGAAATTTTGGGGATTATATTAAGATGGTCCTGACAATAGTTTCACTCTAGACATCCAAATTCTGACCTTAAAGATAAGATTGAAGATTTGGTTGGACAACTCGGGAAAGCATATCTGGTCGTGGCCTTTATCGGTTTTTTTTTTTCTCCCTTCATCTTAGCGGTTGTAAATCGAGCATAGTTGAGTTGGTTATCTAGTTCTATTTAATGGCAGTTGTATTGATGTTGGTGGTATTATGGTAGTTATTCAGATTGCTGAATTTCTTGTTCCTATTTTTGTGCGTTGTAGATAATGCATTTATGTTCTATTTCATTTTCACTCTGTGATTTTTTGCAAGTCGCGGCATCTTTTGCGCGAAAATCGCGCGCTCAGCGGCCGGTGCGGATCGAACCCGCGACCTCGGGCTCGTGCGATCCCAGCCTTACCACCGCACTACACACGTGTTTGTGTCCATATGCATTAGGTTTTCCTCATATATTATAACAAACCGAGTATAAATTGTTTGTTTAAGGCCCTATCTCCAATTCATGTGAAACTTTACTAGTATGTTAATAGAGCCAAAATGAGGTGTCTAAAAAAAAAAAAAAATGCAAAAGAAATAAAGAACATATAGAGAAAAAAAAAAAAAAAAATTAATACAAACACTGTTCAAAAATATATGATCCTTATAGGTTTCGAACTGGGACCTAGAGGTTTATTTATTATCAATTGGTCAAACCATTGGGTTGTTGCACCCCTTCCTTCCCATTTTATGAATGAGACTTTGAAATTTATTTAGGAATTTCAAAATTCGTTATTGGGCCAACAGCCCACGGGCACTTGGCCGAACGGCTGCAAAAGTGCAAAGTTGCGAGCGCCTTCTCAATTTTAGTTCCACCTCGCTTAGACGGATAAGAGAGACAGAGTCAATGGTCTATATAATAATAATATCCAGGCACAGCCCGTAGACAGCTCAGCTCCTTGAGTTTGCTTGCCTCCATTGGCTAACTCCTATTGGTCAAAAAGCGGTGTCTTTCCATAAGTTGATTTAGTGCCAAGACGATGCCAGTAGTCTCTTCTTCACAGTCGTGGTCATGCATCGGCACCTAAGAGCCAGTTATCTATCACAGTCAAGCAATACCTACTTTGGTCTCGATCTACTCCCTCCCCTCTACATCCATCCGTATATACGCTAGCAAACTTTTGAATCGACGCTACATATATAATTAGAAGTTCTCCTTGTGGAACTCGAATTTGGTGTTGGTGTTCCGCGAGAAATCCTGCGCGAGCTCGCG
Organism: Hyparrhenia diplandra; assembly: GCA_015847255.1. Taxonomy (NCBI): domain Eukaryota; kingdom Viridiplantae; phylum Streptophyta; class Magnoliopsida; order Poales; family Poaceae; genus Hyparrhenia; species Hyparrhenia diplandra. The sequence goes on from JADLZK010001408.1 coordinate 536,875, forward strand.
CAGCTCCTTTGTCAGCACCGGGGCACCACAGTAGAACACTCCTGCAACATCAAAGATCAGAGAGGATTGATTCAGAAACTGAGTTATGGGTAATGCATGCATTATAGCTGTGTCTGTAGTTGTTTATCCCAATTATATTCAGGTAAAGATAGCAAATGCCTGATTTAACTCATCAGTTAGGCCGGCATGTTAGAGTGCCTCTTTCACCGCGATCCATCTGTAGAACAGAACATGCATGCAAGAAGAGAAGCAAGCGCACCTAGCTAGCTAGCTTGGACTAATTTAACTTACCGACACGCTGCTTCTGGTGCTTGAGTGCGATGCGCTTGTAGACGTCGCGCCAGTTGGGCCTGGCGAAGTGTGCCTTGACGCGCGTCCCGGACACGACGTCGACGCCGTGCTTGGCGTGGTTGATGCTCTGGAGCATGCCGATGAGCGCGGACCGGGCGTCGCCTGGCTCGTACACGCTCGTCAAGTAGTTGTGCACCTCGATGACGCCGTTCTTGTCGGTCTCGGCCACCTCGTCGATGACGCGACGGCCATGAGGACCAGCATCACCAGCCCCGTCCACCCCTCGGTGCCCTTCACGAACCACCAGTAGTTTGGCACGCGAGGGGTCGCCTTGAAGTACTGGATGAGTGGGGCGTACTCGGCGTCGGTGGCGTGGAGGAGCCTCGGGAAGTCGCAGGTCAGGTGGGAGAGGATGTGGAGTCCCGCGCCGACGGTGATCCCCACGGCGACCACCTTGTGGAAGTTGAGGTTGTCGTCGAACGGCACGACGCGGGCGAGGACACCGCCGGAACGGTTACGGAGCCAGGTGATGGTGTTCCGGCACACCGGGAGGAGGATGAGCGCCATGTTGAACTTGAGCGTCTCGGCGCCGCCCTTGGCGACGCAGACGCAGTAGCCCATCACGTGGAACACGTAGCGGCGACGGTACTGGATGAACTTCCAGGTGAAGAGGGTGACGCAGATGGAGAGCCACAGGAGGAGAACCCACACGCGACGCCAGTTGTCCTCGAGGAAGTATTGGGCGCGGCGGTACCATCGCCGGAGTGGGTTGGGTTCTGGTGTTGGGCGGAGGCTTTGGGAAAGCATCTGGCTGAGGTTACGGCTGTTGGTGGTGCCGATGTGCATGGACTGGGAAGGGGCTTGGAGGAGAAGCATCTCCAGGTTGTAGAGCTCGATGTAGCCGAGGTTGCCGGGGTCTAGCTCCTCCATGATCAGACGCGCGTACTCCTCGGCTTGCTCCGTGATCTTTGAAAGCTTGTTCGCCGACGCGCTCAGCGTGATGATGTGCAACAGACATTTGGGTTGGTTTGGGTTTTGGTTGGTTGATGAACAGGTGTGCATTGTTGGAGCCACGGATGCCGACGGGTAGAGTAAGTTACCTCTTTGACATCCTCCTCGGTGATCCTGCCGTCCGCGTCCTTGTCGACCCTGAAAGCCATCGGTGAGGAAGCGTTTGACGGTAGGTCCGGAATTAATGGAGGCCGGGGTTACTGTTACTGTTTGTTGCTACTCGATCCTGCCGAAAATATTAGCAGTCAGTGATGGACGTACATGTCGAAGAAGGTGTGCATGCGGCCGTCGAAGCTGGTGTCGGAGATCTGGTCCCAGAACTCGAGCAGCTCCGCCTTGCTGATGCTGTCGCCGGACATGTTGCGGCGCCGCGGCAGCGCGTCGAACAGCTCGCCGGAGAAGTCCGGCTCCTTCATCCCTGTTGTACTTTTTAAGTAAGTATACACGTGTGTGTGTGGACGGCAATAAAACCCTGGCAAGAAAGAAGAAGAAGAAAACGAACTCACCGATGCATTGGCCGAACTTGGAGCGCTGTAGAAGTCCGTTGTCGGCGAGGTTGTCGAAGCGCTTCTCGACGGTGTCCCATCCGGAGGCGCCCTCAGCTGCATTGATGATGAACGTTGAGCCCCTTGAGCGCGTGCGCGGCCCCTGACATGGACCGGTCGAGCCCGCCGCCCGGCCTCGGGTTATGCATGGCGGCGGCTGTTTCCTCTCTCTCTGCGACGTTCCGGCTGGTAGTCGTCTGTCTGGCGAGGGAGGGAGGGGTGGGTTTTATAAAACAGTATGATGCATGCATGCGTCATCATACTGTTAGCTGAAGATGATAGTAGATTCAGGCTTGCGTGCACGTACAGTCCTTGCCTGCATGGTTACTTCAACTTAATTTTGAATGCAAAACAATGCAACCTCTCAATGATTAACCGTACGTTTCAGAAGAAGACTCTACACGTGGTGCGTCAATAGAGTAGAGTGGCTAGAATTTCTACTCAGAGGGAACTCAGAAGTAGACGTGGTGCGTCAATCAACGATCGATGACTAGAATTGATCTCTTTGCGTCAATAGAAGTAATGGTTAACGGAAACAGACACCTCTTTGGGATCGGACCACAATGCTCGATCTCTTTCTTCAAGGAGATATTAGCCTTCACTTTTATAGGTGCTTCCGATTTCAAAGTGACTGGATCCATATGCCTGGTTTCGTCACGGAATACACACCCAAGAGACTTGATGTTGCGTACGTCTAAAGAATTGGACAAGGAAAACTATGAGTGGGCCGATAACATTGACAAATTTGGAATGGCCACAGCAAGAGATGGAGGGCGCTTACAAGAATTAGAATTTATGAAATATATCTACAAATTAAAGGCCCTGGGCCTGGCGGCAATCCAAAAATCTCGAGCCTCGAGACTAATGTGGATGCGGCATGGTTTTTCCATCTGCATGCGAGCGAGCAGCAGGAAGAATAAATCATTCATTACTGCACTCAATAGTGATTGTATCGCAACAAAACAAAGTAAATTTGTCATTTAAACCATTTTGCTGGGTACCTCAACTATAAGAACCAAGGCCATGATCTGGATGAACTTCATTAAAGGTAGGTGCTGTGGATAGTTGTGGAAAGCCGTTACGTTGCAGGCTAAAAATTTACACCATGCCCCTATGGATCCTAAAAGAAATTGATGCTCGGTAAAATAGGTGTACTTTCAATGGCAAGTAGAGCTATTTTCATTTTCGGAAAGAAATTAGGTGAGCGATGCGCCCACGGAAGCTGATGCCGCCCGCTACCCATAACTCTGATTAGGAGATCTTTTATTTATCCGGCCGCCGGCCGGCTCATTTTGTTAGTGGACGGCTCGCGTTCTGCGCGGCTGACTGCGAGTAGACCTGCGTTCGTTCGTTCCTGTTTTTTGTCATCCATGTGCATATGGCCGTATATGTCTTGGTTTGCTACATACAAAGAGATAGAGAAGAAGGTAGCATGGGCATATATATGTACCTTGACATGCAAATTAAGAAGCGGTTTTGTGGTGCTACGTACAGCACCATGCATCTCAACGTGCGAGGAGAAAAAGCAATAGTCGTTACGTGGCAACCAACGGCGATGGAGCAGCGTACGTGCCATGTCACTCGTAATGCCGGGTAATGCCCCGGCCATGACGACATTAACTGCCACTCGTTCACCTCCATCCATGTCACGTGGCCGTCGACGGGTAAACCTTCCCCGCCGTTCCGTCATGGACGCCGCTACCATGGGCCAGCGCTAGGTATCCGTCGTTTTTCCTATGCGTGTACGTCTTAGGCCCGTTTATTTATAGTACTACAGTAGAGGAGGGTGAGCAGATAAAAGAGAAGGCTGGGAAGCCTCACCATTCGCATAGATGCAGAGCAACTCGTGAGAGGGAACCAAGAGCAAAAAGAATAATATGGATCTTAATTGAGCTTTCAAATCTTGAACCGACTTGGAAACTCTTTCCACAAATCTCTTCATTCTAATTGACAACAACTGGCAATGCTTTAACAATTACTAGTACTTGACTCCATTTTCAGTACCAATTGTGAATTTTCAGTACCAATTGTGAATCAACACTACTTGCAGAAGTACGACAGAGGTCTGCTATTATTCACTTATACGACAGGTTATTGCTAGCCCTTCAGGTAATCATCAGGTCCTCATCTATCAGTTGACCTGGCGGCACTGCTTCCTGATCTGTCCATTGGTGCCGGTGAGCACCTCGGCAGCGTCCCATCTTCTTCATAGACATGGAGAACGCCGCGTAGAACTTGATCGGGTTGGTGAGGTCGGCCACCATCTGCTTGGCGCGGCGGGCGGCGTTTGCGCGGAAGCGCGGTGTCGGACGCCAGCGTGCCCTCGGTTCTCGCTGCACCCTGGTGTAGTACCCACTATCGAACTTGAACGGCGATCCGGCGCCGAGGTTCCACGGTGGCCCCCGCTGGCGACGGGTTGGGGAGCCGACCTTGATGAGCGCGTCTGGCGTAGGCCGAGTCCAGCATGGTCGACCGCCCGTGGCGTTCCCCGGTACGGCCTGGGCGTGACGCTGGAGCACCTGGCGGCGACGCCGATTGTGTCGCGCGCCCGGCGCCACCAGTCCGTGAGGTTCGGGCCGCGCTTGGTGAAGCTGTCCAGCGAGGTCCTTGAACCCGCGAAGGGGGACGGCAGCGTGTTGGTGTTGGGCAGACAGCTGAGCCGGGCCGAGGGCCTAGGGCTTCGCTCGCTCCCACCCGCCGGCCACCCAGCCCCGGCGTCCACCGTCCGGCAGGGCGGCGCTGCCCTATAGCGCCGTCTACCACCCCCCTCGGGCCGCTGCTTCTCCCCCGCCATGGCGGGGAACCGTCTTCTCGCAAGTCCCGGGCGGAGGAGGTCGAGGGAGGCCTTCGGACCTGGCTCGCCTTTCGATGCCGATGGCAAGCTCTCCTTCTCCGACACCGAGGGCGACTCTCGACGAGGATCTCCCTCCGCTCCGCCACCGCCCGAGGCAAGGGCAAGGAGGTCGCTGGAGTCGGCCCAGCGCGCCTAATTTGCCCTCCGGAGCCAATGCCAACGTCTCGGCCGGCGGGCTTCATGGCGGCCGCGAGCCTCGCACGAGGCCCCGGGCCGCCGGGTCCACGCCCGCGCCGCGCGCTCCCGCGGTCCCTCACCGCCGGCTGCCCACCCCGCGCGGGAGCGTGGTCCAGCGTGGACGCCGACGCTTCTTCCAGTCCGCAGCAGCGTGCCGGGGCCTGCGTTCGCCGCCCGCGGCCTTCCGGGCCGGTCCCTCGGGACCTTGTGGGTATGTGCTTCAACCTGTCTCCGCCCCCGCCACAAGAGTTCGAGTGCAGGTCGCCGACGTGGTGTCTCCGTTGCGGTCCGAGGGTCACCGGCGGCCGATCGCCACTTCCGGCCGGGGCCAGCGCCCGCCGCTTCGACTCTGGGAGGCGGCCGGCGATCGCGACCGCCGCCGCGACTCATGCCGTCGTCAAGGGGCCGTGCTCCCGCCGCCTGCGCACGGCGGGCTCGCTCCGGGCCGCTCCGTCGCACCCGAGGCGCCCGCCGGGCTCGGCTCGCCCGCGTCTCCCTCGCCACCTCCGCCACCGCCGCCTCCGCCGCCGCCGCCTCATCGGGATATGGAGGAGCACGCCGTCGTCGAGCACAACCCGCCGCGGTGGCGCACTCCGTCGTTGTCGTTGCGCACCCAGACGGCGTGCACGCGAGGAGGAGCTGAGCACGCCCCGCCTGCACCGTCCCGGTGGCACCGGTCCCATTGATTGTGTCTCCTCGTTGTACACCTACCTCCATAGCTGCCGACATCTCGCCAACGACGCCGACGTTCGCCGCATGAGCCGGAGGACTTCATCGTTCGCTTCGCCGCCACGTCGGCCAGGAACGCGTCCTCAACTCCAGGTCCGTGCACTCCTGCGGTTTATCCGCGACCTTGGCGCCCGGACTTCCATGGCTAGGGCTGGCGCGTTCAAGTACCGCGGTCGTGGTCGCTCTTCGACGGCTACCCCTCCACGCCCGGGGGACATCCGGGCCGCGCGGGCGTACCTGGGCAGCTGCTGCTCGGCATCGAGCTCACCGACTTCCGTGACACATTGCCGGAGGATGACCGCGGCTGTTCGTCATGGCTTGGTGCCCGCACCCTAGCTTCATCCCGCCCGCGGCGGCTGATCCAGATCCCCGAGCCCGTCCTCGACGCCACGGCCGTCCGGCTATCCGCTCCTGGGCTACGCTATCGTGCGTGCTCGGGTCATCGCCCGTGCAAGACTGGTCGATCGACCCGCCGAGCTTCGCCCGGCCCTCGGTGGTGGCGGCGGCGACGGAATGGCGACAACGGCGACAATGATGGCAGCAACGGCAATGGTGGTGGCGGTGCACAGCCTCGGCGGGGGACTCAACGAGGACAACTGGCCAGGCCGTCGCCGGCGTGGACGGTGACAGCAGCTCCACCGACTCCGACCCAGGCACCACCGTTACCACCCCGGTGATGGCCGGCATGTTCTCGGCGGCCGTCTCTTCAGGTCGGAAGCATTGCGTGCCCCCTGCCACGTGACGGTGGGACCGAGTCTGACATTGATGGCGACGACACCGGTCGGTCAGCGTCTGCGACGTCAGGGACATCCACTGTTCCGCACGCTGCAGGCGTTGCAGCACCAACGGACACAACGGTCGATGAGTGCATGGTCAGCGCCGGGCCCTGTGCATGCACAGCCTGATGCAACGGTCGAGCGTTGGGAGCTGCACTCAGCTCCACGCACGCCAAGGATCGCTTCCAGGATTTCCTCGCCTGCCGGTTCCAGGGTCGCCAGGGACCTGCGTCACGACTTTTCGGGTAGCCCACTCCCATTGTCAGCGGGCCCTGCGTGCACGCCGGTACACGGCTCACATGGTGTACCGATTCAGCCGCTAGCCTCTCCGCACCTGTCGGTCGCCAGGGAGACCGGTAGCGCGCGCGTGGGGTTCGTCAACCGCTTCATCATGGTCGCGCCGCACCTGCTCCAGGCCGGTCTCAGCTGCCAAGCCACAACTGTTGTTGCCAAGGATGATTGGCGGGCCGAGTGCGTCAGCTCAGAGCTGGGTTTTGCTGAGCCCGGTCGTGTGCTGCTGCTCCTGGATCACAATGATGTTGGGACCAAGCGAACGGACTGGTGGGCCGAGGTGGCGGCCCAGGAACTCAATGCTAGGCCGAACGTATCGCCGACGCGGCCGTCGTCATCAGAGGACATCGCCGATCCTCCTGCTCCGGCTGCTGAGCCCTGCGTGCCTGCTCCGGGGCCTGATCTGCCTACGATCGCTCCTACAGTTGAGGACTTCGTCGCCACTTTCAAGAAGCAGCTTGACCCTCCGCTCCTCTCCACGCCGACGCTGCGCAAAACCCGCCCGCGGCAGACCGCCTCTGAGGTCGTGCCCAAGCGCAGCGCGAGGTTGGCTGCCAAGAGCGGCTCCAGGCACCTCAAGCCAGAGGCACAGGCAAGGAAAGTGCTTCTCAAGAAGATCGGCGTACATGTGGAGGCGGAGCACGAGGACTCAGTGTCGTTCGACGAGCTCCATGCGGCCTTGACGGGCCCAATGGCGGAGCTCAACAAGGAGGCCATGGCCGCTTTCGTCCTGCGCGGGAAAAAGCGTCGTCTGGACATCGACGGCGAGGCTTAGGTACTCCACACTTGGTCGCTCACCCATTGCTTTCATGATAGGCCAAAACCTTCTAGTCTGGAATGTGCGCGGGTTAAACTCGCGAGCGCGCAGAGATGCAGTGCGTGAGTTTGTGATTCAAGAACATGTATCCCTCCTAGGCCTTGTAGAAACTAAGGTCGAAGTACTTTGTAATGCCTGGTCGCGTGATCTAATGGGTTTGGGCTTTGATTATGTTTTCTTGCCTTCCTCTGGCGCATCTGGAGGTATTGTGGTTGCTTGGTCGCGCGAATCATGGTCTGCCACGAGCCATACCTGCAGACAATTCTCCATCACGGTCGACCTGGCGCCTGTTAACTGCGCAGCATTGCCGTGGTCGCTCTGTGTTGTTTACGGTCCGGTGGTCGATGAGCTGAAACGGGATTTCCTGGCAGAACTACGCGTTGTATGCGCTACGTCGCCTGGGTCGCTCCTCATGACAGGAGATTTTAACCTGATTTATAAGGCAGAGGACAAGAGCAATGACCGCCTAAACTTAGCTTCCATGCGGCGCTTCCGTCGGACGCTCGATGCCATGGCGCTCGATGAGCTATACTTGCATGGGCGTAGATTCACCTGGAGTAACGAGCGCCGCAACCCGACGCTGGAACGCTTGGACAGAGCCTTCGCATCGCTTGCTTGGCTGCAGGACTACCCGGATCATCGTCTACGGGCACTGTCGACTGACTGCAGCGACCATGCACCCTTACTGCTCCACCTGCATTCCACAGTAACCACGGTCAAACGCTTCAAATTCGAGGCGTTCTGGATGCGGCTGCCTGGTTGCCTCGACGCCATCAGGGAGGCCTGGGAGATCGACGTACCGGGCGTGGATGCATGCAGACGCCTAGACGTCAAGCTGCGTCGAACGGCGACGGCGCTTAAGAGCTGGAGCATGCGGTCGATTGGGAGTGTGAGACTACAGCTGTTCGCCGCGCGTGAGCTCGTTGCGCACCTCGACGTCCTCCAGGAGTCAAGGCCGCTGTCCGATGATGAAAGGGCGATGCGTTCCGCCGTCAAGATGCGATGCCTTGGCCTGGCATCGATGTCCAGGACCATCGCGCGCACGAGATCGAGGATACGCTACCTCGGCGAGGGCGACGCCAACACGAAATTTTTCACCTCCAGGCCTGCCACCGGAATCGCAAAAGCTTCATCGGCACGGTCCGTCATCAGGAGACTTGGATCTCTGAGGAGGAGGCCAAGCAGGACGCCATCTTCGACTACTTCAACTCCATCCTGGGCAAGCCGTTCCGGCGGGAGCACTCCATTGCTTTTGAGGGGCTCCTACCACAGCTACAGCTCGCCGGCATCGATGCATGCTTCACTGAGCAGGAGGTGTGGGAGGCGGTCAGAGACCTACCCTTGGACCGCGCGCCGGGACCGGATGGGTTCAACGGTCTCTTCTACAAGGTCGCGTGGCAGATCATCAAGGCAGACATCATGGCCGCGTTCCATGCCCTTTGGTCGCTTGATGCGAGGAGCTTCAACCTCCTCAATGATGCCCTTATGGTACTGCTTCGGAAGTGCGACCAGCCAACCGTGCTCAAGGATTATAGGCCCATAAGCCTAATGCATAGCTTCAGCAAGTTATTTACCAAATGTCTGGCGAGACGGTTGGCACCGAGGCTGCACGAGATGGTCGCTATGAACCAGAGCGCGTTCATAAAAGGTCGGTCGATCCACGACAATTTCCGCTCTGTCCAGCTCGCGTGCCGATGGTTGCATAGCAGGGGACATCCGGCTGTCCTGCTAAAGGTGGACATCACGAAGGCATTCGACTCCGTCGCGTGGCCGTTCCTCTTGGAGGTGCTCACCTTCATCGGTTTTCCGAGAAGATGGACTGAATGGGTCTCCATTTTCCTTTCGATGGCGAGCACAAGGGTTTTGGTTAACGGTCGAATCGGTAGACGAATTGCCCATGCAAGGGGCTGCGCCAAGGGGACCCCATTTCTCCGATGCTGTTCGTCATCGCAATGGATGTGCTCAATGCGCTCCTCACGGCCGCCGACCGACAGGGCATGCTCTCGCCGCTGCCGGGACACGCAATCAGGTACAGAGCATCGCTGTATGCGGACGATCTTGTACTGCTCACCAAGCCATCCGAGCAGGATCTTCTTTGTATCACGCAGCTGCTGGGGCTTTTTGCCGGGGCCTCCGGTTTGGTCACGAATTTCTCCAAGTGCTCTATCACGCCGATACGGTGCTCAGATGTTGAACTGGCACTGGTCACCCAGCTCTTGCCTTGCCCGGTCGTCAACTTCCCATGCCGCTACCTTGGAGTGCCTCTCTCCCTGAAGAAGTTGCGTCGGGTCGAGGAACAGCAACTGGTCGATGCGGTCGCGGCAAGGATCCCGACTTGGAAGGCTGGACTGCTAACCTCCCATGGCCGGACCTTGCTAACCAAGGTGACCTTGACGGCTATAACAACCTATATGGCGATCTCATGTTGCCTTTCAAAATGGGGCATATCACAGGTTGACAAGCATCGTCGTGGGTTCCTGTGGGCCGGGACACTAACCACAACAGGAGGCAAATGCAAAGTGGCCTGGCCGGTGGTGTGCTCGCCAGTCGAGCATGGTGGCCTTGGCGTCCTGGACTTGCACTTCTTCGGTTTGGCGCTTCGCTTGCGCTGGGCGTGGCTCGAAAGAACGAGCACGGAGTCATGTTGGGCAGCCCTACCGCACAGGAAGGAGAAGATGGTCGACGCTATGGCAGCGGTCAGTATGTCTGTTTCGGTTGGCGACGGACGCTCAGCTAGAATGTGGACTGATTCATGGTTACCGGTCGGACGGTTGTGTTACCTGGCGCCGCATCTTTTTGCTGCAGTTTCCAGGCAGGGAAAGAAGAAGACGGTACAGGCTGCCTTGCTTAACAGCAGTTGGATCGATGACATTCAAGGTGCGCCGACAACGCAAGTGATATGCCAGTACTTACAAGTTTGGCATGCTGTACGGGAGGTCACTCTCGATCCCGTGCAACCGGATAGATTCATCTGGAAATGGTCGCAGTCGGGTTCATACTCGGCTTCTTCGGCGTATCGTGCGTTCTTCAATGGAAGAACAACCATGCTTGGGGCGAGGGAGCTTTGGTCCACCAAGGCACCATCTCGAGTCAGGCTGTTCTTCTGGTTGCTTCTTCATCGTCGACTTTGGACTGGCGATCGGCGGTTTCGTCACGGGCTGCAAGACACTGACGCATGCACGCTCTGCGGCCAGGAGCCAGAGACTTGTGACCATTTGGTCACCGGGTGCGTCGTAGTGAGACAGCTATGGTTCTCATTGCTGAGTCCGGCCGGTTTGCAAACGCTAGCACCTTCGTCAGAGCAGGACGTCGCGGCTTGGTGGCTGCAGCAACGGCATAGGGCTTGACAGGTTCCACAAGCCGGCGTTCGACTCTCTGTTGCTTCTTGTTGCTTGGATTGTGTGGAAAGAGCGGAACGCGCGGGTCTTCAGGAATGTTTCTTCATCGGCGATAGAACTTGCTCACCGCGCGGTGCAGGAAGCCGAGCTTTGGGTTGAGGCTGGGTTCCGGACGCTTTCCCCGTGCTTGTCGGTTTGGTCGCGCCACAGTTTCGTTTTAAATGGCGTAGTTTCAGATCAGTGCTTGGTTCTTCTTCCTTTAGCTTCTAGTTAGCTAGTGAGTCGATGTCCTCTCGACATCTCTCTTTCTCTTTGTTTTTGGATAGTTTGTATTTGGTTTTCCTCTTAATGAAAAACGGGTGAATGGCCCGAAAAAAAAAAAAAAAAAAAAAAGCGTGTTGGTGTTGGTCGCCAGCGACACGGCGCCGTCGCGGCGACCGGTCTCCACCTCCCCCAGATCTAGGCCTTGAACTCGTGCGAGACGGCCGCGGGCGCCGCCAGCGCCGAGGATGTCGGCGACGACCACGCCGCACGACTGCCGAGCTGCGTCTTGATGGCGTCGATCACCTCGTACCCGCCCACGGAGAGGTTCGCGCCGCCGTTTTCTCGCTCGCGGCGTTGTCCGGCAGGATGGACGCGTCACAGCCCTGCATCGTGAAAGGCGAGCCGAGGCGGTCGTCCCGATTACGAACTGTGGCGCCCGGGGGCCGGAGGAGCGGCACGCAAGAGCACAGGACTAACCTGGACGGCGATCGTGGAAATGTAGGCGGAGGAGTCGAGCCGGCAGCGCTGGGTTGGCGGCCACCGCGCCAGGTGATGCTTCGCGGACGACGGCCTCCACGCTGGGGCAGGTCTTGTGGTAGAACCCGGGGGCGAGCCCGAGCCCCGCCCCCTGCGACAACGTCGGGAGCACCACGAGCACAAGCAGGAGCACCACCGCCGAACCGCCGGAACTCCTCATCTCCTCCCTCGACTCCTCTCTTGGACGGATGTGTTGATGGTCTAAGTCTGCAGCGCAAAAGGAATCGAAAGCGGAAGGACTGGGGCATTTGCAGTTTATAAGCAGCGCTGACGTTTGCGCGTCCCCGTCAGGCTCGGGCCGGGCCGGGTCCGGCCTGCGGGCCGGGCTCAATTTGCTCAGACAGTGCTCAAGGGTGGCGTGTCTACTAGACCATCAGTGTAAATTTCGTTTCCACAGTATGCATACAAGGTACAAAGACACTCGTGGCATTTGGACCAATGAGCAAGTGGAAGCCAATCGTAGATGGGGTTCATCAGAAAGGAGGTTTGGTACGTGAGCGACCGGCAGCATCTCGCCAGGAATTACCAACGTCCACCCCTGTCTGGAATCTGTGCCGCACAATGCAGGCGACCGGTGGGTGTTTGACCCTGTCCCTATCCGGCTCTGCCCAATGCCCACCCCGGCTCTGCCCCTCACGTCGAGACAAAGCAATCACAACTGCTAGCTTGTCTCATGTACCAGTTTGGAAGAGCAGGTTCATTTATAAGGGGGTTTAGGTGGTGCGTCGCCATCAAGCTTCATTGTATCCTTTTTATCCTCTTTTCCCCTTTTCCATCACAAGTCTTACTTTCCTATATTCTCATCTAGGTTCATCAACTCCTAAAACAATTATCTCGTTCCTTCAAATTCTCAATCTAAGCTAGCCCCAACAATCACGGACTTAAATTAACACTTATTATTTCTTTTTTTTTTTTTTTTCGCGATCGGGCCATTCACATTTTTCATTAAGAGGAGGAAAACCAAATCCAAATACAAACTAAGCGGGATGCGAGTAGACATCAAAGGTCGCGGCCGAGAAACAACCAAAACAAAACAACACAACACAAAGCAAGAAACCTAACTACTGGATGCAAACCGTAAGCCTATTACAAGATAACCGGATGTCGCGACTAGACCGGGAAGCACTCTCATGCTAGACCCGGCTCGCCCGATGCGGCGCTTCTTCCCCGAAGCGGGGAAGACCTCCATGGCCTCCAAGTTGACCTCGGCATTAGGGCCCGTGAGGGCAACCTGCGCAGCTCAAAGCAAAGGAGACCGCATCTTCCCGCTCGGCCTCGACCTCGATCCCCATCTTCTTGAGCAAAACCTTCCTTGCCCTGGTCCTCCGGCTTATGGAGCCTCGGGCGCACTCTTTTGCAGCAAGCCGCGCCTTTGTGTTTCGGCATTAGCACGGAGGCGTCTTGGCATGGGCGCGTTTTCCTCAAGACGGCGTGGGAGAATGGAGGGCTCGAGTTGCTTCCCGAAGCTGTCCACAAACTCGAACCGGCGGCGCAAACACCGTAGTCGCCGCCACGCAGCCGTCTCCATCTCCCACCCCACAGGCGGGGATGGTAGTGGTAGCTCGGGAGACGCTAGCGTAGCTCATCCCGAACGGCGACCCCGCCGGCGTGGCGTCCGGTCACGAAGCGAGAGAGGTCGATGGTCGACACCTGACACCGCCGGCCGGGTCCGCAATAAGTCGCCGGGCGTAGTCCCAAGCGCCGTGAGCGCCGTCATGAGGCACCATCGACACGGCCGTGCCTCCGCTGCCGACCGTGTGTGGCGGTGACACGGGATCCGCCAAAGATGTCCCGCCCGTCCCGAGAGGAAGGCGGGCGCACGACGAGGGAGGCCGCGAGCTCGTCAAGCATCGGGTCGACCGAGCCCGAGGGGAGGCATTGCGGACTCGTCCCGCACTCGCCGCGATCGGGCGGAGGCAAAAGCGAAGCCCGGTGGGGCCAAGACAGCGCATCCCCGTGACGGTGCCGAACGCGCCGGGCGTAGGGTCCTTCCGTGGCAGTGGCGGTGTAGGTGATGTGGCGGGGAGAACCGACGGCTGCGGGCGCGGTCGACCGACGCGAGCACGAAGTCGCGGCCCGCAAGGCCGGGCGGCCATTTTGCCACGCCTCGCACCTTCGCCGAGCGAAATGACGACGTGCTGGGGCCCTCGCGGTGGCAGCGCAGAGCAACGCCGACGGGAAGGTGCGTAACGCATGGACGTGCTTCTTGGAGAGAGGGATTGAAGAAACGCCCGACAAGCGCCCGGCCCGGGGGCCGCGGGCGGTGTGGGCGATGGCGGGCCGATGCCCGAGGTTGTTATTCTTTGAGAAGGACCTCGCCCGCCCATGACGATGGGGGAGGCGCGGCGATGGGGTCCCGGCCCGCGGTGGACGAGTGCGCCTTGCCGCCGTGTGACCGTCTTTGTGCCGCACGCGACCAAGGCGCCGGTGGATCGGTGCGGTTGGCGGAGGCTGAAGAGCGACCGCGGCCACGTCGCGTCGCCGCCTCGCTACGGTTGGCGACGGCGGCGAGGCGAGCCGCAGGGCAGCCACGACTGCGGTGGGCGGCTCGCGGAGGTCTTCTTCTGCCGCGCGACGAGCCGCTGCCCTCTTCAAAGCGGGGATGGTGCCGCGACCCGTAACGCCAACCGGGCAGCAGCTGGGGCAGGGGTGGCACCGGCGCCGTTGCGGGCCCGGGCGACCGGCGTGGGGCGGGTTCGCTCCTTCCCCGAGGAGCATCCGGTGGCGGCGATGCCCGCCCCATAGCGCCAAGACGGTGGGACGGTGGAGGCAGAAGGCCCCGAAGAGGCTGGACCTAAGGAATATATGTACGTACGTAAACCATGAGTGAAGGACTAGATGATCATTTTGAACCCAAGGTGGGACTTCATATAATAAAGGGAACCATAGAGACAAGAGACCCATGACATGATACCATTTTTTTCCGCTCCATCTAAAAAGAATAAGACGACAGCGTGTTTTCATTTTGCTGGGGCCATGTGACCAATCAAACACCAACTAATTAACGCAACGCAAGCATGATACCAATGGCTGCTTCAACTCCATCCTAAACTCGTTTTTCTTGCTCTCGGCATGCACTGTCGTCGGCCACATTCATTCCTGATGAGATAATTAATCTGCCAAGATCGTTCTTCCTTCCTTTCACCTACCTCGTACCTAAAGCTGGCGATCGGATGAGGATCAACCAGAACCAGGCTGCATTCACACCTATACTTAATTATTTAGGCACGGGTAGTCCAGTTATATATGACCTTGGAATAGAAATGATGGATGGATCAGGATCGACTGCGGGTAAGGATCGATGTTGATGACACCTGTGCACAACAAAAGTTATTAGAATTTACTACTAGTCTATTTAACCTACCCCACTTTACAGGCTCCAACCTCCTTTTTTGTCCATTATCTAAAAGCGCCATACGATGTTTTGTTTCGATTCCCACTTATATGTTGCCCCTTTATTATTTTAAATTCCGTGCTACCGCATCGTCCCCCACTAACCATTTATGTGTTTTATAACCTTTTTTTTATATTTCACTATTACAGCTAATTTGTCATTTTCCTAACCTGGCTCTATTATATGCGTGCTATAAAATCCCACTATACCCATGATAGCATCTAATTTAATTATACCTAAATTTTGTACTGCCATCGGAGAATAAATCATTATCTGTTAAGCATTTTTCCTATACTTCCTTAATCAATTAGATTTTCCTTTTGTGCCTAATTCATCCATTTTTGTCAACCAACTTCTGCACCTCTTTGAAGTTGCCACTTCTCATTATGGATGCAATTTTTCTAGGTTAGAGCCCCCCCTCCCCTACCCCGGTTATCGCTATTGAGTCGTCGTAATCGCTGCACCTGTGGCCCTGTCATACGCCACTGTTCAGAAGCTTTATGTCATATGCGAAGCGGCGAATGGACATGCTGCACCCAGTCCCTGTCCCACTTTTTTTTTTTAAAAGTACACAGAGGCCCAAAGCCAACGGTGGTACTACTGTGCTAGCCGTTCAGCTCGTGCTCCATGAACATCTAGAAAGTTTCTTTTCGCCTCAAAAAAAAAAAAAAAAATCTAGAAAGTTTCTTTATCCACACTAGGTGACCGGTTAGGCCCGCATTTTTTATTATTACAATTTAGTAGTTAATACAATCTTTAATTATGTGCAAGGTCATCATATAAAATAAACTGACGTAAAGTCTACATTATGAAAATCTCTTTTTTTCGAACCATATTTAAACTCTAAAATATTTAACGATTTGTGGGTGTTCATTAAATTTGAAACCAGGTTATAGGAGGTAATTAATTGATGATAATGGATATCATGAAATGGATGTCATAATACCATTTTTTGTTATTTATTTACAAAACATGATTCCAAATTTAAAATTCAAAACCTTTAAAGTACACTCCCCAACAAGTTGTACTTATTAAAATTATTTTTCACTATGTGAGTTGGTTTCTAAACTAGAGAGAATTATCTGTATGGCCCTCTTAAAGTTAGTATATATCTCTATGGCCTTTTTTTTTTTAAAGTTAGCTATATGGCCCCGAGAAATATTTTGGTTATCTCTATGGCCTTCCGTTAGGTCCTGTTAGAGAAGTCTCGTTAGAGTTCCCTTTGTTGGAGGGGAAGAATGACCAAAATACCTGCCTCGGCCCTTAATCGAACCGGCGTGACTCTCCCCAGTCCTCCTCCTCTCGTCCGCCGCAGCTCCCCGTCGTGGGGAAACTTTCGCGAGAAAAAAAAAAAAAAAAAGCCGGGACGGAAGGCTTTTTGCAGCCGCCGCCGCCATGGAGTCTTGTCGCCGGCCGCCCGGCGCCCGCCGCCGCCGCCGCGGGGCAAGGGGCGGATCCTCCTCCTCCTCCCCTTGATGTACCTCCTCCCGATCTCCTCCCTTCCTTTTGCCGACGTCCACTCTCGCTTTGTGACCCGTCGTTGTCACGCATCATGAATCGGGGAGGGAAGAATTTGGTCGGTTTGGTGGATTTTTGTAGCCATGGTCCATGGCTTTGGTGTTCAAATTTTGTGCTAAAAAAAAAAACAATGAAACGCATTTTGTTTATTACGAGTTATTCTTTTGGCACGGGCTTTGGAAAGTATGGATTTTTCTAACTAATTCCTCTTTATTTTTGAATCCTGAATGATCTGGGATGGTTTAGTTTCTTTTCTTTTCTGAGATTGATGGCTTGCTTTGATCTCAGTAGTAATCGGTGGTCGAATGAGTTTTTTTTATCTTTAAAAAAGAGTTCGATCCTTTTCACTGCATCTTAGCTTAGACTAAAGTAAGCCCGTGAAAACTTTTTGAAGGATACGCTGATCAACAGCAGCATGATGATCCATCTAGTTCAAACCCCCTTTTTTTTTTTTCGTCCGAGAGGTATAATGGTCTTTTCCCTCAAGACTTAACACCGTCAAGTGACAAAAGGTAACGGAAGGCCATAGAGCTAACACAAAAATTTTTTTCGGGATCATAGAGCTAACTTGAAAAAAAAGGCCATGTAGATATCGCTTGAACTTTCGTAGGGCCATACAAATAATTGCCCCTCTAAACTATTTTGGCCCATTATGATATTGTTGAGCTTGATTTGGTGAGCAGCATGGTTTTGGGACTATAGTTGATGCTTTCTAGCACAAAGGACCCCATTACACCACCACAGTGTAACTATATTAGTTATTGAAAATATAGATTCTCCACAACGTAGACCAAAGCGTGCACATTTTTTTGTGCGACATTTGTTTTGGTGGCTCTGTCTCCTCCACCTGCGACCCCCTCCAACGTTAACCGCAACGCCCACACAAGAAAAGCCATTTGTCATTGTCAAAAGAAAAAATAAAAAAATAAAAGGAAAGCCATCTGCGTGATCCCGCTCGCCGCCATCAACTCGATCCTCTGCGACCTTCGACCTATGCGTGATTCCGCTCGCCGCCATCAACTCCTCTACGACCCCGACCTCAACCTGGCCGCCATCGGAGTCCCCAACCCCCTACTGCTGTCCACGCTCGTGCCCTCCAGACCTAGATCGCGGGCAGGGAGGAAGTCAGGGGCCGGCCGCCGTCGCTGGAGCCGCGCAAATCCGCCGCCGCCGAGCCGAGAAGGAGAAGGAGTCGCGCCTGCCACCACCGAGGGAGAGACGATGAAGATCTCAGCCAGGTGCACACCCTCCACAGCCGCCGGCGAGGCGAGGTCCCAGCCGGCGGATCGACGGCGGCTCCATCCCCGTGACCGGCGTCCCGGACTGTCGTGCCCCCAACGCCTGGTGAGTTTTCCTCCGCTTCTCCCTCCATTCTCTTCCTATTAGCAAGATCTCGACAGGTCGCTTAGTTGCTCAGGTAGCTGACATTAAAAGGTTCAGTGATTTGTTTTTTGACGTCTTGACGTTCACCGAAATCATAAGGTTCAGCGAGATGGAAAAATATTTTCATTGTTTATTTTTTTTACCACTGATGATATTAATTTCTTCCTATTTTATTTTCTTGATGAAGTTTATTAAAGTTGTGTCCTGCAGCCGTGGTCTGACCAGGTCTCGTTTGGTTTACGGGATTACTATCTTCCACATTAGAAGGGTACTTTTCAGTCGTTCTATAATTGTGATTTTAGGCAATGCTCCAACTGCTACAAAAGACCATATAGGTGTGATTTTTGGTCCAGTGCTGGTTTGCTAGAATGATTGGCATTGCTGTGCTTAACTTTGTGACCCACACAAAGTGAAAAGAATGTGTTCAGTAGTATAAATGAAAAGAGTTATCTCTTTTTTTTTCCTTGTGAATTTTTGTAATTTGATTAGAAATCACAACCATGTTAACTTGGTAATATTAGAGTAGCCTACCTGTATTCAAATGCATTATTTACAAAAACACATGCTAACCTAGACAAATGGTCTGTTGGATGGATCTGCCACACAGTGCCACCAGCCAAACAGGCTGCAAACCTCTTATGAGCACGAAGATCTTAAACATTCGATTTGATGCATCGCTATCTTGATTTGGTGAACCACAAATTTGATTTGATGTTCAGATGTGCCTTTTGCGTTCTTTTTATGTACCGACCTATGGTATGTGTTGCTATGTTCAGGCTTCAGAGAACATCTTTGCATCTTGCCTACAAAGAACTACCCCTCAATTTGTCTTTTTTATTTAGGTCTAAGCTAAGATAGAAATCAAATGTTTCTTATGTTTGATGATGGATTAGCAATTGGTGAACTGCTACAGTACTCATTGCAGGAAATCGAGAAGGTTGTTGAAAGGGATCTTGCTCGACTCATATAAAATCAACTTGATGTTGCATATTGTGATTGAAATATCTGGACAAGCGGCTAATGAAGACTGAATTCAGAAACACATGCCACTCAGAATTCAGAATATCTGGACAAGCATAGGCTAAGGTCAGTCCATGTGTTTCTGAATTCTGAGTGGCATACTGTCCATATTTGACAATTGAAGACTGTTTTCACTCCGCCTACTCTTCATTTGTTGGTTCTTCACCATCGTGTTTGGTCTGTTTCCTGAAATGTTGGAGCTTTCAGGATTGCTAACCTTCATCACCAGCATATAGAACTGTTGTCTGAAAGTGAATAGGACTCAATAGAAGATTGGTTCACCAAATTTTTTGGTAGGTAACACAGATTGTACTTAAAGGGATTTATTGTCCCAAAGCTCAAGTTAATATTTTCTGTGCAATTTTATTCGTGGTTTAGTATTTGAATTCAGTTACAGTCTCTGAATTTAGTTGAAGTGAGCTTTTGTAGCATAGTTAAATCTGTCACTGCTCCAAGATGTTTAGGGGACTGCATAATTTCGGAGGAATTCAGAGATACTGTCTTTGCTCCAAGAAAGTAACATTGTGATCCAATAGTTTTGTTTTTGGGGACTGAATATTGGGGTGGTGCCAAGGTAACTATAAATAAATAATATTTTGAAAACTAGCTGAACTTTGATTAGAGTGTCATATTCCTGACCAGCTTTCTATAGCACACACGTAAAAGATTATATACATTGCATGTGAGTTTATTTCATTTTAAATCCATTTTCCCTATCTTTATTAATGGAAAAATTTAATTTTCCTTTGGTCCTACTTCTTTGATATGGACTGGAGTCATTTCATTAGTTATAAATTGTCGATCCAGGTGCAAAAGATCGGATCTTGTCATTTCCACATATATAGTGCACACTATCTTTTCTTCTTTTGATATCCTTTTTCACCTTTGTGCTTTCATCGGGTAATTTGAGGTTAATTTTAGTCTTCTTTTTGCTGCCTACTTTTATAGTTTTCTGATGAATCAAGCCCATCAATTTTTTTGCATTAGAACTTAGGCATTTCACTTTTGTTTTCTTAATTCGATGGAGTTTTAAACCTACCTATAGTACCTACATGTTGTTGTAGTTCTTTGCACATTATAGTTTTGAATGAAAGTAAAGCCAAAACATATACTCTGGATTTAATTCGCTAGCCGCTGGGATCTAAGTTCTTTTTATTCTTTTGACAAGATGGGATCTAGGTTGATGTCATGTTATCTCCAGTTAGCGTGTGCAGGAAACCATGAAAAACATGTTACCACCGGACAAAGTACTTATAGGGATGAGCCACCTGACGAGGAGGCAAACTATGATATGGAGATGTTAGGACTAAAGGATTCTACAGATGATGATATAAGTATAACAAATTGAGGAGAAGATCGTGCTGGACTTGTAAAATAGAGTTTTTTTTTTTTCAGCTCCTTGTGTCTGGAGGTTACAATCATAAAAATTGTATTACATATAGCGGAGCTTATTCATCGGTTTATTGGGGCATGAAGAGAAATGGATACCAATATTTTTTTCTACCAATATAAAACTTTATCTTAGCTGCATCATGCTTTTTTTGTGAGCCTTGCGATGCAGCGCTCTTCGTGACTATGTTAATTTCACAAACTTTGCTTGTTTGGATTAAATATCACTTAAATATTCTTATTTAGTTTTACACAAAAGTTTATCTCTTCGTGTGATCCATATTTTTTTATACAAAAAGTCGGGTTATCCCAGAAGAACGCACGGCGGACGATACTAGGTACTTTCTAATATTATTTTTGTTCTCGTGTCAGAATTAGTACCTAGTAAAGTGCTACTTTCATGATTTAAACCTTGTGTTTGACCCGATAGAATCACACCTGTGGACCACCCTGCGGTGCCCACGTGAACCCCAGCCCGATAGGAGCCCAAAGGCCGACGTGGCGTTTATGTAGCCCGACACGTGTCCGGCCGGGCGCCCAACCCCGCCCAAGTTCGGCCCATATTTCGCCCATCCGAGCCCAAGAATGGTTGAGCGTTGATCGAAAGCGGTTGGACTGGCTCCACTGCCGGTGACCCCACGAGCGGGACCCACCTGTCAATGAGCCAACCAGCTGGTCCCACCTCGCCCTGAACCATGGCCGCCGCCCCACGCACGTCATCCCGACGCCGTCGTGGGACCCATTTGTCGCCCCTTTAGTCGCTGGACCCGTCGCGCCAAAGATGATGTCGGCCGATGGCGTCGGCATGACGTCACCCTTGGCCCAATTGTCACCCGCAGAAAGCGACCGCAGCCAATCGGATCGTGCCACGTGTCGGTCCCCGGTTAATCCAGCCTTTTATCTTTTTTCAGAATATGTTTAAACCTTAGGAAATTCATAGAATATTCATACGAACTCGGAAAATTATGAAACAAGAGTCCAAATTCTTCTAAAATCAAGATTTACGTCATAGGCTTATCCATGAGTGCTTTGGAGTTTTTGGGATTTCGGTTTGCTTCTTTGTGAATATCTATAGGAGGAGCTACGCGAGGAGGAAGACTCGGCGTCAGCGGAGGACTTGTCAGACGACCTTTGAGGTGCTCATTTCCCACCCACCTCGTAGATCCTATTACACATGCCATGATAGATTGCTAGCGCTTTACTTTGTGTTGCAATGCTATATGCTAGGATTGCATGATTAGAATGCTTGTGAAGCCTATGCCTTGTCGCAACCCATCACGATTTAAATATAAGATGTTACTAGTACTCCTAGGGTGCCGTAGCTCTGCTTTTAAAAAATCTCTTTCACCTTTATGTCCTGAACTGTCACCCACGTTCAACTGCCCTCCCTGCAACGCACGCAACCCAGGCCCTGTCATTCATAGCGCCGCTCGCGCTCGCCCACCCGACTCACTCTACGATCTTATCCTCCCCAAAACCAGTGCAGCCTCCCCTTCCCCACAGTATGGCATCGTTTGCTCCGTCTTCTCCGCCTAACTACTGAAGTTGTTTTTCATCTATAGAGGTTCTCCGTTAGCCATTTCCTCGCACCATTTCGTTTTCTCGTGCTCATCAATTCCGTCATTTTTACAGAAGGACAATCATCCTCCAGATTCGACGGATTCCTGGATGAGCGACGACTTCCTGGACTCTGGGACCAACGATCAAGGTCCTGGATTCGACGACTATAGATATGATGCAAGTCACCGTCTTCGAGAACTAGGAATGGTAAATCTCCCACTAGCTCGGCCTACTCACGCCCCCCATGCTCTGCTAGGACTCTTTTGTTTTTGATATCTTGTTGTATGTACATTGATTTGGTCTGTTACATTTCGTTCTTGTTGGTGGTATTTGTGTCAATTTGGAATTGTTGAACCAAATTGCAGATATGGTAGGAACACATAAAGTATCCGTGCCATAATGATCCATTAAAGCCTTCCAATTTTGTGAATCTGATGAACTTATATCTATATTGTCATGAGAAGGTTTTCTAGGATTTGTATTTCCAAATTCATTAGCATCTAGATAAGAATAATATTCTATCATTGCATAAGAGCTCAACTTTAGTCTGGATAAAAAGCACCGCCCCTGTTTATATTTTTCATAATATTTGTTCCCCATGTATGTTTGCAAATTTCCATATTTTTTTATTTCATAAAACTGTTTTGCTGAACCTATTGGAAAGATGGCTATCATGTCCCACGTAGTTATCTTAGAACGGCAATTGCAGTCATCATTTTCATATGATCCATTCCGGCAACAGTTCCTGTTCACACGGCGTTTCAATTTTGTCATGGCAGTTGTTGTTCAACTTTGCACTCTACTATCTATATAGTAATTCCACTATAAAATCAATTTGTTTCCTATTATAAGAAAAAGTTTTTTTACAATGGTTGTCGAAAAATAGACGGCTCATGACGCCCGATCCGACGGCTAAAAAGATAAAGAAACCAAGAGAACCAATTTTAGAGGAACCAGGGAGCGCACTAAGTGCATATTAAATGGTGGGGCCCATATGCATCAAGTGCATACTAAAATTGACCTAACAAAAATTAAAATAATTTTAATTTCGTAATTTATTTATGTAATTAAGGGTAGTATGGTAAATGTATAGTATAGGAGTATAATGTTTGGAGTACTGTATGGGTGATTGAAGTACTACGGTCGTAATGAAAAAAATTTCTCTGAGAGCGCCGCCGAGAGAAACAGATCTGTGGGTTGTTGAGATCCTATAAAGTAGGAAACATGTTAGTAATTTAAATGAGCTGAAGTTTTTTTTTTTTTAGAGTAAATTGCACCCATCATACAACAACTAGTTAGGTGGGTGCAAATTGGTCCAACAACTAGTAAATTGCTTAATTTAATACAGTAACTTTATAAATGAGTGCAGATTGATCGAACAACTTGTGAAATGATAAATTTAATACAATAACTTTTCTAAACTGGTGCACCTATAGTCCAAAATATTGGAACAATAATATTTTAGCAAGGATACACATATGAATTTTCTTTTAGGCAATAATTTTTATTTCTTCTTGTTAACAAGAGTTATTGATCATGGTTAGGTTGTTTCTTCTCAACTATGTATATAGTTTATTTGTTCATTAGTTAAATTGAATAAAAAAATTATATTTACTATATTGGTATTGTCATTACCGAAACACTCAAGTCCATAAAAGAGACTGTGACCTTAGGTTTTCTCCATAATCCTGTTTGTTTCTATTATTTTAGCTCAATTTTCTTTTCTAAATAAGTACATGAGTCACTAAAAATATTTATACTAAGCTTCTAAAAGGTATTTTTAGTATCTATTAACATGTTAAACAATGTATATAATCAAATGTGTGAAAGTAGTGAATGTGAATATATAAGAATAATGCTTAATAGTTTATTAATTTTGACTTGAATTTACTCCTCAAACATTAGCAAATATGGTTATCATTATAACATTCAACTACGGATGCACCCATTGATCAAGTTATTGTACTAATTTGATTATTTTACAAGTTCTTGGACTAATCTGCATCTACCAGTAAAGTTATTGTACTAGATCGAGCATTTTATAAGTTTTTGGACTAATTTGCACCCACCTAACACGTTGTTGCATGGTGGGTGCAATTTACTTTTTTTTTTAATGTAAACGAACTGAAGATATGGTACACGACAGCCGTAATGGGCCATATTGGGCCGAGGTTGCTTGGTCGAGCAACCTGGTGATTCTTTTTCTTTGATTAGTTTACTGTTAAAAAGAAACAGCAGGCCTCCTAATGAACATACATGAATAGCATATTGGTGAGCCCCAGCATTTCCGTTCCTGAGCTCCTTGATTCGAATCCTATTGGAGCCCTGTTTTTTTCACAACATTTTTAGTTATTTACTACTATTTTGATTTCTCTCTATTTTTTTTTTTGCCAATTTTGTACTTAGTTTGAATTTAAATATATGGGTATGACCATGTCATAAAAAAATTAAATGATTTTGACCATGTGCAACTATAGATCCATCACACATGGTAACATATCTCACTTACTCCCATGAGTAATTCACACATGTTCATGGTTGTGAAGGATGTGTATCACCACATTCTCAAAATCATTTAAAATTTTTATGTCTTCATGATACATGAAAATGAGGTGTTCATGCAAGTTTTTAGATTTTTCTACCTAGCTTAGATTATGTTAACATTTTTCCTTAAATTTACCATCAAATAATTACAACAATATGTAAACTTGGTCAGAAAATTATAAAAATGCACTGAGCATCATAATTTGTCTCCACTACCATGCCATTCATTTCTCAAATGATTTGGACAAAATCACACTACATCCATCACAACCATAAACATCACTCACTTACTCACATGACTATTTGTGACACATGTTCATGGTTGTGAAGGATATCACCACATGGACATGTCTCACAATTTTCTAACCAAGTTTATCTATTATTGTAATTATTTTGATGGTAAATTTGAGGAAAATGTTAAAATAATCTAAGGTAGGTAGAAAAATCTAAAAAATTACATGGACAACTCAATTTGGTGCATGATCATGACATAAAAAATTTAAATAATTTTGAGAATGTGGTGATACACATCCTTCACAACCACCCACATGTCTCACATATACTCATGGCAAGTAAGTGAGAGATGTTTTGTGGTGAATGTATAGTTACACATGGTTAAATAAAACCATTGAAGATTTTAATGACATGGCCATACCCATATATTTAAATTCAAACGAAGTAAAAAACTGCCAAAAAAGAAATTTAAATAAAGAAATAAAAAAAGGAACAATAACAGAAAAATGCTTTGTAAAATAAAAAAAAAAAGGGGCTCCTGCAGGTTTGAACCTAGGAGCTCAAAATAAAACTCTAGGGGCCTTACCATCATCATACTCCCTTCATCCCAAATTATAAGTCACTTTGACTTTCTAGGTTCATCCATTTAGTTATGTATTCTAGGTTCATCCATTTAGTTATGTAGTCAAAGTGACTTATAATTTGGGATGGAGGGAGTACTATTTAAGTGCCTTGTTAGGAGGCCAGCGCTAATTCTTTTTAACCATAATTAATCACGCATCGTTAGACAGATGGATGGGCCACATCGGTTTGCCCAACCCCCGCCATGCTTTTCTTTCTGGGCCGGCCCTGTGCTTTCCTCGCTGTCGCTGACCGGTGGGTCCCGCCGCTACAGCGTCATCCCTAAGCAAGCTCCCACCAAGTTGGACGCGGGTTACAACTTGTTAGGTTGCATTATGTTTTGGTTCGAAATTAGACTCAGTGTGTTGTCTATTTGTCCAGTTCATCCTTTTTTTTGCGATGATTTGTCCAGTTCATCCAATAGCCTTTTCCTGAAATGTTTTACTATCTGTAAATACATTCCGTTGGAGCTCCTTTCAGGGCTGGAACAAAGCCCTTCCGTAACCATAGCTGGTAAGCAAACATCACAACCATGTGATGATTCATAGAAATCTAGCAGGAAACCATCATCACATAGGAACAAGGCCATGAATTACACCTTATCTTCGTGCTATGAGAGAATAAACCCATAAATATAAGACACAATTGGCTCGATCTAATAGCACTTCAGTCTTCAGCTGCAAAGCTCATGGAGTTGGCACAGAGTGGAATAAACGAGTTCGTCTCGCACAAAGCTATCACCTAACAGTGGTGTGCATTGATAGAGTGATACATAAACACGCCCAACGGTAGGCAAAATCAAGTACTGTAGAAGGCCTCAATATGTAATGCTTTGCAGAGGGTCTTATAGCTAATGGAGTCTTTAGTTCAACTTAAAAATTGTTTTAGCTGTTTTTAACCATTTGTGCATTTAATTTGTTATTAGACTTGAGAAACTATTACATTTTTTGTATACAATTTAATAGACAATATACCAGAGGCATCGTTAAGCACTATTATTTCCATTGCAGCTATGCAACGCCAGATAAATTATCCACTGTTATATCAATATGCTATTTTTTGTGGTTACTGTTATTTTTCTGGAGCTGAAACTTTGTATTAATTTTATTTATGCAGTAGGGTATGGTGCAGTTCGTTCATTTTGATCGTAAGCTTCTCCTTGAAAAGGTTATGTGTGCACTAGGTCCCAACACGTGAAAAATTCAAGGAGTACATGTTGTACGAGATCCTATAGATGAAGGATAACCGCGTCAATCCACCTAGCGCCTATATACATTGTGTTGATGACTGAAACCACTTTTATATGTTCTATCCTTCGTAACTAATCCTTATTAGGCACCCTTTCCCATGATGTATCTTATCAAACATCGTTTTCTGATGCTATTCTGGGTCTGTGTCATGGACACAAATGGATCTATCGATGTAATGAACACCACTTGTTTTTATCCTTTAATGCACTTTTAGTTATATCTGATTTTTTTATGTTGAAATGCCCCCATCCTTTTTTCACGTTTTCTCTTTCTCACTCTGTTTGTCCTGCTCTCTAGTGCTCTAGGGCAGTAACTTAGAAAGTTACAAGACAGACCATGCATGCGAATGATAAAGTATTGTGAAAAATGGGAACTGAAGAGCATGGTTGAACAATCGAGATATTGTGGGGAACTTGTCACAAAACAGAGGCGTACGCATTCTTTTTGAATCTTCAGACTTCATATACAGATCCATTTAACATATGCTAACGTTCAATGCAATGAATTCAGCTAGTTATAACCCACATTTTGGAAGAAAAAAAAAACTCTTGCTACAGAATTTAGCATGAACCAATCCTTACGTATCAAAAACACACCATGGAAATTAGCAGTATCAAAGTATAGGTCATCTAATTGCACAAACAGTTCGACAATGACATCAATCCTTTACAAACAGTTCGAAACATGACATCAATCCTTACCACTATTACAACCAGTTCGGAACTGCATAATATAAGCTGCGCGAATACAGAAACACCACGGCTACAACATAATAAGGTCTCAAAATAAACAGATACACCAAAGTCACCTTATACCACGATACAATTGATGGTCACACAACATAGCACGATACACACACTCGATAGTTCAGGTGTTCATGCATACAGAAATCAAACTAATTTTACCTCCACATAAAATCCAACATGCCTCAGTCTAACTCCCAGTCACTCTCATCTGAAGAAAGCATCTCTGTCGATGTCAACAACCAGGCACTCACTCTCATTGTGTCCCTCCAGTCCACATTTTACGCAGACTACCTTGGGATTTCCCTTTTCAGATCCATCAAAATTGTAGGCACAGTTCCTCTTTGTGTGGCCTGGTTGCCGACATTTTGAACAAAATCTTGTCTGTTTAGGTAGGCCTATATTTTCTGCCCCTACTTGCTTTGGCTTTGCTTGAGTTTTCTTTCTTTTTGGAACCCGGCTTCCTTTCTCTGAAGATGAAAGGAATCTCTTACACCTTGGCCTTCCAGAACTCCTAGTAATTTCTGGTGCTCTAAGGTTTTGTATCTCTGGATCACTCATGCTTGCGCTGCTTCGGATCGCCATACCGATTCTTCTTGGCAGTATCTACATCAGTCATAGTTTCCACCTCACGGATATCTGCCTGCTGACTTTCTTCCATCTTCTTTTTCTCCAAGAACTCATCCACTTCTTTTATTGCATTGTTCAGGTGCCTCATCACAATGTCGTATGCCTCCCTGTAGGAGTACCCTTTAGTACATGCTTCCAGCGATTTTGTGTTCAATCTTTGTTGCCAGATGCTTATCGACCCTGTCGCATCCTCCTCCCCACTGAATCTCATATGTACAGGCACAACATCTTTAGCATTCCTTGTCCAACGCGTCAAGATGTGCATCTCCGGAATCTCATCGATTTCCATCCTGATCATGACATGTGCAAACGATGTAATAACGGTTGTTATACACATTCTGAGTATTTGAGCCTTTTAGGCACGTGCGTATATATAAATGTGGCTTACCCTAATGGTATGGCAGCACAGTATGCCAAGATGCTCGAACAAACCGCATTCGCAGTGATATTTGGCTCCATTATCACACACACTGACAATGTATTTCTTTTTGCGCCACTCTGGATACATTTCTTTCCTATTTCTTTCCACGACATAGTAACCTGCCCCAGTCTGTGTCACTTTGAAGTTTGCTGCGATCTTCTGAACAGCTTCAGTGCTTGCCTTGTGTACACCTTGATGGCATGCCTTTCTATTGGCCATAGCCTATTATATTTGACATAAAGCTGCAAGGTAATTGATCACTATAACATTAGGATATATCACTAGAAGACATAAACATAGAAGACTTTCCGATATTTACCTGTTTTGTTAGGTTCTCCTCCCTACCCTCTTCCATCTCTCTGTCTTCTAGTAGTAGGTTTGTTAACTACGACGAACAGCGAGTCGGATCGATTCAAGGTAGTATCGAAGTTCTTTACGAGTTCATCCGGATATGACGGGATGGCTACAGCTATTACAGGAAAGTAGCTACCCCTAATGCAAGAAAGGAAATGCAATAGAATAAATCTTCCCGCTTGCTCTTATCCACGCAGGGAGCTTCTTTTATCATTCTCCACTGGGCTTGTGGGTTGTCTTCTGGATAGCCCACTCAGGCCCAGATAGCTTGACGCTCTTGGTGCGACGCCTGACGGGCCTCCCAGCAGATGCGGCCTGGTCTTCAGGGTCGGAGCTGCTGACATCCCTTCCCCCTTGAGAAGAGGCCTGTCCCCAGGCCGGAGCATCTGGGAAACGTTGCTTGACAACGACCTCATCTTCCCAAGTTGCTAGATCAGGATCGAGGCGGGTCCACTTGATCAGCAACTGCTTGATAGTCTTGGCACCTTCGTTATGCAGGCGAGTCTTGAGCACCTGTTCAGGGACTTGCAGCATGTCATCATGGTCAGGAAGGTCAGACATTACCGGCTGTGAACCTGGAGGGGCCGGTTTGAGCAATGAGACATGAAACACTGGGTGAATAGAAGAGGACGCTGGCAGCTCAAGCTTATATGCAACTGTCCCAATCTTGGCAATTATCTTGTACGGACCAAAGAACTTGAACGATAGTTTGTTGTTCGATCTTGGAGCCAAAGAGGACTGGACATACGGCTGCAGACGAAGATAGACTGAATCACCCACATTGAAGACTCTTTCTGACCTGTTCTTGTCGGCTTGAGACTTCATGCGCTGCTGGGCGCGGAGCAAGTGCTGGCGCACAGCCAGGAGCATAGTAGTGCGTTCAGCGAGCTTGACCGCAACGTCAGGTACCGGAGAAACAGCTTTGTCATCA
Organism: Hyparrhenia diplandra; assembly: GCA_015847255.1. NCBI lineage: Eukaryota > Viridiplantae > Streptophyta > Magnoliopsida > Poales > Poaceae > Hyparrhenia > Hyparrhenia diplandra. The sequence continues at coordinate 566,497 of JADLZK010001408.1, forward strand.
AGACCGAAGTGGCGAGGTGAACGGCCGTAGAGGACCTCAAATGGTGAACGACCCAGAGCTGAGTGCGGGCTGGTATTATACCAATATTCTGCCATGGTCAGCCACTTGATCCAGCGCCGAGGGCAAGAATGAACGAAGCACCTGAGATACGTCTCCAAGCATTGATTTACCCGCTCCGTTTGACCATCTGATTCCGGGTGGTAAGACGAGCTGAGAGCTAGAGTGACATCTGCCATGCGAAATAGCTCCTTCCAGAAAATACTTGTGAATAGGGGATCCCTGTCCGAGATGATCCGCATCGGCATCCCATGGAGCCTGAAGATGTTATCAAGGAATGCCTGGGCCACCGAGCTAGCTGATAAGGGATGGTGCAAGGGAACAAAATGGGCAAACTTACTTAGCTTGTCGACAATGACCATGATGCAATTGGCGGAACCGGATGTAGGGAGGCCACTGATGAAATCCATAGTCAAAACTTGCCAATTTTCAGTTGGTACTGGAAGAGGGGAGAGTAACCCGGGGTACTTTGCTCTCGGTGCGGCTTTGCTTGAGTGCAAATGGTACATGATGCCACCTGGCGCTTTTCTGAATCTCTTGCCCCCATGCCATGAGAAAAGCTTCTTGACCCGGCTATGAGTTCTTGGAAAACCGGGAGTGGCCCCAAGATTATTTGTTATGAAGAGCTGAGACAATGCGGTGCTGTAGTGTGGGGTTAGAGCCAATCCAGATGCACCCTTTGTGTCTAAGAACACCACTGGATAAGGTGAAATGCTTGACTGAAGATGGGTCGACAGCCAACTGCTGCAGCAACTTGACTGACTCTGGATCAGAAGAGTAACCCTTGACGACATCAGCCCGACCATGTAGGAGATACTGACGACATAGCCTGAAGTTGAGCCTGGGGAGCCGGATGGCGAGATAAAGCATCCGCTGCAGCATTGGTCGAGCCTGGCTTATACACTATCTTGTATTGTAGACCAGCGAGCTTATGTTGCATCTTAAGTTGCCAAGGGGTGTTGAGCCGGGTGCCGCCGGATGGGTCGTGGGTTTGGTGGTCAGTGAATATTGTGAACTCGGCATGCTGGAGGTAGGCTCGCCACTGTTCAACTGCCACAAGAATAGCCAAGTACTCTTTTTCGTATGTAGACAATGCACGTGTTCTCGGGCCCAAAGCTCTGCTGACGAAGGCCACAGGGTGTCCGTCCTGTAATAGCACGGCACCGACACCGGTGTCACTGGCATCCGTCTGTAGCTGAAATGGCTTGGCGAAGTCTGGTAATGTGAGGACCGGAGCAGAGACAAGAGCAGCCTTGAGAGCTTCAAAGGACGCTGAATGTTGAGGTGTCCAAACAAACAAACGACCCTTCTTAAGCAAATCTGTCAAGGGCGAGCAAAGCAACGCAAAATTGCGGACGAACTTCTGTAATATCCCGCGAGTCCTAGGAAGCTGCGCGAAGTTCCTTAACATCTGGCCGGAAAGGGCCAGTTCTTGATTTGTTTGAATTTTGCCGTGGTCTGTGGACACACCTTGAGAGCTGACTATGTGGCCAAGATATGATATGGATTGGCGAGCAAACTGGCATTTCGAATACTTGACCTTCCAATGGTCAGCTGCAAGCAGAGAGAAAACTTGACGCAAATGCTCCAAATGAGACTCATAGGTGGGGCTGTAGATGAGGATGTCGTCAAAGAAGACCAAGGCAAACACACGGAGGACAGGATGCAGAGTTGAATTCATAGCTCCCTGAAACGTGTTTGGTGCACCCGTCAAGCCAAAGGACATGACCGTATACTCGAACTGTCCCCAGTGAGTTTGGAAGGCTGTTTTGTGCTCCTCGCCTGGTGCCAACCTGATCTGGTTGAAGCCTGCCCGAAGATCAAGGCTGGTGAACCACTGGGCGCTGACAATTCATCCAGTAACTCGTCGACTACCGGAATAGGAAACTTGGACTTGACTGTAAGGGAGTTCAGCATCCTGTAATCCACGCAGAAGCGCCAAGAGTTGTCCTTCTTCTTGACCAAGAGGACTGGGGATGAGAAGGAGCCATTCTTGGGGACGAATAAGACGGATTGCAACATTTCGGGCCACCGTTGTTCAATCTCTGATTTCAATGCGGGCTTGTACGCAGATGGTCGAATTGCCACCGGAGAAGCGCCGTCCACCAGCGGAATAGAGTGATCACAATGTCTGCGAGGTGGAAGCTCAGTCGGTTCTTGGAACAGCTCTGCAAACTCATCCACTAGCCGTTATGCTTCGCCTCGGGGGAGCTTGAGTTCCTCGACCGAACCGGGGCAGCAATATGCAGAAGCTGGTATGAGGAACAAGAAGCATCGTCAGGTAACAGACCTCTTAGAGTAGCATGACCTCTGCCATAAGGCACGCGGATCCACTTCCTGAACCAATCAACATGCATTGGGGAATGGCGCTCCAACCAGTCCATACCGATGATAATATCATAGGAGCCAAGAGCGAGAACACGCAGGTCTGTTTCTGAACACATACCCCTGAGCCATCCACTGGGCAGCCGGAATAACAGAGTCACATGCAAGGGAACTGCCACCAGCCACACGAGAATGTAAATAGGTTGCCGGAACTGGCCGAACACCGAGCACCGAGAGGCCAAGGCGGAGCCGGATGAAGGAATGCGCACTTCGAGTCAATCAACCAACACGGTGTTGTTTCGAATCGACCCCAGCAACCGTAGAGTCTTGGGAGAATGGGCTGGATGACACACGGCGGCCGGCGGTCCGAGAATAGACACTGGCATCAAGAGCGACCTCGGGCTCGCACGCCCGCGGTTCTTCTTCTTCGAGAGAGCTCAAACTTGTCGGAACACGGTGCCCACACTTCTTCCGGGCGTGGGCTTGCGGTGTGGGCGCACACCAATGGCAGAACCCACTTGTCCCCGGCGGGACGCGAGAGGCCGCGAGCCCGGCGGTAGTCCCGGCGAAGACGGCTTGTCATCAAGCGATGCGCGGGACGAGCACTCGCGACTCGACCGGGAGCGTCGGGATGCGAGACCCGGTGGCGGGAGGAAGAGGAAGAGCGCCCTTAACGGCAGGCGTTCGGCCACCATGGAACCTTCGAGACGCCTTCGGCTCCGGTGTGCGGCCGGTCCTGCGCTCTTCCCGCAACAAAGGCGAAGCTTGCGTGTGCAAATCGAGATTTTGAGGACGCGAAACCATGACAACAGAGCGAATGTCGGGGACGCAGCCCATCAATGAAACGCCGGGTATGAGACAAGGCATCGGTGGTGTGTGCGGTATGGGCTGAAGTTGCTCGAGGAGGGCTGTGTAACGATCAACATAGTCGGTGATGAAGAAGTCATTCGGATGTGGAACATCTTGCGTAACAAGAGCTCATGTTGGTCACGGCCAAAGCGCTCAAGGATAAGGGCGGCGAAGGAATCCCGGGACATGTATTGGAGTTGGTTCTCTACGGATTGGAGCCGAATTTTGCCGCTTGCACGCTAAGTGGTGTGTAGAAACCGTGATCCACATGGTGGGGTGCACTTGGTACATTTTGAAGTAATTGTTAGCCCCGGTGAGCCACAATTTTGGGTTGTCACCATCAAAGCGTGGAAATTGGAGCTTCGGGGAGTTGGCCAAGGTGGGGATTGGTTTGGTGGTGGGTAGAATCGAATTGGGGAATCATGTGAGAAGGGGTGAATGGTGGGTAAGGTGGCGCATACTGAAATTGGTGGGGGATTGGGTGGGGGATAAACCGGGGTGGAGGCCGGAACGATGGGGAATTGAATGGTGGAGGGTACGGATCGGGAGGTGGGTTGAAGGTTGGGGGTGGATAGATTGGTGGAGGTGGAGGAATTTGGTAGGATTGGGTTTGTGGAATCGGGGGTGGAGGGTATGGATCGGGCGGAGGATTGATGCCTTGCAACGGATGTAGAAGCGAGGAAAGGGGATGATACATACCATTGGTCGGGAACGGAGCCATGGCCATGAACGGTCCATGCTCCGCATCCGTGGAATCGTGAACACGCCGTGCCCGTTGGGCCATGTGGTCGTTGATCCGGCGGGGGCACGCCCGGCGGCCGGCTCGAGGGATCCCGCGGCCGGTGTAGCGGCGGATCCAAAGACGAGCTTGGGAGAGTCTGCCGACCTCCGCACGGAGTGTGAGGAGGGAGCTCTCGATCTCGCGGCCTCCGAGAGGGTGAGGTTGTTGGCCGTCGACTCGGCGCGGTGATCGCGGAGCTCGCGGTCCTCTTGAATCTCGGTGTAGCGGACTGCGCCGGCCGGCTGGCGACGACGCGGGCGCCGACGCCGTTGATGCGTTCGTTGAGTGATGGCCTCCCGGTTGTCCGCGACGACGGCGGCGGAGAAGCGGGCGACGTTATACCGCTCGAGCGCCGAGAGGCGGACTCGACGGCGGCTTTTTGTTGCCGCCGCTCCGTGGCGCTACCTCGGCGGCGCTCAACCGGCCGGAGGTCTCATTCGCCGGAACTCCCCGGATCTGCTCGATGAGCGAACCGGCGGCCGACGAGCGGATCCATGAAGCCTCTCGACCGGCCGCAAGCGGGTGTAGTGGGGATGGGTGGGTGGGTTGGATTCCAAAGACGGAAAGATCGGGGAGGAGCCGGTACCAATGTTAACTACGACGAACGTCGCAGTCGGATCGATTCAAGGTAGTATCGAAGTTCTTACGAGTTCATCGGATGACGGGATGGCTACGGCTATTACGGGAAAGTAGCTACCCCTAATGCAAGAAAGGAAATGCAATAGAATAAATCTTCCCGCTTGCTCTTATCCACGCAGGGAGCTTCTTTTATCATTCTCCACCGGGCTTGTGGGTTGTCTTACGGATAGCCCACTCAGCCCGTGAATAGCTTGACGCTCTTGGTGCGGCGCTGACGGGCCTCCCGGCCAGATGCGGCCCGGTCTTCGTGGTCGGAGCTGGCGACAAGGTTGAACCGTGAGACAAAGTGGTTCATAGAAGAGTTCTTTGGTACAAACTTCTTTAGCATCCGGTTTTGCGCTTTACGCTCTGTTGTGTGCTCGTCATCCCCGCACAAAAATTCCCCTTTGACCATGGTTTTGCCCATTTTGACCTACACTTTGGAATGTCCCGATCATGACCGGGTTATCTGCTAGTTTGTATCTTGAGCACAAATCATGCCATGACTTTTCGAACTCATGCTTTGTCATCATCTCATCAATTAATGCATAGAACTCTGATCTAAACTTAGCATCCTCAAGTATATGCTGGCCCAAGTGATTCCCTGATCTTCTTGAGCACATGCCATTTACACCATAGGTGGAAAGTTTTGGGCCACACCCTTCCCAAAGCTATCGTCATTGCCTTGCACTGATTTGTATTATTTAGGACAAACTTAAGCTATACAAACAATGATATATGTGAATTGTACATTTTACTTTCGGATTATAGGACTACATACCTGTGAGGACAGTTTTTGGTGGATTTCCTCCCATCAAATTGATGAACTCCTTGAACACCCACTCAAAACTTTTCTGTTGTTTCACTTCGCATTAGTACACCTCCAAAGACTATTGTTTGGAAATGGTTGTTCACACCAACAAAAGGGCCAAATGGCATCTTGTACACATTTCGTGCAGTATGTTGTGTCAAGTAACAACATCACCGAAACAAGCATACTGTTCACAGCTCCTCCCACTGCACCACATAAGAGTGTTAATTCTACTATCTTCTCCTGTTTTAACACTCCACTGGAATTCTGGGTCTTCTGCTTTCATTTTTTGAATAGTTCCATTGTCTTTGCAACGTCACCATCCATCCATTCCCTTGCAATTTGGTTTGATATCGCATACGAATCGTTCTCTTCGTGCATGGAGCTCCCTTCAATCCTCCAAACATTTCCTACTACGCACCTTACTGTAGTTTGACCGACATTGTTCAACCGCATTTGCCTAACTGTTTCAGCTGTCCCTTCATCTAGCCTATGGTGGGAGAACCACTCTCTCTTTTCTCGAACAGCTCTCTGCAAAAGGATGATTGTGTTCTTTGAGAAATTCACTCACATACCAACCTCCATCGTCACCACGAAGCATCTTCATTCTAGCCTTGCACAATATCTTCTTTGTTGACCCATTCACTCTTGGTCGATCCCCTGTAATTCCAAGAATCATTAAAGGACATGAGTCAGTACTGTTAACATTACTGTTTCAAATTCATGAATCATTAAAGTACATGAGACAGTAGCCGCAGTACTCACTCATCTCTCGCAGCAGAATTCTTGCATCGTACGGTAATTAGGGTCTGACTGTCTTTTTCTACACCTAGCTTTCACAATACCAAAACCAGCTTCCCATGAATACATGTTGTAGAACTGGTAGCCTTCATCACGTGAATCAAAGACCATTCCAAGGATAGGCTCAAATATATGTGGAGTGTCGCTTGTTCCTGCCAATTGAACTGCAATCTCAATAACACCCATATCCCTTGGTTTCCTACAATCAGGCCCATTTGTGTCGATCCCCTTCTTCTTTCTGCATTAAAATTAGTCTATAAACTTAGTTTTTATATGTAGTTCGAATTCAGGAAGAAAATCAGCATATAAACTTAAATAATCCAGCTTGCATACCTTGTCTTGTACCCTTTTTTTAAGGGTTTCCAGATATTGGCTTGAGATCTCCTGCGCAAATAGCGGAGCTGCACATCCACCCAGCAAGGTCGGTGCAATCTCTTCAGCATCAACTCCTTCTGTGATTTCAACATTCTCAACCACTTCAACTTCACTTTCACACATATATGCAGTGTCATCAATCCCACGAGGTCCATTATCATATTCACTATCATCCCAGTCACGTTCTAGAAATCTCTCAACAGGGATGTTGTCCTAAATATCCTGAGCATCTGAATTGTCTTCATCATCTGGGTGATGTCCTGATTCATCTTCTGTATCCTCAGTATCTGCCATTCCATCTTCTTCGGATTGATGCCCATATCCATCTGAATCGTCATCCTCACCAGCCTCATAACCTTCAAACGGTTACACATAGTTTGCTATGGATTCTTGGTACAACAATCTGCTAGTTGCATGTTGTAGTAGCTGTCGAAGGATCCTATTGAATATAAGCAATGTTACATAAAAAATTGGACGAATGGTAGCCAATAGTCAACATATTTAAGAAAAAAAAGATAATTATGAAATCTGTGGACATTCTCATGCATGCTCTAGATTACATTTGGCCAAAGACCAACAAAAGCTAGGGGAAAAAGAAAGGAGTGCAATCCAAATGCCTTGGTATAGTAACACCATCAAAATGCTCTAGGTACAATTTTACCCAAAAGCAATACTGAACTATTGAACTAAAATTGACCAAAGCCTGTTGCGGGTGAGTGCTTCCAAAACAGTAATAAAAATTGACCAAAGCATGTTGCAGCTGAATTAAGAACTTTTGTCTTTATTTTCAAAATAGGTCTTGGCACCTGTGCCAGCCAAATGGCATTGGTGATATACACTAGTACCAGCTAATGATATACACTAGTGCCAGCCAAATAGGTTTGTAAAGAGAATACAACACAGTTGCTAAAGCAAATAAATTTATCAGCAAATGATATATAATTAAATTTACCAAACTGAACTATTTGGAAAGGTACCAAGTGATACTGCAAGAGGTTCTTGAATACTAATTTACTATCAACCTTTTGGACTGAAAACTTATTAGATTAAACAATTTTGGGAGGGAAGAATTTGCATCAAGATTGTCCAGTCTTAACATTATAATATCAACAGAACCTGTGAGCACAGGCACGAGGATATATTTGTGTATCAAACTTAATTTTTAAGATATAAAATTAGCAGGCTGATAGAAGATAACTAAAACTAATGCACTACTCTTTATACATTCAATTGAAACTAGAAAACTCAATTCACCTGTAGTGTTACCAAGACACATCAGGTATTTTTTTTTACTAGGGTCGAACAGGAAGAAATCAGGTTCGAAGGCACATCATCCATAATTTATAAAATCAAATGCAAGCACTAAGCCACTAAGCAGAACTAAAAATTGGTTACGCTGCAGATAAGCCACTAAGCACAACTAAAAATTGGTTATGCTGCAGCTGTCAAGTTCAAGAATTAGAAGTAGCCGTTTCAAATATTTGCAACAATATGCTTACCGAAAGGTTGACTACTTTGAAATAGTACATCAATATTAGATGATGTATGTTGACAACCATCGCCAGGAGAAGGACCCATGGACCTTTTCCTATCACAGTCATCATAAACAGTAGATCAATACTAGATGAAGTATTATGGAGCCTGAACAAATTATGGAGTCTTGCTCTAAACAAATTATGATGCATACCTTAATCTAATATAGCGCCTGATTAAGAATTATGCTGCAGACCATAATTATTCTGCAGACCAGAAAGTGTACATAACGCGGAATGTTGTAGACCAGAATCAAATCTGCTCAAAAGTATATAACTAAATAGTCCTTATTTGTTACAAAGTGTAGATAGACTAATAGAGAATAGTGCAGGTATTTTTGTCATCTTTTTTTTATTGTGTTGCATACTCAACTGAATATAATGCTATATCTCTCAGGCCTGCAGCATAATTAAGAGAAGTGAATATCATGGTACAGGTAACTGTTTTTGATTCAGAAGCAAAGATTAATTAGTGAACAAACTAATTTTTTCAAATCTAGTTGCTAAATCAAAATTATTACTTCAAATAAAGAATACATCAAAGAAACAATTCAAAATATAAACCTGACCCAATCAGTGGTCAGGAAAACAAGTCAACATATCATTTCTAAATACGAATGACAAACAACATACCAGAAAATGCAACTTAATGCTACATACGTACAAAACACAAGTAAACGACTGGTTGCTACATACCTGAATACGGAGAAACACGCCGAAGATTCAAACTCAGAGACAAATAGACCTTGCAGTCTGAAGGAGATTCAAATTCGTGAGAGGAGACAAATAGATGTTGCAATCTGAATGACAAATAGATCTGAATGAGAGTCATACAAAGAAGGCGGAAGAAAGAATAGCCGCAGATTCTAATCCATATTGGGAACCAGTTCTCTAGAAATGTTGGGGAATAAAGAGAGGCTAGTTAGAGAAAGAGAGAGAAACAATGGGGAAGAAAGAGAGGCAGAGAGAGAGAACGAAGTAACCTGTAGATCCGTTTTGCCGCCGGCGGCGTACAGAGATGGAAGAGAGAGAGGCTACTAGAGAGTCGAGAGAGGGAGAGGCACAGCAGCAGTCGGAACACCGCCCGGTCAGGGTCAGGTGACCCCCCGGCCGGTCGGCCGGTCGTTTGCCCGCTCCCCAACACCCGTCAGCAGCAGACGGGGAGAAATTGATACGTCTCCCTCCCTACAACTGCACCACGCACGCTCATCTTCAAACCAAATGCGAGATTATGCTCTTGTCTACCTCGCCAAATGATACTACACAAATGCTCAGGGTTGGTTCACTATCAAAATATAATATAGTCAACTCTTCCTAGTATTTTTAGTAACTAATAAAACACTACTACTTATATTTTGGTTGTGGTTTCTGTTCATATATGAAGCCATTTCCTCCGAATATTTCTATGCGTTTATGGCTTGTTTGGCATATCTTCTTCTAATCATGATTCTTTGAGATTTAAGTGGTTATATGATTGAAAAATAATACATCATATCTATCTGATTCTCTAGCATAAACTCTATGCATAAACCAAAACTAAGTGTGGTGTGATCAGGAGAAACTATATTTTCCAACTCCAAGTTTTCTAGTTGATTTTAGATAATTATTTCTCGATAAGAAAAAGAAAAATGATCTATTTTGTTATGACTTATTATCATTAGTGACACTTTAATATTGATTTATTTATTTTATAATTTGCATGAAATTTTTGAATAAGACGAGATGGTCAAACAAATGTCATAGAAATCTAAAAACGGCACTCTTTTTAGAAGCGAGGGAGTATATCGTAAACTTTTCTAGTTCTTTTTATAAATCTATTGTGGGCCTCTAGTTTCGTTAAAAAAACACTTCTCCTACATTCAGCCTAGAAACTGCTATGGGAGCTCTACGAGTCCAAGAAGACTCCAAGAGTTTTGACGCTTGGTTATTAGGCACTCAAGCTAATTATATTGCTCCTTTTTTGGAAATGGAAATTTTATTAATTTTAAGACTTGAAACATTCCCAGCCTACGCCCGGGGGCACACAACCTTTGAGAGTTTGAAAGAGCTACACACACTAATGACTATCAATACTAAAACTAGACCGCCACCCATGCGTCGAGAAAAAGATACCCTTGGCCACTCGCTCCAAGAACCGAGATCTTTGCTAATTATAATTGCTAGGTTATCCTTAGGTACTTTGTTTTCATTTCGCAAGAATGCAATGGTTTTATGTGATCTAGGATCATACTATCAAAGGGCAGAGAAAATGCTGCCAATACCGCCAATAGTATCTTATCTAACAAATTCAAGTTAAAGAACTTGTGATGGGCACGGTCAAATTGCATTGTTTAATTTCCCTTCTCGTGATCACTGTTACGGCTCTCTAGTAGACAGAGTACTTGAAAGCGATAGACTATGTGCATCGATGGATGCTTAGCATGGGACCGCTCGATCGCCATTGCCATTGCCATATTGCCATTGCCACCGAATGCAAGGAGACGCGTCCAATCGATCGACCAGGTTCGCTGGTGACTGTTGGCGTTCACGTGGACGCACTATCGAGCCATCTGTAATCTTACATAATTGCAAACTGAACTGAATCGATTCGGCGGAACTTGAATCGTTAGCCGGTGATCGCTGGTAGGGATCGCCGGGCGAGGAATTCACTTGGCGGTTAACTTTACCATCCCGCCCGGTGTCAAGATATTATAATAACCCGGCGATAACTTACACAGCCCGCCCGGTGTACACGCGTTATTACTGCGGCATGTTTACGTAACCCGCCAGTACATATACTACATTGCTTCTGTCGGGGCGTACTAAACACCGCCTATGAAAATATGTATGAACACTGGCGGTTGTGTTAGGAGAACCGCCACAGAAAAATAAATTACTTCACTGACGGTTTTGTTATGTAATCTGTCAGTGAACGTGTCGTTCCACTGGCGGATATTTGGTGGGGGCCCATCTTTTCTTCTCTACTCGCGCTGCGTACTTCTCACCCGTCAGTGAAATGTTGTGTATGGCGCCATGAAAAATCATTTTTCTAGTAGTGACGACAGTTGATCACATTCACAAGCAGTGCGCCAGTGCCCAGCTCCACGCAAAAAACCAAAACAAGCGATAAAATACAAAGCATGTGTGTTTCCTTGACCAGATCAGGATTTGTGTGCGTTTGTATGTGTGTGTGTGTGACTCCCCTAGACTACTACATTCTGCTCTCATCTCATGCCCTCTTGTGTTGTGTCATGCAATGCATGGGAAGACGTCTTTGTGCTGGCCTCTTTGTCTTTGTGCAGGCTTGTTTCTACTCTTTTAGACTACATACAGACATGTTTAGTTGTAAAAATATTTTGTGTTGACCTATTGTAGCACTTTCGTTCAGTATTTCGTAATTATTGTCCCACCATGACTTAACTAGGCTCAAAAGATTCGTTTTGCAAAAACAAATAAAACCTAATAATTAGTTTTTTTATTTACCTACATTTAATACTCCATACATGTGGGAAAAACATTCAATGTGACGCAGTACTTGTAGAAAATATTTTGGGTGCAAGCACATCCTAATCGAAACAATATGCCCATCGAAAACGACGGTGACATGGATGCAACTGGGGGCCTAGCTACAGTGAACTAGTAGTTCACTTTCGACATGCAGTCATGCATTGAACTTAGGGTACCGTAACGGTATAAGAGCAGGTAAGAGATTAGCCAAATTCTTTGTTTTAGTTACTCTCGAAATAAAGTTGATAACAAAATACTAGGTCCCCTCCAAGAGACTATGTTCACATCCTGCATGTGCTGCCGCCGCCTTTTTCGGCTAACGGGCCAAGGCCCAGCAACGTGCCAGCACCAAAAAAAAAACGCCGCCACCGGCTGCCAGCACGTAGTTACCACAGTTTGCTCGAAAAAACAGTCACCACAGTCGCTTCCATACGGGTCCCACACGTCAGCTGCAGGGGAGGTTACTCCCGTCGCATCTCCGAGAGTATTTGAATGAAATTCCTACGTACGTACGTAGATAGATTTTTTTTGTCGAAACACATACTACATTTCATTTGGCTCTCATTCAACTCAGAAATGGAAATCTGTAATTTGGTCTGAGAATGACTCATGAGCTTGGGTGGCATAACCGCATGACGTCCGTTCCAGCATAAATCCAAATGCTGGGCCAATTATGGTTCAAGTTGCAGCCCATGGAAGGCCTGGTGGCACATTGGCGATTTCCTAGGACAAGGATCCCTTGCTGCCAACGGGCAACGGCCGATGACCAGGCGCGGGCCGCGACGGCGCATAACTCGATAGCGCCTCACCCACATCATCTCCTATACATAGATCCCAAACGAAGTCCTTACTTTTTTTTTCCCTTTTTTTTTGCTAGGTATGCGCAAACCGCACACAAATGTATCACAACACTTGGGCTAAAGAAGAAGAAAAAAACTTAATTCAACAAACCCTAACCTAGCTTAAGTCCCTATTCCGTGAACTCACCGAATCTTCATTCTCAGCCCTATCTCCTAAGGGCACTGGGTGATTCATAAGCTATCTTTTAGCATTCTTTTTATATTTTAATGGAAGAAAGGAAAGAGTTGGCTCTTACTCAAGAGTTAGACTTATACACACATTCCAAAACTTATGCGAGAGTGTCATGTTGGGCATCTATGTTATGAGCTATATGCTAAGACTTAGCACCATTGAAGAACCTGGTTTAGAGCTAACAACTAGCTCATACCATTACGGTTGCACTAAGAGTGTTTACGGAGCTCCCTACTACATAGTCTTTTCTTTAAAGAAAACTTAACTTTTATGTCCTGACCCCCTCCCGCACCACCATCTTATCGCAACACCACCGAGGACGAGACGAGTCGCCCCTCCCCATTGAGGTCCTCTCATCCTGGCACGCTGCCACCAAGGCCAAGCCTATCCCTTTCTCGTCGAGGTCCTTATATCTTCCCCGTCACCGCTAGGTGGTGACCCAAGTTGGAGAAATCGCCAAGAGAGGGAAAAAAAAAAAACAAAAGTCATGTGATCGAGCAGTCAATAAAAAAGTAAGGACCTAATTTTAGGTCGGGCTACTTTGGAGTTGAACCTAGTAAACAAGACCTTATGAAAATAGGAGATTCTCCGTGAAATCCCAAGTAGCTAGGCCTTGTTTTATGAGCTATTACTGAAGTTGCTCTTATTGGTAGCTCTATTCTCTCTTCAAAGTATGAATCCTTGCACTCCTAAAAAGAAACAACGATACATTTCTTACTAGAATGAAAATCAGTGTCATCTTACGGTGAGTTCACACTATTCGTGGACACACTGATGGCCCATCAAAAGGACCAAGGGAACGCCGCCGAGGCCACCGAAACATACACCACTCATAGAGTTGACACTACTACAGATTCGCTCATTACTACCGCCGGTATCACTGCCGAAATTTAGTCGGCGGCGATGAACGCGCCGGCAAAGTGATGAACCGTCGAGGCGCGGGACAAACCAGAATCTCCACGGACTCGACCAATACCGGCGGTGAAGATTTATATCTCTACCGGTTTGAATCATTCCCCGACAGTGGTCTTGATGGACACGAGATCAGCGACGGGTTTGAATTAGAACCAATAGCGATTCGACGATTGACACAACGGGTTGATTGGAACCGATAGCGATTTGGGAGGGGAAGCAAAGGAACATAAAACAAAAATCGGCGAAGATTAACACGCATCGAGTTAACAAACGACCGATCCATTAACAAGCGACACAAACCAAATTAAACTGTCATAGAAACAAGCGATACAATAAATTAACATAAAAAAAAGCGGCCGGCCTAATTAAGCCGCCTTCTTGGCCTTCTTCTTGGCCTTCTTGGCGCCCGCCCGCCTTCTTCCCGGCCTTCTTGGCCGCCATCTCCTCCGGTTTGGCCGCCGGTATCCCTCGGCCGAGGTTATCGGCCAAGTACTCGATCCGGAGGGCGATGATGGACTTCTCCTCAAGTGTTGATTCACCGTTGGCGGGCCAACTTGGTCGGCCAGGCTGTTGAGCTTGTTGCGGGCGGCGCTGAGGCGATGGGATGATCTTCTCCGCCCGGTTGGCAGCTGTTGGTGTTTCTTACGCACACAGAGAAATCCGCAAGCGCACGGAAATACCGTTGTAGCACTTCACCCGGTGGTAAGCGGTATCGTATTTTTCACGAGGGGCGGTCACGCAGCGGTGGCTTTTCAGGTCTATGTCAACCGAAGGCAAGGGTTTGTTTTCTAAGAGTAGCGAGGTATCTCGTAGGCTAAGTTTTCCAGTGCGGTGATTCCTAAAAGTCACATTTGTCTACTCACTTCGGGCACCGGCCCCACGCTCAAAGAACAGTGTCAGGCAATTAGCACTGCGCCGCACCCGAGCGTGGGGGATTTCAAGGGACGGACAAGGCTTGTCACGACCAAGCCGCCTACCCCTCAACCGTGGGATGCGCCACAAAAGGTAGGTGAACGCTAGTCCAAACACCACGTTTGCACTATTGGTCACAGTTCTTGATGTTGGCCAAGGTTCCCCGGTCAAAGAGTCCCTCCACCAAGAACTAACGTAAAAAGCGATCTACCAATCCCGCAAGTCTACAACAGCTAAGAAATGTACGAAGGAAATTAAGTAGCTGCAAGATAATCACAAGACTCCTTACCAAAGCGTAAGCGACTTGAGAGAGGTACAAGTAGGGCGGGTACCGACAAGTCCGGCACTCCGTCCTCCTAGGAACCGCGAAACACCGAGGGGCGAACCGGCAACTCGGGTAGAAAGAATCAAGCTTCTTTCTAGCCTTTCCCTCTCTCTCTCTCTAGAATTGGGAGATAGAATAGAAGAAGTAGAAGAAGAAGAAGATCTAATTCTACTCTTTTGCACAAGTGGATTTGGTTTCTCCTTTGAATTTTTATTGCTTTTTGAGAGGGAGAGAGGGGGTCTATTTATACACAAGGGGAGGGACCTAAGTGCTAAAAACACCCAAACCGACCTAGGAAAACCTTCCATGTACGCCAAACCGACCATCCCATGTCGGTTTCACCAGTTTTGGAAGGTAACAAACCGCCTCCCCGGGCTGGGCTCGACCGCCTCGGCCGAGGTGCGGCCGCACCGGTGTGGTGCGCTACAGCACCCCTGCCAGGGGCCGGCCTGGCCGGGGGGCGGCATTTGGGCTTCCTTGCTCGAAAAGTTGTAAGGTGGACTTGGCCCGGCCTTTGGTTTCGACGTTTTTTTGTTGCGATTTCTGTTTGGGCTTGCCATTTGCTCCTTTGGGCCTTCTTCTATTTGTTGATTTTATTTCTTTTTTTCTTTGTCTTTTTTGGCCCAAAGTGATCATCCATGAGTTTGTACTGCAAGTCCAAATAAACACCAAAACTTTGGAATATGTTAGTTGAAATTCCTATTTCTAGGTTGTTTTGGTGTTGTGTTGACGGTATTTAATTCGTTGTTGGTTACCGTCAACAAACTCCCCCACACTTAGCCCTTTACTCGTCCTCGAGTGAAGGCACAGGGACTAAAGTGGTTCAATCTCCAAGATGTAAGCTTGCATACATGTTATTCCAAGCCTTACCTGCCTTGTGAGCATTTTCCCACCCTTTATTACCTTTCATCATAGTGGGGCTTTCTAGCTTTTCTCCAAGCCTTGAGTGGTTGCCAGATAGAACGGTTATAATAGAGGTGCTTATCATTCATCCTTTTTGATCAACTTTTTATCCGGGGTTTTATTTAGATAAAATTTTATTTTTGAGAAAGCATGGGCTTTATTGCTATATTTTTTTTTTTGAAGAGGTGGGCTCTGCTCGCCCTAGACTTTTGTCTTTTATTTCCTCTCTTTTTTTTTTTTCTCTCTTCTTTTTTTTTTTTTTTAGAGATGTGGGCCCTACTAAGCCCTTGGACACTTGCCCATTTTTCATCTCATTTCTTCTTCTTTTCTCTCTTTTTTTTTTTAGAGATGTGGGCTCTACTAAGCCCTCGGACACTTGTCCATTTTTCATCTCTTTTTTTTTTTTTTTTTTAGCGTAGCCCAAGACATTTCTCTTTTTCAAAGAATAGATTCCGGATGTTGAGTTTCTCTTACGGGACGAAGGCATAGCAAATCCATTTATACCATATCATATTTGGCAACAACTTAGACTAGATAGAGCATATGCAACCCACATGAATCGGTTTTTTCGGGATGAGTAGTTGTTTTAATGAAGCTTGGTATTGGGCGAGGAATAAAATGTACGCATGCCATGTATCAATTGGTAGATGTAGAGATGGAGTTTTGCTAACTTGGTTCAGTTTTTAGCACTTAAAGAAGATCACAAGTCAAAATTTAATCTTAATAAATTGCGTACCTTTGACTTGCGAACCTCCCCCACACTTGTTTTTGTACCTATTTTTATTTTCTTTTTGCACAAGGACAAAAACAAGTGGAGACATAGACAATAATATAATAATAAAACTTTATTGAATTTATAAATAATTCAAAACTGGGCGCGCACACTTGAAGAAATTACAAAATGATTGGAAGGGAAAATATTGAAAATTAAACTAGTGCGCCTAATTATTGATAAAGAGGTAGAGCACTTCTACTCGAAAAAGGTCAATGAGATCCACCGGCGCTCTACCCCCATATCTTTAGCGGCGAGCTTGAGCTCCTCGTGCATGCTAACATGCAAGTCGCTAGCTTCTTCCTAAGGCGGATGTTGGCACTATGCCTCTCTGCTAACCTGCCTCTAAGGGTTTGGATGAAGTTTGAGAGATCGCGTGATCCTCTTTTGTACACTTTCGATTGTAGGACCCGTTTGAGGTTCAATGTCATCCCCGAAGAATCCTTTTGGGCTGTCCCCGAACTGTGGTTTGGGAACCTTCTTCCTCCATTGTCCGTTTGGCAATTGCTCTAAGGTATAAGGGAAACAAGAATCGCCTTTTTGGAAGTAACTAGAGATTCCCTAATAGTTCTTCATCATAAACTACTTGGTTCCTCTATGGGGACATTCTCCTTGCCGTCTACCTTTCTTTTCTTTGGTGTAGGAATCTTGGCTGGAGAAGGTAGGAGAGCTAGGCTTTTTTCGGGGTTTCCCTCTTCTCTAAGTATTTGGAGGCGAAAAGTCATGGCTTCCTCTCTATTAAATGGTACTAGAGCCATAGGAGGAAGAGAATCTTCTTTCGTGTTTTGACTTAGAGGAAAAGAATTTGAGAGGAGGAGGAGAGCAAGAAGGAGAGGTGTGAAGAATGGAGAGGAGGAGGGTGGATTTTATAGGACAAACACTCCTATCTGTTTTTCAGGAGTTAAAATCTCGCGGAGCGCACCTCACCATTGTAGGTTATGAGAAAGAGGAAGGTGATGGGTGAAATCCCAGCCCCAAACGGAGCCGGCCAGGTGCGGGCGCACTGTGGTGCGCTGCAAGCACCACCCAAAGCGTCCCCCCCTGGTCGAGCTTTCGTCCCACATTCGTTTCCTTTTTTCGAAAAAAGTTTTGAACTGGGGTTTGCCGCGAGAAACATTTCCTTTCTTGCCGATCTCTAATTGATCCTCAAATTTGAATTTTGAAAATAGTTTATGCTTTGATTTAATTTAGAAAGTTAAAATTTTTTGTGTAGCAAATGGCCAAAGATAAATTTAATAGAATAAAAAGGAAAATAAAAAAGGCAAATACTTAATTAAAAACAAAGTAAAACTATATAGATAACTTTTTATGTTTTACTATTATTATATATATATATTATATATATATATTTTTTAATTGTGATAATTTTAATACATTTTTATTATTATTAATTTTTTTTATATGCTGATCATACAAATTAATTCTCAAAGCATAAATCTATTCTATCGAGCTCTTGGTTAAGATCGTCATCGCTCGAAGAAAAGCTTAAGACGTTGACCGTTTACCTTTTGTATTTCACCTGCGTCATCTTGAATTGTGATTGGGCCGTGTGGCGATGTATTGATGACGATTGTACGGTCCTTTCCATTTGCTTCTCGGCTTCCCTTCGCGAATAATTTCACCCGGGAATTGAATAGGAGTACTTTGTCTGTCCCCGTGGCGAATTCTTTGAATTTGATGCGCTGATCATGCCATCTTTTTTGTGCGCTCTTTGTAGAGCTTTGCACCGCGGGTACGCCTTCTCTCGCCATTCTTCTAGTTCGGAGATTTGTCTCTCGACGGTTTTTCCCGGCGAGTCGGACGTCCATATTCCACTTCTTGATGGCCCAATGAGCTCGATGCTCCGGCTCAACCGGTAAATGGCAAGTTTTGCCATAGACCCGGTGGTAAGGTGACATGCCGATGGGGGCTTTGTATCTTTGTCCGATATGCCCAGAGCATCGGGTAGCTTGTTCTTCCAACCTTTCCCCATCTCGTTGACCGTCTTACGCGGGGATGTTCTTGATTTGTTTGTTGGAGGTTTCGCTTGCCCATTTGGTTTGCTGGGATGATAAGGGGTAGCAATGTTGTCTTTGAGTGCCAAGCTCTTTCAAGAATGTCTTGAATGATTTGTCCTTGAAATGCGATCCTCCGTCACTGATCACCATGCGTGGCATTCCAAAGCGGGGAAGATGATTTCATGGAACACCTTTGCGTGCATGCTTGCCATCGGCAGCTCTCCGCATGGTAGTGCCTCTACCCATTTTGACACGTAGTCATCGCCACCAGGATATACTCGCAATCATGGGATCTCTGGAATGGCCCCATGTAGTCAATGCCCCACACATCAAATATTTCTATTTGAAGGTTGTAGTGTAGGGGCATTGCATCACGAGCTGTAATGTTCCTCGTCTTCGGGCGGTTGTAGCATCTTCTCGATGAACTCTTTTCGTGTCGTCGTACATCGTCGGCGGAAGAATCCGCCACGCCAAATTTTGGCTTGTGTGCGAAATACTCGATGATGCCGTAGGGAGATGCATGACATTTTCGATGATCTCGCATTCCTTCCTCCCTGGGTACGCATCTTCTCGCAAGCCGTCCGCACACACCCCTGTACAGATATGGGTCATCCCATAGGTGCCGCCCGCTCTCCATTTGGAGCTTCCGCTTGTTCTCCCGAGGTGGTACGTATCCCGCAACCATGTAATTCACAATGTTTTGCGTACCATGGGTTGAAGTCGACACCTTGAGTAGCATGTCGTCAGCGCAGGTAATCGTTAATTGGTGGTTCCCGCATGTTAGTTACCGCATACGCGACAAATGATTCAAGAATGTATTTTCTACTCCCTTTTTATCTTTGATTTCTATATCAAATTCTTGGAGTAGAAGAATCCGGGCGGATCGGCGAGGTTTCGCATCCTTTTTGGTGAGAAGGTACTTAAGGGCGGCATGGTCCGTATAAATGATTATTTTTGCGCCCACTAAGTAGGATCGAACTTCTCGATAGCAAAGACTACCTTGCCGTGAGCTCTTTTTTTCGCCGCGGGCGTAATTAATTTGGGCTCTGTCGAGTTTTGCTAGCATATGCGATGGCATCTGCTTTTGTCCTTGGTTTGGCCTAGGACCGCACCAACAAGCCGTAGTCGCTAGCATCGCACATGATTTCAAATGGCAACGACCAATCCGGGGTTGGATGATCGGAGCCGAGATGAGTGCTTTCTTTAGGGTTTCGAAAGCGTGCAAGCACTCATCCGTGAAGTCGAAAGGGTACATCCTTGGCTAGCAGGGCCGTAAGAGGTCTAGCGATTTGCGAAAAATCTTTTATGAATCTTCTATAAAACCTGCGTGGGCCTAGGAAACTACGGATACCTTTGACGTTCACCGGGGTGGTAGCTTTTCGATAACTTCTATCTTAGCTTTGTCTACCTCTATCCCCCTCTCGGACACAAGGTGCCCAAGAACGATGCCTTCTCGGACCATAAAGTGGCACTTTTCCCGATTAAGTACTGTGTCCTTTTCCCGGCATCGCCGCAAGACCCGTCTAGGTTCTTGAGACTGACTTTTCGAAGGTCTTACCATAGATGGAGAAATCGTCCATGAAGACCTCCATGATTTCTTCGATCATGTCTCGAGAAGATAGACATCATGCACCGTGAAAAAGAAGCAGCGCATTACACAGCCCAAATGACATTCTACGATAGGCATAGGTTCCGTATGGGCATGTGAACGTGGTCTTGCTCGTCATCGTGGTGGATCGGGATCTGGTGGTAGCCAGAATACCCGTCAAGGAAACAGAAGAAAGAGTGTTTCGCTAACCGCTCCAACATTTCATCAATAAAGGGCAGCGGGAAGTGATCTTTCTTTGTTGCCTTGTTAAGTTTTCTGTAATCAATACACATTCTCCACCCTGTGACTTGTCTTTGTGGAATGAGTTCGTTTTTAGCGTTCTCAACGACTGTCATTCCTCCCTTTTTAGGGACCACTTGGACTGGGCTAACCCAATCACTGTGGTGGTACGGGATAGATAATCCCGGCGTGAAGAAGTTTGAGAACTTCCTTCTTCACGACTTCACGCATCGCATTATTGAGCCTGCGCTGGGGTTCGCATGATGGGGTACTGTCAGGGTCAATAGGTATGCGATGTGTGCATAGTGTTGGGCTTACCCCTTTCAGATCTTGAAGGGAATACCCGAAGACCGATCTGTGTTTCTCTAAAACGGCTATGAGTCGGGCGTCTCTCCTGGTCACTAAGTTTATCGCTTATGATGACCGGTGCATGTGAATCGCCGCCGTTTAGGAAGACATAGCGTAGGCCTGGGGGTAGGGGTTTAAGCTCAACTGGAGGCCGAAGTTAGCTCTTCTTCTTTGGGAAGTTCTATGAGTTCCCCTGAATCGCCCTCTTCTTCAATAAAGAATTGGGCGTCTTTTTTCAAGGTCCTGTTTTCGGGTTCTCATATAGCATAACTCCCATGACCTCCTCGGGCGTGTCGTACTCAAGGAAGGGTTCATTATCGAAGTTTTTAGCTCGAGTAACGGGATAGAAAACTTTTTCTTCCCGAAGTTTGACATCTAAATCCCCGGATGTTGGTAGGTCAAGAATCTTTTCAGGGGATGCCCGATTAGGATGTCGAAGTCTTGGATATCAAAAACGTGAAAGTCCAAAGACAACTTGACATCCTTGTGCAGAAGATTTGTTCATGTATAACCTCACGACTTTCAATGGTGGTACGAGGTGCTATGCGCAGGGTCCGTCTTTGTGGGGGTCCTAATGGCTTCCTCGACACAGTGCTTGTGCAA
Source organism: Hyparrhenia diplandra (assembly GCA_015847255.1). Taxonomy (NCBI): domain Eukaryota; kingdom Viridiplantae; phylum Streptophyta; class Magnoliopsida; order Poales; family Poaceae; genus Hyparrhenia; species Hyparrhenia diplandra. The sequence goes on from JADLZK010001408.1 coordinate 587,767, forward strand.
AGGTTTGGACATTATGTTTATCCCCACGTAGGGTTATACATGACTTCCACCAAACTTCCACGATATCCGCAATGGATTGGTGTAGAGGGGCCATTAATCCGAATTTCTTCGAAAAGAGGGTCCTTCCTCTCGCAACCATTCCGTGCTCATTATGGCCGTTAGCTCCTTAATAGACTCTCGGAGAAAGGTTTTATCGTGGGGGGCTGTTGAGCTAGCCGGGACTGGTGGTTTCTTCCATTGTTCGTACTTCGAGGTGTCACCGAATTGATCAAGAAGGTCAACCTCGAAGAACGGAGATCCGTGAATGCGGTCTCCTTGTGTTCTCGTTCAGGCGAGGGTCTCTATAGGTTTAACAGATTCGGCTTTCGCCGAAGAGACTTCCTCTGGTTTCTGCTTGGGTTCTACTCGGATGGGTTCTAGCGGAGGAGTATTCTCAAGAATACGGTTTAGGAGAGCTTCTCCTTCCGCTGTGGTTTTATGTGAAAACGACCCTCGGCAGCTAAATCAGCGGTAGAGGGGGCGTCGCCTGTCCAATCCTAGCCGAAATCTTTGTAAAAGCACGTGGTTTGGTATGGACAGGTCTGGGCCGGATCGTGTAAGCGTGGTAAACCGATCCCAGGCTGCACCTAAGGTTTCACCCTCTATTTGTCGGAAGTTGAGTATCTCTTGTCGCAGGGCCGCGATTCTCGGATATCGGGTAGAACGCTACACGGAGAATGCGCTTCAGTTCTTCCCATTCTCCGTTTACCAACCCTACGTTATGGGCGTACCATTGAGTCGCCCCTCTCGCAAGAGAGAACGGAAACAACTTCCACCTCAACGTGTCATGTGTCATGCCCGCACTGTCGGGGCGACCACAGAGCTGCTCAAACTCCGTAAGTGATGATAGGGGTTTTTCATATTCCGAGCCCGAAAAGGCTCGGGCCTGAACCATGGCTATAAAGCCTGGGCGGAGCTCATATTCGGAAGCTGTGATTGGCTTCGCAGATTGACGTGGTTCTACGAGCTCGCCCTTGGGAGCGGATATGATTTGAATAGTGGGTTGCTCCATGGGTAACAGAACTCTTTTTGGTATTTTTGTTTAAAGGATACTACCAGTCACGTAGGTTGACTCGGCTCGATATATAACTACGACAACCGTCCCCAAGAACGGGCGCCTTTAAATGCTTGTTGGTGTTTCTTACGCACACGAGAGAAATCCGCAAGCGCACGGAAATACCGTTGTAGCACTTCACCCGGTGGTAAGCGTGGTATCGTATTTTTCACAGGGACGGTCGCGCACCGGGCTTTTCGTGTCTATGTCAACCTAAGGCAAGGGTTTGTTTTCTAAGAGTAGCGAGGTATCTCGTAGGCTAAGTTTTCCAGGCGGTGATTCCTAAAGTCATTTGTCTACTCACTTCGGGCACCGCCCACGCTCAAAGAACGATTGTCCGCAATTAGCACTGCGCCGCACCCGAACGTGGGGGGATTTCAAGGGACGGACAAGGCTTGTCACGACCAAAGCCGCCTACCCCTCAACCGTGGGATGCGCCACAAAAGGTAGGTGAACGCTAGTCCAAACACCACGTTTGCACTATTGGTCACAGTTCTTGATGTTGGCCAAGGTTCCCCGGTCAAAGAGTCCCTCCACCAAGAACTAACGTAAAATGATCTACCAATCCCGCAAGTCTACAACAGCTAAGAAATGTACGAAGGAAATTAAGTAGCTGCAAGATAATCACAAGACTCCTTACCAAAGCGTAAGCGACTTGCAGAGGTACAAGCCGGGCGGGTACCGACAAGTCCTAAGCACTCCGTCCTCCTAGGAACAGCGGAACACCGAGGGGCTTAACGGCAACTCTGTGTAGAAAGAATCAAGCTTCTTTCTAGCCTTTCCCTCTCTCTCTCTAGAATTGGGAGATAGAATAGAAGAAGTAGAAGAAGAAGAAGATCTAATTCTACTCTTTTTTGCACAAGTGGACTGGTTTCTCCTTTGAATTTTTATTGCTTTTGAGAGGGAGAGAGGGGGTCTATTTATACACAAGGGGAGGGACCTAAGTGCTAAAAACACCCAAACCGACCTAGGAAAACCTTCCATGTACGCCAAACCGACCATCCCACGTCGGTTTCACTAGTTTTGGAAGGTAACAAACCGCCTCCCGGGGCCGGGCTCGAACCGCCTCGGCCAGGGTGCGGCCGCACCGTGTGGTGCGCGCGCACCCTGCCGGGGCGGCTTTGGCCCGGCGGCGCAGTCGGGCTTCCTTGCTCGAAAAGTTGTAAGGTGGACTTGGCCCGGCCTGGTTTCGACGTTTTGTTGCGATTTCTGTTTGGGCTTGCCATTTGCTCCTTTGGGCCTTCTTCTATTTGTTGATTTTATTTCTTTTTTTCTTTGTCTTTTGGCCCAAAGTGATCATCCATGAGTTTGTACCTGCAAGTCCAAATAAACACCAAAACTTTGGAATATGTTAGTTGAAATTCCTATTTCTAGGTTGTTTTGGTGTTGTGTTGACGGTATTTAATTCGTCGTTGGTTACCGCCAACAGCAGACCATGTCGATGGACTTCTCCTCCAAGTGGTGATTCACCGTTGGCAGGCCAACTTGGTCGGCTTTGGCTGTTGAGCTTGTTGCGGGCGGCGCTGAGGCGATGCAGGATGAACTTCTCCGCCCGGTCGGAATCCATGTCGGTCGGCGGCGGCGCCACCGACCCGGCCGGCTTACCGTGAAAAACGGGGTAGACAGGGAGTGTGTTTGGAGAGCGGAGTGTTGGAGAGCGGACCGGAGACAGGGGGTTATGTACGTATAAATAGGACTCAGCCGCGGTTTCACGAGGGAACAGTTGAACACAAATGATAGAAAATTAAGATTGACACGCATCATAATAAATAATAAACCGATTCAAGGAAACAGTAGAACCCAAATTAACGAAAGATAAAGAGATTGCCATGCAACAGATTAACCAACAACTGAACCATTAGCAAATTAACCACACAGATCATTGTATCTTACACATCCACAATGATCGACAACAGAAATTAACATAAACAAATAAAAGAAGAGAACCTAGGCCGCCTTCCGCCTTCTTGGCCGCTTGCGCTTGGTCGGCTTCCCGGGCGGCCGCCTTCCCGGCCTCCTCCTCCGGTTTGGCCGAATCCCTCCGGCGAGGGTATCGGCCAGAGAGTCGATCTGGAGGGCGTAGAAGTTGGCCCTCTCCTCGAGGGGCAGATTCACCTTTGGCAGGCCAACGTCATCGGCCAGGCCGTTCAGCTTGGTGAGGGCGGCGCGGAGGAGGTCCACAGCGAACTTCATCTCCTCCCGGGTGGCGGCCATGTCGACGATCGTGGGCGGCGAGTCCGGCTTTCCTGTGAGAGGGGCACGAAAGAGAAGTTAGTGTTGGATAACGGGAGGGGGGGCGCCGGGGACGGGTTATAAATGTGGCGTTTCCAAAAGACGGTTCCTCGGAAAAACGTAACCGGCGACCGCTGCGCCCAATGGCCGTCTCCTCGGCACTCAACGCCGACTGTATTTTCCAAAGCACAACCGACAGTTAATTATTTTTCCAAAGAACAAGTTAAGATTCAAATCAAATTTTAATTTTAATCGCTCTTTGAACGCAAACGAAACAAATTCAGGGACAAAGGGAGCAACACGAGCAATAATATATATAATTTTTATTTATTAATATAAAAAAAAAAAAAAAACAGAACATATAATAAAAATGATAAAAAAAAAAAAAGAGGAAGGCCGCCGGCCTAGTCCTCGTCCTCCTCCTCCTCCTCCGCGCTGGCGTCGTCCTTCTTGGCCAAGGCCTTGAGGACGATCCCGGCCAGCTGCTCCACCTTGGGGGCGTAGTGGTTCATCTTCTCTTCCAGGGGTGGATCCACCCTTGGAAGAAGACCATGGCCGTCCGCCAGCTCCTTCAGCATCCTGAAGGCAGGACGGAGACGATCGAGGGTGAAATCCCTCTCGATCACCTCCTGCATGCGGCGGCGACCAGCAAGGTCATCGGCCGCCCGCCTAGCCGGGGTGGCCGAAGGTCCATGCGGCGGTCCCGCTTTAGAGAGAGGGCGGACGTAGTCGGAGTCGAGTCGGAGCCGGGGACGTCGGCCGCCGGCGCCTCCACCACCGGTTCCTTGCCCTTGTCCTCCGCCGCCTCCATCTCCTCCCTGGTGCGCTTGTTGGATCCTGAGCCTGAGGCAGCCATGGCGCTGAAGAATGCAAAGAGAATGTGGCTGGATGATCGAGAACTGGAATGGATGAACGCCATGATCAGAGGGTGTGCTAAATTAAATAGAGAGTTAGCCGGCTGCTCCACTTCCCCACGATCGAACGCGGCGTCAAAGCAACCGCTTGGAATTCCCACGATCGCCGGTTGGAATTCGCACGATCTCTCTGCTGGCCGAGCGTTTCCCGCGTCGTACGGTTTTGCGCTTCGAATTCCTGGGCTGCGTTTCCAATGGCGCGCGGACGACAACAGAGTCTCCACCTTCATTGATCACTGTCGAGCCCACACATGAACCGGCAGTGATTAACAAATCGGTGAAACAAATAGTTATATCTGTAAAAATCGATTTATTGAAATCATTAATTTTATCTCAGCGTTAATGCATTGAGATTTCAACTAACCCCGTTCGCCTGCCACGTACACTCCGTATTATAAATTTTCATTTTAGTAGTACGTATATAGGCTGCCGAGTAGGTCATGGCCTGTGATACGTCACGGCTGCAGCCTTGAGAATCGTGTTGCTCTAGTCTTCACTACCAATTTCAACTAACCGACAGTGTCTCTGCTTCCCATGAGAAAAGGCTGAGCACCCTGCTACTGCGTCGACGGGTTATATCAATGTCAGTAATAACACTGCCGGGTGCACTTTCAGCACCGGCAGTGATCACATATATCACTGCCGGGTTAAAACTAAGAACCGGCAGTATTTTGCATTGTCAACGGGCGAACAGTACGCCCTGACGGCCTGACCCTGCACCATTGCAGGAAGGAGCACTGTTGCCTCGTTCTCCGTACCACGGCCACGGTGCTTGGTTTATGCCGGTGCCAATTATCCGGCAGTGAACTTCCATATCACTGCCGGGGTTTAGGGTTGAAACCGGCAGTGATCAGTCCGTACCACGGCATCTGGCCTATAAAAACGGCTAGTGCGGCCCTTAGGTTTGCAATTCAGTTCTCTTCGTCCTCTTTCTTGATACTCTTGATTCAGTTGCCTGTTCTTCTTCCTCGATCTTCTTTGCTACTCTCCACATACATATCTATGGCCTCTCTATGGGAGAAAGCCCTCCACGTACAGATATCGTTCTTATGCATCTTAGGCCACCAAAATGGTTCACACACAAGAGGTGCTACAAGAGTCTTACTGAAGATTGAGCAGCGCCGAAGGTTAGAACAGCTGTGAGATTCACGGAGCCATCCGGTTCTGTGTGCTTGAGAGGCTGGGCAGCTGGATTTACATGTCCATATAAGAGACATGGCATTCTCCGGATAAGATCATATCGATTTATGAAAATCTGCTTCAATGAAAATCTCCTTTGGTGATCAAAGCAGATTTTCATAAATTAACATGATCTTCTCTTGCGAATGCCTATGCATGTTTGTCATTGGACGCAACCACAGCTTGGCCATTACGTATAATTATCGTAAAGACATCCTTTGCCGTGGATTCAATGTAAATCCGAGTTATGCCCTCCTTTGTAATATCGAGCACAAGAAACCTCACGAGCACCGATGGGACCTCAACGGCACCGATGGGCTTTCAAAATCCCATCGGAATTTCATCGGCAAGAATCACATTACCTTCGGCGTTTTTTTTTATTTTAAATGTGTTTGTACACTTTGATGATAACATTGATCTATTCGTGGAAAGGTCTTTGTTATCATATATGTAATTTTTTTCAAGGTCTTTGTTATCATATATGTAATCGGATATTGTAATCGGTTGCTCTCCTCTATATATATAATCGTGTATTCCTTTTCAATGGATGTTTGCATTTATATATCATAATACGGGCGCAGATTCTTATTTTTCGACGCCCTTCTTATCTTTCATGGACGAACATAAATATATAAATGCTCTATGTACTAACCGAAAAGTTGGTAAACATCATTGAAACGCTCAACTCGATGAAAAAGAAAGGTCCAAGTAATCTCACCAAGCAGGAAAGATAACCGTCGGTTTGAAATATATCACCGCCTAGGGTTTTAAAAGAGCCCCGCAAGTATGTAAAAAGACAACACTACCGGTTTGCAAATACGAAACCGGTAGTGATCGCCTTCTATCGCGTTTATCACGTAGGAAAATCTAATGATAAAAATATGGATTAGAAAGACCTAAGATCTTGTGTGGGGGCATAATTTGGGTGTACAAGGTTGTAAAAAAATTCAAGACATTTCTACAATGTGGGAGTAGACATGCTTCACAAAGGTACATGACCCCTTTCATCGGAAGCATTATCGACAATTACATCCATAAGCTATGCTTTGGGTCATCTTCGTTCCGGTGTGGTCTCGGCCTCAAACTTTTTCTTAGGCGTGCACATGCCACGTGTGAAGGAAGCACGATGGTTGAGATTTTTCGGACAAGGTTTGGTATTTTTTCAATTAAATTGAATTTCTACGCGACGACTTTTCGAAAGTAATTACAAGGTTGAACTGGGGTTACCCACTAACAGAGCCAGAGTGGTGCCAAAATTTCCCACATGGTCTCATGTGTCCTAGAAGGCAATTCAGTGTGTAGGTTGGTGCAAAATTCATAAGTTTTCAAGCTTTAATTAACCTCCTTCTATCGTGTTTATCACGTAGAAAAATCTAATAATAAAAATATGGATCGTAAAGACCTAAGATCTTGTGTGGGGCATAATTTGGGTGTACAAGGTTGTAAAAAATTCAAGACATTTCTACAATGTGGGAGTAGACATGCTTCACAAAGGTACATGACCCCTTCCATCGGAAGCATGACTGACAATTACATCCATAAGCTATGCTGGGTCATCTTCGTTCCGGTGTGGTCTCGGCCTCAAACTTTTTTTTAGACGTGCACAAGCCACGTGTGAAGGAAGCACGATGTTTGAGATTTTTCGGTCAAGGTTTGGTATTTTTTTCAATTAAATTGAATTTCTACGCGACGACCCCGAGTAATTACAGGTTGAACGGGGGTTACCCACTAATGAGCCGAGTGGTGCCAAAATTTCCCACATGGTCTCATGTGTCCTAGAAGGCAATTCAAGTGTGTAGGTTGGTGCAAAATTCATAAGTTTTCAAGCTTTAATTAACCTCCTTCTATCGTGTTTATCACGTAGAAAAATCTAATAATAAAAATATGGATCGAGAAAGACCTAAGATCTTGTGTGGGGGCATAATTTGGGTGTAGAAGGTTGTAAAAAATATTCAAGACATTTCTACATTGTGGGAGTAGACATGCTTCACAAAGGTACATGACCCCCTTTCATCTAAGCATGACTAACAATTACATCCATAAGCTATCTTTGGGTCATCTTCGTTCGGTGTGGTCTCGGCCTCAAACTTTTTCTTAGACGTGCACATGCCACGTGTGAAGGAAGCATGATGTTTGAGATTTTTCGGACAAGGTTTGGTATTTTTTCAATTAAATTGAATTTCTACGCGACGACCCCGAGTAATTACAGGTTGAACTGGGGTTACCCACTAACAGAGCCAGAGTGGTGCCAAAATTTCCCACATGGTCTCATGTGTCCTAGGAGGCAATTCAGTGTGTAGGTTGGTGCAAAATTCATAAGTTTTCAAGCTTTAATTAACCTCCTTCTATCGTGTTTATCACGTAGAAAAAATCTAATAATAAAAATATGGATCGAAAGACCTAAGATCTTGTGTGGGGCTTAATTTGGGTGTACAAGGTTGTAAAAAATTTAAGACATTTCTACATTGTGGGAGTAGACATGCTTCACAAAGGTACATGACCCCTTTCATCGGAAGCATGATTGACAATTACATCCATAAGCTATGCTGGGTCATCTTCGTTCCGGTGTGGTCTCGGCCTCAAACATTTTCTTAGACGTGCACATGCCATGTGTGAAGGAAGCACGATGTTTGAGATTTTTCTGACAAGGTTTGGTATTTTTTTCAATTAAATAGAATTTCTACGCGACGACCCCCGAGTAATTGCAGGTTGAACTGGGGATTATACATACTTCACAAAAGCATTACAATTAATTGATTACAATTGACACCGTGAAAGGTCCTAAATGGCTAGAGAGGGGTGAATAGCCTAATAAAATTTCTACAAAATCACTAGAGCAACTTGTTAGTAAACAACAAAGCGTAAATGCGTTTGCTCTAGCTCTACTTTGTCGGCAAGCCTCCTATTGACAATTCTAGTTGTTATAGTCTCTAATTCACACTCAAGGGCTAAGTCACTACTTTACCACTAGGTGAACAAGCTAATTACTCTAGCAACTAAGCAAGTCTACTCAAACTACACTAGCACAAGATATATGAAAGTAATGCAAGTGTGTAGAGATGATATACCACAATGTCGAGGCTAGTCAATCCAATCACCAAGGATGAATCAATGTGATAACCAAATTGAAGCCAATCACCAAGAGACAAATGGAGACACAAGATTTAACCCGAAGTTCACTTGACCACCCTCAAGCTAATCTCCCAGCCGACCTTCTCACGTGTGGGTCGAGGTGGAGCTCACTCCAAGCCAAATGCCTTTAGGCTTCTCGCACCCAATGCAAATGAGAGGTACCCAAGACACGAGCAATAGATTACTCACACTTTGTCTTCCCGACGAGGAGTGTGTGACCCTCTCACAAATCACCGGAGGTGGCCAAGAACATTCACCTTCTCTTGCCAACGCCTCCACCAATCACCAAGCCGGCTAGGAGTGGTGCTCTCCAAGAGCAATAAAAACCACCGGCTCACAACGATCCACAAGTGCCACTAGATGCAAAGATCAAAGCAAAGTGCACTTGAATCACCTCAACTCACTAGAATGAATGCTCTCAAGCAAAAGAGTGAGGAGGAGGATGAGTGCTCAGCTCTAGAGGTGTTAGGAATGATTTCAAATGTCCAAGAGACCTCCCATGGCCGGCCAAAGGGGTATAAATAGGCTCCACCTAAAAATGAAGCCGTTGGGGAGGAACATGCAATTCGCGGGCCGATCGCGGCCGACCGGACTCATGCATGAGTCCGGCCGATGAGTCCTGGCCACAACCGACAAAACCCAACATGCCAAATTTAGACCCCCCAAGATGCGTCTGGGCCGGGGAATCATGCGTCCCGGCCATGCTTCCGGTGCATGCGTCCGGTCACTCCCCCGAGAGCAACCCGAAAAACATGCTCTCGTTCTTTTGACCGGAACCACACACCGGCAAGGCCCGGCCGATTTTGCATGCTTCCCGGCCGCGGGTCCGGTCACCGGCGTCCGGCCCGCCTCGGAGTCCGCGAAATTTGTCGTTGTGTTGCCATTTCTTCGCCTTTGCTCCAAACCGACTTCCGTCACTTGATTCTTGTTGCCGACACGTCGAAGAACACCCCGACACCATGTGTTAGCATTTTGAAAATATTTTCCATCAACTACGGAGTTAGCTCTCTAGGTTAGAATGCATGCAAATGATTTTTGAACCTAGAGGCACATGAGGATCGATATGTACGATAGTTTTTCCCTCTTTTATAGTACGGCTTATCGATCCTATAACCACTCACACCCTCTATGGTGTCTTGAGTGTAAAATCAAAATGGCCCTATGATATACCTTTGCCTTGAGCCCATTTTGATCCTCGAAACATGCCAAGATGCGCACTTGATCATCAATTGGATCACCTCGACCCATTCACCATGATCACCATGCACCATCTCGGCTTGACCAATCTCCAACTAAATCAAACACTTAGCATAGAGAGATTAGTCCTAAGGATGTCATCAATTAGCCAAAACCAATCTAGAGATCTTCAATCTCCCCTTTTTTGGTAATTGGTGACAACCCGCATAAAGATTTTATGATTAAAGGTTTTTGAACCTATCATGGTTGTCCAAGCATTTTGCTTACAATCATAGAATTGGACAAACATAATAAATTCGGTTTTGGTAGCATGAGCTCCCCCTACATGTATGCCTAGGGTTTGGTATAGGCTTTGCATACATGTATGAATATTGAAATTAGGGAGTGAGCCATGTTACCAAAATGATGGTTAATGTGAGAGAATGGACCTTTGAAGCGTGATACCAATCGAGTAGCGCCTTTCTCACCATACAAGCATCATGAATAACTAGATATTTCATCAAAAACTCAAAGTACCTCGTGAGATCATATTATAAGCATAGGTACTTGAATTTAGAGCGGAAATTAAAACATCTAGTTACCACTTAAGCATGCTAGTTGATCAATCATCAATCAAAGTACCACTAGCATACATCACACAAGCATGTATATATGGAATTTAAATACATGTGCAAGAGCAAGTCATATGTTAGTGCACAAACAAATGCAACAAATGGCTTATGAGCTTGCTCCCCTACTTGTGTGCTTTCAAAAATTTTGATCCCCTTCTAATCTTTATGCACTAATCTCTTCCCTTTGTCAACAATTGACATAAAAGGATTGATCGGGTTCTTTTGATATTGGAAAGATTAGTTTTCAAATTTGGTCAAATTTAGATAGCTTGCCATACATGTAATTCGGTTTGAACCAAAGACAAGCTTCTTCACACCTCAAGAGAGGGTTATCATGTCTATGTTGAACCACATATTTGACAATATATCCAAATTCAACACTTGAGATTGCAAGCCCACAAGTATGTCATATGTCATCACTAGATCATCCAAGCATATAAACCAATAGTGATGGCATACATACATTGAAATTCATTGTTTTTCCATGAAAGCAACCTAAAGAACAAGTTGTATGTCTATATGTTCTAACAAGTCCTTAGATATCATGATGACATGTCAAACAATTTCACCTTTGCTTTGGCTCGGTGGAGAGGCATATCACATATGTGGGGTGCATTCAACTCATATTGGAGAAGTCAAGAATGTTCAATTCATTTCTAAGCTTGCAAAATCTCTTCTCATCAAGTGGCTTGGTAAAAATATCGACAAGTTGATTTTCGGTACCAATTGGATGGATTGCAATATCTCCTTGTTGTTGATGCTCTCTAATGAAATGGTGTCTTATATCAATGTTCTTGGTTCTTGTATGTTGCACCGGATTTTGAGTCATCTTGCAAGCACTCTCATTGTCACAATACAAAGGGTACTTTGTTGAAGTCAAATCCATAATCCTTTAATGTGGACCTCATCCAAAGTAGTTGACAACAACAACTCCCCGCACTAACATATTTCGGCCGGTAGAGAGTGTCACACTTGTTTGCTTCTTTGAGGACCATGACACAAGAGATCTTCCAAGGAATTGACATGTCCCACTAGTGCTTCTTCTATTGATCTTGCAACCACCATAGTTGGAGTTCGAATATCCAACAAGCTCAAACCTAGACCCCTTAGGATACCATAAGCCAACATCTTGTGTATGCTTCAAATACCTCAATATTCTCTTTGTGGCCTTGTAATGACTCTCTCTTGGTGAGGATTAAAATCTTGCACACAAACATACACTAAACATGACATCCGGTCTTGATGCGGTCACATAGAGTAGACTACCAATCAATGACCGAAATAGCTTTTGATCAACCATGTTGCCTTTGAGATCTTGATCCAAGGTGCCACTTGTACCCATTGGTGTGGTAATGCCTTTTGCATCTTGCATGTCAAACTTCTTGATCATGTCTCTTATGTATTTCCCTTGGCTAATGAATGTACCATTCTTGAGTTGCTTGATTTGAAGTCCAAGGAAATAAGTGAGCTCTCCAAGCATAGGCATTTCAAATTCTTTGGCCATCATTTTAGTAAACTCTTCACAATATGCTTGATTTGTTGACCCAAATATGATATCATCCACATATATTTGTAAGATGAACAAATCATTGCCAATCTTCTTGGTGAAGAGAGTAGTGTCGGCCTTCCCATCTTGAAGCCTTTCTTGAGTAAGAAGTCTCTCAACCTCTCATACCAAGCTCTAGGTGCTTGCTTCAAGCCATACAATGCCTTCTTCAACTTGTACACATGATTAGGCTTGTGATAATCTTCAAAACCCGGAGGTTGCTCAACATATACAAGCTCATTGATGAAGCCATTAAGAAATGCACTCTTCACATCCATTTGGTATAGCTTGATATCATGGGCACATGCATAGGCTAATAGAATTCTAATT